>JAYDZK010000113.1:96072560-96092758 GCA_034509185.1 Euphonia xanthogaster
GAAAGAAAGAAAGAAAGAAAGAAAGAAAGAAAGAAAGAAAGAAAGAAAGAAAGAAAGAAAGAAAGAAAGAAGGAGAAAGAAAGACAAAGTCATACACAATCACATAGCATTATCTTAAACTTGCTAACAATTCCTTGATACACTAATATTTTTTAATATATGTATTGGGTTTATATGGCAAGATTTTGGTACTGAGGTGTGTTGGAGAAATAGTTTCTGTAAGAAAACAGCACAATCTGCCCTAATGTTGAACAGAGACAATTCCAGCCAGTTCCAAGACAGACTTGCTTCCAGCCAAAGCTGAGCCCATCACCAGTGTTGGTAGTGGCTGTGTGAAAAGACATTTAAGGAATGGTAATGTATGATAGGAAAGAAAACACACGAGAAACAGCCCGGCAGACACCAATGTGAAAGGAGTGGGAGGATGTGCTCCAGGTGCCAGAGCAGACCCCTGCAGAAACAAAATATTATGAATTGACTGCAATCTTCATTCCCCATCCCCTTGTGCTGCTCAGGGAGCAGCTGGGAGTTAAGTTGAGCCTGTGAAAAAAGAAATGGTGGAAAAGTGTTTTCAAGTCTCTTTGTTCTGCATTTCACTATCCTACTCTGTTGCTAGTTAGCCTAAATCTGTTTTGCCTGTTTTTGTACCTCACAAACAACTCCCTGTACTTACCTTGACTCATTAACTTTTTAGTGTGTCTTCTCTTCCTGTCCTGCTGAGTAGTGCAAGTGAGAGAGCAGCTTAGTGGGCACAGCCAGCCAAAGTCAAGTCACTACAACATAACCACATATCCTCTGTGTTCTAGATATGAATATTGGATACAGAGGTAGTGCAGACTTCTTTTACCTAACAATACAGCCTGGATATTGCCATTGAAATGCCCTGCCTCCTTGCAGGTCTGTCATCGTGTTTCCCAGTAAGAGCAGGCAATGATGTTTTTGCATTGACTCTACTGCAAACAAACCAGATGAGAAGCACGGGGAATTTGCAAAGACCTGATGCCTTCCTAATATAAAGCTGCACTATTTGCAGACTAGAGCTGGCTTGCAGCCAAGACTGGTTATATCTAGGCATGAAGACATAACCAAAAAAAAAATTCTTTATTGTCTCTTCTCATCATCAGGCAATGAAAACTACACCCTTTGCAGATTACACACCTTAACAAGGTGCTAACATTTCTGCACAGTTTTAAAGGATAAGTCTCAAGACAAGTGATGATTTGCTCTAAAATGTGTTATTCTTAGATCTTGTTGAGACTTTTCTGAGTAAATCCAGATGCATTGAGACCTAAATGCACTATCAGAAAACTACCCACCTGCCTGTCTGCCTGGCAGGCTGCTTAAGCATCCACAATTTCAGCATCAGGTGCAGTCGTATCATGTTAATGGGGGTCAGAAGCCTAAAGACTGGGGAAGAATAACTACTCTGATGATACAGCTTTGTAGTCTTGCCTGAATTTTGAAGGAAAATGTCTTGTTTGAATTTCCCTTTAACAAGAACATTTTTAAAATCTATTTTTAAATTGCAGTCTTTAGAACACAGGAAGTTATAGATTTGAAAGCATACAAATATACACTATTACATTTTGTAGTGCTGGGTGCTAGAAAGTATCAGTCTAGGAAAGAAATTGAATCCATTTGTTCTGGCTTTACAAAAAAAAACCAAACCCTACTTAAAATACTAACTCTCATTCACCTTTTTTCCCAAGTACCTACCACAGCAGAGGTCCTTATAACAAATGACTCAATTAAAGAGCACCACATGCATAATGCATGGGACTGACTAACCAAGATAGAAAGACAGGCTTTTGTTCTAGCTTCAACTATATGCACTATGCCATTCTCTTTTCAACCTGATACAAAACTCCTGATATACTTTTGTTTCTTTTAATTATGTCAAAAACACCCTAAAGAGGCAAGGCACAATCCACCAGGAAATGGCCTCAAGTTGCACCAAAGGAGGTTTAGATTAGATATAAGGAAAGTTTCTTCACTGAAATGGTGATCAGGCAGTGGAATATGCTATCCAGGGAAATGGTGAAATCACCATCCCTGGAAAGTCAAATGTTCTGTTTGTTAAGAATTCACTTCTATGATCAGCCTAATAAAATCAGGGTAAGGTACCTAAAAACCTGAACAGCATGTGGAAATAGCAACCTTAAGTGCAATGATGATGGCAAAACGTCTTTTAGAAAATCCCACAGCCTTTTATGTTGTGGGAAGTAAGAAATTACCTTGCTTCATGTACAGAAACAAATACTTATTGTAGTCTGTTCTACAAACATCAGAGTGTTTAGTAAGACGGATGTTTAAAAAGTAATTTTAAAGTGAAGACATAAAGTTTGCTCATAAACTTCATCCTTATCAAGCACAATGTGTTGTTTCATGGCATGACTCCCCATACATGGATATTTTAGTAAAATTAGATTCTATACCCACAAATATATCTATAGTTAATGTTAAATATAGAGAAAAGTTCTCTTCCTGAGATTTTTTCCAGACTTTGACACATTCATTTGTCATCCAGTTAATGAAGTTATACCAGTCCTTCATCTGCAAACTATCAATTACAACTCAAAATATGAGGAAATTTTATGCACAAAACTCATCAAGATTCTCTGACTGTTTTCTGTAATCCTTTAATTATTGCACGTGAATGCCTTTTGGCAGTGTAGAGCAGGCCAATATTTTTACAAACCAGGTGCTGATAGCATGAAGGCATTTTAAACTAGGTCGTGCCTTATTACTTTTCCTTCTAATAAAATGTGTTTACAAGAGAGGAAGTACATTTGGACTTTCACACTTGCAACAAGATTAAAAATTATTCTAACTTAATTTATGGCATGAATTATACAAAACAGTCTCCATATCTTTGTTTCATAGGACCAGAAGCTATTTATGGCATGGTACTTTTATCAAAACCACTAAGAATCTCAAAATGAGATCAGAAAGAATTCATGTTGTACAGAGATACACAACATACTAGCAATTTCAGATTTCAGTTTAAGGTAAACAGACAGAGGCTAAGGAAAACCTCTTTTTTATTTTTTTAGCCAAATGTTCAACCATGTTTTTCTGCATTTTTACAGGCTTCTCTCATCTCACTGACGTATACTTTGTTCTACTATAAAGCACAGAGCTTACAGATACTAAAATGTTCATTGATTTTTAACAGCTTACAACCCTCCCTCTCCAGTACAAAAAATCCAAACCAACAAGTGAGGAACTAGGATACTTTCGATTAAAGTCCAAAAAACTATTCCACAACTTCACATGCCTGAAATCCCAGACTTCAGCATCACTAACCCACTTCCATTCCATGCTTACTTGGAAGGGCAACTGTATGTTGAATTTCCAGGGCAGAGGCTTTGAGACTCATGCATTTCTCCTAATCACTCTAAATTCACTACTCAAGATGGTTCTGACCTTGCATCATCTACCAGATGAAGTTGAAATCTTCTTGATCTCTTCTCTTTGCGTTCTGAACTTGCTGAGTTTCTGCAGGCAGGAAGATTTTTTTTCCTAATTTTTTTATTCTCAAGAAGTTCTACATGCACTCTAAAATAGATAATTCATCATTATCTTAGCTATCTTCTTTGTCTTTTGTTCCTATGAGAACAGTTTAAATTTCATATAGATTTCAATACCTTCAAGTAAAACTATGATAAGGAAAGCACTTATGGTGTCTACACTTCAATATATTTGTCCAGGACAAATGAATAATACTTCTCTACTTAGGATCATAGAATGGCTTGGGTGATCAGCAGCTACCAGGGCCCTCATTTCTACCTTTTGAAAGATGGATACAATGCTTCTTTACTCCCCCAGTCACCTGGGACTTGACTCGACTGTCCAAATATGGAGAGCACCTATTCAGACCCACTATGTTAGATATTATTAAAGAGTCTCCAGACAAGTTTACAGTATGTGAACAGCAAGGGCAACTAAATCCTTATCACCTCTGCAATTTACACAACTACATAATCAAAATGTAGGGAACCAAAACAAATTTCAGTCTCCAAAGGTTTTGACTTTCAAAGTCTAAACTTTAGGATTTCCCATATTGCAGTCTTAGATCAAGTTTACCTTTCCCAATTCCTGCATGTAGAAATGTTACAGCTTTCCTCCTTTGTTTGTCACAGCACCTGTGCATGCTCCTGCTGGAAGTTAACCTTATTTCCTTCCTGTCCCACATTTGCCCTATAAACTGAGAATGCAGCAGCATTCCTAGCTCAGGGCCCTACGTGGAAGAAGTGCTGAAAAGATGGTGACCATTTTGTGTGTCTACTGTTTTCAACTTTAGCATTCTACTAAAAAAAGATGAAAATATGAGTTTGTCTTCCCAAAATATCGCTTAAATAATTTTAGAACGGAGTCTGCAGTCAATTAATAACCTAGAAGTGACTGAAAAGGATGGAAAGCAACCATCAACAGCTATGTCCGGAAGATGGAGCATAATTTTCTGCATTCATTCCATTTGCCAGGAATACATATTACCAGTATATGTCAGAAAATTTTAACACTGTAGTTCAGACAGATAACCAAGAAAAATGAGGATAACTGGCAACCAAGAGCAATAAGAGGCAGAATCCAAATACTTCAACTTTATATATATTAAAGTCAGAACAGAGATGCCTATTCATAGGCAAAATGAAAAAAAAAAAAAAAAAGAAACTAAAACTCATCAATACTGAAAAGGAAACTATTTGCCCAGAACAAAAAGGTATGCATTCTAAGTAAATGTTAACATTATCACGACTCAGACTGAATTTTGCCGTGAAAGTGGATAGTGTTTCAAAAATTGTGATAAAAAAGGGAGAATGTAAGAATCCAGAGCGACATACTCCATGAAATTCCTGTCTTTTCATTCTTTTTTAGATCTCAGACAATGTGCTACATCTGGAAGCGAGAGCATGCATCTGATCTCCAATGGGCCATGTGCTTTCTGGAGAGTGCAGGTTCCTTTCTCTCTCCGTATAAACAAACAAAACCAGAAAATAGAAAAGCTGGGGTCATAAATTTTCATACAACAATCCCTGACACATTAAAAGTGAAATATACTTTGTTTCAGAATAGTTTCAATTACTTGGGATTATTTTTCTGCATCCAAAATGAGAACTTTGTATTGTTCTTTCCACTGCCCAAACAGTATTTAGGAAGCTGTTCTTCAGTATCACTGCCTCCATGATCCTGGAGCTTCAAAGTCACAAAAATAACAGCAAAAATGGGAAATTAAATCTGGTTATTTTAAAATATAAATTAATTTTATTATTAAGTTTTATTTTTAAAGCTTACATAGCCATTTGTATTGTCAGTCATAACAGCAAGTATGAGCACTGATGCTTCATCTCAAAGTCTCAAAAGTTTCACAGTAATTTTAATGCAAAACCGCCAGGCTTCTTAACTGTCAAAGGATACAGTAATATGAATTGCATCTAATACTCCCCTGATGTCTGTTAAGCTCTTTCAGTACATAGTGGTTTTGCTTGTGAAAACTATCATGGAGAAAAAGCCCAACTCAAGATCAATAGTAATTTCCTAATAGTCCAAAAGCTTTTTCAGTACAAACATGAAATGAACTTGTTCCTTTTCAAATGATGCCACCACTGTATTTTTTTTAAGAAAAGAAAGCAACACCAACAAATGGCAAAAACAGATTTAAAAATAAAAATATGTACAAACCTAGAAAAAACCCACATTGCCACTTGACACCAACAGACTTTCAATTTCAACAAAGTAAAACTTTTTTTGGAGAGTTATGACAAAACTTGATTATCACAGTTTGCACTCAAAAGAAGCTGAAACACAAGAATATAGAAGAAAAAGCCTGTTTATGTTGCAGGTGTATAAAAAGAGTTTTATCAAAGTAACGATCACAGAAGCAAGACATTCAATAAATAAAAATGGTGAACTGAGCCAAAACAACCACATGAATGCATAAACCCCTAAAACAGAAATTTCAAATAGAGTAACTGATAGACACTTTGCAATAACCTAATTCTATTTTCCCCAGGACTTGAATAGCAAAAGTTTTAAGGAAAAGCCAAAGTATAACCTCTTAAAAATAATGAGGGTGCTTCTTGGCTGTAATGACTCTAGAGCTGTAGTTCATGCATGCCTGGGAAGAAAGAAACCCCTTCAATTAATCTACTTCTATACAGGGTGGGGCATTGTACTGAACAGAACACAGAAAAAGGTCAGTATCCTAGGGGGTGTCTGCTTTGCTTAACAGTGCCAGTTTTAAGATTTCTCTTAATTTTGCCCCTTATGTCACAAATGTGATTTTGCCTCTTATGTCACAACTCATTCTATTCTCGAATCACCAGAATCACCTCTCAGCTCTATTTGTCTGTCTTATCTCTATCTCCACAATATTTATAACTCCCCTCATTTTAATTTTTTAATTTTTATTTTTTAAGAATTAGGTTTAAAAGTTCATCAGTTTTCATCACATTCTGTCATTGAGACATCAGAATAGATTTTACACAAACCTGTGCTGGAGGGGCCACTAAGCATAAAATGCCCAGGGATTGGTATCACTTAGTATTTTGCTGTCATCACTAAAGGAAAAAATCAAGCCCCCATATGGTCTGTCCCTGACTAGTGCAAATCAGAAACAGCATTCCTTAAAAGCTAGCTATTATTCAGGCACAATCATCATCATGCTAGCATCTTCCAAAACAGCACCATAAAATTCTAGATTGAATCAGTACTCATGCCCTCCAATTTGATTTTATTGCTGGTCCTGCACAGCCACCATTGCTCACTGCATCACATCTACAAGTTTTGTGAGAGTTTAAAGGGCATTTCAGAACACCTGTCTCAGTTCAGACACTTGTCTTACAGTCACATTACAGATACCAGGTTTGCAGGAAGAAGAGCATCTTAACAGATATATTCATCCAGGCATGGCTGTAACTACACAACAAGGGACAGCACACCCACCTGAAGGAAAAAAAAACTCAACAACAATAACAAAAGGTCCCCAACCAAACAAGATGCAACCCAACAACTTTTTTAGCAATGGTATTGAGGAAAGTCAGCAGGTCTAACCCAGCAGCTGGAATCCAGAGCTAAAATACCTTCTCCACTTGCTTGGTTATACACTTCAGTATGAAGACAAAAACCCCCAGAATTTCAACATTCTTAATTAAAAAAAAAACAACTAAACAAAAAACAACCACACAAAAATTCCCTTAATGGCAATAACGTTCACACAATATTCAGGAAGGCTCAAATTGAGATCATAGCATGTTCCTTGTTAGGGCAGCAGCAATTTCCCATGGTTTGAAGAAGAATTCCCACACTTTAAAGTCTGTTGTAGGTTCACTGAGTTATAGACTACTTTTCATGTTAGTTAATCAGCCCTGACTTCTCATTAGTTTACTTCCACTGAAACGATTCTCATGGTAACGGAGAATTTTGAAATGTTGCTTGCTAATCACCAAAGTCACAAGTTTCTGCCCCTTAGAGAAGATGTCAAAAACAGATATAGTGACAGCAAGAAGCTTCCCTTTCTTCCTGAAGAGGGATAATTCTTCTTTAAAGACTTGTTATCCCATGCTTTTATTCAGGGAACTGTAGTATATGAGATTGATTTGCTCTTCAAAATATTTCAATGGGGCTTCAGAATGGAACACACTTCTACAGCTGTTGTAGATTTTGGGAGTGCTGGTACTAGTGATGGGTAGGTGATAACAAAAGCATATGGAGGATTCTGATTTGTTTTTCTGTAGAATGTTTTCACTAGCAAATGAAAATTACCAACAATTAGATGCATCCCAGATTACTAATTTGCTGAAATTCTAATGGAAATATAGGGGTTACAGCCCACCCAGAGCTCAGATTTGCCAGTAGCTGTCTTGAAGACAATAAGCAAGATGAGGGACTAAAAGCTGCAGGAGCTAAGGAAAAAAACAGGCTCTGAGCCAGCACACCCAGTGGGCTGATATCACAGCTCTCAGGCTCTCTGTGGAGAGCCAAAGTGTTCTGCATCTTTAGAGACCTATTTTAAAACAGAATAGTATTTTATTGCACTTAATTCCACAATTAAGAAAGCTTTGTGCCAGAAAAATGTGCTGTTTTTTGGCACTTTAGACAGTGCAGAGGAGAAGGCATCAGCTCACACAATCAAAACCAAAATGATACTTTTATTTAAAATCATTTTATGGTACAACACTGACAAAACCCCTACCTCACATTGTTCAGTTCCTAAAATCAACTCAGCTTTGAGTATTCCTTTCTCCTTGTCTCCAAAAAATTTTTGACTCTATGCTCAGCAGACCTTTTGCAAAGGGTTTAATGTCACTCTCCTTCCATCTGCCTCTGGAAGTCAAGATGATAAGAAACAAGGTATCTGCTTCTGTATAATTAGAGGCTTCATGGTAAAAAAAAATTCCACATTATGAAACTCTGGAGTCCTAAAAAATTCAAGGTCAAGCAGTTATGATTCTAGGAGATTTTTGCCTTGAGTCAAAACCACTTGTGTGTTTTTTTGACACTGAAGCCACCAGAATGAAGAGGGATTAGTAAAGTTATTGTGTTAACCAAAGAGGTGGCAAGAGATTTGCCAAAACAAACACCATTGTGTGTACATCTCTATACACTGTGAGGCTGTAAAAGTCTATGCATTTTTCCATATAAATAAGTGCCACTAAACAAGAGAAGAAAAGGAACCCATTTTAAATAAGAAGCAAGTTCTTCAAACCTTCCTTAAATTTTGTTAAGTTTCATACAGGAAAGCCAAGTACTTGGCACATTTCAACAGCAGTAAAAATGGTAACAGTTCCTTGTGATAAGACAGAATTCATTGTGGAAATGACTTGGGAACTAAATTTGTTTTTGGACCCTATCTTCCTGTTCAGAAAACAAAAGATTCAGAGCTAAAGAGAGTCATATTTTAGTGAAACAAAACTGTGTATCTTTCTCATCTGATAGATGTGATGCAATCTGTACTGCTTAGACAGACTGAAGGCATGGAGAAAGGCAAACTGATTGAAACTCCACTATGCTCACAGCCAAGATTTCTAGTAATTCAGAAACAGCAAGGTGTTTGATGGTTTTATAGCTCAATCTTCTCTGTATTCTCAGATTACATAAGCAATAAGATCCTCTGAAATATTTTTTCTCCAGGCTGAACAAGCCCTCAGTCCCTCTTCATTTGTCATGTGCTCCTGACTCTTGATGCCCTCCCCTGGGTTCACTCCTGTATGTCAATACTGTGCTGAGTGCACAAAACTGGACATGGCAGTCTGGATGTGGTCCTACAAGTGCTGAGTAAAAGGCAAGGATCAGTTTCCAGTACCTGCTGTGAAGACCCATACTAATGCTGTCCAGGGAGTGTTGTGCACCACGATCTCAGAGCCTTTTCTGCAGAGCTGCTTCCCAACAGCTGGCACCGAGCCTGCCTTGTGGCTGGGATTACCACAAACCAGGGCAAAGAGCTTTTATTCTTGCTGAACTTCACAAGGTTTATGTAAGCCCATTTCTCCAGCCTGTCCAGGTCCCTCTGACAGCAGCCCTGCCTTCCCAGCTTGGGTCACCCCCACCTGCTGTCACCTGCAAATCAGCTGAGAGTACTCTCCACCCCATCATGCAGATTATCAATGAAGACATTGAATGGCATTGGTCCCAGCACTGACTCTGAGGGATCCACTACCTCCTGGCTACAAGCTTGGCTTCACAACTTTGGTTTTTTAAGTCCAGCCTATTTTCTGTCCACTTTACAGTGTCTTTATCCATCCCATGCCCCACCAGTTTTGGAGGCTACGGAGGAAGCTATAGAGGGTGTCAAAGACCATTACAATTAAGGTATATAAGAACCACTGCCTTTCTTTTGCCAGACACCCCATCATGGCAAACATGATTTGCATATGGGAAGTATTTTTTTTCATTCACCTTGCTGTCCTTCATGTGTTTACATGATTTGCTCCAGCAGTGTTCTCAAGGACTGAGGTGAGCTGACTGGAGCACAGTTATCTGGATCCTCCTTCTTGTCATTCCTGACAATCAAGCTCCACTTACTTTTGTATGAAATCCAGGTGATTTAAGTGATGCCTAACTATGTCTTCCTCTGCCAGGGATACGTCATAAAGTTCAGGAGCTCAGGGACCTGGAAGGCCTGAGGACAAGCCTTGCAAGTAAAAACCACAGTATAAAAGGTACCTTAGCCTTTCTCATGACCCTTGTCACTATGTCGACTGTTCCAGCAAGCAATAGGGCCACGCTTACTTAGCCTTTATTTTACTCCTGAGGTACTTTAAGAAACCTTTTCTATCTTGCACTTCCCTGAGCTGGAGCTTGCTGAACTCCTTTCCTATATAAATAGACAATACCTCTGTATCCCTCCCAAGCAGTCAGTCTCTGATTCATTGTAACTTTTTGTGTGTGTGTTTGAGCAAGTCAGGAGCTCCACATCCATTCACACTCATCTTCTGTACAGCTTGTCTTCTGAATGAGGAGAACAGTTCTTGTGCTCAGAGGATGCTGTCCTTGCAGACTGGGTAGCTCTCCTGGGCTCCTTTGCCCTTCAAGGATCCACAGGATCCTGCCAAGCACGTCCCTGAACAAACATCTCCCTCATCACACTATTGATCATCTGTATCAAGAAATTGTCTTCAATCTGTTTCAGAAATCTGGATTGCTTGTGTTCAGCCTTATTTGCCTTGCAGTAGTCACTGCTGAGGTTAAAGTCATCCAGGAATACCAATGCCTGGGACTATAAGGCTTTTTCCATCTGCCCTGAGATTGCTTTATCTGCTTTCTCTTGTTGATGAGAAGGTCTACCTTCTCTATACCTACTACATCACCTATCTTGGTCTGAACTTTGCTCTCTGTCCACAAGCTCTCCACTTGTTTGCCACTTCACCCAGGGTTCTGTCCACTCAAAACACACTTTTATATAGGGCATAAAGGGAGAGCATCTCATACTGACACCCTGCTAGCACCTTACGGTACTACATGTGCCTTGTATTTACAACTGGGTTCAAGGTTAAGAAGAAAGGGATGAGTGGGCCAGACATGCTGAACTTTCCTAGGTTTGTCCCTCCTTTGGTGAAAGAATGTTCTGAAGGCATGACTTGCTGTCACTCTTTTCAAATATACCTGAACCACAGTAATTCTAGGGAAGGAACAAGATCTCATTAGGAAAGAAGGGGAATGCATGCATAGACAAATGGAAAAAAATTCCACAGGACTGACTTCAGTGATGTTGGAATATAATTAAAATGTTTTTATTCAATTATTAATCATAATATAGAGTCACTATCAATTCTACAGACTAGAATTCAAAATCTTTAATGTGGACTACTTATCTAATGATCACTTAAACCAATTGTAGACAGACACAGATTTTCTATGTGTGTCTCTAAACTTAAATTAATTAACAAAAAAACGTCAATCTATCTTTCACGATGGAATATACATATCACTGTTTGCAATATCTGATCTAAAAGCTACATAATTCATGACCTTGCACACTTTTAACCTTCTCCACATTTCTCAGATTTTGTTCCACTGTATTTAATTTATTATTTAGACTGTACATGATGCAATGTTTATATGATAATATTGATATAGAATCATAGAATATCCAGAGTTGGAGGGGATCCACAAAGATCATAGAGTTAACCCCTGGCCCTGTGCAGGACATTGCCAAGAGTCACACCATGTGCCCAAAAGTATTTTCCAAATGCTTCTTGAAGTCTGTCAGGCTGGTGCTGTCATCACTTCCCTGCAGAGCCTTTTCCAGAGCTAAACTACCCTCAGGATGAAAAACCTTTTCCTAATTCCAACCTAAAACTCCCTTGACACAACTTCAGGTCGTTTCCTGGGGTCCTGTCACTGATCACCACAGAGAAGAGATCAGTGTCTGCCTCTCCTCTTCCCCTGAAAAGGAAGTTGTAGACCCCAGTGAAGTCTCCCCTCAGTTTCCTCTTCTCCAGACCAAGTAACTTTAGTCACTCCTCATATGGCTTTTCTTCTAGGCCCTTCACCATGTATACAAAATGTTACATATATATATTTAAAAAACCAAAACCAACATATATATATATAAATATATATATAATAGTATCTATATAAACTTTTAAAATGTGAAGTTTCAAATATGTCACTAAAAAAGCAGAAACTTTATCATTAAAGATTTTCCCACTATTTAAATTTTCTTTTTTCTGTTAAAATATACCCTAGGACACAGATATGTACCATTGTACTTTCAAATAAGAAAATAGTGCACTTTAATTGTACGGTGCTCAGTGTCTCACAAGTAACTGCCTGCCATTGTGTACTCTAATGCCCAAGTCTTGTTCTGTGCTAGCCCAGTCATTATGCTGTGGAGTCATTCAAACCACAGACTGCTTGACACCCTGCTTTAAAATATCCTGAGGTTTTAGCTGGTATTTGCTACTTATTCGCAATGGCATGATAATTATTAGTTTAGTAACTGCCTATAGCAAAGCTTGTTAAAAAAAGAATGTTTCACATCTTGACTTAATAACATCTTACAGGTTATTTTTTACTAGGATTTACAAGTTTAGCTGGAAGCCTCCAGTCTTTAAACCATCTGCATGCAAAGAAAAATAATGGAAAAAAGAGCTCTGTAGTAGCCCTAACACCTCTCATCATATATTAAAAGAACCCTACCACACCCCAAAAGACCTGAACCCCAAACTCCAAAGTTTTTTGTTTACCACAAATTTCTTTAAGCTAAGGATTTCTTTCTGGCACTGTGAGTTAATTCATCTGAGCCAGACTTTGATGTGCAGCTTGATTTCTTCAAGCTAGAGATGAAGCAGCAATTACTTACCTGACTCACACGCAAATGTCTTTGATGTCTCATCATGAAAGATAATTGCCACTGCATGCTTCTTTGTCTCTCGAGGCAATCTGGTTATATTTTTGATATTGTGCAGCTCAGTTACCTTAAAATGAAGAAAAGTATTTTAGACCAGTGTATAAATAGTACAAATAAAAATATTAACCTTAACTGCTCAATTTTTACTATAAACTGTTTTTTCCCTGTCCTAGTTTCAGCCAGGACAGGGTTAATTTTTCACAGTAAGCGGGAGAGGTGTGTGGCAAGGCCCAAATGTTATTCCACTCCACCTCACTCATTGCCAGGGGCAGGAGTAAGGAACTCTCTCTTCTTCCACTGGGCAGAAAGCATGGTGGGGAAGAGCCGGATATTGTTGCAGGCTTTTCCATGCAAATTGTTTCTTTGTGTTGCTGGTACTGTTCATTTTTCTGTCTCACTGCTGTTTCTAGTAAATCATTCTTATCTCAACCCATGATTTTCAGCTTTTGTGCCTCCAATTCTCAACTCCATTCCAAAGGAGTGGGGAGGGGAGGTGAAGGGGGGAGAGAGTGAGCAGCAGTGTGGTTTTGAGTCTCAGTGGGAGAACTAAACTGGAGAGTACCCTTCCTAATCCCCTAGGGTTATTTATATTTATAAGCTTGGTAATTGGTTAAAAAGACCCACATAAATAGGTAGAGTCTTACGTTCCAAAAGTTAACTCTAATAACTTTATTTCTCTAATTGATTTCCACAAAATTATGGTTTTTTAATAAGTCTTACATGGAAATAGTTTACAATGACATCAACTCAGCCTTGGGATTTTGTATAATCTATTTTTCAATTTCTCTACTCATACAACTTGGATCAGTTTCAGAATCTGCATCAAATAGAAAACCTAATTTTGGAAGAACAGTGTTTCATTAGTTAAGGAAGGTAATGCAACTAATATGTCAAATAGTATCACTACATTTGTAAGGCTAGATCCTCATGTGTCTTTAAAATGTATCTGTCATCCTCAAAAGAACTCAAACTTTCATTTTATTTTCTAAATATTTGAAAAGCTTATCAACAATAAAATACTCTTGCAGCAAATTTACAACATAAAAATTTCAATCTATTTCAATTTTCTTTTGATGCATGTATATAACTACAATTAACAAAAATGGAAGAAAAACATGTTATTCCAATCTGGTGGCCCAGCCTATATTAAACTGATTAACACTTCATATTCTGAAATATTTTTCTCAGTTCCTTGGAACTCTGGGCAAACTTTATCCAGTTAGAGTTAGTCTTTCTCAGGCAGCACATTTGCCTCCGGCAGAATTAATTTCCAGAAAAATGTCAACCATATAAGTTTGGACATCTATGACTACAGAAAAAATGGACTGAATGTAGGTGGAGTTTTTTTGTTTTGTTTGTAATTGCTATGCTCCTGGTGTACAGCTCCAGCATTCCTTTTCACATGCTGAAAATACTTTTAAAGCAGAAGAGATTTTATATGGTGCATTAAAAAATGGAACACGTTGGGGCAAAGACATTTCAATAAAATAATGATAGCAGACGAGCAGTGAAAGGCATCACGCCAACAAAAGAAACTGAGACAAGGCACGAAGAGGAATGTGTTGTGTGCTGATGAACTTGGGACCAGTTGAAGACCGCTCTAGAATCTGTCTTGACAGCCTTCAGCAAAACTCACTCCAGTTTGTCAATACCTTTGTTGTAACAGGCGGGCCAAAAATGGATGTGGTATTATAAACATGGTCTAATGTGTGCTAAACTGAGGAGAATAATCATTCTCTGTACTGACTGGCCATGGTTCTGTCCCTACAGCCCACGGAGCTTTGCTGGCTGAAGCACCAAGATCCAGGGCCCTACCTGCAGGCTGGCTCCCAGCTTGCCAATGCCAAACCTGTGCCATTGCAGGGGCTCTTCTAGCCCCAGGCTGGCACCTGGTTCTTGCCTTTATTCAATTTAACAAGGTCCATGTCAGTCCATTTGTCCAGCTTGTTCGGGCTGCTGAAAAGGCAGCTTGACTACCAAAACCCAGTCAACTGATCCTTCCCAATTTGCTCTCTGCACACTGGTGCAGCTCCCTTATTTCCTCCAGGTCCCTGATAACAATATCAAGAGAGGTCCCAGTGCAGACCGCAGCAGTTCCATACTTGCTACGGCCCTCCAAGCAGGTAACCACATTGACCACATTAATAACCAACATGACCACATAATAACCAATCCACAGAAACCACAACTTTCTGTGTCTGAGTAGCTGACCATCTTTACATCATCTAGACATCCACCTGAATAAATAATAATGTCCCAACTTTAATTTGAGAATGTCACTGGAGAAAATGTGAAAAGCCTTGCTAAAGCTCTTCTCATAACTTATCATATAGATGGTGATCATACTGGTCAGGCATGACTTACCCTTGGTAAATCCATGCTGCCTTTCACAAATATTATATTTACTCCACAGTTCTTCCTATAGGCTGAAGTAAGACTGCCAGAAATTCTCCAGGCTGACCTTTGGTTGACTGCCAGAATTCTCTGTATTCTCCAAGTTGACCTTTTGACCTTTTTTTGGACACAGGTGCATTTGCCTCACCATTTGGCTCCTAATCCCTTATAATTTTAACTTTTGCCATGCATTTTCAGGGCTTTGTAAGAATCCATGTATTACACTATTTTTTTGCTTGGGGGAAAGAGAAGGGCTGAATATCAAAAATATCCCTGCCCCATTAAAGAAGCTACTGAAATAGCTGTTGATTTTCCTTGATCCATGCATGGTAAATGAACTAATGCGTGAGAGGGCTCTTGTCATCTCAAGGAAATCCCCCAAAAGAGAGGAAAGAAAGCATTAGTAGGCAGAGGAGAGAGCAGACTCTAGAATTCAAAACCTGAGGGAACAATACCAAATCCATAAGTCATTACTGAATTTTGAAGACACAGAGGGCCCCAAAGTCAGGGATACAGATCTACTAGTCTTGCTAAATAAGAAGATATAAGAGCAAAATATTTAAGATTATTTGGGACACAAAAAAGTTCAGGTTATTATTAAAGAAAATTTAGAAAATTGCTGGTGGTGCAATAGGAAAGGGAAAACACTGATAGGAGGAAAAAGCTCCAGTGATTCTTACACAAGCAATTAATACAGAAAGTGACATTTTCACATGTGTGTTCATGTGTGACATTGCACACCGTGCAGATAAAAGTGCCTTAAATCTTGCTGTACTTAAAAGGAAAAATTTCTCTCTCTGGCTTAGCAGAAAAGGAAATAGAATTGCTTTGAATAGTGACAACAAGGCATATTAAGCTTTCTTCTAGTCTCTGTTATATAGCAGAGGCCTATTTTTTTTTTTTAATACTTGAGTGTTACAGATTACTGAAGGATCCTGCAATGCTTATAAGATAACAATGATAATAGAGCCCAAAATCTTACATTCCTGGCACTAAAACTACAAAATTTTGATAGTAATTTATGTTTGAAACATAAATACAGACACACTCGAGTACACACACAACTATCTGTAAAGATAGTTTTTGAGTCATCTTCTTGATCAGTACATTAATCCTGCCTTGTTTAATATAGTCACATATGCAACATCCATCACACACTTAAGAATACTGTCAGCAAAAAATATACATGCAAAAAAATTATTTTTATTTGCTGATGGGAATTTAATGTCTGAAAGAGACAATGAAAACACTGCCAAATTCTTATGTGCTGCTTTTTGGTACCCATATGAGAGATTAAGTTGAACAACATGCAAGGCAATTGAAGAAAAATAGTCTCCATGCAGGAAAAAAGGGTATTTGCTTTTAACACATTTTGATTTTCCTTTGTCTCTGAAATCATAGGACCTCCCTAGACAGCACAGAACTTCTTCTAACTCCAATGTGACAAAGCTACATGAATTGCTTCTTCCAAACTCCCTTTTATCGTCTTTCTTTAAGACAAACTTTTTGAGCCGTTTGTAGTCTCACACAGAAATTATATCCCTCTTGTCTACAACTTTCCATAAAAATGGACCTATTTGAAAGTTTAACATGCATGGCCAAAGCATTTCTGCCAGGTAAGCTTATTTTCTTCAAACATCATATCTTTCTCATTGGAATGCTTTGCTTTACAAGAACTGAAGGAAATAATTGTAGCTACAAAATTTTGAGGACATAGGAAATGTATAAAGATTTTAGGAAGTATAATTTTACTGGGCAAGCTCACAGAAAAATAAATGAGAACACTTCAGGAACACAAATTTACACTAACAACTAGAAAGGCCATATTATCAAATAAGCCCCTCAGTATTTCTATTGCTTATATAATTTTCAATATCAAAAAGAGATGAATATTTGCTTCAATGTTCATATTTTCAAATTGTACCGTATGCTTCCCTCCACTCTCACAGTAGAAAGATAAAGGAAAAACTGTGAAAGTCTGTCCTCCCATTGATAATTAAGTTAATGAAATTCTGAATTCTGGATTTAATGCAAATTAAGCATGAGTCATTTCTCTACTTGCTGAACGCCTGCAATTAAGAAACACCTGAGAGTATATCATCTTGTATGAAGGAAAAGATGAACTTTGCCTTGGCAACCAGATTGCTTTATCTCAGGGATTTTTAAAACTGTTGCTTAAATTGTATCTATTATAAAAAAAAAAAAAACAAAAAAAAAACCCCACAAAAATAAATACGCATTTTTAAATCGGCAAAAGTATCAAAGCTACTGAAAAGGCAAATAGAAAACTTATAAAAATCATGCTACTTTGAAATAATTTAAGACATCACTTAGCAGATCTTAAGAATGTTTTAAAAAACTAATAAAATTTTTAGAAAGTACAAAAAAGTCCCCATATTTTATGAGTAGTACATTAGGTAAATCTACTTTTTTAAGCAAGGAGCTTTATACCAAAATTTGCTCCCTGTGGTATCATAATGAACTTGTTTACAAAATTCAGTCTAGTACACTGAAAATATTTTTGTTCTTCACAACAACAAAATATCATTCTGTACCTACCTAGATAATTGAAAACCTTGTATCAGTAAGAGAAACATAAAAAAGGGAAAATTTTCTGTGCCATTACATATGTAACAATCTTACCTAGATATTAAAAAAAAAAAGAAAAGAAAAGAGCATTTTCCCATTGTGGGATTATACTTCACTGAAAACTTTGTTAACACTCAAACCAACAAAAACTTTGTGAATCAGTTTTCCTATTTCTCCCAATTGTAACTGTCTAGAACAAAATTAATTTCAACAATGAATAAAATCCCTAATATTGCCTCCTTAGTGAGCAAACTTGCAAATAGATTTTTTCTGATTTTTTATCCTTTGATTTCTTCCAATAAGTGAAAGAAATCCTTTTTTATTAAGCTATGATTATGCAGTATACAAATTTCCACTACCATTACCATGTTAGCTTAGAGTTTCATTTCTCTACTAAACATATAGTGCTGTTCTCCATATGCTGCTCAGTGTGGTATGTGCTAGGGACTCTCAGCACCTGGACCATTTCTCAGTTCTCCTACTCCTCATCAATAATTCCTTCTTCATATGTCCATCACTCAGCAGCCCACACACACATTTTCCTTGTTTTTTTTTTTTCTATTTCTTGATTTTTTTTATCAGTCTTTAAAACCACTTTCACTTTTTCTCTAGAAAGACAATTTAATGCTGATTGATGAAAAGATGTGGAAGAGCTACGAAGCTTACATGTTATCAAAATTTGCCAAGGTTTCTTTCTTTTGTTTAGATTTTTTTTTTCATCTATTATACTGTTTTTTTTCTTTCTTGGTGGAGGGGGGATGGTGCTTGACGTAGCTGTATCAGAGGCATCCAAGTCTTCTGCTTCTCATTAATACTTGATGAAAGGACATAGCCTTGAAGGGCTGCTAGATAGGATAACTTCTAGGATTAGTAAAGGCATAATCTCACTCTTGCAAAATTATACTAGGCTAGACTCGCATCAGGGTCTCAAGGCTGCACATCAGTGTTGGCTACTACAACTCGGTTCCTCTCACAGCCAGGAATTTGCTTCATCTCAAAGACTCCTTGTAAGCACATATGAAAAGAAACACTTGATCTGGAAACAAATATTTTTGGATGTTTGGATTGTTCACCAAAATGTAATACTTTTTTACAGATACATCAAGCACTGAACAAGAAGGCAAAAGATCCTACAATAAGGTTTCTGACACTATTGCTCATATATCTTGATCACTCATGAATCATTTAAATATTGATTCAAGTAATGCAATGCACTTCCTCTCATCCTTATTGTTTGTCTTTATCTTGGTCTGGAGTTAAGCTCAAAACTTTAACTTGTTTTGTGTTGGTGTAACATCTCATCTGGAAGAAAACCACATTCAGAGCTTCCACTTGCTTCCTTTAGTAAATGTGACATAGGAATAATAAAGTCCATAACTATCAACACCTTGTAAATACTGTCTAGCCACATATGGGTGGATCAACCATCAAACAAAACCAACAACCCAGCATGGAGCAGTACATCAACCTTAAAAACAAGAGAAGAAACTGCGAAGGACTCTTCTGCAGCAACCAACAGTTAACAAATCTCATGCTATATGGTCAAAAAGACAAGAGGATCAGAGGAAGTATTTAGCTTATGCCCTTACCTTGAAAAAAAAAAATCCTCATTTCCTTGAAGTCTTATGATAGTAATATTAAACCTGAGAGGTTCACAGAAAACTGAAGCCACCTTTCTGCATGAAGATCCTAAATTTGACACTAATACCAAATTCTTTCAATTCCCTGTTCCCTACCAGAATGCACAAGCATTGTCAGATGCCAGGGGACTGAGTTACAAGAAATACTAAACGATTGGTTTGTTTCAGTTTTAGTGCCTGTCTGTGCCAAGAGACTAGGAAACTGTCTGAAAAGCATCCTGATAGATTTCAGAAGTCTAACTCCACTTGTCCCTAGCTACACCAATTGTAATTTAATTTCAGTAAAGCCATGCTGCAGATATCTGGTAAATAATTCAAGTGTAGGAAAACTACTAATATAAGAAAGCCTTCAGTGCCATGTAGCCATAGCAGGGTACACAGGTATAGGCTGATGATCAAGGAAATTATTTAGGATTCTTATATGGAAAATAAAATCAATGAACAGCACACACAGGTCAGTTACATCTGTCTAGCCAGATGCCAAAAGAACAGATAATAGATCTCTAGTAACAAACTTCTGATCTCTCTACAAACACTTTAGCCCTTGCCTATCAACCTTAAGTCTTCTTTTTGAAAGAGCATTTTTTACCCAGGTAAATAACAGAAATTAATTACAAGATAACAATTTCATTATACTAGCAAAGTATTTTATATTATGAAATTGTTACTGTCAATGCATCTTAAAACACCTATCCTTTAAAATGTTTGGGTGTTTTGTTATC
>JAYDZK010000113.1:96095936-96201567 GCA_034509185.1 Euphonia xanthogaster
TACAACTGTAGTGGGTTGACCGCTGGCCAAACTCCAGTGCACTCATGAAAATCATCTACTCATCTTTGTCTGCTATAACTGAGCAGAGGAGGGGAAAAATCCAGTTAAAATAAAGTGCATGGTGTTGACATTAGGATTAGGAGAAGGGGAAAGCAGGCTCAAAATTTTAAAGGGTATGAAGAAAACTTCTCTCTATTCTTTAAGACTTAACTAAGGATTAGAACTTCTGACTTTCATATAGGCTACAACCTGGGTACCCAGTTTCATGGTGTGCTATAAGTGATCACTTACCACATAAGCAGTTACAAACCATTAATTTTGTCTCAATGAACTCTAAAAAAAATGAAGGATGGAAAACAATCTTCCTTGACTAGTTTT
The DNA here is from genome assembly GCA_034509185.1 of Euphonia xanthogaster. NCBI lineage: Eukaryota > Metazoa > Chordata > Aves > Passeriformes > Fringillidae > Euphonia > Euphonia xanthogaster. The sequence continues at coordinate 96,096,315 of JAYDZK010000113.1, forward strand.
TGTTATGCTACTTTACATGCTAAATTGATTGACAGTGTTGGTAAATCAAACCTACCAGTGCAGAGTAAGCATATTAAAGTCATATCAGCTGCCTTTACTAGGCAAAGATGTAGGGATTTTTCCAAGCCAAGTTACTTTCTCTCAAGCCATGCTGCTGTAATACTGTCAGGATTGGGCTGCTGCCTAACTCATAAAATCAACCAGCCCGCTGGGATTATTCTGGTTCTGGCTGGCAGCCTGGTGTTTGAAAGTGATAGTTGAAATCTGATCAGTTCATGTGCACACGGACCTATTCCCTTAACAAATATTTTAATTAGGATTTTAAAATACATACTGAAAAAATGCATTCACACTTCACAGGGTAATTGTACAGACAGCCATTGGCAGAACAAAATTCCCAGTTCTCCTCAATCTCATTTCCTTGCTATCCTAAAGATCCTTTGAAATATGTTTTCAAATCTAACCTTTCATTTTGAAGAGCAACCTAAATACCAGGCTACTGTGCATGCATTAAAATAAAAGGGGAAAAATAGAGCCTTCTGTAAAAGTGAGTGTTAACAAAATTTAAACTAATGCCTTAATACTAAAACAACACAAATTTTCTAATTTGCAACCCAGATGCACACTTGAAAAATAACATCATGCTAGAGAGAGAGATAGCATAGGGGGAAGATGATTCACAACTGAAATAAAATAGGTTTCACAATTATTCTTTCAAATTTCAGCTGCAATTAAAAAAATGCTTTCAATATCAAACTTCCTGCTAGAGTTAGTAGGCATGCAAACATATTTATGCAATATTTCACTATGAACACTAGATCATTAGATGAGTTCTAATACCCTTGTGGGGTTACTAAAATACACTGGACACTTAGAAATTGTTTCCAGTTTTCAGAGTTTTCACTTTTAACATTCCCAAAGTACATGATTATGTCCAGATCTGTTCTATTTTTGACCCAAAAGTATTGGTTAATTAAAAGGAATATGTTCCTGATCTTTGAGTGGAAAGAAAAGGAGGAACATACTTTTCCAAAACTTCCTTTAAATTTTCCTCTCAGTTTACTTACATCAGCTGACTTGCATTAGTTTCCAAAATTATCTTGTTAGATCAGCTCAATTAAAAATAAGTGTTTATTAACATAGACTAAATTTGAAAACAAATCACTTACATGCAGTAATCACTTGAATGCAGTAAGTGATGTGTATATATAATTCTTCCTGCTGAACTGCAAGTTAAAACCCTAACCACAAAATCTCTCACTGCCTTGACAAACTGGGTCAGGAGTGTTGGAGGATCCAAGTAACCACAGGCTTTCCATGCACATCAATTATTATGCCTGTATCTATGCTGTACATGATGCCAGTGGCCGAGCCCCAGGTGTAATTCCTCTTCCTATCTGTTTCAATCTGTGCAAGCCTTTAATTTCAGCTGTAGCTCCCTTTAGCCAGATCTTGAAACCATGGGGGAGGCTGGGGTCAGAAGCAAGTGACAAAGGCTGGCTTACCTCTAACGTAACACTCACAGGGGAAAAAAATCACAGCTGAGAATAAACTCATAATGCAGATTTTAAGGAACTCTAGAATGCTGAGTATCTGCTGAACTATCAAGAGGTATAGTCAGAAAAAAAAATTACATTAGCCAGGAAAAGATACATCTTTGTCTTTGCAGTCCTTATTCTTGGCTTTCTCACCTTATGCCAAAGGGGAGAAATACACACACAAGCACAGGACTCAGCTGGGGGCTTGGATACACTGCTGGCAATGGACAGCAGCAAGTGGTGCAAGCCCATGTGTGTACATCTACAAGCTCAACCACAGACATATCCACTAGCTGACAGTTCCTGGCTTGTCTTGTTTCTAGAAAACATTAGTACTTACACACCCACCACAAAAGTAGTACTATTTAGAAAAACTTTCCCCTCTGTTGATTTTTAAAGGTTGTAAATACGCCTCAGTGTCTACAAAAATAACTCCCATCCCAATCAACAATGTCAAAATTGGCATTTTGGTTTTGTTCTTAAATATAAACATCTATATTAGAGCCATTTCAGATATTCCTGAGGAAGTATTAACAGCACCAGTCTACCTATGAGATTTCCTCATCAGAAAAATGCATCAACTAGATGAAAAACTACCAGGTATAGAGGGAAAATGAATGAGTTTAGTTTAATCTGAATTCAGACAGTGTCTGTACACGTGTGTGTACACATACATTCAAAGTGGTCCAGACATCTCTGGGAGAAAAAGGTGAAAGACAGAAAAATGCTATAGAAACTGAGGTAAAAGAAAATTTCAAGAGTGAAGTACAAGAAGAAAAGGAATTATTCTAAACAGAAATGCAACCCTTGAAGCACAAGAAGAAAAGGAATTATTCTAAACAGAAATGCAACCCTTCTTTTAGGATTATTTTAAAAAAGTTTTGATTTTTTACAAACTTTTAAAACTGTTTTCATTTTATTTGTTTCTAAAATCTACTGAAGTTTGTTAGTTGATAGTTTGAAAATTCTTTTAGCTTAATTGTCATTTGGGATAAATTAATTTTGAGTATCTATTATGACAATTACACACAGCTACATTTTCAACTCTAATGCATTTTTAACAACCTTCATCAGCCAGTGATTTGAATTTCAAATTTCCCTCTATGAAGAAGTAAAAATTAGATAGTTTTGTGCTAATTTTCATAATAAATTGCTCTTTATTTACATTGCAAAGCCTCCCTTACTCCAAGTAAACCATAACCTTAAATGAAACTTGGTACTCAGAAGACTTATTATATTTCATCTCCCTTTATTGATAGAAAACAAATTACAGAGACAAACCTGTTGGCCCTCCCTCATACACCATAACCTTCTGTTTGTACCTGTCTGCTTCCTTTTATAGCGACTGCAGAAGGGTCCACGCCTCTTCCCATTTCCACAGCAATATGGTAAACATTCCTCAGCAACACAGACACATAATTCTGAGTAGCTTCAAGGGAAAATGTTGTCATTAGGAAAAAAAAATCTTCACATAACACATTTTTTTTTTTTTGCTAGTGCTGTAAACTGCAGTCTAGATAATTAGGTCTTTAACTTTCATCATGAACTTTTATTATTTATGTAGTATACCTACTTTCTACACTTGAATAGTAAAAATAGATGCACAAAATATTGGAAAAAATAAAAATGCAGAGTCAAGTGCTGAAGGCTAGGAAAGGAAGATCTCAATGTTTGATTGCTAGTTCCATAGGCCTAGTTTACCATTTTCCTGTTGTTTATGGCAGTGGGCCCCACTGGGTCTGATTTATGGCCTTCCTACCCTGTATCTTACGACAAATAAATATCTTTATGTTTATTGGTATCTATTCTATACTTATTATGATACACACCATCATAAAAATATGATTGCATTTGATTTTCCATAACTATTTTTCACCACAGTCAGAATAAATGGTGAATACAATTCTGCTAGGCAGAGGTATTATAAATTTGTTTGACTGTCATAAATCCATAATATTTTTTCTGACTTAATGGTATGATCTGACTTCTCAAGTTTCTTCTGTAATGGTCATCACACAAGTATATGTCACAAAGATAGCTTCACAAATATTAATTTTCATTTACACCTTTGTTGCTTCTGAGATGTGTGGATTATATTGGCAGGGAAGAAACAAGGACTTGCACGGTGAAAGCAAAATAAAGTAAAAAAAAGGTCCTTTCAACTTTTGATTTGAATTAAAGATATCCAGACTTTGCTTTTCACTTGCATTGAAAAGGGGAGTTTGGTTAGTGGAAATCTCCGCAGCAAGCCCAGCTGTTTTATATTCTAGCTCAATTCTTTCTTCTTGATTTCTCCCCCAAGGACCAATAAGGACTTGCTTCAGAGACCTCAATTCCAGTCTCTCCCCTCCTAAATGCCTATCCCCCAGCCTCATCAGGGTCTCTGCTACTGAAACCCTCTCTTCCAAGCACATGCTCTTCTTATTGTGGAACTGGCCTCTCCTGGGCCATGTCTGAGAAGTGAACACCTCCCAGCTGCTGGAACAAATGAGGTAGTGTTATTGGAGAGCAATTTTCTTGGGTGTAAAAACCTGAACAATCTCTCCTTGCTTTCTGTTAATGTGCACCTGCCCTGCTGTACAGACTTTTTTTACCAGGTATAGTTGAGCTGAAGTGACAGACCATGTCCGTGCTCTTTGCTCGCTTGTTCACCTCCCTCTCATTGTTGGGGTTGCTATCTCTGCACCAGTCTCCCTGGCTTTGTACAGTCAATTAAAATAGATTTATTACATTTATTAATATATATTTTCTTCAAAATCTCCCCATCCCATTCTTCACTGCAGCATTTCTCATAGCAATTATTTGAGCAGCCAGCTTTCCATCGACCTTGGAGTCTCTCACAGCTTTCCAAAGGATAAGGTGCTTCACAGAGTGCCAGTACATTTATTCCTTTATTTCTCTCCCACGCTGTAATGTTTGGTCTATTTCTTCTCTTATGTTTTAATTCAACCGTTTTCCTTTTCATGTGACCAAGTGCCAGAAGAGAGGCATACAGAGAATGGCTCCATGATCTCACCTCAAACACCTGTACCTGTACTAGTCTATAAAATTTTAAGTAGTTCTTACAATGAATACCAGTCTTTAGCCCTGAATGAACTGGGGGAAACATATTCCATTACTCAAGAGACAAAATTATCTGAATTTCCATCATATTCAAAGTTTTACAGATGACATGAAACATTTTAGCTGTCAAAGTCAGAAGTGCTTTCAAAAAATATGCACAAAATGCAGGTTTGCAAGGCTTTGAACTCTGCCAAAACACGGCTAGGTTTCCATGGCAAAACCAGAATATACATAGCTGACATACAGACCATCACATCCTGTATTATAAAGCAATAACACCAGAGCAGATCAAAGAAAAGTTCTCCTGAGACTGTTTTAAGAGACACTAGGAAGATTAAGTATATTTTTTCCACCACTGAAATACACTCAGGAGAGGGCAACACCAGTTTGACACAATACATGCAGCAAAGAGTTATACCAAGAAGTATAGTAGCAACTTTAGTGACATAAACTTCATAGGTCACAGAAAAGTCTGTGTTGGATGGAAACCCTGGAGATCATCTGGTCCACCTTGAAAGCAGGCTCTTCAATTAGGTTACAAAAGGCCTTGCCAAGCTAGGTCTTCAAGATTTCCAGTGTGGAAATACTGACCTCTCTGCTTAGCCAGCTCTCACATTTTGTTGCTCTAAACATCAGTTGGCTATTCTTTTTTTATTCCTTATATCAAGCTGATTTTCCCTGAAGAAACCTCTGCCCATTGCCTCTTGTCTTTCCCGTGAGGATCCTTGAGAAAACCTCAGCCACCCTATCAAAATTGGAAGGCTGTGATCAGCTGCCCACAGGCCTTCTTTCCTAACTAGTGCAAATCTTGTTCCTTCAGTCTTGCCTCAGGTTCTCCAACCTCCATCTTCCTCACTGACACTCTCTGGAGATTTTTTCCTGTCTTGAATAGAGCAGCGAGGGGACCAGAATCAGACACAATATGACATACAGGTCGGACTCAATATGGAGACGCCTTCCAGGAGAGAGCCCTCATTCTGCTGCCCATCCTCCTCCTGAGGCTTTCCAGGGCATGGCTTGCCTTCATTGCTGCCACACAGCTGGCTCAGCTCAGCTCACTGCCCAATGGGATCCTCAGGGCCTTTGCAGCAGAGCTGCACTCCAGACAACTAGCTCCCAGCCTCTTCTACTGCTTTAGTTATCGGGCTGTAGGTGCAGGACTTCTTGTTTAGCTTTCTAGAGGTCATGGAGCCTCCAGCCCTGGAGATACTCAAAACACAACGGGACATGGCCATGAGCAATGTGATCTGACACTGCTTTGAGCAGGGGATTGAACTAGATGGGCTCTAGAGGTTCTGAATTGTTCTGTGGTCCAATGACATTTTTCATTTAGTTTTACATTTTATATATTTTTTTACATTATATATTTTTTCTCCTCCTGCTGAAATGTTTAAACATTGCTCCCCTACCCAGTATTAGTTTTTCAAAGAAAAAGGTTTAGTTTTACAGCTTCTTTTAATACTTAATATAATGGAAATATATTCTTCTATTTAAACAGGTGACTTGTAAGAGCAGGGAGTCCCTTTTGCTGCAAAACTGTACATACAAACTCAACTATTACTACGAATTTTCTGTACTAAACTATACATGGCTCTTCATATAAGAACCACCACTAACAGGTCTTGGTGTTGCTTTGTGTTACAGGTAAAGATTGTCTTTAATTTTCCTACTGTTATTTCCTTCCTTGATACTTAGATTCAGCCACTGATGCCACTTTTGAGGAATTCAACACCACACATTGACACTTAACCCGTGAATTTACACTTCAAATTAATTCATTGTAACTTAAAGGTTTAGATGGATGAATGGATACAGGAAGGGACTCATAGGATCACTTATGCATTTTAGGCCCATATTTGTAGGATTTCAAGGTCCTGTCAGCATGCTCAACTTGCATATTTCTTCATTACATTGTTAAGGAAAGAAGATGTTATTGCCTTGATGAAAACTTTGTAAAAAAAGATTTTGTTTTATTTGTTTGTATGCTGCCCTTTGATGTGCTCAGACTCTATTTAAACGGCTTTATTACAAGCACAGCTCCAATTATTCCTGCAATTTGCTTTCTGGTACACGGAATGCTTGCTTTGAACAACCATGTTGTTCAAATACTTCTATATTTTAAGAGGCATCTGATAATTACTGCAAATCTTTTTGTTTCATGACAGAACTGTAGCTATTTTGCTAACAGTTATTCATTTAAATAGGGTTCATTTTAATTTCATTGGCTGAGTAATAGCAGCCTATGGAAGCAATGTCTTCATAACCTTCCCATACCAGCCACATGATTTTGCTACAAGATATTACCTGAAAGTGGTGTAAACAAATATTTGAAGATAATTACATGTCAAAATGCAGAAAAATAAGAATATAGTTTTCAGGAATATTTAGTTACTTCTGCTGTAGAAGACTTTGCAAAATAAGGATGTAAAAACCATACAAAGTACACTTGGGCACCTCTTTGAACCTCAAAGTGCAAAGAATTACAAAAAATAATTGTTAAATTCCTAATTATTTGCAGATAAAAACTTAAAATATATTATTCAAAACTAACATAGGCACACACACTCTCATTGGGCTCATTAGAAAATACTACACTGAGATCACTATTTTGAATTTTTTGAAAGAAGTTCTGGAAAAAAAATTACCATACTTAATAAGGGGAGAAGAGGGAAAGGAAAAAGTGTTCTAAATCTGGTGTGGTTTTCAAAGCAAACAACATCTGTGAATGTGACCAGATCTTCATAAGGTATTCATGTTTAGCTTTCATCAAATATGAATTTTTGAGTGAATTTAACCAGATAAGAAAACAAAGACTTATTGAGGAACTTTAGATCAACTAACAAATAGTAGAAGCAGAATGGTCAACAGAGCAAAAACAGGCAGGTTTTTATTTGAAGTTGTGAAAAACAGCACAACAATTATACCAAGAAAAAAAAACTGCAGAAGGGGAATTGAAATATTTAAATTTAGAGGCAAATCAAGTGTCTTAATATATCAAGCACAAGAATTAGGCCTAACACTTACATTTTAGTGGCTGTCCACCTTTCTTTTTAAGAACACCTTTACAGCTGAGAAACCATGCAATGTCATGAGAAATAATAGTAACATGCCAGATTATAGAAGTCCATAAGGAAACTTGCACAACTTCTGCTTTGTAGTGAACATGAGCAACATAAGAATCTGAAATACTCCATAGTAAAGGAGAACTCTTGGGCTAAGCTAGAATAAAAGTAGGCTAGTTCACATTCCTTTAGCAATAAGAATCTTTATTTAGGCAATTTGGCAATGGCTAGAGAACATGAAGGAAAACAACAAACCAGAGCAACCCAAAGGCAACTAAGTGGAAACAATGAGAGAGAAGTGCTTATGATTATGATTATTATAGTGCTACCATATATAAGCATTTTTATTTTTCATGTCAGGGCTGTAATTACATTTGAGAATTGTGGGAGTTGCACATATACGAGTGTGGCAAAATTCAGTGGTTTTCAAAGTTATCAGGAATTAATTTATCCCAAATAAGCACCTCATGGTTTAAGGTCATCTCAGCTAGAGACCAGGAGAAGAAGAATGTGCTTTAGAAGAATAAATATCTTATTGCTCCTGCATACTGCATGTTACTGCACAGAGAGAACCTGTCCCCTCCTTCCTCCGACCAAACAGGACTGTCTGGGTGTGCGTTTGTGTGGACATGTGCACAGGAGACCTTAATGCCAAGAAGTGTTCAAGATGCTGCTGCAGCTGGTACAAGAACTTACCATAAATCACTGGGATTGCATTCCACAAGTTTCTTCAGGACAATCAAATTATGAAATAAAATTGTAAGGTATCTACCATTGTGTGGCCCTGGTCACAAATTTAATCCAGTAAACTACAGTTAGAAGGCTACTGCTGTTCTTTTTCTTGATTATTATCTATTTTTGTGGATGCATATTATATAATGTGCTTAACACCATCTGTCCCATATGCATTTTTGACTATCAGAAGTTGTTGCTAAAATGTTTTGCAATTTATTTCCTTTTGCATTTGCAGATTTATATAAAGCACATGATAATCAAATATAATGACAGGAAAAACAAATAACATAAATCTAAAAATCTTATCCTACTTTAATCTTGCTAACTTAAAACTCAAAACCTTAGAGATAGTTGTTGTTTACACAATCTTAACAGAACAATCTCTCATAATGGGGGGGATTAAATCAGTAAGTCTTGATCTCTATGCCAGATGTCAGCTATTTATTTATTTGAAGGGTAAGCACACTAGCACTGACAGATTCAAGCTTGTCTTGCTCCAAGACATCTATATCTTGTCAGGGACAGACCCAGCCCCCAACAGCTTGACTTCATGTGAAGGCTATTTAGCTTATAAGTGAAGAAGAAGCATGCATGAATGGAACTGGACATTTTACAAGGAATGGAGGAATCCTTGTTTGTTGATTCTCATTTCATGGACTACCATTAGTAATTCAGCTATATCATTTAAGTGGCATTTGGGCTCTTGAGTAACTCTGTTCTCTGTGTAGCTGAGCCTGAAGTACCCACGATTAAATTTATAAAACAAAGATATGTCTAAAGAACCTCTCCTCACATACCCACACCAGAGCATGTCACTTTTCTCTACAGTAAACCCCAATGTGAAAGTGGTCATTTCTACTCTCTTTCTTGCACATTTGCTTCATGCTTTGGGGTCTTTGGCAAGGTTTTTGATCCTGATGGGTCAGAATCACTTCTGGTTAGTTGCTCTTCAAGCTCTACTTTGCTCTTTCTAATTCTGCTTTAACAATTAATTGGCCAACTGTGTAATGCTTTTCCTAGTTCATTTGGATACAGTCCAGGTTTGGATGTATGATCACTCATTTCTAGGAATCTTCATGTTAATTTGCTGCAATGCTCCTGAAAGCCACTCCTAATAGATTACAGGCACTGGTACTGCCTGAGCAGTATGTCCCCAAAGCAAGAAAAATTCATTTTTTAGATATCTTTTATCTTCTATTACAGAAGCAAGAAATATTTTTTGTTTTTGCTCTCTTCTAAGTTGGTTAAGCTGTGGTATCTGTTTTTGGTCTTTTCTGACAGTGCAGGGACAGCTACCAAGAACATACCTACCCTCGGCATGGATGCAGATCTATCGCTATTTTGTCCCCTCTTTGGAGGGAGCAATGGGAGTCAACAAAGTTGTTCTGCACAACCTCCACAATGAATGGTCAAGGGAAAACAGAACAGCAAAGCTATAAACTTACCTGAGTGAGACTGCAATGGTCTAAATTTACAGTAATAAGAAGTTTTAATTTGATACCAGAAACTGCAAGGAACAGATGAGGTCACGTTTTGGCTAACAAATGTAATATGCACTGCTGCTGTTAGGAGGCACTGGTCTAGGACTGAGGTCATTACTGTTATTTATAGTAAGAAAATTACAAGCAAAAATCCCCAACACTAAAGCAATGTACAACAGCAATTTACAGAACTATAGAATAACAAATAAACCCATAAATAGCCTGTATACTTGGGGAGGGGGGATAAATTTTCTTAAGAGGACAGCTTTTTTACTCATTAATGACTATTTATTTAGCATATGTAAACCAGAAAATCCCTGTTTTTATTATCTTAGCTTTGTGTTACCCGTTCTGGGTTTTTTTCCTTTGTTTAGCCCCTTCTATAAATCATATTGCCCAGTACACAAGTGTATTACATAAGTATAGGAAATATATACAGTCATCTTGGTAAATTATTTTTAAGAGGAATTTCATTTGGACCTTATTTCAAGCTGAAACATGGAAAAGTGGAGGCCTTGATGAGTTACTTATATTGGGGTACTGTTTGTCCTGAATATTGATTTGAACACAGATAAATCAAAGATAGTAATTTTTGGCATATTCCCACTTGAGATGCAAAATTTTCCTCTATATCTCTGCATAAGAAAGCAAAAAAAAAAAAATTGCACAATACTGTCTAACTCTGTGCTACTCCTAGGCCTTCTCCCAGGGTAACCCAGACAGATATGAAAGGCTGAAGGACAAAAGTTGCTAGAGAAACAGTGCATTCTGAGAACCCCTCTACACCAACATCTTCTAATACTTACAAAGAATTTGTATAGGGGAAAGGATCTCAGGGTTGATATATATAGTCTTAGATGAATATCAGCAAATAAACAGAGCCTTTTGTCCCTTTATGCATGTTGTCCTTTCATAAGGAGTCAGGCTTGCAACTTCTATACTAATCTTCTTTTAAAAGTCAGGCTTGCAACTTCTATACTAATCTTCTTTTAAAAGTATTAAGACTCAGTTCTTCAATATTTAATACTTTTTTCATTGATGCTCAGTGTTCAGAGTTGATCTTCAAGTTTTTATACCATATAAAAATTATACCATACCCTCTTTATATTTTGTGAGTGAGAAAAGAAATGGAGAATTTCAAGACAGGGCTAATAGTTTGTGCTGACTAGAGATAAATATGCATTTTGAACAACTTCAAAATATAATGAACCAACAAAGAGCTCTAGAAAAGAAAGAAAGAAAATCAGGGTATTTTCATCCAACACCAGCAATCAAATAACTATATTTGATCCTGTAACAACCTGCACTGTTCTCTCAATAGTCATGCTTGACTATTCACAACCCATGCACATCTACTTCACCACTACTTTATTTATCAGAATGGAGGCAAGTGAGGAGAATAATCACTATGAAATAATAAAATATCCTTGGGAAAAAAATCAAGCCACAGAATAGGATTCTGGGTTTCTATTTTGTGATAATATACCTTCGGAAATTATTTCATGGCTTTATTTGAAAAATGGATATAATCCAAGTGAAGAGATACAATTCCTCTTTCTCTGCAGCCAGAAACACATTATCCTTCTAAATAGGAAAGAATATCCATTTCTTTTTCTTTTCTTCCTATCCTCACAGAGGGGAAAAAGGGGGGAAAACAGCAAAGGGTAACCCCCCTCCTTTCCATTTGCAAATGGTGACTTTTCCATCAATACTGCAATATGCAGCTGCATCAGTATCAACACCATTTTCTTAGCTTCTCAAACAATTCCTGCATTTCATATTATTTTTCTACAGTGATGACAGTCGAAAGGCAACATATAAAGTCTTTCTGAGTGCTTTAACACATTAAGTATGCTATAGGCATAACAGGCTCAAAAGAGAACGAAAAGAAAACAGCACAAAAAACTTCCCCAAAGCCTTGCAAAAGAGCTGTGGCTGCATCAGAAGCCCAGGTTGGAGCAGGCTCCTGGCTTGTGGACACATGGAGAGAGGACCTCATGCTGGAGATGGCTAGCTAGCTGTGAGGACTTGTGTCCCCACAGGGGAACCCATGCTAGAGCAGTCTGACTACTGTAACTCAAGGGCCAATTTGTAGTTTTATGGTAAAAACATCACACCTGCCTTCGAGAGATCTAGGGTTACATCCACACTTTATCACTGCTTGCTGCATGGCCCTTGGTTAAGTCATCTTTGTGTTTCAACTTGACAGGTTTAATGGAATATCTAACATTGATATGTCATAAAGCCAACAGTGCCTTGATAGAAGACAATAGTACAAGCACAGATCCCCGCCCTGTCTCAGGATTAGGCAGCATGAGGTCTACTGACAGACTTGGGGGGGCTGATAACAGGAACTTATGGGACAGAAAGAAGAGCTCATGCTCAAATATCTTGTTTCCCATCACAGAAGTGTGAGTGATAGAGGAAGCAGGGAGTATCTCATTCAGTGAATCCTGACTTTCTGCTGCTAAAAATATTTTTTTGATAGAGCTTGTAAATCTTGAGTTCTGGGAAGAGCCTTACACATTTGAAGAGTGCCACCATTACAACTGAGGCATTTAGCATTTTCAGAATTTGTGTAATACTTAGCTAACAACTATTGATTAAACATTTAAATAGGCAGCCAATTTTACTCATTTCCAAACTGCGAGTTTTTAACTAAAAAACATCATTCTGTTGCTTCAAATACATTTAGGGTTTTGTGCTCATCTGGAAAAAAAACAGTCTGATATCTCACCTGTATCACTGAGACCTACAGATGTTTTACTCTGCTTTATTGACAGGATTAGGTTTTCAACAAGGCTTTCACTGTATTGTTTGCAAACCAGACATAGCAAGAACACACTCTTCCCAAGGAAGAGTGGTAAACAGGCAATGCTTCCGTTCATGAGAAAGTCATGACCTACCTTGTGGAAGTTCCTGAAATATGCTGCCTTCTCATCTGGAAATTTTTCTAGCCTCCTGGGTCCTTTACTGGAAGCCTTCTTGAAAACCAGCCAACAACGCCTAAAAATCTGTGAACAAAATCAATGGATTCTATTAGTTTTTCTTTAAATGTGGACAGTATTACAAATGCATTCAGTTACAGAACTGACTTAGCAAGAAATTTTAAAATGACACTGTTTTAATTTAAGAGTAAAATTTGCAGTTCAAAGAGAAGCTGATTATGATAATGTTCTACATTATATATTGTAAGTAAGAGATTAGATATCAATCTAGTTTTATAATCTATGACAGCAGTTTACTTCGTTCTTCCCTCCAGTACTTGGACAGCTCTATAAACAATACCATATGCAATTTTATGTTATTAATCCAAGAATATATTGAAAAAAGTCCCAAACCCAATACTACCCAATGATTCCACTGGCCATACGTGAAGAGCCTTAATTCAGTACAAATTCTACAAAATTTAATGACACTACACAAGAAATAAAGTACTGTTAAATTTGGATCAACCATACCTCCCATTACCAAAAAAATAAGTAATTAAAAAACCCAAGGAAATTAGAGCAGGAAGAGCTTTCCCCTCAGTCTGCTGTCTAAACTGAATACAAGCAGAAAATGTAGTGTCATTAAAATAATTAGACTTAATTAACCACATTATGACATAATACTACTGACACTATCCTGTTGCCACTATCTAAGATGAATGTTATTAAAGTAAGTGATTTCTTTTAAAAGCCTACCATTGGGCCACAGTATCAATATGTTTAATTATGAAGACTTTTAGAAGAAAACATGGTATATAATTAAATCCTCTGCCAGTATTGCAAAGTGTAAAACTTTTAGGCTTTTTCTACTAAGGCTGTAAAGTGGCAACTGTACAACTGTACTTTCTGTCTCAGAAATTACTTCAGCTATCCTGAGGGAAAGCAAAGACAATATCATATTTCCTGAAAAAAAATGACATTACACTTTGGGACATCATAAACCATCTTTATTGGATAGTACTTTCTTCAAATAACATCTTGGCAGTGTTGCAACTTGACTTTACAAAAACTACAGCACTGCTCCCACAGTTATTCCTTGATTAAATATATTAGCTCTACACAATTTTGTGGTGTGAAAAACTCCACACACAAAGATATAGAATATTCACACTATTTTGACCTTACTAAAAAACATCAGTACCAACTGTCTGAAAGCGACATATTTATTTATTTAATAAAAGTGTCACTTTTAATAATACTTCTGTCTCTTCTGGGATACTCGGTGTTTTTTTTTTTAATCTATGTGTAGTTTCAGTTCATTTCACTTCCTCTGAGGAAAGTCTTTTCCTAGGAAGTGCTTTATCAAGGTGAACACAACTATCTTAATTTCAAATGTTTTCTCGATTTCCTTTAATGTCTTGCAGTCCTCAAAAAATTCTCTTTAGAAAATCCATACCAACCCAAGTCATCATCTTGGTGGTAGGTTTTAGCATAGCCATGGAATCTGCATTTTGCAGTTGACCTGAATTTTTGACAGCTGGTGACAATGAAATTGATAATTTGTGTTGATTAACAGAAGATTTTCAATGGTTGGTGGAGGGTTTTTTTTTGTTTTGTTTTGTTTTTCTTTGTTTGTTTGTGGTTTTAAAAATTTCTTTTTATATGCGTATATATGGGAGAGTCATATTTTGTTGCAATGACAAGTACCAGTTAGATCCAGTACCTTAGAAATATTCCTTAAAAAAGGCAAACTAGACATCCCAGTCATGGAGTCAGACCTCTCCCTGTGAGGATGAGAACATTTTCTAGATCAAAGGTCATCTAATGCATACTCCAAAGCACTTCCTTCAGTGACAAATGAGCAGGTTCAGACAAATGATGGCTTCAGTCTCTTTTTCACTGGATATCAATTTGGGACAGTGTGAAAGTGAGTTTGAGGTTTTGCAGATAAGCTGATGAAATTCTAGAGGAAGGGTTTAACCTCCTTATTACTGGGAACTACCATCAAATACCAGGGCTCGATGCTAGTCATCTTTAAGGATGCTCATCAGCCTTCTCACACATTTCAAAACTGAGATAAATTCAAAGGCTTCAGCACACAGACTGCAGGAATGAACAGCCTTTGCTTTTAGAGAACACTGAATAGCAAGAGGAGAGAAACATAAATTTGTCCTTTAGACTGCAACTGCTTCAATTTATTGGCATCTGTTTTTTCCAGACCTTTAAGAAGAGGAGAGATCTGAAGAATGAAATGGCCCAAAGAGGACTCCTGATATTCTATGTACTTATGCCAAGATATGTCCTCGCATTTGGATTTTATTTTTTGCAACCTAATTTTAAAACTGGTATAAACATGTACAGTTCCATTGCATTTCACCAGCATTTTACCTTATTATGCCAACAGACACTTTGTATCTTAGTGCTTGAAAAAGCATTAGCATATGAATTTACCTATAAATATGAATAAATAGGTGCAGATGTGAGCACACAGCAAACAAACATTTGCCTTTCATAAGGCACCTCATTGTTATACAGAAGCCTACTCAATTATTCACGAACTGTGAGATACTCTTTTATCCCTGGCCTACTTTAGGATGCCATTGGCTGTAATCAAAACTTCTGAAAGACTTCTGAAGTCCTCAGATAATTGGGGAAGCCATTGTGAGAGAAATCAGCATCAGCCCTTCCAGAACTGAGAGAATTAGAACCACTCGCTGTGTTGTCTCCACAATACTTAGTATTTCCTGTGAGACTGTTTTCCACATGTGCTTAGTTGAAGAAATGCCAAATATTTGATCATTTAATCAGGGTTACATCCTCGGATGAGCACTCAACTGTTCAACAAATATAATTTTAAAATTTTGTACCAAGGGCAAACAGCACAAAGTCTGTCCCATGCCATTGCATTTTTTACAGGAGAAATTCAGGAAGATGGCATTATGTACATGGTGGGTTTAGGTTTTCTTTTATTACTGTATCAATTAAAAAAAAAACTTGTTCATTACAATCTTGAGAAGGATTCTATTGAAATTACCTGCAGAGCCTAAGGCATAGCTGAACCTCTTTAAACAACATCCTTCCTATCTCGGCTTTACAAGAAGGACGAAGCACAAAAAAAATATTCTTCCAGATTCTATTACCCAGGATGTTGTGCAATTATGTATCAGTAAGCCACGGCAATAACTTAGCACACTTGTGGTCTGGTGAGAGCTGATTAGGTTGCCCCTTGTGATAGCACATGGGAATGATTTTGATTACAATGTACGAGCTTGCAGGGGAGAGGAGCCTCTCTGCTCAAGATGGACCCTGAGCAGCCTCATCTTGTTACTGAGAGCATTCTAGAACTTGGAACAATATTACCTTATCACCTCCCCCTCAAATGATTTCTGAAATCTTTCCAGGTAGAAATTTGACTTCTAATGCTGATACATTTCTAATAATTTTCAGAGATCCTTTCTTTTATATTCTACTTGAAACACTGCAACAGATCAATTAATTAGGAAATCTCTGCATAATCTTGATACTTTTTCTTCTGCTTAATATAGTACACTGCTCAGCTCACATTTCCAGCATGATCATATTTTTTAATATTCTTGACTAATATATGCAAAAATTTGGCCTCTGAATGGGCCATTAGTTTTCATGATCACATCATACAATTCTGTTTTATTGTTGCCATGGCTGTTCATAAAATCCATTAAAATACATATTGCAGGAAATCCACTGGCTAGTTTTTTCTTCAGAAAGAAGGAAATATTTTCCTCTTTTCTAAAATAATTTAAAATAATTGGTTTATAGTGGAAATCTTTTGTATGATTTTCCAGAGATTTCTAAGGCATTTTCCAAGTCATTTGCAATAAATGCTTTTGAGATTGACATTTCTTTTTATCCGCAGCTGTAGCAAATAAAGCTTTCCCAGTCATCACTAATATTTAGAGAAGGGACTGTTATTGACAACTCTCTACAGATTACTCCAGAAATTTCACACTCAAACAACCAAACAGAAAACAGAAACAAAACAAAAAAAAAAAATCCCCCATGCTTTTATTTTTTTAATAAAGTTACAATATGATAAGCTTTTTTTCCAAATCACTTTAGATGCTCTGAAATCTCCCTGCACCTATCCAAAGGACAGTACAAATGGCAGCTTTCTTAGGTATATTGGAAAACCATCTAATTTTCTGCCACTAGCTGTAGAAACATTTGTCTCTTGAGAGAAACAGCAATGAGTCAGCTCCTAATTACTAACAGAAACCATCACTGACCAGGACAGGCACTGAAGCATCACTCATGGAGCTTTTTGCTAGCATAACCTATCAAATTTTCTCCCAGGAAGACAACAACCTAGTAATATTCCATTCAGCATTTACATCTCATTATCTGCAGGAAAGGCTAGTTGATTTCTCATCACTGAATTGCCATGTGCATTGCTCTCCTGTTTGACAAGACAACACCTGCAGCATATGCATTAAAAGCACTAAAATATGAATGTGTTCAAGTTTACCCCACTAGTTATCTCCATTAAATGGATATTTCTATGGGGTATGCAAGAGAAATGCAGTTTGCTGTTAAATTAAAAAATGTAGTCACAACTTAAAAATATGGCATTCATAATGAGCAAAATAAAAATTGTTGTCACAGTAAAGTCATATTTAACGATTGTTTTGACAACCACCATTTTTTGATTCTGTGCACAATTTGGCTAAGGGAGAAGAGACAAGAGGTGACACCTTACTGTTTCAATGAAACTATACTTGTCACACATTCAAGTAAAACTTAGGAGAAATTGAAACAGAGTTATTATCTATAAAAAGGCCCAGGAGGAAAATGGGGATCTACACCTCAGCCTAAAGAACAAGTTACAGGAACTAAGATACTGCTGAGTCAGTTCAACAGAAAAAAAACCAAAAAAGCCTGAACTACAAACCAAAACAGCTCATGGTTGCAATCCACTTACCTGAGCTACTGACATTTGAACAGCTCTGATTTTGCTGTCTACCTTTTTGACAACAGAAAGTAAATACAGTTCCCACTGCACCAATTGTGTGCATTTTGGGTGGCAAATTTGGATTCATATGAAGAAGCAAGAGAGGCGGAGCACCGCTGCCCAGCACTGAGCTCCCAAATGAGCACAGAGGGTGCAGAGTGGCAGGGAATTGAGGCCAGCTCCTGCTCCTTTACCCCACTGCTGGGAACTCACCCTTCTCCCAGCAGCAGGGCAGAGATAAACCACAGCCATCTGATATCCAGCACCCCAACAGGAGAGGCCAAATGAATCCATAACTCTGCTCAGAAGCAAGAGCTTACCTGCTCCTGTCAGCAGCTCTGGGATGTGGGGCTGAGACTTTACCACAATATATAACAAGCCTGGGTAGTTTCAATTTTTAGTTTCAATTTTTTTTAAATTGAGTCTAACTCTCCACCTCCTCTTGCCTATTTCAATGTATTTTCTTCAAATGTTACCAAACTATCTACCACAAAGTAACCACAATAAAAGCAAAGCTGTTTAAGCTGTCAAGTCAGGATTAAAGAAATCCCACAAATATATACCAGAAAAAAAGACTAGTAGTGTCTTCAATGAGAAATACTGTCTGAAGATATGCTGTGAATGCTATCCAGCAGGGAAACATTCCTCATATATGATAACCTTGCATATACCCTTGAGCTTCATTTCATCATCCAAATTAGGGAGAAAGGTTAAACTTCTAGTTTACAGAGCTTGGAGCATGACCTTCTGCAACAATACAAGTAGGTGTCACCTAATTTTAATATCATAGTCAAAATCCTAAAATTTCTGATAGCATTTTTTTATTACTAATATTTTGCATGTTGCAAATCTGCTGGCATTTAAAGTTAGGAATTGAAGAAATAAAGAAACATCTGCTACAAACTGTTTCATCTAAGATTAGATCAATCCTTGTGGGCTTGATTGCAGTCTGACAATTAGGATGGTTAGAGAGAGATGATTAGGGACAATTCACCCAGTTATAGTATACACACGTCATCTTTTTGCTGCCATAACATGCCATTATATATTCATATAGATGCTTATAATATACTGTAATTTATGGTGTTATAGTCACAGGCTATACATGTAAACCATAAAAGGATTTATTTTATTATTAGGGATTTATGTGAAATCAAAGTACACCATAGCAATTTTCCAACTATACCTCCACTAGCTAAACTACTCTGTGCATCATGCAAACACTTTAGTTATGGAATCTGAAGGCTTTTTATTTTTATGTGTTTAAAAGAGAGCAGAGGACACATATCTGAACAGATCTGCACCTTGTATTTCTGTGAAAAGTGTTAAATGACTCCATCAATCCTTAAGCACCCCTAGCTTACAACCTCACCACTGTTGCTTTGTTCTGAAGTACCATCAGGGCAACTCAAGGGCAGAAGGATGGCCTACACAAATAACACACTCTGACTCCTCAGCAGTCTGCAGGTCAGTAGAATTTATAACTTACATCTGAACTGATCTTATGGTTACTTAAAAAAATCAGTTCTAGTAGCCATTTCTTTTGGCTTTCTGCATCTCTGACTCAGTTTTGGCAAGACTAACTGCAGTGATCCTTTTGGTGGAAAACTAATACTGCTCACTTCATGTCGCCCCTGAGCTGATGACAAAAAAATGTCCTCAAAACCAGAAAAAAAATTTGGTTTCAAGAGTTGTAGCACACATCCAGAAGAAAAATCCCAGAGCTTGTGATATTTTTTGAGAAATTATTCTGCTCAAGAAATCTCAAGCATTTCACCGAGCTTAAGCTGAATGTGCAGCTCCTGCTTAGGAATAATTATGTACCCATGTATGTTGATATCTCTTCCTACACATACTTTTTTTAATGTAATCAGAAAAAAATACCAACAGAGAAAGTTATGGTTTTGTAATATTTTAGTATTAAATTTGAGTACGTTCTCAAACTGAACTGGAGTAGTTACCTTCCTTAACTCATCTGAAGGGCTTTTTTTTCTTTAAATATTTTTAAAAATTTTCTCACTTTTTAAAACATGTTTTACCTAATTAGTTACAAGTAAACATAGCCCACTTGAATTTTAAAAATCACAGAGAATGGCTTGATATACTGCAATGCACAGCAACACTTAGAGAAGAAAACTAGGATTTCTTTATTTTTACTGCTCTAAATACATGTACAAATAATAGAAATGTCACTATCTTTCTTCCACTGATGAGCTTATTAAGCCGAAACGTGGTATCTTTTACACATATTTTGTAGACAGTCATCACTTCTTGAAAAAATTAAAGGTATTTATTGTACCACCAAGGGAACCTAATGCTGGAGAAAAAAACAAGTTTATGAGATAGAATTCTTATTTACATCTCTTGAAAACAAAATTCAGACTATTACACACAAGCTGAAATAACACACACTGAAAGATGGTATCAGTCACCTCAGATCCTCAGTACTTTAGGTTAGGAATTAAGGGATTTGTGAAAGTAAGTGCTAAAAAATCAAACACATGCAACTGAATACCTTAAAATGAAGCAGAGCTTCAGAATAAAACAGTAATCACAGACATCTGTTCTATACTACCAAGGGGAAAAAACTCAAATACTTTTTACAGCTCAAATTTAGAGGGTTACAAGCTCAAATTTATCTTCAGAATCCAAAATTATTCCTCAGGTTTACATCAGCTAGATTTTCTAACACATCATGGAATTGTAGAGCAGTTTGGGTTGGAAGGGACCATAAAGATCATCTAGTTCCAATCCACTCCTCACACACACCCCATGGGGGGCAGGGACCCCTCTAACTAGACCAGCTTTCTCAAAGCACCGTCCAGCCTGGCATTGAACACTTCCAGGGATGGGGCATCCACAACTTTTCTGTCATTGTGCCTCACCATCCTCACAATAAAGAATTTCTTCCTAATATCTAATCTAAATCTACTCTCTTTCAGTTTAAAGCTGCTCCCCCTTGTCCTATTATTACATGTCCTTGTAAGAAGTCGTGCTCCATCCCTCTTGACCTCTTTAGGTACTGGAAGATTCCTTAAGGTCTCCCCAGAACCATCTCTCCTTCAGGCTGAATAACCTGAACTCCCTGCCTATCTTCATAGGAAGGTGCTCCAGCCCTCTGATCATTTATCTTTTCTCTACATTATTGCAGAGAAACTCTGCAATAACTTAGCAAAGGCATCAAAGTCCTCAGGATGCTGTTGTTTTATCTGTTGTTTTGACAGATAAAATAAGTCAAAAGTTTGCTTTGCATGGGATTTAACATAGCTGAGCACAGCACTAAGTCGAAAGCATTTTTTGTAAAGAAAAAACAATGAGAGCTGACTAAGTGCCGCTGTATATTTATGTAGGAGTATAATTTCTAACAGCAATTGATCCTCAGAGAAGAATAGGAAAGTTAGAGCCTTTTATTCTTTGGCACATTTTTTCATTTCAGCATATATGTAGGAAACCTTGCAAACCCAGCCTCACTGAAGTAAATGGGTGAAAGCTCACTGTAGTCTCTAAGTGACTCTGTTAAATGCCTGGTCACTCCCCCTGGCACGCAGGCACTCATGAAGTGTGTGCATCACATTTATACAGGGAGACTAAAGAATATACAAATGCCAGTGTAGCAGAGAAGCTCTTCAAACGTATTTTGATACACTGTATCACAGAACAGGAACATATTTTAAAAATGGCTTTTATCTCTGGCATATTCAATAAACCTCTGAAATACCAGGTTCCATGACTCAATTGTGTTGGTTTCCTACAAACCAAATTAATCATTTTTTCTGGTTTTTTTTTTTTTTTTTTTTTAATGTGGTTAGATATTCCGCTTTGAATCTGCTTTAAGTACTATGATATGGCCACTAGATTTTATAGAGAAATTAATCTTAGATAGAAAATAAGGTGTTCTGCAAAATGAAGGCTGCAGCAGGGTTTGAGCAGGACCATACAAATAGTAATGTTCAAGAGGATGTTTAATTTCAGTGCTGTTTTTCTGGCATTTGATCACCTGCATTACTGTAACCTATAGGTTAAATCTCCTCCTGACAAAGAATCATAGTTGTAAGAGATGCTCTCATGCCCCAAAGACCTTCATTACTTCTTATGTTTAAATTAACTGAAGGGGAGGAAGATGAATTCACAGCTTGTGGTAAGTGGAAATAGTTAAAAAGCTCAGAGTTAGCAAGAACACTCTGTCACAGAAATTAAATGGATACTAAAATGGAGTAATTCACTGAAATTTCCTGCAATATTTATGCACAGAATTACCTTGAAGTAGAAAACAAAACAAACAAAAAGAAATCAAACCAAGCACCCAACAATACCCCAACCAGGACTTGCTCTAGGTGTTGTAACTTTCAGACAAATGCAGACAGAAAGATACATATTTCAAACTTTGCTTGATTTCTCTAAGTGATTTGCTTTCTGCCACTCTTGTGCTATGTATTTCCAGAAAATCTCTGCTTAAAGATGTTACCAGTCTGATATTACAAAGCATCAATACTGTAATGAATAAAGACATAATGCAAAGCAAGAAAAGGATGAGAAAACACATGCTTTTACACACAACTAAGAGGATTTGGAAGAAAAAGATATAGCCCTTAGCTCTTTTAAATACCAATACCTGTTCTGTTCAGCTTTTGTTGCAACAGCAAATTTTTAACAGATAAAGACAGCTTTTACTCAAAGAAAAATAGCATGAAATAGCTTCCCTCAGAACACAAATGCAGCTGGTATGTTACGTCCCAGACAGCATGTCCTGTGGGGAAATAGCTACTACAGGGGATTAGGAACCACGTTCTTATGACCCAAGGGAAATAAAGCAGAGGAAAAGCAGATGGTTTCTAAACCCAAAATACCAAAGTCCAAAAGACCACTCTGAATTCCCTGCTCTGTACCTGTGATGAGTCTCAAAAAAATCTGCCCTGAATTGTTTGAGAGATTCACCCAAAATGCATTCAGGTGAATCCACAGAAGCCATGCTTTAGTGTGCTTTGGCTCAGACCCAAACTGCTAACACTCAAGGTCTCATAGACCAAGCATGAATATTTTTGTTAAAGGAGTTATGGTCATCCCACTAAGCTAATATTATTATCTAAGAAGAAAAAACCCTCTCAAAACAAGTTTCCCATCCCTCCCCCTACTTTCATTGATTATCACCAGCATTCCAGAACTTGCAGGAGATAAGACTGTCCTTCTACAACTATTTCCCATGGGCAGAAGAAAATTATTAGTCTACCCAACTGATGCTATTTATTTTTATAGTATCATCAGCCACTTGGAAATAGAAAGCACATTGATTTTCTGTGCTCTGGGGACTACCTGAGGGCAAGAGTGGGTGGAAGGAGAGGAAAAAAAAAAAGTTGTGGCATTTCTGGTCACATTTAACAGAGTATAAACATCTAGAATGTTGGTTCAAGAGTACCTAACACAAGTACCTTTTCTCACTTGCAGTATTAGAAGAGCATATAGGACAAGAGCAGAAAGTTGTATTGCTCCCTTCTCACTTCCTGACACTGCTGAGATGGCCTCAGATATAAGATGTGAAGCTGTAATGTGCAGTCTAACATAGAAGAGAAGCAGGGTGGTAATGCTGTGTGCTTACTAGTGTTAATTCTACCAGAAGCAACATCTGGTTTCGCAGTAATATTGTCTATCTTAGTTGTGAAGTCCTAGTTAGAGTTTAGGACTGAAAACATAGGTAGCTTTTTACAGATACAGCTTTACTATATAGTGACAGTAGTGAGTGAACTCACAAATCACAGCAAGTCAGCTTTTTGTTAAGCAACCTTTCCATGTAAAAAGTCAGCAGAAAACTATGGTTACAATATAAAATATGCAGATTTTATGGAAAACGCCCATTAGGTTTAATAGAATGATTACCTTTACTGATAACCACTCTGAGTAAGAACACGCTATGAATCACGAACTACAAAAAGTTTGCCAAATTCTGTATGATACAGAATTCTCTAAATTGAGGTACTGCGAGAGAATGGACTAACAACTTTCTTATATTTTTTAGTATTACAACAGCTAAAGAAGCAGAGTATTATGACCAACCCTTAGCATCTTCAAGAATTTATGTCTATGGTTGCTTTTGAATAGGTCACCACAGTTGCTGTCTTACACATCAAGCGTCCACAGAAAGTGCACCTTCTTGACTGATTTTATTTAGAACAAAGTCAGGGTGAGAACTCTCAAATGCTTTTTATCACCTTAGAATTAAAGTTTCTGATTTGGAGATGGGGTAAGGAGGAGAGACAAGGAAGTTTTCAGTGCAAAATTCAATAAAAGCACTGGAAATCTCAGTCATCCTCACTGAAGAATTCAGAGTTTGAGAGCTGTTTTATATTAGGTATATATTTACATTATCTATATATCAGATAATACATGCTGACAGCAGCAGATAAATTCTGTCTCTACATGTTAATCAACACACACTAGGGCCATTCCCCAATGGATGTATATCATAAATAGGTTTCTAAAATCACAGTTATATTTCAGTATCTCAGAAATTAATCCAAGCAACTCTTCATATGTGGTCATTAAAACTCTTGCCTCGATACATTCAGGTCTAAGTCCAGCACTGCAGAGCAGCAATTGCTACACATTCCTTTTTCCTTTAAAGTGTGCACTTAAATGACCCTCGCATATGAACCGAAAGAGAGTTAGGTAAGAGCTGGGCATAGATGTATGAGAGAAAATGTGCAAGTCACTGAGCCCTACCTCCTCCAGCTGCAGACAGCCAAGCAATAGGTGCCTGCTACTCCTTCTGTACTCATCACACAATTTATATCTAAGGAGATATTTGAAGTGTGACACTTTTTCTTGTTGTCCTTATGGTACTGGCTCACTAGGATAGAAATAATTTCTTTTCTGAGGAGTCACAGAGAAAGAAAATACTGGACATTTCACATTCATGGTTCTTTCTCATAGGTGTTCAGTGGCTAATACATAGCCACCATGCTTTGGAGAGAGATTTTGTTGTTAATTGTGATTAAATTTATGAACCTTTACCCAGAGCAAATTCTAATTGTTGCAGCTAACATCTGCATGAATGGATTTTTGCCTTTTACTCCAAATCACTTGTTATAGTACATTCCACTACTGGCTTTTGTATTTTTAACATATAAGGAATCTATCAACAGAGAGCTTTTCAGGTGAAGACATGTTAGATCAATGCAGCATTCACCAGTGAACTCACAGCATCAGGTCACAGCAAGAGAGCCACTGTGACACTCAGCAGTTGAGGATGCTGCACCATCTTACTTTTTGATGGCAGAGGCTTTTGTTCCATTTTTCTTTAGGAGGATCTAGCTCTACTCTTCTCAGCACACAATACGTAATTCTTCCTTTGGCTCATCTACCTTTCAAATTAACGAGTCCCTGGTTTCTACTGTTTTCCCTATGGTCTCCTTAAGTCTGCCCTGCTGGACATTTAAATATCTTTCAATAATCACTTCAAATTAGTTCAGTCTTGGTTTATGATAGATTTAAGCTCTAAGACTTCATAAATTAATAAAATATTACATAAACAGAGAAGGCTTATAATTGGAAGATCAGCCCTATTTACAACGATTTTTTTTCAACTTGTTCACAGAATTCTACCTCTCTCTATGGTTACATATCTGCTGCTATTTCTATTGTCACATACAACAGGAATTCCTTTCTTCTATGAACTGTCCCCATTCTTTTATTATTAGCAGCACAGCAACTGAAGAATATTATTAGCATTAGTAATAGTCTCACAGGATGTGTTCCACCAGATACACTGTGCAATGCCATAGAGGAGTCTGTCTGATTCTTTCTGCATACACTGCTGAAGTTTCCTATTCTTAATCGTTAGCAAACATCATCCTGCAATACTTGATTTAGTGTAACGTGCTTTAAAATATTTTGTAGATCTTTTTGATGCTCCTATCCTTGTTTCTGAAGGCTGAAGAAACTCAAATGTAGTTTTCAATGGTACAAGCATTGGAAGACAGGAGGTCTATAGGGGTTTTCATTTTTTCAAAATTTGAACTTTGTGGGAAGTAAGACCAGAGTTCATTACGTGGTTTTCATATCTTATTTATATGACACTTTTCCAGACATCTTTTGCAGATGAAGGGCTTGCTCAAAAGGGAGTGAGAGCAATATTCCCACTGACCACAGGCAGAAACCAGAAGAAAAGACAACAATGGTCTATTTCATACAACTGAGTCAAGCTAGGCTTCAAAATACTGTCATTAAGTTGGGTGGTCAGAATTGCTCTTAACAGGTCTACATAAATATTTTCCGGGTTTCTTATCAGATTTTTCTGTTTTGATCACTGCTAACCAAAAATTTACAATCAAAACATGGTAGAAAATTAGGGGAAAAAAATGTTTTTACAAGATATACCTACACAGATCAATACTAGAGCTGATTTTTGGGACAAACTCTCTCTATAGGCACAGTATTATTAATATTTTAGAAGCATTAGAATTTCCCTGACAGAATTTACACAAGGTAGACCACTTATATTCAGGCTGTCTTTCTGTGATCTTCAGCATCCAGAAATTTTAAGAAGGTCACACATTTTTTATTTTAATCTTTAGCTCTAGAAGTCTTTAAATCAATTCCAATTAAAATTGAAGCTACATAATTCTACCTAGGACTAACTAAATAATTTTGCCTAGGACTAACTAGAATATTTTGAAGTGGTTAAGATAATGGTTTCTTTATCCGGCACTTTGGACCATGTTCTCAGCTTTGTTTTGAGAGTCTTACTGCTTATTTACAATGGGATTACTTTAAAAGAGAAGTTATAAGTTCTCTTCCTTTCCCCCATGCCTATAAACAGAAAAGAACAGTTTAATTTATTGAAGTATAAGTCTTTGATGTTTTTTTCAGGAAAACCAAGGCAAACTATAAAAATAAAAATCCCTCAGTGACCATAAGCTAATTCAGTAACACAATACAACCCATATTTAATTCCTTAAAGGTCGTGGATGTTGTGTCTTTCTACTTGTCACTGATCTTTTTAACAACACTACACCACTTCTCCAGAGATTCAAGTCAATTATACAAGTGGGTGTTTGTTCTAAAAATACACCCACAATTAAATGTCTCAGTGTATGTGTCTATACCTTTATACACACCTTTATACCTTTATACATAAGTTTACTGGGGGGAAAGTTCATCCTGAAAATGAAAGTACAGTAGATGTCAAAATTCAAATAATTTAACTCATTTATAGGCACTTCAAGAGGAAAATTAATTAGCACAGAGAATTTAAATTAAATATTTGTTATTAAAAAACATAAGGACTTGCAAGCATTGCTGGCTGGAGTTCTTAATTTCTAGAGCAGTGCTCCCCAATTTTGCTACAGGTGATTAGAATTTCTTAGAACTGTCATATGAGATGGTGCATGTGTTTTAAGAGAGTGCTTACATTAAGAAATCTATTTTAGTATCCTTTTCATTACTGCTGTAAAGAATTCCTGCAAACTGTGAACAGCAAAACTTGATGTGATGGCTGAGATTATTTTAAAATCACATACCAGTAGTTAACAGTCCCACTCTGGGGTGTTGGACTATCTGACCTCCATGTTCCTATGAATAAGTGGATTAGTGACTAAATTCAACATAAATGCTCAAATTTTCTCTTAGAATTATCATTTTCTCAGCGAGAAATTTCTGAGAGAAAAAAAAACCCTGGAGATCTCTTTCTCTAAACACACAGCCTTTTTCTTCTTCTCAGTTCTGCCCTCTGTTATTTTTAAAACTGGAATTCAATGAGCTGAAGTAAAATTGGTCCACAGAGCCTACGAGAGGTTTTTCCACTTACACACCCTGAAAGCAGGGTTCTCAAGCAAAGGCAATTGTTCTCAAGCAAAGGCAAGGACTACTTCTGAAACTCTAGAAAGCATTAATACAGTGTGCTTTTCCCTTAATTTTCTCTTTCCACTTCCTTAGTCTTCTCTTCCCATTTCCCCTCCCCATTTTTTAATGTTGCTATAGAAAACCAATATAAATTTTCTGTTGCATTTTTAAAAAGTAATTTAGGGTGGGAGCTCTTTCTCCTTTCGAGCTGAAACTAACTTTCTCCCTTCCAACTAAAGAATTTCTTAAACAGCTTATGTATTGTTAACTTCAGTGAAAGCAAGGGTCTTTAAACAATGATTTTGGCCCACTATATAGAGGTAAAATATAATTATGTCTCAGGATTAAGGTTCAGTAATTTCTAGAGAAAAGTTTAGTGTTGCTTTGTCTAGAGTAAGAATATGCATTTTCTTTTAATCCGTCAGGATTTATGCCTCCAAGTTGCATAATCCTCTGCCCTCATCTCTTCAGTCGAAACCTAGCACAGATCAAAACATGCATGCAGATGTCAGGCTCTGAACAAAAGCTGAATAGAAATTAGAATGCAAACACTGGAATGGTGGTTTCCATTCTTCTGAAATTATGAAGGAACAGAAATAACCCTGTATCTGGGATCGCACTATTGTAAAAATGTGTGCTTTTACTTTCCGCTACACAATGTACTCTTTGTTCACAAGTTTTTGAAGTTTTGATTGCATCATCAAGACATCTGCACCATGACCTTTTTGGGGGAGTCCAGAATTTTTACCTTTTACTACCAGTCTAGGATAACCGGCATCCTGCACAGATTAAGCATGACAATTTTCTTAAATTTTAGAGAAGAAATAGTATATGGCCAACATATGGGATTTTAAATAAGGGTAGGTTTTTTTCTGTAATGGCTTCTCTTTTCCACATCAGGTTTTAAGTCCTGCCACTGCTTCAGCAGTGGTTTTGATGGCAGCATCCATCATGAAATCATATCACAACCTAGGCTAGAGGGACCATAGGCTCAAATCAACCGCTTTCTGACAATTTCAAAAACATATTTAACACCTTGCAAACTACAAGGGACATTGTTGAAATTTCACTGATGCTGAAATCTTCTTCTGTTATATTTTACACATTTTTCATTACCAATCCAGGAGTCCTAAGTGTTTGAGACTGGTGTAATTCCACAGATGCTTAAATAGAAAATGTAATTAACTACTAAGTATTCAAAAAATCTGATCTTCTGCACATCATCTGCAATTAATGCTATCTGAATGAACAGGGCAGAAACTTCTTTGTGATGACACCTAGGACGAATAACTAGACTTTATGTCTTTCAATTCTTATCTAAGCAACTACAAGTACTGCTGAAGAGAGGCAGAACAAGTTGTTCCAACCTACTGACATGTAGTCAGATACACCAGAAGCAATAAAAAAAGTTTAAAAAAAATCCATTTTCAAATCACAATAGTAGATTCCTTGAAGAAAATATGATAGTAGTAAATATATAAATAAAGTGAAATTCACTATCCTTCTTTTCATGTTACCCTGCTTCTTTTCTCTTCCTGTGGTATTCACCACACCCCAGGAAAGCAACTATTCACTGCTAAACACAAACTTGAAAAAATAATTTGATTTCTGAGAATTGGAAGGAAAGGAAAAATAAATTTCTCTCTCATGTCACTGAAGAACCATTTTTTCAGATAGAATGAAATAATTAGCATTTAGTCTCCAAAGGAGACTCCTGGATAGTCAAAATCTGAAAACAGGGGAATTTTAACAGTGAAAATGGCAGCTGTGATTTAAAAGCTCACACTTCAGTTGTCTCATTTATGAGCAAGAATTTCACCTCTGCACCTGAAACTTTGCACCTATTCAAGCAGCAATGACTAAAACATGGAAGAGAAAGAGAGGTCCAAGAAAGGTCAACCTCTAAAAATCACTCATCTCATACGTGAATGATCCTGCTCAGACCCACAGGACAGATATTTCCTGTTTCGCAGTAAAAAAAGCAGAGTGGGAAAGTCTCAGAAAGGACAATTTCTCTCCCCTTCCAGACTTCCCCCACTCTACTGCCAATTTCTTTACTTAATCATTCCAAACCCAGCAAAATAAATGTCTGGCAGAACCTTTTCCCCTGCATGTGCACACAGATACCCAACCAGAAACTTCAAAATGATTGCTGGCAGTTCCTTCATCAATTACCATGTTAATTTATTGAATTTAGTAAAGAGACTTTGCTTACAGCTTACTAGAGAACAATCATTATGTTTCAGGAGATTGTGGGTGTCATGGTTTAATCCAGCATGTAGCTAAACACCCCACACCTGCTCGCTCACTGTCTCCTGCCAGCAGGATGGGGGAGAAAATAAATAATATTTGTGGGTTTAGATAACAACAGTTAAATAGGATAGAAATGGAAAAGAAAACAACAACAGGAAAAACAATCTGAGAAATGAGTTAGAACACACTAAGCAAGTGACGCACAAAGCAATTGCTCACCCACCACCCATTGGCCAATACCCAGCCAGTTCCCGAGCAGTGGTCCCCAGCCAGCTTTATCCCTGGCTAATATACCCAGCATGATACCATAAAATATGGAATATCCATCTGGTCAGTTGGGGTCAACTCTCCTGGTTGTGCCCCTCACAAATTCGTGTGCACCCCCACCCTCCTTGCTGGTGGGGTGGGGTGAGGAACAAAGGCCTTAACGTTGTGTAAACACTGCTCAGCAAAACCCAAAACATACGTGTGTTATTAACATTGTTCTCATTCTAAATCTATAACCCAGCACTGTACCAGCTACTAGGAAGAAAATTAACTCTATCCCAGATGAAACCAGGAGAGTAGAACAACAGAGTATTTATGTAAGATCTGCTGTAATTTGACATCTATGTTGGGCACCCTAATTCCTGGGCTGAAATAGGTTTGTGTCCAACCAGTTTGAATCAGGCACAGAACCTGAAGTTCTCAAAATTTTGGCCAGTGCTTTATGGATCAGCTATAGAAAAAAAATAAAAAATCTGAATGTCATGGTGCATTAAAAACACCTCAATTAACTCATGGTTAATATTTGGTGTATTTTATTTTTTTTCCCCTGTATAGAAACAGTGTCCTAGAGATTTCTCTCTCATTTATATCTTCGCATTGCATCTGGCACTGAAGCATAAACTGGTGGTATCACATCTATTTCCATAGCAACACACCAATTTCCCAAGCACCGTCATGGCTTCTACTCTTACTGAAAGCTGAGAGAAAACCGAGGCTGAGGAAATGTTTGTCAAGCATTCAAACATGGAGCTAGTTTCAAGTATCCTCTTAAAGTGGATCAAACTATCTTCAGCTAGAATAATAACACAAATACTTACAAACAAACCAACAAATCCTTGGGTTTTTTGATGTGGTTGGTGTTGCTTTGGTTTGCTGTTTTGTTTTTTTTTTAATCAATCATAACATCAAAGTTCCTTAGTTACTTCCAGTAAATCTCAAACAGTGAATGGATGTATACTTCACAATAGACACTTGATTTTAATGTCCATTCCCATTCCTTATAGCATTTGTATGAAAACACAAATTATCTAAATAAAGGATGAGCTCTTCACATGCCTTACCACAGCAGTACTCAATATAAACCCTTTAGAGGATAGAGGAATACAATGTACACTATGTTTTAGACATGAAGTTGATATAAAATTTTTTGCCTACTGCCACCATTTATTACTTACTAAACAACACTAATAGTAAATTCATATTCATAACAGCATAGGTTTCACTATTGGTTAACAAACAAAAAAGCTCTGGAAAAAAGCTACCACATTAATAATGGTCATAATTCATGAAGAGAAAACAAGCAAAAAAAGCACTCTACAGAGTCTTTTTTAGCAAGATACAGAACTCTGATGAAATTTTAGAACGTTTTTTTCCAAGAATGCCCCATAGAGTATATTTCTCAGAACAGATCTAAAAGATGATAAAAGAAATAATTTGACTACAAACTGTTATGCCTTCAATACAGCCAAGCCAATTAGTCACCTATCAGAGAATTTCAAATATATTGTACATTGACAAGCTGCCTACACAATAGCAGCCTTGTAATAGGAAAGTAAAAAGCAAAAGGAGGAAAAATTAATAACACATTGAACAAATGCTCTGTCTTCCAGAGTCACCCTATCTTTGACACAACTGCCCTGAATTAAACCTCCATGCTTTCCTTGTTCCTCACCCACATCTTAAAAACTCCAGGTCACCCACATACCCCAAGAGCCAGCATCAGCTTTTTTTTAAATCCTGTAACCCTTTCAGGGATTCACAACAAAAATGTTGAGTCTTGATAGCCTTTTACAAGAGCCAAATGCTTCTAGTGGCACCCAGCCAGTTCATCTTAAGCAGCCACCCCACACCTAGAGGATTTAAAAAACTGCTGTGATTAAAGGAAAGACCTACATTATAAGATGGGTCTATAACTAAAATAAGATATTTCAGAACAGAGTCAGAAGAAGGCTAAAGAACAACATGGATCATCTTCCAGTATTATGTATCACACAAACTCCTGATTAGCTCTTTGATTCAGTGTCTGGTATCTACCTGTGTGGAGAAAAAGAGAACTGGTATGATGGCTGAAGTATTTTGAGATGCAGGTAGATCATAATTTACAACCATGTTTTATCTGATAGTGATGGAACCTCAAGAAAAACTTTATGTGAAGCTAAAATTTATTTTTAACTTATCAGAAACATGTCTGCAAGAGATCTGAGCTGTGTTATGAATCTACTTGTTTATTGCACCCTTCCTATTCCCCTTATCTGATGAGCCCTACTTCTCCCCACCATCTCAGCCTCCTATTTCTTCCAGTTTCACTGCACTAAGAACTTGTTCAATTTCATTACTTTTGTTCTCATTGCACCCAGGCCCATATTTCAGACATGCATTCAAGGTCCAAACTTTACCAGCTCATCCCCACTTATTTCCAATGCATTTCCTGTCTAGGAAAGCAGTGAGCAGCTGTCTCCCCTTTCTTAATTGAAATACCTAGTCCTTAGAACCTCCCTCCTTTCAGACTGCACAAATCACTAAAGCATCCTTTAATAATGTACACTGTGCAGCGAAATTTCTAAGAAGTGTAAGTATTTACCTAAGAGATTACAGCAGTACTGTCAAAGGACTAATGTTTCCAACCATTTGGCTGCAAATCCGTAATCTCTAACCTTTTCCTATTCTGTTTCACTTTTACAGCACAGTGCCATTTCTTCTTTTTATTTGCATGCTTTTAGAAAATTACCTTCCACAGGAGGGGGCCTAGCAAGGTTTGTTGATGTGAGGTAGTTTCAGAGAATTAAAGAGAAGAATAATAGTGCACATTTCAGTTAGGTCTCTGTACAGAGGATTGATTGAGATAACCTCACTAACGTGAGACATCTCTTTTATTGACTATCAATTATTTCGGTAATTTCTATGCCGGCTGAAAGACTCAGGGTTAGGAAAATGTATATAGCTTCCTTAATGTACTTTGAGAAAAAACACTGCAAAAAGAGCTCAGCCAAATAGCCTTCTAAGAGAAGAGTCTACACTGCAGCTGAGAAGTAAATGGATGAAATTTTCTTGTAGTACTGGTCCAGACTCCACAGCAGCTGCCATTTCCCCCATCACACAATGCATGCAAACCACTGAATGCAGAAGGCTGAAGACCTATCTGTCATGCTCCATATCTATTTCGTGATTGCACACTTTTCTTATGAGACTAAACCACCTCTTTGCCAAGCCCTTGTGTCACATAATTTCTTCCTGGCAAATGGGTAGAATTGCATTTGTCCTTTCTTTTGCTTTATCTTTGCTGTCTGTAGAACATATAGGACAAGGCATGCTTGCTTTTACTGTCTCATACATTTGTTGCTGTTATAGCACTAGATTTAATTTTCTATTTTAGAACATTCAACAATGGGAACTATAAATGTAAAAAAAAAACAGCACTAAAATCTTCAAAAATTAGCTTTGGTTGTGCCTCAAAACTTTTCAAAGGCTCAAATATTCCGCTGCTTCAGATGCAGTTGTAAATGTTCATTCATGTTCTTCTTTTTTATTTCAGTCTAAGATATCCCTGATCCAACAGTTGTGGTCATCCAACAGCCTGAAAAGGAAGTTTAGTATTAGGTTGTTAGAGCAAAGTAATAACTTTATGCAAAATGATTCTCACTGTTCATTTTTCTAAAGAGCAAAATCATTAAAAGTGCAGCATAATGCTCTGTAATTATAATCGAAGTCATTTCCCCTGTTAAAAATACATTCTAATTGCTTTAAGTGAAAACACATCATTATAACTTCCCTTGAAAGGGGAACTAATAAATAGATTAGTAAAATCCTACAGTCAGTACATTAAATCATGTTTGTTCATTCAGCTGAGACCGGAACATGTAAAGTACATCTTCTTAGGGAAAGACACAATTAGGGAGAATGGCTGGCTCATGGGATTAGCCAAAGGATTTTGAGTTTTCCACATCTAGCTTGGTGGTGTGAATCCTCTCCAGCTTGATGTTGACTGAAGCTTATTACCATCTGCTCCCTGTTCAGTGCCCTACATAAAATGAATTGGTTGTCTTTGCCTAAATCCAAGCTCACAGGTGTCCAGTATTATAGCAACTGACAGTAATTAGCACACCTTTAAGCAATGTCAGCAAAGATGCAGAAGATTAAAAAAATACAACAAAGATGCTTATGTAATTTGGTATAAGAGGCCTACACAAGCCATGCTTTGAGAAGAGACAGCATGGTGGAATTATCCCTACTTTTCACTGTGCTTCTGCCAAATCACTGAATATGGACGATTACATGCCTGCATAAAACTTTAAATGTCTAATTTCACTAGAACTTACAATCTCAAGGAAGTAAAAAGGCAATACCATTTTTTAAACTCTGAAAGCTTATGTTTTCTTATCTTAAAGAGGGATTTTAACAGTTAAAATACAGTTACAATAATTAGCATGTCTGTACTCAGAATCTGAGAGAACCATTTTGGCGTGTACAAAAAATTATTGCAGTTTCTATAATACCTATAGCAGCTGTGCAGGTAACCACTAAAAGAAGGAAGACAATAACAAGGAGAGTTACAAATTCAATTAACCAGACTTCTTACTATTAACCTTTGGGTGAACAGGCCTGTGGCCTTTGGTCATCTCAGTTATTTCAGATATTTTTTTTTTTGTGAAATAAGCACTAACTTATGCAAAGAGCAAACTAGCAAAGTGCTGCAGTTTCAAAATAGATAAAAACTGGAGGTTTTTTAAGTTATATAAAGATAGTTTTGAAGTAAACAACTGCACATCTCTCACTTTTCAAGCAGACATTCAGAATTAATTCCCACTGGTGATGAGCTGCTTCTGCGGCATTTAAGTTGCATTTCAGGTTGCTACCATTTTCTCCAAAGGTCAGAATCTTACACTGCCTTTTGTTTGACT
This sequence comes from Euphonia xanthogaster, assembly GCA_034509185.1. Taxonomy (NCBI): domain Eukaryota; kingdom Metazoa; phylum Chordata; class Aves; order Passeriformes; family Fringillidae; genus Euphonia; species Euphonia xanthogaster. Next base: position 96,131,363 of record JAYDZK010000113.1, read on the forward strand.
CTCCCAGAAACATGCATCTATTTGTGAAACTGAAGTTTGTATTATGAGGGATCAATTTTGGAAAGGAAATACAGGACAGGAAAAAAATATAAATTCAGTATTTCTTTCTATGCCCAAAACAACATTTTTTTAAATCAAATTTTTAATTAGAAACATCAATTTACAGCCATTCTTTAATTCCTTATACAAACATAATTCCTATAAGAACTGTATTTCTTTAAAACTAATATTAGGGGAAACTTTACAGCTGACCTCTAATTGTTGGATCTGGCAGTTCCACAAATGTCTTCATTTAATCATTTAATTACAGTAGTCTTTTATAAGGTAAATAAGCAAACAAAACCAGCCAGATTTGAAATCTAATTTTTTTCCAAGTAGTAAGTTTGAAGTTTTTCTTGGGTTTTCATATAGTTTTTAAGCATTCAAACTATTCAGTAGTTTTCCTTTGGCCTCTTGCATAAGGATGTGATTTTATTTTTGCATGATCTCCATTTAAATCAACCTTCCATTTATTCCAGAAGAACACAATCAAGACCTTATTGTTTGTAAGCAGAGAACACCCTGAAAGAAGGGGTTAGAAACCCTGAAACCTTCTAAGAAAGGTTGACCCTCCAACAGTTTTAGTCTACAGAGCCTATAAGTATGGCTTCCTAAAGAAAAGGAAGGAAAAGCCAAGCTTCATTTTTCTGAAGAATTAATAGGAATCATCTTGTTCTTCAGATCCATGTCCCTCTTTGGATGATAAATGACAAGTATTAGGACTCCGGTTTATCATGATACAAGCCACAAATCTCTTCACTGAAAACTGAAAAATGCAGATTTTTCAGGACAGGACAAAGAATGACTGCGCCAAGTTCTGTGAGTCCAGTCCAGAAACTGGCATCATGTTTCCTATATAGTTTTAAGATACAATTAAAAATAATAAAAAATGCACATAATTAAAAAAAATTATGTATATATGTAGAAAGTAAAATACAGCAAAGGAACTGTTGAAATCCTGCATTTGAAATTACTTACTCTGTCCTGTGAAACTTAGGTCCAGACGAAATAAAAATGTTGAGAATCTGTTCACAACAGACAAGCCTTGTGGAAGAACACATAGAATTTATAGCTCACTGGGTATCTTTTTTAAAGAATCAGCAAAACAAAGACAACATCAAGGAAAAATGACTATGTAAATTGTACTGGCTTTTAGTTAGGCATCTAATTAGTCAAAATGAAAAGTAGAGATGGCAAGCTGATTACTTCATCAATTTGATTTACTCTGACCTGGGGTAGCTTCTGCATATTTTACACGTCACCTCTGCAGCAGAAGGTTTATCTCACCAACAGCATTTGGTGTTCACACACACTCTTTCTCCTGCTGTAACTGCATAAAGGGCTTCTGCCATGTAGTTTTCTGCTTCCCTTTGACACATGGTTAGTAATATATTAAGTATCAAGTTAATAATGTTGAACAGTTTCAACACCTGAAAAAGTATCTGTATTTCCTATTTCACCTCAGACAATGGAACTCGGGAAGCTGTAGAGAAGGTCCCTGTCAATATCATCACTCAGTCTACCTAGCTACCTCATTCTTCTCATATACATATATTTGCATACAGAATCTCTTGACAGACATAAGCAGGCTCCATTTAGCTTCAGTGAGATTGACTGTAAAAAGCAGCTAGAGCTGTGCAAATATCTGCTGACTCAAACTTTCACCTAAAATGCAAGAAAATGTCATGGCAGAAGTAATCCGTGCTTCAACCTGCTGTAATTGTAGGGCAGAATCCATCTCTATGCAGAAAGCTGACAGTTCAAGACTCTTTGGTCTCCCTTTGACAAGCATTTTGGAATGTTAAGTTCTTGCACAGACTTTCATTACAGTTCTTCATAGCACAGAATTCCACTCTTGGTCTGAAGAACTGTATACATTTGTATAAAGTCATTTATGCTTAACAGGCTTTGTAAACTTTGTAGTCCAGTATTTATATCCTTCTTTAAAAAACCCCAAAAACCAAAAGATAACAAAATACATAGAAGACACTCACACTATTAACAAAATGGTGTGTAACTTAATGAGAGGTTCTACCTTCTAAGTATTATACTACTGTGCTCGTTTTGACTGGGACAAAGCTAATTTTCTTCCCAGTTGCTGCTATGGGGCTGTGTTTTGGATTTGTGCTGCAAACAGCTGATGTTCTCATTACTGCTGAGCACCATTTACACAGTCATGGCCTCTTCTGCTCCTCACCCACCTCACCAGTGAGGCAGCTGGGGTGCACAAGGAGCTGGGAGAGAACACAGCCAGGACAGGTGACCCAAGGGACATTCCAGACCATATGGTGTCATGCTCAGCATATAGAGCTGGCAGAAGAAAGAGGAACAGGGAACTGAGATGTTTGGAGTGTCTCTGTCTTCCCCAGTAACCATTATGTGTCATGAGGCCCTGGTTTCAGGGGATGGCTGAACACCTACCTGTCCATGGGGTGCTGTGGATTCATCCCTTGTTTTGGTTTCCTTGCCCTCACTGCTTTTGCTTTGCCTATTAAAGTATTTTTATCTCAATCCACAGGTTTCTGCTCTTTTACCCTTCTGATTCTCTCCCTCGTCCCACTGGGAAAAGTGTGTGCGTGGCTGTGTGTGGCTTAGCTGCTGGCTGGTGCTAAACCAGGACATTTTAAATTGTATTCCATCAGGGAAGGTTTAATTACATATTTTCTTACAGTTTAATTATACTGGTAAGATTAAGTATTATAATTAAGATAGAGCACGTTCATGATTAAGAAGACACAAATTATTTAGTAGTTAGAAAATATTCAAATATTGCTGTAAACAAGGTACTTTTAAATGAAGATTGAAAAGACAAAAATAAAGTCTATGATAAGACAGCATTACACAATGGATTTGACTAATATCTTCAAATAGACTTCATTCTTAAAATGCAGATGATAAAACAGTTTGTATCAAAACCCAAATACTTTTAATATAGAATTTTAAATTGTATCTGATTCTAACACATTTTTACCTGTATTTTGAAGTTTGGCCTGTATTTTGAAAAAATACAGAGTTCTAGAAAATTTACAAAGAAATCCCAACAGCTGCACCAAAGATGGAGATTTTGTTTATGCTCATTATGATAAAATAAAAAAGGAAAAGAAAGAGAGAGAAATTATGAAGAACTTCCATAGTCAAAGCTAATTTTTTATAAATAAACTTAGTGTTGTATGCTAATATTTTGACAGGTTTGAGTATCATCCAGGCATATCCATTTTGAGTTGTAAGGAAAATTTATATGGGTCAATATAAGTAGGTTGGAATAGGTGCCTCAGCTTTTATTTTTAAAGCAATGGAGTTTGGCTTGTGCAAAATAGTTTTCAAATAGAAAAATTACATTCTACATTGTAAGAGGCCACTGGCTTGCCTTTGCTTTGTGATTAAATGGCACAGGCACCACTATAATGAGGCAGTCTATCAAAGTCTTCTACCTGGTTGTTTACACTCTATGAGGCTGTATGAATGAAGGATTTAAAAGTTTTCATTAAGTCCTTGGCTGCTGTGCATGCACAAACACAAAGCCAATTATTTTAAAGGTACACTGGATTTTACTCATTTTATCTTTCTTGAGAGCATGATTGCTGCTGCTTATTGCTTCACTGAACAATAAAAATAGGAAAAAATTCCTGTCTTTTGAGCAGTCTGCTACAACTACCTTATTTATACATAAAATATATTCTCATGTATAGGCATCAGCACTTGAATTTGAATTTTGAATTGCAATAGCGAATTTGGGAGTACAAGGAATTTTTATTGAAATTACATAGATATTTCCTTTAACAATTATTAGGTGGCTGAATATGTACATTCCTGTACCCTATTTCTCTTATCTAAACCATTTCTGCTTGGGGGAAGAAAATCTTACTTTTTTTTTATCTGAAGAAAAGAGTTCATAGTAGACCAATCTAAAAACATAATTTTTTCAGCTAATTCATTGTACCATCATTTAAAGAAAATAAGAATATTCTATCTATCTAAACCACAGATTTATGGTTACTATCTTTACCTGAGACACTGAATTTGCATTAATTTCTTATGCAATAGATGAATATCATTTGATTAGGAGGGCACAAAATTTATACTGAACCCATATTTAATTCATTGATCTTAGAGGATGAAAGTAGCAACCCATTCTCTTTAAAAAGAATAAAAAGATTTATTTGAATTGTAAAGTTTTCTGCCAATTTTTTCCAGTTCTAATGAGATAAGAAGTTTGAACTTTGATATAGGCATATAGCTCATGTCATTAATGCATTTTAATGTCCCTGTAATGAAGCTGCATTTCAGAAGAAACGAGGTGCATGGCTAAAGAGCATTTACAGTTACTTCACATTATGACAGAGGGAGAAGATAACAGACACACTAAAATACAAGGGCGATTTACCCAAGTATAATTGTCCATATTTAATTAATTTTTAGTATATTTTTGGGTTTCCTAAAGATTTTGATGCTGGATATTAAGGAAACGGGGAAATTGCAGCACAGAAACACATCAGTTAACAAAAGTCTAGAAATCAGGACCATCTATTTTAGGAAAAGAGGGGCTTCAAGCCTCAGCACAGTATAGAGAGTTCTCTAAAAACACCTGCTCAGTCCTCAGCACCTATCAGAAGAGTAAATCAAGTGCTAAGGTTGGTCACAAAAGCAACAAAGAAAAATGGAGAGCATTTTTGTGCCACTATGACCATGATTTACCCACACTTGAGCTCACCCTACCTTTCATTCCTCTCAAAGAGGGCGAATAGGAAGAGTCAGAGAGGAAAAAGTATGAAACATTTCATGTCAGAGGAGCAAAATGGCCTCTTCAGCCTGGAGAAGGGGTGGAGAGGCCAGCAGGGAAGGTGAATGAAGCACAGATGTCTTAGATCAGAAAGCAATGTGGTGTGAGAGAGCTGGGGGTAAATTATTAACCAACTCTCCTAATAGAGGAACTGAGGGTATGAAATGAAGAGAGCAAGATACAGATTCAAATAAGTCACAGGAGATGGTTTGTTTGGTGGTGGGGAGGAAGCCATGCATGTGTTTTTGGCAAAGAGTATTGCAGATGCAAATATAGCAGTGGACTCAAGGAAAGGCTGGACAGGTGCTGGAAGAAGGATCTGTTAAGAACCACCAAGCAGAGAAAGCATGGAAAGCTCATGGGTGAGAAACCACTGGAAGCTGGGACACTGGTTGTGAAAAACACATAAATTTGTTTTGCTTTTAGTGCTCCCTGCATATCAGCTTATGGGCACTGATGGAGAAAAACAACTGAGGTAGATGCACTTGTTATTCTTATGACCCATAACACACTTTCTGTTTATAAACTGGGTCAGTCTCAAGCAGCTGCTTTTCTGCTCTTGGCAAAAGTCTTGAAAGGGACATTAAAACAAAATGAAAACTTCAGGCTTTGTATTTAGTCAAGATTTGTAGCACAACTTCTGACAAAACAGTGGCTGAGTTTTGTTTCCATGACAATTCAAAAGAAGCAACATCCCATTTTGTGCAGTAATTTATTTTTTTCTTCAAATGCCTTCTTGTTCTAAATGTTACCTTTTGCAGAATTTGACAAGGCTGAAGGCAATGACATTGAAAGGAGAGAATGCAAACATTGAGAAGTGTATTTCTTCATTGACTAGCCTCCCTTTTGAAAGTTGCTGAAGAACACCACTGTGCATACTGGGCACAGTGGTATTCTCAACTGAAAGTCAGCGACAACCATTTATCACTTTCCTGTAGGTAAACGGCTTTGTTTATAAATTCTTCTGACATAAAAAATAAAATATCATTCCTGACACTGCCTCATCTTACAAATCTATTCATATATCTTTTAAAAACAAGCTGGGAGGCATAGCAAATATAAGGTAACATCACACTGTAAAAAATAAAAGAAAATGCCATCAGCAACATCAACATAAGTAAACAAAAAAATATAATTTAAAAAAATACTATTGAAAGCAGATCCAAGAAGGTGCTTACTTTCCAACTGAAAATCTTGAATGCAATGAGTGCAAGTCCACACCTATGACTTAAAAATCCTGTAAGTCTCTCAGTCCTAAAATAAATAAACTGATCATAAAGTACTAAAATACAGTGACTAAAAGGCTGTTTCTAAACAAGTTAGAGAAACATTAGGGAATTCCTTGGAACACCTGATCCTACAGAGCCAATGGACATGGGCAAGACAAACCCTCAAGGCCCATTCTAGTTTCCAACAAGAAAAAAAGGAACAACTCTACAGACAGAAGTACACCTTTTTCTTGCTTACAATTAAGGAAGAACAAAATATAGGAACCGTTCTTTCCTATTCCTATATTTGATTGTGTAGATATCGGGACACCTATGATACAGGAGATCCATGACTGGATCTTCAAAGAAAAGTTTTCTTCAGATACTGTAACAGAAAACCAAGCTATTGACTTTTTGAGAAGAGAAAAGGGTGATTTTTGTTTTGGAAGGATTTAAAATGCTTTTTCCAACTAAACACTGTTAAGCTATGTTTCTGAATAACCCTTCAATTGAGAAGGGTTAAAATGCTAAAATTTTCTTTTCTGAGCCCTTATGGCCACTCCTCAGTCAGCATATTTTGGAACCCAGTCTGAGTAATCCAAGCATCTCAAGGGAAAGCCAGTGAAACTAGCTCTAAAATTTGGCATTTCACTGCAGAAGCCAGAGATGAAATTATACTTTTTCATTTTTCAGAAAAATTCCCAACTTAGCCTTCAAAAACAAGCTACAGTGGAAGCTTTAACCTTAATTCACAAATTCAAATATGCCGACTTGCTACAAGCTGATGCAAGGCACATTTGAAAGTTTCCCTGTAAATCAGGAAAAGAAAAAGACTGTTAAGTGCTTGGTGGAAATGTCAAAGGAAAAAGGACAAAGTAAAAGTGAAGCGACGGGATATTTTTTACAGGAAAACAAAGCAAATAATCTGATTCTTATTTTTGCTATTATTTATCACTGTATTGTAGATGTTACTATGCACATTAAAAGTGTAAGCCTGCCTGTGTGGCAAACTCTTCTTCAGCTGACTATATCACTTAAATTAAAAAAGCCTGTCAAAATTGGCATTTATGACAGATAAAATATTATATTTCTGCATCTTCTATTTTTATTCCAGCTGGAAATATTGTTTGTAAAACTTCGCTACACCCATTGTAACCTTTGGGGAAATGTACAATGTCTTCCACGAAACAAAACCAAAGGACATGTTTGATTTGGTGAGGAAACAAGAAAAGGTGTGTAGTAGGAATAATTTCCTAGCGTATTTTATTCTATAACCTTTACTACAAGTTTTTCTTTCTTTCTTAGCCTACAGTGTCATTAAAAGTGTGATTGTCAATGTAAGCTTCTCTGTGGTGCTCTTGCATGCCAACTTGTCAACTTCTGCATGAAGGATATTATAAATTTCTTTTACTTCTGGTTTGTGGTTTGTTTGTTATGGTTTTATTAACAGATGGCAAACAACTCATGTGGGTCAATTTCGTGCACGAACTTCTATAAAATAATGTTCCAAGAAATTTGGCACAATATTACTTCAATTGTGAAATTGGAAAGTCAATTAGCTTAGGGCTTCACAAGCTTAGCGTTGGCAGCAATTCATAGCACGAAATGAGCAGCATCAGCAAAACTGCAGTTTGTGAATTGATTGAGAAAGTTTTCATTACTAACAGCTAAAGTTAAGGACAAGCATGAGTGAACAGTCACAAATTTCCATTAACAATAGCATCCTGAAAAATATCAGTAATAACACATGGAATAAAACATTTGTGAGCTGACAGCCATGAGAAAACAGTAAAACAGTACCTCATTACTGTTACTGTATTTAATGGAGAAAGTTGGTATTCATACACTGGTTACATACAGAATAACCTGAAAGAGAATCCCATAGATGGTTTAAACCTCTTTCCAGGGACATGAAGGTGATAAAAACCAGATTGGAAAACAGTAAGGTAAAAAGCTTTTTTTTATTTTTTAATGGAATCATAATTTTCATGGATATTTTCCTAACTTCACATCCAAAGTGCAGACAGTGAATTTCTATACATATATATGTGCGTGTGTGTATATATGCATAAATAATATATAAAATATTATAACTAATGCAGATTATTTTAACAATGATAGTGCTGATACCTAAAAGTTGTGACTAGAAATATGACTACTTTAAAGTTCAGGAGAAAATTACAGAAAAAAACCCCACTGTGCATCTTCTTAAAATACAAATTGCCAACAATTAATCCTAGAAAATATCCACAGTGAAAAAAAATCCCAGCAAAAATTACACTTTCAATCTTTTATAATGTGTTTTCCATCATCTAGAAAGCAAAACATTGTGTTGATTTATGCAAATTTGAAATTTCAGGACTTTTGAAAAAGGAGATTTTATGTGCAACACATATATTATGAGGGAATGTTCATGCAAGGAAGCTGACATTTTGCTATTTATTTCTTCTAGGTTGAGAATGTTACTACTGAATGCATAAACAAAATAGTGATTATCTAAAACAAATAAAACCTCACAGTAACAAAGTGATTAGAAATGACAAAAATCTTTCTTGGTAGCAAAAAAAAAAAAAAAAAAAAAAGGGAAAATATCACAACTGTTCCAAACTATAAGAGATGTTATGTTTAGTTTCTCTCAACTAATGAAGCTAAAATGTTACCTGTTTGCTGAAATTATGCAAGAAGATAAATGAATATATATTTATATAACAAAATTCACTGCAATTAGGATTATTTTTAGCAAACAAGCCCAGATACTGTACAGGTAACCTGTTAATGTCTAGATAACAAATTGTTTGTTAACTAGATGTTGTGAGTTTTGGCTGTTTATGAGACATAGGAAGTACAGCAACAATGGGGGAGATGACTTGGCTTGGCCAGCAAATCTTACTAATTTTCACAGGATACAAAGGAGGAAAATTGAATGCCGACAATATCTCAGAGCTTCCTTTGGCATTCTTTGAAATAGTTCAGAAACTAAGCATGTATTTGCATGCTTACTTAGTGCTGAATTATTCCATTATTGTTTATATACCTTTATTTTTCAAAGATTCCTTACTTCATGTCTAAAGAGAGGAAATCATGCCTGTGGAGTTGTATCTCGCTCCAAATTAGTCTCTCATCTTCCCAAAACTCCTATTTGCTGTACTTTTAGCTTAATGATATTGAGGTAATTGATTGGATGATATATAAAAGCCAGAATAAAATCAGGAACTAGGTTTCTCCCTTTGATCATGGTGTGTCCAGGTTAGGAAATCTCCATGTATTCAATCTTCACTTCCTATAGGCAGGAATTTGTTTTTCTTTTAAGGGTGCATGAATGGTAATAGAAATAAAAGCAGAAACCTAGATGTGGGATCTAGGTCTCCAGTAAAAAGGAAATCAGAGAGATGGAGAAGGATAGTGAATCAGTTTGTGTTTTAAGGAACTGGAACGCTTTCTGTGAGCAAATGGTACCACAAGTTATCTGAAAAGCCGGTATTTGAGGAATGATCTCTCAAAGTCCCAGTGGAAAGAGAAAAAGAAGCACAGTTACCTATCACAGGCCATCTTCTTCTTGGCAAAAATAATGACTTATTTTTTTTTAAGGAAACAAATACTTTCAACATGACACCTCTGAGGTGACAGCATTAAAAAATAATTAAAATTAATTAAGTCATTACAAATGAGGACACTGAAATGCTAGGCAACTTGGAAATTGTGTTAAAAATAATTAGTTGAATACATTCTACTATAGAAATGAAAAAAACTACATAGGAGGTGATATATATGATGTTGTAATGAAGAAACAAGATAATTGAGGTTAATAAATGAAAACATTAACATAGTAGCATTCACTTCAAATATATCAGCTGTGTATGTAAGTATCCAAATTAGTAAACTGAAACTAAATGGAGATGTTTAAAGTCTTCTAAAGCATAATTTAAATTTTCATAAACACTATCGTAAAACATAAGTTTAAATGTATATGACACATGAAGGACCAAAAGAAACCTGGCTTTTTAACAGTTAGAAACTGGCAGAAATAATTTTTTCAATACATTCTTTAAAAAGTGAAATCTGTATACAACTAAAGAAAACAGAGATGAGCATAAATTTTAACATGTTAAATGTAAAGTCAGGCCAAAGAACATTTTGAGACATAAAAATCTTGAAAAACAAGAGTATCTGGTGCTAGTGGGAGCCTGCAGGGCCAAAAGATTATCAGCATGTAAAAGAAATGCTCAAAGAACATAAGGCTGTAAGAGAAAAAATAAAACAAGCAATTAAATTAATTCTTTGCATCAATCTACCAAGGAGCTTGAGTGACATCTAAACCACTGTTTTGGTTTTGGTTGGGTTTTCCCTGGCATCAAATAAGTGGCTGTCTCAGTGAAAGCATTAGTAAAAGAGGCTTTGGAAAATAATCAATAAAATGAATAAAAAAAAATTACTACAACTCAACGGCAGTTATACAAGAGCTGAACAACTCAAATGCAAATTCAAAGATTAAGTAAAATGAATGAATTAGCCTTTAAACTGGTCCTATTACTAGTGCAATAAGTAGGAATTCTGACCAAAAAATGTTTTTTCCAAGAGACTGGATATGGACTGTGGAAATTAAGAGCAGTAAGCCTGGCTGTAATACCACTCAAATTAGTCAAAACCAAAAGAAAAACCAGATTGAATTGGAAAGGAATAAGTAGTGTAAAATTGTGAAATGTCAACATAGCTTTTGGAACCAGAGTTACTGCTTCTCAGAAAAGACATGGTGCAGTAGAAATGTATGGAGAAGGGAAAGAACAGATACCAAAAATATATAACACGTTCTGTAATGGGATTGACTAAAACAATGGAAATGCCTCAGTCTGGAAAAGGCATGTCTGAGGAGATTGTGCAAGCACATATAATCATGACTGCCATGGCAAAGATGGACAGGGAATAAGTGCTCACTGTTTCATGATGCAAAAAATTAGCATGAGAGGAAACTTTTGCAGTAAATAAAATAATAAAGGATATCCTCCATATCCTTAAAAATAGTTTCATGGAACTTACTGCTCTAACAATAAGTACCACATGTAAATGTAGACAAACTCAGAAAGGAAATACTTACAAGGGAATAGCACTTATGACCCTACTAATTAATTCCTTAGGTCAGGAAACACTGAATATTGCAACCTAAGGAAAGAAGTATCACTCTGAATTTGCTCCAGTGTTTTACTGCTAATAATATAGCAGTCCTCCACTAATTTCACTGGATGCTTGAGTTGGAGAGACAGTATGGCCATTACAGAAAGCACATTTCCGAACAGCATCCCCACCATCCCCCTCCCCAGTATCCATTTCCTTTGCCATTTCTGGTCTTTATTTACCCATTTCTAATACATTTATGCATTAATTTTAAATATCTTCAGTGATTCCTTAAGGATTTTGAGTCTTGAATCTAACTGCACTCTTATATGAAATTTTGAGCAGAAAATCTGAGTAAAAAGAAAAAGAAACCATTGAAGCTTCTTCTATTAATCTCGTACTCTAACATCCACACTGAAATTTTCTGCCAACATTTTCCTACGTGCAACTGTTGGATCACATGAATAAAAGAGCTCAGTTAGCCTTCACAAGTGTCATGCTAGAAGCCAGAGGTAATACTAAGGGCTCCTGAATCCAGAAATACAGCCAGAAAGGATAAATTCTGAATGAGGACTCAGTCTCACAACATGGAAGAGAAACTTCAGGGTCATTTCAAGTACGGATTCACTCACTGTCCCTTTTGAAGCCTTCATGAGGTGAAAGACAGCTAGACAAAGAAGCATTTCTACAAAGCATTTCTAGCATTTCATTGGAAGCACTTTCCTCATGGAATATATGAAGAAAGAAGTCATGATTTCATTCCTTTGGCTGGTCAATAATTCTCCTTTTATGTAGCCTGAGTATAGACATCTGTGGATTAATATGGTGTCTCTGAGGAAAATATGTTGAATCCTTAAAGCATCTATGCTGGCAAGAAGTAAATCTTCTATAAGCAAACTGTCTGAAAAAAATCACATCAGTACTGTTTTGGGGGGGGTTTTGATTTTTTTTTTTTTTTTTTTGAGAATCTGGTCAGATTTTAAAATATTGCGATTCCTAGAGATTATACCTGATAAAAGGTTCTATTCTACTCTCACATCAGGTGCCCAAAATATGTAATACTTAGTGTCATAAAAAATGGATGCTCTGACCTTCTTATAGAAAAGAAATTTACTTTCAAGAATGCATGTTCACTTGCTCTTGCTCCACAGTTCTCATATGGCCACCTTGGAATGGGTGTAAAGCACAAAAGTCTTAAGAAAGCAAATAGTTACTTTGGGATTCAAGCCTCAAATCTGCAAAAACTGTGATGAAATTGTGTTTTCTTTTCTCTCTCATTAGTTTCAAATGGAGAGAATCATTGATGGTTTCATACATTTTTCTATTTTTAAATTTACTTTAACCAAACACAAGAGAAAACATATCCAGCTCCCTGCAGGGAGTATAAATATTTCTGTTCCTAATATTATTCTAAGGCTGTGTTTTCAGGTTAAGATGCCCTTGGCAAGAAAACTAGTTTTAGGTGCCCCTGGCTGCAACCATTTATTTGTGCCCTCTACCTCAGTGCACAGCTGGTGCCAGAATACAAGAATATTTGTTTGTGGAACCAGATTTAAAGCCTTATAATAAATCATTTTGGCTGGCAAGAGGAAGTGGAGGGCTACTGTACTTATTTATTATTTATGTATTGCTAGAGCAGGATTAGCTCCCTCAGCCATCTCTCAGGTGGCACAACTAAATGGCTGTTCTACTGCTTTGTGAGGAGGAAAACACAGGGAAGGTATAAAATCAGGGAGGCTTTCTGACCAAAATCAACAAGGCACTGACCCATTTCTATCATCAAACCACAGCCACAGATTCTTGCATAGCCATTTAAGTACCAATTTATCAGTTCCCTCCCAGTCATCTCCCTTCCTTTTGCATAGTATTGAAGGCTATTTTACAGTGGCAGAGAATACAGAGGTCTTACTAACAAATATGTCTATTCTGCTGTTTTAGAATTCAAAAAGATGTATAGGGATGACCATCTAAAAGAAAATAGTTACTACTGCTAAAATGAACTATTAATTTCTTTTTCTGAAGAAATGTGTGAAAATAGCTCAGAGTGTATTTGCATAACACTAAGCCACAAAACAAAAAGCTCAAACGCAAGACACTATAAAGAAATCGTTCTTTCAGAAATCCGTAGAAAATGAAGAAAGGACATGATTCAGATGCACAAGCAGGAACTTTGTAAAATTCATAAATACCTCTTCCACTGTGAGCAGTCTGGACTCTGATTTTGTGACTAGTATATAATTGAGGAAAACGGGGATAGTGTTATGACATGATTTTAATGATCATAGAAGTAGAAATTGGACAGAGAGAAACTGAAATTCTCAAGGGTATTCCAGATTTTATGTAAAAATTATCTGTTCTTTTGCAGTATTTTTTCTGTGTACTCTCTGCCATGAGAACCCTTACAGGAACACTGTGTGGATTAAAGAGAAGAAAAAATAATTGGAACTCTTTTTGTTTCTCCTTCCCAAAGGCATTTAAAGTAAACTATTAAGAATTCAATGGCTAAAATATCCCAGATTAGTAAACCAAAATGTGAGAGGAGACTTCTGAATTTTTAAGACAGACAAATCTGGGAAAATAATTCTTGAACTAAGTCAATTAATGCAACCCAAAGACAAGTCTCTAATTCTTTTTGGCATTGAGAGTGTTTAGCATGAATTAAGACTTCAAGTAATTACCTAGCTAGTCCCTGAGCTATGCATGAGGCAAAAAAAGAAATGTTAGATCCTTTGCTTTCTCCTGAAGTTGCTTTCTATCACAAACTCAAATAGCATAAGCCTTTCTTTTTGTCATGTGTTGACCATAAATAATACTTGTTAAAAAATCTGATTTGGAGACATCAAAAATGCTGCAAAATGGAAAACACAACATTCAAAGTCAGTCTGGCCACACTTACTAAATGGCAGTATGACAAATCTCCCCATGTGGTTCCCTGAAACAATTCAACAAAAAAGTATCCCATGTCAGCAAAGTAGAGAGAAATACAATTGGCCTTTGTCTAGCTATTTTTGAGTAGGGATGGGTAGCATCAACTGATTTTATGTTACCAATCAACTGAAAATCAGTCAGCTATTTTGGAAGAGTCTTCTAGAGCTGTTTCCTACCATTTTAGGGTACAAGCAAAAAGCATTTATTCACAGACCAGCTTTCCCACAAGACAGTAACAAGGTGGGATGACAAGGTGCACAGTAGAAAACACCCTGGCAGTTTTCTGTTTTGATGAAGTTTCCTGCTATGACTCAGAGCAGCATGAGGCTATTACTCACATCCCACTCCTGTGAGGAGCGAACAGGGGAGACAAACCTCAGCTGCACTTGCAGATCTGTTATGGTCCCAGCCACGCTGCTTTGCTCCACCGTGCTCTGACAGTCCCATCTTCCCATGAAAACACCAGAACACAGCAGCAAGGCCACTCAGAAGAAAGATGCATTGCTGTATCTGAGCTGAGAAAATCTATGACTGAGAAGTATCTTGCTCTAGGATGGGGATTCTTAGTCCAAGCCAGGTATAGCTGTCATCTGAAATCTGGCGACTCCTATATGTCAGCTAAAATATGTTCGGGGGAAAAAAAAACAAAATCCCAATATAAGAACTACAGAAAATAATTGGGAATTCTTCAGCACAAGGCTGCACTCACTCATGGATATCAGAGAATCTGAAATTGAGAGCAGGAGATTCTACACATAATAACATATTACAATATTGCCTTACAACTTGAAATGCATGTGTTTGGAGCTGGGTGTCCAAAATCCTAAACTCCAAGGACGACAAGCTTGCAGCTAATGGTATGGCACTGAAGTTCATCAATAGATAACCAGGTACTTCTCCTAAAACTCTGGATATGTGACTACACCTACTTACATCAGACCTTTTTCATACATTAAAAAAAATCAGATAGTTAATAAACTTTACTTGGACCCACTACTGCTCAAGACATAGGAACACCTGAAGAAAACTATTCAGTGGACACTTAAGAGAAGAACTATTGGCCATTTTATGAAGTATGGGATAATGTAATATGTCTCAGACCTAGTGAGACATAATTCAGTTTTATCAACTACAGAAGGGAATCCCACTGATCATCTCCATCTAACATTATTTTTCACTTCATCTGTCAGTAAGAGAGGAATGTTCTGTAAGTACCATACATTTTTTTATTTCCTAAGCACTCCATGACTAAGAAAGTGATATAAGTAGAATTTTCTTGTGGGATATGAAGTTCTCTCCTTATTCTGTTAGTGAACTTTGGCGACATGCTGGCAATGTTAAAATGTCCCCTATGATATTCAGGACCCTTTGCAAATTGGGTTGTTATTTATGTCATTAAGAAAATTTATCTTTCAGCTTATCTGCCCCAGTGAGAGCACTGTACACTAATAGAATTTGTCTTTTTTTCATTTAGTTCTAATGACAGGTAAGTAATTTGTGGCTCTTGCCTCCAAAGAAAAGGAAGACAAATACTCTGGGTTTTCACATGTGATGTTCTCTTTTCTTTTACAGTCAAATTTAAAATAAAAGTAGCAAGCTTGTTATAGGCAGACCTGCTCTGCAGCTGCTGGTAAAATTGATACAGCTATTTTAAGCATAGTTCAGGCACATAGCTCAAAAGATGAGATGAAAGATGGGAACTTAGTAACAACAACAGCCATTCCATCTACAGAACCAATTTTCATCCATACAACTAAATGCTTGCACGTTTTAAAACCAAATTAAACACTGGAAGACAGATATGTTGGGATTGCATTGGAAAGACAAAACCACACATTTTAATGTAACGGACAAGTGAGTTTTCTTTGCTTTTTATTTTATGGCCTTTATTTTGTCTCTGAATGTTGCAAGATAACAAAGACTGATTAGCTGGGCAGCCATTAACTCCTTTAGAAGTGATGGGATTTATAACAGCAGCAAAGCTGCCAGTTTTCTCTTCTGTCTCTTGGGTAATTAGAGAATAACTGTCTTCCAGATGTGCTGGCAGTACACACTACATCAGTCTCTCTGTCTTAAATTCTTTTCCTCAATTCAGTAATTTTTATGCTAAAAATGAAGAATTATATTGTTTAGAAATGATAAAAATACAGTCCGAATTTGGACTCTTTACTGAAAAGTAATCTATGGACACAGTTTTCTATGATACGGAAAAGTTGGGCTCTTGTTGTCTTTGTACTGTGCATCAAAACTATGCAAATAAAACATTCTAGAAGCCAAAACAGTAGGCCAGACCAAATGTTAGAGCTGATATTCATCTGATATTTCAGTGCCACCCTACTTCAGCCCACTGGGTGAATGTCTTCTGAGGTACAAATTTCAACAGTGAAATGTAGAGAGAGAAAGATAGATCCATTTAGCGACAAGTCCCCTCCTCCCTTTGTTTTCAAGTGGTTTTCCAGCTCTTGTATATTGCCATATATTTTTGCTGAGTGTTCACATTTCTAGCCCTGGGGGCAAACAGCTGAACACTTAATTACGTGAAGTGTCACCACCCTCTTCAAAAAAGCTATCTGTTTGAAGAACTATGCTGTCTCCCTGAATATGGGCAATTTCACAAGATCACAAACCATTCTAATTCTAGGTAACTAGAATTTAGCTTTCACACAAACCTATTTAAATAAAGTTTTGTTAAATATATATTTTGTTAAATATGCACTGTTCTTCAATACATACTTTCCAAATGACCTAAAGGTTTTTTGTGCTGTCCCACTCCAAAGCGCTGTTCTCAGCTCTGTGTTACTGCAATTTTAAAATTTTATCAAATCTTTATAGTATAAAATATGTAAAAAACTATTTCTTGATAAAATCTGTGGTTTGCTCTCATGGTCCCTCAGTTAAAATTGACAGCAAAATGTATAATGCTATAAGTTGACAGCAAAATGTACTGCTGTAAAGTTTTTCAGTCATCACCATGGCTTAGCATACGAGGTCAGTGAAGAAGTTCCCATTCAGGTTCATGCCAGAATGTGCATTCACACAATATCAGAGATTTCACAGTAATTAAAAAAGACTACATCATAAACCTTCGTTAAGAGCCACCAAATCATATCTGCTTTCTTCAATTCTCTCAAAGTAAGTTTGCACATTTAATTTTTTTTTTGTATACATGATCCTATTACAGTCCTTCATATTTGTTTAAAATACCTCTTCAGTTTAAAAAAGAAAAAAATTATAAAATTCTAATCATACATTACCAGGTATTTACAGTAGCACATTGCATTGCAAGTGCAATATGCATGTTTTCTACTTCATTTAGGTCACCAGAGAACTTCTTTGGGAGTTTGTATCTATAACAATTCCAAGGACTTTTATTTCATTATATATTCCACGAAACAATGTTTTAATAATTTAGTTCCCTGAATTATTTTGCCTTCATTTGCAATTTGAATACTGTATTCAGTTTTGGGCCCCTTCCTGCAAGAAAGACCTTGAGGTGCTGGAGTGTATCCAGAGGAGGTCAATGGGGCTGGGGAAGGGTCTGGAGCACAAGTCCTATGCAGAACCACAGGGGAAGTTTGGGTTATTTACCCTGGAGAAAAGGAGGATCAGGGAACACCTTATCGCTCTACAACTACCCAAAAGCAAGGTGGGGATCAGTCTCTCTTCCCAAGTTATAAGCAACAGGAGAAGAGGAGATGGCCCCAGGTTGTGTCAGGCAAGGTTTAAACTGAATATTAGAAAAAAACTCTTCACCAAAAGGGTTGTGAAGCACTGGAACCAGCTGTCCAGAGAAGCAGCTGAGTCATCATCCCTGAAGGTATTTAAAAGATAACTAGATGTGGTGCTCAGGGACTTGGCATTTTATGATTGTAGGATTCTGCAAGTTTTCCTCACTTACGAGACAGAATCAAAAGCCTTAGACAGTATCAAAAGCATTATGAAAGTCTAAACAAGATATCAGCTACTTCTTGTACAACAGCAGCACCCACCAATAAAAGAACTGTATCCCTCTATCACTGAAACCACACAATTTTGATAAAGGACTAGAGATAACATGATAACAAATAGATATTAGTAACAAGCAGTTATGAATGTACTTTGTCTCCATCTATGAGAAATCTCTTAATGACCCTATTATATTTGTAGACTGAATGACCCTAGATTAACTGTAGAATAATAAGGAAATGTCTTAATGGCACAGTAATAATAAATGTAATGCTATCAGGAAGCTACATCTCATAGGCTTCTGAAGAAAAAAACCAGAAACTGTATTAAAAGATAGAAAATAGTAACACAAGACGGGAGAAACCTTGAAAGCATAATATCTAATGGCACCAATGCAAATCATAACAGATTAGTTACTGACAAGTACAAAGAAAGGTTATTTAAGGTATAATTAAAGCATGTACAGAACTATGCAACAAACTAGTGCAGCTGCTCGTGATTGACAGCCTGAACAAAAATGTCTTTAGATTGCATTAAGCTAAAAAACCCCATCTATTTACAAAGGAAACTTCAGAATCAGTTATAGGGAGCTGATCATTCTAATATCCTGAATTGACACACAGGTACAGTAAGTTTTAACCAATTATTATTATATATATGTGCATATATCTGCTTGTTTGTGTCTGGTACTCCAACTTTGGTTGTAACTTGGATGCAATACAATAAGTTATACCCAAATATGCTTCATAAAATATATGCAAAACCAAATCAGAATATAATTCATAAATATTTATAATGGTGAAGGGAGAGAATACTTCGTCTGAAAATATGCTAATGATCTGCAGTATCATGCAACTACAGCAGCAAACATAGCTGGATTTCTCTCAGAAAGTATAACTTATTTATATAATAAAATGAATTAACTGAGCATTTCTTCCATATCAGCAGTTCTCTTGTTGCATTTCTGGCAATTCCAATTTCATTTTGAAGCACATTTTATTTTACTCATACCTTATTAATCCTGACAGAGTAGCTAGTGAAAACAGTACACCAAATCAACCTAAAGTCTGATAGGAAGACCACCTTAGCTTCAAAAAGATAAAAGCAGAGCCAATGAAACAATGTTTGTCTCATAACCTCAGCCCTTCACAACCAAAGTGTAGCATATTAGAATGAACAAGAAAAAAGTATGTTCAGATGAGTATCACTATTATTCATATTTTTCAACTATTATTCAGAGAAAGTTCTAGGCTATGAGGTATCATTCAAATGTGATTCAATTTTCAAAGACTACTATAACATGAGTTATAATAAAAATAGAATTGCTTATGCAACAGAGCTCTAACACTCCAGATAAAACAGAGTTATTTTATTTAATATACAGTATTGGAAAGAATATTCACACAGCAATGAAAGGATGCTCAGCTCAAAGTAGCCAAGGGTGTCCCACCTCTACAGGCTGAATGGTGGAAGAAATAAGCATATGATTTTTTTTCACAAATGCCAGTTAAGATCAACAGTTTTATGGAGATTAGAATTCACTTATATTGTTGAAACTATGTAAACTTTAGAAAATAAGCATACATAAAAATTAATTCTTGTTAATCGTCTAAAAATATTCAAATTATACTATACTTTTTCTCCCATGATTTTTCTGAAGCCTGTCATACATTTCTGAACAGTTCTTGAATTCTTTTTTTTCTCCTAAAATACCATATCCACAGAACTGTCACTTACTAAGATAAAATTATCTAGCAAATTGATGCATGTCAATTATAAGTATTGCATTATCAGGTCTTCCATATGTGTTTAGATTCCTGCTTTTTATAATACTTGCATTCATAGCAATAGTTATCTCAATAAAAAAGGCTACATAGAATGTTTGTGCTACTAGAAATTTTCCAACCTCAAGAAAGGAAATAAAAGATAAACAGAGAAAGAAAACCATCTAAAAAAATACCACATGGTCTTTTCAGATACAAAATCTGATAGAAATACTGCCTTGAAAATACAGAAGATAAATTACTGCTCCTTAAATCTGAACTGGCTTCCTAAATTCTGGCAGAAAAGTGATTCTATCATGAGTAAATGTCAATTAACTATTTTCACTAATGAAACTATTTCTAGAATAGCAGCACTCCACGACAGAAATCCATAATTTCATGTGGTTAACAAAGTGGGCATCTGTATGACACCATGCAGAGGAAAACCATTTTCTTTTTCCTGTTACTTTAAACTCCTGTATTTCTTTTAGGCATACTCCCCCACCTTCAAAATATGAACAAATAAAAAATTAGGTCATTATACAGAAATAAAACTGCATGTGCAATCTTAAACTTCCATCCTTGTGCACATACTATGAAAAAGGTTTTATTTTGTGTTCTGCTCCGAACTTTCATCCTCCCTGTTTTTGTCTCACTACCATTCTTCTTGTCTATTTAACCTATTCCTAAAGCCTTCAAAGTACAAAGCAAGGCTCACTACACACCAGTGCTAATCTCTCAACTGGGGAAGCATGCCAGTCTCTTCCTTTTTTTCTGCAATTTCTTTCTGTTCGTTATCCTTCTTCTTCCCAGAACCCCTCTTAGTCATATTCCTCTTCATCCTCCTGTTTCATCACTCCAGCTCCTTGTTTCAAGGTCTTCTACAAACTTCAGATTGTCTACCTATGACCTCTCTGCACTTCTGTCAGAAATGCTTCCAATAGCAAATGTACACCTAAAAATATGAAGCCAAAAGAGTTTCTCATATTAATAGCCTTGGACACATCTCCTTAAACTCAGTAATCTATGACAGTTTCTTTGTTTTAATGGAACAAGTTTTTCCTTTAACAATCTTTTCCAAAAGGCCGAACTGAAAATGTTGAAAAAAGTCATTCAAAATAAGGGCGAAATTCTAGACTGACCATTATTACAAAAATATATGAAAAAATACTATAAGCCACAAATATTTAAAGCCAATTTTTGTAATGAGATATGTCAGAAAATCTATGAAGTAATAAAGTAAACTAAGAACTGATAAAAAATCGTGTATATATAATAAAATATTCTGATACTTCTTTGCAGGTGCAAAATTTATTAATTATTTAATAACTAATATCCTAATTTATTGATTCCCACACTTTATTTATTTTTCAGTGTCCTCTTTCCAGCGACTTGGACCCTTTTAAAGTATTCCATCAGTGACTGCAAGGAAGGCTTTGCCTGAGGAAAAAAATCTCATATTTTGCCCCAGTTTTTGGTTCTGTAAAAAAAGTTGGTTAAATGGTGTGGCTTCATTCAGTCAGAGCCAATATAACAATTGCTTTGCTGTTCATAATTCCATAATCATTTGTCTGCATATTTGTATTTGTAGAGGTTTAAAAGGTTTATTTCTCTTCAACGAAAATTCTTACTACAGGCCTAGCTGAATTAAAAATAAAATTGAATTAATATTTCTATCTGCCCTTTAACAACACAGATTTAATTCCAATCACATGCAATCTCTTTTGAATTTCTTGGTAAGTCTTTGATTAAACTAAACAATTTATGTTTCTTTCCCAAGGCAACAGCAAGCATTCAAAAATTACAATAAATTGAATTATAAATATATAAAGTACATACTGGGCCAGATTACCTTCCTCCAGCAGTGAAGAAAACAGCTTTGCAATATTTTTGTAACAGATGGACCCTAAAATGCTGGATTGTTTTGCTTTGTTTGGCCAGTGTTTCATACGGCTCTGTGCTCAAAACAGACTCCAGTGTTTCCTAAAAACACATATTCACACATCAGACAGTAGGTAGTCAGGTGTCAGTCTGTACTCTCCTGACAAAATGGAGCAAATATAGCTTAAGGCTGAAGAAAAAGCCTGGATAAAATAATGAACCACAAAACTTTATGAATTCAAGTGTTATGTACTAGAGATCAACATTTCCTACTTTTCTAAATTAAATGATATCTTGACATCCTGTCTCCCTGAATGGAAAGATATAGCACATCTTTCCTCTTCCACCAAAACAAACCCCAAATTTCATTCTGACTCCATATCTGCTTAACCACAATGCAGACGAAATAACGGAGTAGCCGAAGTTCCTGATCTCTTAAACTGTACACACAAGGAATTAGACACTAATTATCTGCCACAAATTTTTAAATTGCTTTGAGTATAAGGTTAAATTATTTTAATAAGGACCTCTATTAATTTCCTTCTTTGTTCTTTTTTGCACAATTTCTGTTCACAGGAATAACAGAAAAAAATCCACCTACCTAAGGCGTTCCTTTTATAAGAACTTTTACCACCACACTTTTAATTGAGAAAATGTTTTTGAAAAATATATCAAAGAAAAATTGAACAGCCTGTGCAATTAATAAAGACATCTCTCTGCTAAACAATATACTTGTTAGACTTCCTCCTTGTAATGCTAATCCCAATTAGTATTTTGATGCAAAATTCTATTACTTTGGTTTTCTTGTAACAAGGAATAAGTCTGTTTGCTCTACAGAAATATCTGAATAAAGGAATTTTAAATCATGCTCAGTTCTCAAGGCAATGTTTAAAAAAGCTATTCAAACAAAGAACTAACACAGAAATTTTTAAAAGTTTTCTAGTTCAGAAAAACTGCCAACCTTGCAAAAGGAGATTCAGATACATCAAATATAGGCCCTCATTTTCTGGGTATCTGGTTTGCAGTATTTTCCACTTTCTCCCTTTAAAATTCTGGATTACTTCTGTAGGGAAAACACAGTTTGGTTTGTAGCTAAAGAACAGCGTTTCTAAAAACTGAGCTGTTCCTAAAGAACCGGTTTCTATGGCAGAAGAAGTCTTCAGCATTTTGTACCTACTCAAAGCTTTAAAATCAAGGCTTGTGACATTAAATAACTATTCAGAACGAGTACTGTGCATTATCCCTCCAACACATTCACAACAGCCCTACTTTTTACCAGAGAAAAATGTTTCATTTAAAACCGCATGCACTCCTTTCAAGACAATGCTTGCAGAGATGCTAGCTATATCTTTCCACCTGCCAAATATAAAACAGGAAAATCAATAGCAAAATAGTAAAAAGGATGTTATGCTTTGTTTTAAAGCTGGGTAATTTTTTCCATACTGGAGAAGGGCTGTATTCAAGTCACTTTGCCATTCGCAGAACTTGAAGACTCAAACATAATGGAGATGCCAATTTCTGTGGTCTGTGTATAAGTTATTTTGACTCACGTATTCTCTTTACTGCTTGTAGAGTCCATGTGGCACATCCAATATTCGCTCAATCAACAGAAGAGCAATTTAATACCTTTGTTATCAGAAGTTCTGTATGCAATAAAAACCACCCTCTATAGTGTCTCTATATTTATAAACATGGGTTTTGTCCACTGAGGCATCGTAAGGACTTAGCTTACTTATGTTAGGGGAATTAAATTATATTTTCTACTTGGATATATCAAATAGCTTGGACATAAAACATATTGCCGTGGTATCTTCTGAGATAGTATATGCAGAAGTAATGTGTATTATAGAAAGTAATCCCCTTTATTTCTCAACAATTAACTCATTTTATTGGAATTTCATGGGGTTTTGCCATTTCACTCTCATCCTTCACTTCCCAAGTCAAAAATTTCATCCTCTTGAACTTTAAGATATTCAAGGATCGTGTCTGCAGCAATCCAACAGTATCATAGACAGTTTTCCTAAGACTATGAAAAAGCTGTTTAAAGAGAAGTAAACAAAAAAGGAAAAATATTACAGTTCAAAATATTAAATATTTCCAAGTCCTTTTTTCCTTCACTGTCACCTTCTTCTTAAGACAACTCTTAAGGAACATCGATGTCCAGGAAGACTTTTTAGTTCAACTCATCTTGAAATCAATCTAGAGCAGAGATCAGTAGTAGAGATTTTGGGTTGCCAAAAATTCATTGACCCTTTCTGTCACGGACAAAACTGCATGGACAATTTTTTTTCCTCTCCAGAGTAATACTGTGGGAAAGCTTCTGAGGGAAGTTAATGAAAATACATCCTTGTGAGTCCATAGAAGGTGATTATTATAACATTTTTGTAATTTGAAATACGCTTAGATGTACACCGGATGTCACCATGACTCCAAATGTCCATTGCAGAAACAAGCAGAATTTCACACAACTTTTGGAACAGTGAATTTTAAAGAAAAATGTTCAGAACTCATTGTACTCTCCTTCATAAATTCATGGCATCTCAATTTGTGATGGCCTAGAAATTGTAACATTTAATCCTGAGATGTTATTTAAAGCATTTTGTAATTAAAGGAGATTTAACAGACTTTCTATGAGCACAGAGGTTAATATTGTCCCATCTTTTACAAATGAAAAGCTATCCACCCTAGTCTAATTCAATATACAGAACTGAAATCAATGAGAGTTCTATATAAGGAGCAAGGGTAGAGAATGATGCAAAATGTCAAGAGCTTCTATTTAT
Source organism: Euphonia xanthogaster (assembly GCA_034509185.1). NCBI lineage: Eukaryota > Metazoa > Chordata > Aves > Passeriformes > Fringillidae > Euphonia > Euphonia xanthogaster. Next base: position 96,155,796 of record JAYDZK010000113.1, read on the forward strand.
AGGTACTGAAATTCTAACAAAAAAAAAAAAGTAAAAAGTTAGGTTTGAAAGGACCTGATCCTTTTGAAGTAAAAAATATTATCTTGCTGTATAAACATAACCATGAAAAAGCAGAAACTCAGTTCAATGTCTCAGGCATTGTCCTTGAAACTCCTTTTTTAAATGTTTAGAATTTGAAAAGGATCTCATTTCATTTGACCTTCCATAGATCATAAACCGCAGAACTTCCAGAAATTGATACTATATTTTCCTTTTATGAAGGAGCAGAGACTTGTATTAAACTCAAGCTGAATGACACATATTGTTTATTTGTGGTCCTGTAGCAGTACCTGAGGTAGAACAATAATCGAATACACTTCTTAAAAATTACTTCAGTAGCTCTTAATGATACATTTCTTCTGGGTAGCAAAATATCCTATCCATCCACATGTGAGTACTTTAATCTTTTCCCTTGAGTTTGGGACATGGACTTAGCTAAAATTACACTTTCTAATTGAACTCAAGCCTAGTTTGCTGCAACACCACTTCATTGCCATTGGTAACATAAATCAATCAGTGCTATAGTGTAAAGATTGTAAAAGCAGAAAAGACCAGGCTATTACTGAAAGGTATTTTTGCATGACTAATAAACTAGAAAACTTACAACGTAAATAATAATTGAGAAATAAAAGTTTAAAACAATGAAAATGCATTAGAATTGTAGAAACATGATAGTTTTGCCCTTTCTGTTGAAGTTAGAAAAGATGAATAGCAGATACCAGCTTAACATGCTTACAACAGAGGAAACTGTATCCCTAAATGGCACTACACTATTTTATGTTTTCATTGCCTCTATTCTATCTTTTCATTGCCTCTAAAACCTGCTATATTTTTCTTAGACATATAAAAGTATATATTTTCAGATTTACTATTGAGATACTGCTATTTCATATTTATTGCTGGAAGTACACAGCAATTCTTCACAGACTTTCAAACTCTTCCCTAAATATCTAGGGTCAGATTCCATAAAACAAAAATAGATGAACTTCACCCTAAACATTAAACCATTTTCTAAACAGTAATTATTTTTCTATTACACACTTTGGCCAGCTGAGTCCTAGGAACTAGAGACTAACTCTCTCTTTGCTAGGCCTTGTCAAGAACTAACACACGCAGAGACACGTGACCTAAAATAAACATGCTATGCTGCATGAATCCCTTCTGCAATCTCCTTTTAGGTACAAAAAGGCTGCTATGAGGTCTTCCTGAAGCTTCTCCAGACTGAACAACTCCAACTCTGTCAGATTGGTTTTTTACGGGACAGGAGCTACAATCCCTGGCTTTCTGACTCTCCTCTGGACCTGCTCCAGCTGGTCAACGTCCTTCTGGTGTTTGAGGCCCTAGAACTGGATGCAGCACTCCAGGTGGGTCTCACAAGAGCAGAGCAGAGGGGCAGAATCACCTCCCTCGCCCTGCTGATCGTGCTCCTGTTGGTGCAGCCCGGGACGCAGTCGGCTTTCAGGGCTGTGAGCGCACAGTGCCAGCCCATGTCCAGCTTCTCATCTACCAAGTCCTGTTCCTCAAGCCTGCTCACAGTTTTAGATGGGCATAAGGCAGGTTCAGGGAAGTCTGCAGAACTGGACGACTTTTAGTGGTCCTTTGCTGTCATTGGTTGGTGGGAATCCATTAATTTTAATTGTCCTGTACTGCTCTGTGACACTTTTACTCCAACTGGTGACAGTGGCAGAGCAATCTACCGAATGTATATGAATGCTCTGAGCAAAAAGCCAGAAATTTTCTGCTAGGGATCATCACCTAGGTTAAAATTTCTTCAACTTCAGAATCCTAAAGCAACCACTCTTATTCTATTTCACATACAGAGGAACATGATGTGAGCTGTAAGGTCTGGAAAAATACACCTGCATGATGTATAAAAAATATACACAAATACAAAGGATACTTAACCACAATCTATAGCTTGTCACCTTTTCTTTCTCCAGACCCAGCTACAGCTCTCCCTCACCCTAGCCAACCCTCACTCCAAACCCCTGGTTGTGTACCAAGGATACATGGTACGAAACAGCTGACTAAATTTAGCTGCAATTATAGACTGAAGTGGGGTTATTAATTATTAGTAGGTCAAGGGCTTAAGGAAGTAAATGCCAATATAGGAGAGTTTCATATCTTGTGTCATCCACATCAGTGCTGACAGTATACGAAAGACACATAGGAGCCATGAAGAACCTTTCCAGAGATATGCAGGTACCAGCTATTCCTCTCCAAAATGCTGTCTGACTACAGGTCTACAAAGACATAGGAATGGTGAGCACAGTAGTGCTTAAACGAAGAACTCAATAGGTCCTACCTCTATCTTGCGTATCAGGTAACAAAGTATTGCTTTACATATTCAAGTTATGCATATCCTGATTGCAGAACTTCTTTGCATAAACAATATGATCCAAAACAATCTTCACTACAGTTAAATATTTTGGCTGCATGAATAATATTTGGATGATAATAGGTTGGGATAAATTTCATATGGTGGTATTTAGCAAAGGAAAATATGTTGAGAATTTTATCTAAAATGTTATCTCCTTTGTTTAAAAATTTATGTTTTTAAACTGTTTGACACAGGCTACAATGTAGAACTGCCCCTGAATTAAGGATATCAAATGATGATAGTTTATACTTTATGTAAAGAAGGTGTTTTATTATCTACAGCTTGCTGAGACTGTGACTTTTATCCTAGCAGATTATAGACTGAGAGCATATAAAGTATACTTTCCTGCCTCCTAGCTCCAGAGATACAACACACCTGGGCATGAAGCCACCAACCCTCAGGAACACATAACACTTTCACAAGAGAGCAAGGAGTATACTCAGAAATACAAGAAACTTAAAATATACCACACCCCCACACTGGCCGCTTACAGGACACAGTCTTTTTTCTCATCTACAAGTTCATAAATAAATTAGGTCTTGGACACCAGGGGAATATATAAATCAGTGGGACATAGGACCAAGGTCAAAAGTTTTATTTCTCACACATAATGGATACTCCATGTAGGTATATAAACTGCTGAAGGAAGTGGGTTCATCAGAGCAAGTATGATACAAGTCTGGAATTAACTTTGGGATACGAAAAGGAATGAAGTTGTCAACATTTTCTCTTCTAAACATTGTAATTCTTTACTCATGCTTGTTCTGGAACCTAAAACAACTGAAAAAAAAATTAAAATACATTAAAAAGTCAAAAATTTTCTTGAGTTGTTGTCAGATAATGAATGAACTATGAGGGGATGCATATGCCCTAAATAACAGGACCTAAGAACCTACACAGGATACTTTGGTGTTCTTGGTGACAGGTTCTCCCAGCTCTTTCAGGTTTGTGAACTCACTTTATGAGGTCACTTCTTGATGAAACAGACAGTGGAGCCCTCACTGTGCTGTTCCTGCACATGGTTCAACAGAAGGAATGTGCCAGCACAACTGAAAATGTCACATTTTAAAGACTGGCCTGAAGAAATGAGAGTTTTAAAGAAGAGATGTTTTTATATTAAGACAACCTGCATTTCCTATGAAACACTGAAAATACCCCTTCTTATCTATACACAAGTCTGAGCTTGATCATTTTAGTTGCCCTTTTTTGTTAATACGATGGAGAGAAAACCATTGATCTAAACAATGTAAACTGTCAATAAGCCACAACAGCTATTTTTTTAAATCATGTGTTATTGATAAAACTAAACTTAATCCCTTGTCAAGTTTATTTTATGACAATGAGCTTCTGACACAGCCTTTCTAACCTTTCATCTTTAGTTCTTCCATACGCAAACTCGAACCACATGCTAAAACACACACTTGTAATGAAGAAAACCTGTTGCGATCAATCAGAGGCAAAACAAAACCATAAAATATGCAACAAAAAACAGCATGACACAAAGATGATAGATCATAATTTAACATTTGTTGTGTTTCCTGGGAGCTTACACAGGTCTGTTTTTATTTAACTATCACAAGAGGTAATAAAGTTAGAGGCATACCAATGGGGAGCAGGTCATTACTGAGAACTGTTAACTTCTTAATATAATCCGCTGCTCTTTTAATCACTCAGCAACTAAATTAATTAGCTGTTAAAGGTTAGAAAACTTTTCCCCAAACCTAAGCAGAGTAAATAATTTCTTTCTTATATTCCACATTCTATACACATTATAAGTAAATTGATTTTATTTCAATACATAAAAAAGTATTCTTTTCAATTACTGTATAGACACTTGATAGGAATGTAACCTGAAAAGACAAAGTATCAGGCACATGATAAATATAACTTTTTTCCATACAAATATGAAATCTGTCACCTTTTCAGTATCTATGAATTCTGTCAAGCAAAGATACAAGTAAAGAGATGACATCAAATTTTCATTATAAGTACTCAAGGACCACCAAGCCATAACTGAAGAGTCTTATGTGTCTTGTATGAAAAGAAACTTATACCAATGGCTACCAGCATCCTGGTAAGACACATAAGACAGTAACCAAGACTATTTTCTTTGAGAGAATGTGCATAAAAATTTATGCATAAAAATTGCCTTAAAATAAAAAGGAATAAGCTGCCTCACACAGCACAGTAAGAGTGCAGAGGTATTGAATCAGATATAGCTTGTAGATACAGTCATACATAAAATTACATAAGTGTCAAGGATTACTTGCACAAGATACGTTTCTGCATTAAATTTCTCATTCCCCCATTGTCACTCGTTCCCACCTTACTGTCATGTTTAACACCTACTTCTCCTTCGTTCTCCTAAACTCCTACACACTCATACACAAAGATTCTTTCATTGCTATCAACTATTTAGTCCATATGTCCAAGGCATTTTTAAGAACAGACAGTAGTTTTGGACAAGATTAATTACTTAGAAAATAACACTTCCTTTACTGTGCTACTCAAACAATTGTATTTTTTCAATTTTTCTAGTACTGAACTTGACAGTATGTGTTATTACAGGCTAAGAATGCATCAAGTGCAACACATTGTACATTTCTAATACAGCAACAGTATAATTTGATATATATGAATATATACATATATAACCGGATAAAAATCCAATAGCTGAAATAAAGCTAAGCCTCACTGTGAAGTTAGAATTTATGTTCTGATTCAGACTCTCTCTGTGTATGTTATTATAAAAAATTAACTACACATATGAGTCAGAAATTTGGTTTAAGTCAACTAGATGTCTCACAAAGAAGTAAATATATTTTTATTCAGGTTTTACATAACAATTTGGTTACTCCCTGGTCTTTTGTCCACTGGTAAACCCAGTTATTTTTCACAGAGCTAAATCTTCCCTAGAAGACAAAAATATTTGAAAACACTACATTTCTCTTATTAAGAAACAGATAAACATAGGCTTTTACTTGAAGAAAAACTTTTTAAAGAATAGTATGGACGTTATCATGAAACATCAAGTGGACTTCTCTAACCTTCCCATTAAATCAGTTTTAAATATAAATTCTGAATTGAATCTGAAATTTGTTTAAAAACATATCTACTGTCAGCTTTTTATAGAATTAGTTTCAGGGAACAGATGGACATTTGAATATCTTCTTAAAAATGTGTATTTATGTAAGACTTTTCATAGAGAAAAAAAAAAAAAAAAGGCTGCATTTAGAGAAAATATCCAACAGGAAGGTAAAAGAAAAATCCAAAAGGAGGACTGGAATGTTTCAGGCTACATTTTAAGGATTAATAAATTATCTGTAACCTAAGATACCACCAAGAAAATACTTTGGTAAAGCTAATTTTTGCAAACACACAGGAAGATCCACACAGACCTGCAGTATGCCTTGCCAGTTCCTCAGGATTTAGTTTACCTTAATCTGCTTCCAAATTATCAGTCATACTGAAAATACACAATGTATGTCCTCAGTTACTTCATGTTCTTAGACATGAATATTTATTGGCAGTTCTCTTTTTCATGGTGGTAAATGTTGAAATTTAGGTGTTAGATCCCATTGTTTTGTATTCCTGAAATTTTTTGGAGGTGATTTATAAAAAAAAAAATTTAATGACCTATAAAACTAGCTATCTCAAGAACGTAATGGACTTCTTCAAATCTCAAGTATGCTTATGTACAAAATAATTATTGCCTAAATTCTGCTCCAACAATGTGCTCAGCAAAAAAGCAAAATTATTATAACAATGGAGATTGGAATAAAATAAAATGCAGAGCTCAAACCTTTACAATAAAATTAATTTCTTCCCTCTCTGTCGCACAACACAATTATCTCATATTCACTAAGTACTTCATTTTTCCTTTCCTTTATCTTTGCATTTTTATCTGCCTTTGTAAGCTAAAGAATGAACAATTCTAATACAGTGAATTATACATTTTCAAAGAGATTAATCATGAATTAGGAAAAAAAAAAAAGAACATATAAAGCCAGTTACTTTTGGCCTTACTCAATCCAGACTTAAAAACATGACTGTGCTGACTAACACTGCATTGCTGAAGGTCAGCAAGATCTAATGCCTGACTGTACTGAGAAACAAATGAAACCATTCATTGTAAGCTGCCATGAACAAGCAATAGCAAATACTTCAAACAGAAATAATGGAAAACAGCGCAGAATGAGCAAAGATATCTGCAGAAATAAAGCAACTTCTAAAGGGTCGCAACTTTTTCATACACCTCTAACTACCATCACTTCTACATAATGTACATCTCTGTTCACACCATCCAAATGTGTTACTTACTACCTACTGCTGTAAATTCTCTTCATTTCAGACATGATTCTAAAAATAGTACATGATATTCCATTTATTAGTTCTTCTAAAAGGTGTGCTTTGTCTGGGATGAAGTTAATTTTTCTCACTGCAGCCTGCATGATGCTGTGTTCTGGATTTGTAGCCAAACACAGCAATGTTTTGGTCATTCTTGGAACAGTGTTTGCACAGAATCAAGCTTTCCTCTTCTGACTACTTTGTCTCCAGCACGGGATGGCAAGAAGCTGGGAGGGAAAACAGCCTGGAACAGCTGACCGAAATTAGCCATACCATGTAACATAATGTTCAGCAATAAGTACTGAGATAGAGGAAGGGATTGCCTCCAAATGTGGCTGATGCTTGGTCAACAGCTGGAAAACAGTCTGCTTGTAAGAGGTGATTTCTTTGAATCAGTTTCCTCCTTCTTTTTTCCATCTGTTAATTTGTCTTTATCCAATTTACTTTTCAGTTTCATTTTTCTTATTCTTTCCCCCAACCTGCTGGGTGGGGAGAGTGAGTGAGTGGCTGTGTGGGTACCTGGCTGCTGGTTAGGGCCAACTCAATACACAAAGCTATGCAAATGTAGCTTTCAATTCAAACAGTATTTATATACTTAATGTAAAACATCAGCAGAACTCTCTTAAGAGAGGGTAGAACTCTCTTAAGAGAACCTTCTGCTACTCCACAGAGCCCACAGTGACATGCCCTCCTATATTATGTGGCTCTTACCACACTGTTTGCAGAACAGAGCTGAAAATCACATATCAATTTTACAGTACAAATTTCCATGCAACCAACAGCACTGTGCTTTTCATATCCAAGGATATTAGTAACTTGACTGCAAAATCATTTCTTAAGAACTCTGTCACCTCTCCTTCAATGATATCATTAAAGCATATCAGCCCTTCTTTCTCTCAGTAACACATTTTATGGACAAGATAAACACCACATCTTTAAAAACCACATCAGTGAATGGCGTTAGCTGTTCAGTAAATGTCACAAAATTGAAGTTTGCAGTAACCAGATGATTATCAGCTGTCCTTTTGTGTTTGTTTGTTGTGTGGGGCTTTTTCTACCCTACCATCTCATCTGACACTATAATTACTCTCGTAGGTGAATTCAGAGAACACAGACAAAATTTCAGTATCATAAGACACAGAGGTTTCATTACCATATATGTGGAATGCCTGCATCATTTGGAAACAGGCAAGACATCAGAGCTCTGCAAGACTGAACCTAGTACACCAGGTTACATTGTACCCCAACAAACAAAATGCTTCTGAAGAAAAGTGCAATACAAGAAAACGTAAAATGAGAAACACATTAATAAGAACATCAACAGAAACTGGCTAAGAGAAATTCAAAAGAGAATGAAAAATGCATTCCGAATCTCCAAAGGGAAGAAACATCAAAAAAAAACAAACAAACAGTGAGGCATGATGTTGTTCCAACTCTAGAAAATCAGTAAACATCAATATTTAAACTAAAACAAAGCTCTCAACAATTTACCTGTCTTAGGCACATGTCCCCTTATATCTCTGTCATTAACAACTCTTCATCTAACAGTAAAAATCCCTCTACTGTTACTTTTCTGCATGTTTTTTTTTTAAATTAATAAAATACAAAAGTCACTTTTCAAGGGAAGGCAGTGGAGGCATTGTATGTTCCAATACAGTTTTCCAAAAGGAGCTTGAACTTCTTGTCTTGAAATGTAGTTCACCTTAACCAATTACAGATGACTGCTTTTATTCCAATAAAGTTGCATCAAGCAAGTTCACCAAACAATACCAATTCTTTTATGAATAAAATAATTTCTGAGAAAAAGCAACCGTTCCAGGAGTTCACCACTCTCCAAATGAAACTCCAGCTTATAAATCCAGCTAAGACATGCAAAAATTAAATATATATATATTAATGCTTTTAAAGCTGTAGTTGTTGAAAATCTCAGTTTTCCTATGATTACTATATTCCTATGTTCTTTCCCAGATGACAGCAATAATTGTCATTAAGGTTATTTAAAACCATAACTTAGATTATGCCTTTTTACTCTTATTTCCATAAAGAAACTCCTTGGATGTTCTGACTATCCACCATTTTCTATTTTTAGACATTTGATCCCACAAAAAGTAACTGTCCTAACTAAAATACCTATTTATCTAGAAAATTAGGGGGAAGGTTACACTCTTATAAATATATTTTCCATACAGAAGAAACCTAAAACAAGTTATTATTACACAAGAAATTACCTGATCATATTCCCAGAAATATCTTGCAGACAATATCTTGCAGAAAGACAAAAGAGATGAACTTTTCTTTAAATCCACTCCCTCTGGGTGTTAAGCAACTTTCAGGTGAGGTCAGTTTCCACCTAGATCTGAACTACACTAATTGCCTGAAGTACTGCTTTAGGGCAGGATATATATATATATAGTGCAGTGGCTATGCTACAAAAAGAAATTGGCAACTTCTGCTTCAATCTAATAAAAATGACCTGAGCATGTCTGATAAATCTAGCTTTCCCAAGGTAAAAATGGAAGCAATTTTAATTTCTGAAACCTGAGGACTAAAGTTCTACTGGACATAAGATAGCATGAGAATTCACACAAAGCAGCTGCAAAAAGGAGTAGTGCAAATCACAGCTCTTCATGAGGACTCTTAGTCCTACACAACCTCTGCTTTAGGAATGCGAGGCAACTTTTTATGTGGCCTCCCGAATAACATCATTAACAGCGATCTCTTCTTATGGCAAATGCCAGGTTTTCTGTAAAACAGCTGACCCCCATAAATACAAAGGAGAAGTGATATGTGTAGGGTCCTTAGTAACCTAAGAAAGGAAAATGGAGCACACCACTGGCAACTCCAAAGGCTGCTGAAGGAAAACAATGAGATGGTTGCCCCTGTTGAAGACACCCACTGAAGCAGGTAAACAAGGAAAGTCTCACCAAGAAGGCATGTTCATTAAATAGGGTCATCAGGGTGTGGGACTTTTTACATAAGAATTTGAGAATAAAGCAGAGAAAATATTTGATACTCTGTAGCACTTAAAAATATATGTTTAGGGACAGGACCAAAGATAAGTAGAAAGAGGGATCAAGATGGATCTGGGAGGGATAAAAGTGGGAAAATACAAAAGGACAGAAGTTGGTTGCATGTAAAGAGGTTGCTCAGCATGCCTTAACCTTGTGCTACACCATGGCCCACCCTATCTCTTGACTAAAGCCTATGTTTTGTGTAGGTACACTCAGCTCTGAGCATGCACATGTGGGAGCCAGTGAACTTTGAACTGGACTAGTCTGCAAGCACAGGGTGAGGTCTGAATGGCAGCAACTCAAGTGGGACCATGAACGTCAGGGGCTCACAGGCCCAAGAGCTGCAAGTGGGGAGATGGAGGTTCTAAGGGTCATCTACAGCATCGGTAAAGAGTCCAAGACCAGGTATAGGAGAGGAGAGACTTGTAATGTCCTGAGAATGTGTTGCTGAACAGCTCCTCCTTGCTCCCCTGGCAACATAAATAAAAATAGGACTGGGACAGAAGATCATCTATGCAGGTGAACAACGAAATGTTAAGTGCAACCAAAGCAGGGTGTTTCAATACAGCAGAATGTGCATTCATAAAGATGAAGTTATTCAGATGTTCTACTGTGGTGCCATTCACTCTGGATAGAGAGAAAAAATTACAAGCAATGGTACTAATCTCAGGATCTTGCTAAAAATTAAATTTGGATAAATATGTATCTAACTGCATTTCTAGGTAATCAAATTACTCACCATATAAAATAGCTTGCTATATTCAATTACAAAAGCAAGTTTTCTTTGCGTACATCTCTAGTGTCTTCAGTAATCATTAATAACCCTACTGGAAATGGCTGAGGTTTACTCTTTTGCCAATGACATGGGTAGAAAATGTGTATTCTATAAGTGTCATGACTTACAATGGAAAATTTCAGTCTTCATAAGAAATCATAATTTTTCTTTTAGAAAACTGTTCCAAGTCACCTAGAAAAATCCTACCTGCATCTCAAACCATCCTGAAGCCAAAGTTAACAGGTTTTTTCAGTCTAAAACTAGCCTGGTGAGGAGATATAGATATCAAAACTTTCAAATTCAACCCAGAAATACATTTAGACATCTCAAAATCTCAGGAACAACCTAGAAATCCTGGAAAACCTAGACACCAGGTCTTCAATCTGACAAAGATGCTCTTTAGACAAAATTCCCAGGAGCTTGGATTTAAGAATGTGTAGGATTTTCAAGAAGAGAGAGGGTCTCAAAAGCCTACTTACAAGTTTGAAATGAAACATTTTTTTTCTAAAATTAAACTTCTAGAATTTAAATTCTGCAGAAAATGCCAGCTGCTCCTTCCACTACAGATTTTTTTTTTTTTCTTCCTATTAGTTTCTGGTTTGGAGTACTGAGCAGCACTTTCCTTTCAAACTCTGGGGAAATAGAAATCTCTGTAAAGTATGATATTTTCTGACATATCCCTCAAGATAAAATTAGACTGAAAATCTCCTGGAATATTTTCCACAGCTCTTTGAAAATTAGCTTAAAAATACATTAAGTGTATGTAAATTCATAAACACATACCCTCGTGTCTATTGACATAAACTCATACGATACGTACATATTTTTGTCCAACGTCTAGTGACGGATCCACCTGAATGACGCTATTCCTCAGCTTTGGCTACCTCCTAAAGCTTTCATTACCTCCTCCCCTCCTTTATCTGATGCAAATATGTGGTCTTAGAGTGAAAAGTTCAATTTCTGTGCATTTGTCTTTGGTTATGGTAATAGTTGCAAATACACAGATTGCAGAAATATTTTTTTTCTCAGTGGCTAACGCAGAAGAGTGCTGTGTACCTCCATCTGTCAGCGACATGAAATGTGACCTTTTTCAATATAGTTTCTTCATCTGTAAAATGAAAATTGTATTAACCTACTGTACATCAGAACATTAATTTAATTAACGCTTTGGGGAAAGAAAGCTTAGAAACAGATGAAAAGCACAAGTAAAATTAATATAACTGCTACAAATCAAGAGATGTTTGGAATGAATATATTAATCCAACTGTTTTCAACATCAAGATTCATGTAGAAAAGGGATACGAAATTCCTATTGATTATTCCAGTCTTTTCTTAAAACATCTGGAGATTTCTTGCACTTTTGGCTCTGATACTTCCATAATTGTATCCTGAATAATACTATTTGTAGTAGATGCATAGCTAAATAAATTTATAAATAAGGAGAAGCAAAGAGAGCAAAGCCTCATACAGAAGTAGGCCTTCTATTTATGACTTTCTAAAAATTTCCACAGCAACATGTGGCAGTCTCATAAACACAGACATCATGAAATCATGACATCTTGGGTTTGAATAAAAGCCACAGCCTAGAAGTGGAAATGCTAACAAAACCTAACAGAAACGTCCATAAAACCTGCTAAAATAATTAAATACCACTTCAAGCATCTGTAACCATTTTTGGACAAGCTCTTAAAGATTACTTCCACTTGGAGAAGTACCATTGCATTCTTACCAATCCGTGGTTTTCACATTCATTTAACTGACATTACACAAACGTTGAAAGGATAATCTCTAAGTTTCTGACAAGTATTATTTCCATTATTAGAGACCATTCTTGCTATTGCATTTATTTCCCAGGTTAATAAAAAATAATATTTATTTTAATATTATGCAATACTAAAATCCAAAAGTTACGATAATATATTCTGAAAAATGTCCCTGGAAGACTCTTCATAAGAAATGAAGTCAAATTAACACAACACAATAAAATAATAGTTAGATAGTAATGTATTATTTACATTACTATCTATTATCTCCTGTAGAAGAGCACCTTGAACCTATATATATAGATTCTTAAACTCTTGCTTCTTTGACTGTAATTATCATATTCCCTTTGTTACTGTCTCCTTTTACTTCCACTTAAATTTCACCATAGTTTGTGTTTTGAATTTTAAAGCATATGTTTGCAGATACACAGAAAAACTGTCACAAACAACAACAGTGTCTGGGTCTTATGCTTCATAAAGCATTAAAAAAAATTACCTCCACCTTGCAAAGTAGCTCAGATTGTAAATATACAAATAGCATCTAAATTTTTCAGAACAAGTATGATACATATACTTGCTTGTGTATTTGTACATGCTGTTGGTTGACTACATGTCTGATGGTAAAAAAAAAAATTAACAATCCAAGGCAAGGGAGCATTAGTTTTTTAACAGAGCTCGGCACTTCAACAAATTATTGATGCTGAATTGTTGGGCTTATTACAGGATCTAGTGAATAGATCTAACAGTGGAAACTGGTCTAGCAGATTCAGCCATTTGGACCTTTCCATGATGAAGAAGGAGGTGACACTGACTTCTACAGAAAAAATGTATTACATGGTTTCTCAAGATATTTAGACCAACTAATCACTTGAAATTATTTACACACCCAAAAAATTAAAATTAGTATTTTCACAAAAAAATATAGGTAGGATTTTTCCTTTATTTTACAAGTCAGTTTCTCAGTTATTTGTCAATATTTTAATTATGCTGTTTATAACTTAGTCTAGAACATTTCCCAATATAATACTTTCAACTGATTTTCCTCTTAGTTTGAATGACATCTACTATGTTAATTACTATCTGAATCCAAAGGGGAAAAGGGGAAGGCAAAGAGGGAGGGAAATGTAAAAATATGAGTCAGTAGCTCTAGTAAAGTTTTAATCATCAGTTTAAAATTGAAAATTCAAGAGGTAGAAAAGCTAATAAATAAAAAATGTTCTAGCACTATCACACAATAATTAATGTGGGCATGCAACTAAACCAAATTTCTCGAGATGCCCTAAGGCAGGCAAAAAGTAATAGCCAATATCCTTTGATCCATTTTGTGAAAGTTTTACTATACTTTTTGAGCAGAACTTAAACTTGTGCTCTGCTCCACAAATAAAATCTAGAAGCCAAAATGCAGTATCTCTTACCCCAGGTAAGCATTAATTTAAATTTTTGAAGTAAAAAATAACCAGGCAATCAACACTAAGATAATTTCAGACACTGCCACCCTGCAGAATTTATAGCTACACACAACTCTGAGCAACAGTAAGAATGAAGCCTCACTTCATCATACAGTTTCAATAATAACACATTTCTTATGTCATCACTGCCCTGGTTTTAGATTTCTTAAACCATGTTCTACTGGAACTGGAAGCGAGTGCTTTTTTCTGCTCAACCAATGAAACCCCTCCAATTCCACAATGTAGTGGAATGAAACCTCACTGTTCCAATCCTCTTTGGCTTCGTCTGGTTTTGGAAGTAGTCAGCAGAGCATGAAAAGTGTTCCTTCTCTCACAGAGCCAGCTTCCCTCAAAGAGTAATTATTTTGTTTGTTAGGTACATTTCTTATGACAGTTTTATGTTTAAATATACAAATGATAATAACATATTTTCCAGAAGTATCTACAAAGGATAATGAGGGTAAATGATGACAAACTTCATGCACTTTTATTGGGAACATCAGAACCACTGCTTGGCACTGGCTTATTACTCTGACCAATGCTGAGAGATTTTACCAGAGGTATGCATCTGTTGATGATCTCAATGCAAGGCTTATCATCACTCCTTTGCTAAAATATACATCCCTGTTTAGAAGAAAAGCCCCAAAGTACCTATTGGTCTATTCAGAAGCATCAAATTGCTTCCATTATTTACCTGCAATTGTGTACAAAACAACGAAGACAGCTAAGTATGAGTCACTCTAATCATATAAAGAGGATAATACTTGCAGCAGTAATGAGACATGTGATAAGGAACAATAGGAATTGTGATTTTACTTGGGAAAAAATCTAATAAAAAAGTCTTTCGGAATTAAATTATAGTCTATTACATAGCACAGAGCTTTTCAAAATTGCAAAACTGCTGTCTTTATTTTATTATTCACCCTGAACTAGAAGCTCTCATAAACTTTCCAAATTCAATTGCTCCTACCCCAGCCCAATCTTCCCATCCAATTTGCATTAATCCAATCACAGCACTGAGTGGTTCCCTTGTGAGAATGCAGGCCCTTAAAAGAAAAGGCTAGATGTATTTAAAGTACTTAACAAAGGCATCCCACTTTCCTTAAAGAAATAAAACTAACAATCTAGAAAACTTCACTTTACATGGTGAAATTTCAGCGACTGTCTCTCTATTTGTGTTTGAAGTCAGTAGACTTGCTGTTAATAGATTAGTCACATAAACAGTTAAATCAGCATTCTTGTGCAAAATTCCTGTAGATTTCCAGCAACCCATGAACCAGGACAAACCATAAACAGCAGTGCAAAACCAGCTAAGCCTCCAAAGAAAGAATATACATGAAAGTACCTGGGGATGGAAATGGCCTCAGACAAAGAAAATTCACAAGGATACTATCCAGACACACAGTGAGAGAAGCTGCAGTTTTCTGAGGCATGCTACACCTCAAAACCCTACAGCACTGAACTTCATCTTCAGGACTAAGTCTGACAAATGTGATGAAGAATGACAGAGCCAATCATTGAGTTTTCTTCTCCCTTCATTCACTGATTCAATGCACTTGTATAATAAGTAGAGCTGGTGCTAGTATTTGCAAAAAGTACAACCACATCCTTTTCAAGCAGGCAGAAGTGAAACTCAGGAATAATCTGTGATGTGGTAGGTAGTCTAATTAAAGGTTCCCTTTCATACCCAAGGATTTAGAATATCTCTGAATGCAAAGCAGCTGCATGTTCTGTTGGACTCAGACAGAGTTCTCCAGGCTGCCCATGGGTCAGATCACACTTTGGAATACGTAAAGAAGGATGAATACACTTCCAGGAATGGCTTTTAGCATGTTTAGCTTAAGTTTTTAACGTTTTCATATTATGCTGTTGTCTTGGGAGCACAGAAATCATGAAGAGCAGTAGTAAAATGAGAAAAAGCAGAAGACAGTAAAGACATCACAAAATTGACATCATCTTGATTGTACCCATAGTTTGGTTGCTATCTAATACAGGCTAAAAAGCTTTCATAGCTCCTTTCCAAGAGAAACACTAGAGGAAGAAGAGACATTAAATCTTCCTGAATTAAGCTTCTTCTTATCCTGACTTAGCATTGTGAATTGGAATGGCCTTTCACTGAGCCATCAACAATGACCTTCATTATGGATTCAATTTAATTGAATTCAATTTAATTGTGTAAGAAAAATGAGTGTTTTTATTTGCTGCCTTGTTTCTATGATATAAATTACTACACTTCTTCCTGGAACCAGTTAATACTTGTAATGAGAGCATCCCTCTGTTAGTACTTAACCTACTGACTTAAACCTGCTCACATGCCTGTACTGTCATCCTCATAAGTGCTCCAGCAGAGAACATGTTGTATAAGCAAAGCAGCAACCCTGGACTGAGTCAGCCTCTAAATTCTTTATACAATTACCATACAAAAACTAGAGCTTGTATAAACCTAAAATCTCAGGAGAATTTTAGCTTTTTTAAAAGCATATTTCAGTTCCATGTAATAAATCTCCTGGAGTCTTGGAGAAATGTAAGAACAAATCAACTGGGACAAGATGAAAGAATATATGAGGTGATAATATGGAAAATATAGTCAGTATATGCGGTCCAAGAAAATGTCCACAATGGTTTGAAAAAAGTTTCCAGTGTTTTCTGTCTTCTAAGTGAGTAATTAATATTTATGCCATTTCTGTTGCTTCTTGCTACTGAAATAGTTCGGTGATGAATAAGTGATGTGCTTAGGGTCAGGTATCATACCTGAGTGGAAAAATTATAAACTTTGTATTATTATGATGATGATGATAAAATTTATTTTTAGTTTGAAATCTTGCAGACAGAACATATAGTGTACTACATACTTAAATAAGTAGAAAATTTCATGAGAAACTATCTTAACCCACCATTGAATTTATCCTAAAAAGTCCTTTAGTCCTTTAATGGCAAAAATCTTTTCTTCCTCTAAATGCCTAGAGAGTAAAAAAAAGTCTCAAGAACAGAATGGGGAAAAAAAAAGCTAATTATCTTTAAGTGATTCAAAGGGTATTGTTCTTGGCAAATTTTCTCCTTGGTACAACCATCAGAATTCCTGATAATGTGGGGAATGAACAACCTTTAATTATTACTGTAACAAGAAACATGCAGAAGAGAAGTAAGGAAGCACTCAGCCAAGTATCACATTCCTAGGTGAGTTAGAGAAGCATGAAGTTCTAAAAATCAGAAGCTTTGAATAATACTTTTTCTTTCTCTACTATGTTTACTTTCTGTCTCACAGTCTTATTAACAATATTTCATCTAGGATTTCATGATCACCCAGTATTATCTTCTGCATCCTTGATTTCTACCTGGGATTTCCTAAGCAATACCAGCAGAGGAGCATCTCAGAACTGCCACCCACATCTCTACGGTATCTGGGATGCTGTACTGTAGAGGTATCCATCCCTAATTGTTGACTGTATATTTCCAAATTTTCTTGAGTTCTTGACAGGTGATTTACCCATCTCAACCAAATGCAAGTAGCTCAGTGAGAAGAACAGAGGATTGAATATTCAGATCTTTTCAGCCTAAACCTGGGCAATCATGTATCATTCTACATCTCCAGGGACAATAAATAGAGCTTACAATTTTGTATTTTGCAAGAAACCTTTATGGCAACGAACAGCCAACAAAAAATGCATCTGCCTACTTTAGTATGTTAGTATAACTCCAAGTATTTTCAGTGATCATATATACATATGATCTACCATCTAGGATAAACCACTGATTAATGATCAAACTGGTTTTTTTCTTCCTTTGGAAGGCTTCTAAGTGACCTGTAAAAGACAGCAGTTTGTCACTCCAAGTCATTACTACATCATGGTCCAAGCCATTACTGGTGTTAATTCTTACTGTAAGCCATTTTGAAGATACTCCTTTCAAAAAGAAAAAAAAAGAAACAGGACAAAACAAAACACCAAACCAAACCCAAAAGCCTCCTCTAAAACAGAGAGAGATAAGTTGAGAGAAATAATCCATTTGCAAACTCAGGTAGAACTGTACACTTGGAATGATCAAAAAAAAATTTGGACCAGTCAGTATTTGGGTAACAAGAATCTAACTTCCATAAAAATCACACACCAAATTAGATAAATTAGTATCAGTTGAATTTACTTGAAACTTTCCACCTTTTGGAGGCCTTCCTAATCAGAATTACCATAATTCAGAATTCATATCTCAAAACAGAAAATGGTTATCTCTGGATTAGGCCAAACATAATTTTTACAACTCATTTTATAGCTGCTAAACTCCACATAACTGGCTAAAGTTCTTAACTACATTTTTAATTCTAACAGATGTTCTTTAAAAATATGAGAAGGGAAGGGTTGCATTTAAGTGAAAGATAAATTATTCTGTTGTTCACAAAGTTTAGGTATCTGTGCAAACTGGTTGTATACTTCTCATATGAATGAGTATGTTTGGTGTGAGAAGAGCTCTTCAAAATCAGCTTCTAAGGAGCCAGCTGGAAAGAAATAAATGATCATGCAAATTAAAAACAGGCAGTAGTGTCACTCAACCCTCTGGTTTCAGAGAACTTAGAGCACATGATTTTTAATGGCTTGGTTTCCTTGGAAAAATAATGAAATAATTGTTCAGGTCCCCAAGAGATCCATGATTTTCAATACCTAAAAGCTTTTTAATCTGCATTTGTTGAATTATACACAGATTTGAGGACATCATAATCTTTGAGGATTAATCACATAATACCTAGCATAAAATGTTCCACAAATATATTGAAACATAAGCATGACAATTCATGGAGTGTTTAAATAAAAAACAAGACTGAACAAAGCTGTGAGGAGGAAAGGCTTTCCACCATTTAAGCTAATACACTGAATAAACACTTAAAAAAATAACCTTGGCATAAGTAATAAAACAGGCACTAATTTTATAAAAATGTTCTTGAGAAGCGGAGACTCTAAATTCTCACTTGAGCGTTCCTCACAATCACATATCCAAATCTCACACAAAATGTCAGCAGCAAAAAAATGCCGCGTACGATGACACAGCATCCAAACTCCAATTCCTGCATCCCCTCTGTGGGAAGGGTTTATATGTGCCCCCAGTGCCATTTACTGCAAGGCTCAGCGAAATAAGCGACGGCCGCTGCCTCAACAAATGGTGCCAGCAGTGGGACTCAGGGCCACCCTGCGACGTCGTGCAGAACCCCACATAAGTGGTTGCACAGCTACCAGCTACTCAGGAAGTAAGTAGCTGTAGGATCTACTCCACACAGATATCAGAATAAGGCTTCTGTAGAGCAAAATAAGAAGTTATTTTATGATTGAAAGCAAGATATATCCCCTGTCTCAAATGTGCCTGATGTATTACGGTAAATGAGGAAGGATTATAGACTTACTGAAAGTGCTTAAAAAATCAATAAAATTTTTCAAGATGTAAAGTTATGACACAAGAAAGTGTCCATTAAGGCAGGGAAAAATTTAAAAATCATTGATTTCTGGGGAATTAGGATCAATCTTTTTGAGTATGAAATGAATGTGCAACCTTCACTCAAGGGGCAAGCAATCTCTTTAACCTCACCTTAGGGAAAACAATTCCACCTTCCTTCCAAATAAGAAAGAATTGTTTTTACTCGTGAACCTGCTGTTTTCCTAATGATGACAGCTTGCTTTTTCCTGCCCAGCTTTAGAGTCCTGAGTTAAGTGAAGAGCAGAAATGAATGATCACTGTACTTACCAGTGCAAAGGAAGGATAAGGAATGCTAGGATTTATCCCTGACACAGTGGTGCTAAAAGAGAAGCAGCGCTGGCGCTATCTTTCTCAAGAACATGAGGGTCACATTAAGATCAGTCTGCCAAACAGGAAGTGTCATTCAAGTCCTCCATCACCTGGAAGAAGACATTACCCTTATACCTATGAATCATAATGAAAGGGCAAGCTATGCTTCAGGAAAAAAATTTAGTTTTTCTTACAGTCATCCCCTGATTCATAACAAGCCCATCAATTTTGTGCTTCTTAAAGGCACTCTTAGACATCCATTGTTACTACGCCACATCTTTCCCCAGTAACTTGTTCAGGAGAGATACTTTTGAAGAATAGAAATGGCAGAGAGAAAAGGAATTGGAAAACAAGACAGTATTTGATCTTGAAAGACTGCTGCATAAGTACTTCTCGTTGATCATTAAGAATGGGAAATACCTATTAATATTGAGCTGCAATGATATTCATAATTTCTTCTGTAAAGGAAATTCTGGTTTAAAGTGAAGAACAATCTTACACTCTGATAGTAGTATATTGATAAGCATTATTGACTACACCAGGGAATTGAAATGGATGTAGGTTTGTATGGCTTCATCCCTATCCTAACAGTTCATTCTGCCATTTGCTAAGACATGCTATTCCACTTAATTTTTCAATAATTTTTTGATTTAAAATTAATGTTGTGAGGCCCTCAAGAAGTATCATAAAACATTTCAAAGCCAGCAGAATGATATAATTTTTTGCAGTGAGCCCTGTAGCACTGCATTTCAACTGTCACGATGATATCTTAATATTTCATAAATGTTCTTCCTTATTTTATGAATTTCAGGCAGTAATCTAAAAAGCAGTCTGAGTAAAAAGAGTATTTGTTGAATAACATATTTCCCTTCTGTAAGTGAACTTACTCAATCAAATCCTGCAGAATTATTCAAATGTTTGTCTGCACTGTTTATATTCTTCAATAGCAACATATTTTCCTCTTAAAATGTATTCATTCAGGTTTCTACTTTTATAGACATCCATCTGATAAACGTGAAACCATGTTAAGCAGACACCTTAAAAAAATAATTCTATTTTCATTCCAATTCAGAACAACGAGGATTTTAGGACTGTGTTTAATTGTCACATTCAAATCAGAAGTCTTGATTTTCTGACCACAGTGATTTATGTGGAAACATTAATTTGAAGTAGAATACTGTTACTTTATCACAGAAACCAGTTGTTACCAAGGTCGAATAGGTTTAGGCTTGCTGGAAATGTTTGTTAGTTTTGTTTTATTTTTTTTTACTCTGTAATTAATTGCAAAGTTTTTAAGGACATAGTATAAGATGGGTCCCTAGTTAAAAGCAGAACAAAAAAAAACTGTCTGAAGCTTCTTCCACTATTACAAAGACCGTAACTAAGGTAATTATGTTTGTGTGCTGCTTAAAATGGAGTTGTATGAACTTTGTGCCTAGATATTAGACAGATGCTTTTATTCCTAGCTTTAATTTATACTTTCTCTGATGTTTTGCAATTAATCAAGCCAACATTAGATATTTCTGTTAAAATAATTTACTTTTAATCTTATATGCTAAAAATCTTATTTTTGTGTTTGTTTTTTCCCTACACCAGAGACTTGCCATATTTACGCTACCTTAAAAGAGATATGGAACAACAAAAACATCCCCACAAAAGTAATTTTATAATCTGTCTGTATAGAGTTCACCAGAAACTGGAGCACAGACTTTTCCAAGCACAATGTCAGATTTTATTTTTTTTTTATTATTTTTTGGGGAAATGTTTTAGAACAAAATAAAGGCAGCATTCTCTGTCCTTAGCTAAACAGCATTTTTACTTTCCATACACATTCAGTGTCTTGCAGCTTATTCACTCTAGCTCCCAAACACTACAGAGAAAAATCATATGCATAATATTTCAACTATGAACTTTGTAGCCTATCACAGACTTGCATTTGAAACCTTTCATCAATACTATTATTAAATTTTGTTACTATCAGTTATTGTCCTTTTGTAATCTCTTTACCTCCTGCAAACATATTTCTGCTACTATTCCTCAGTTGCCCTCTAACAATGAAGCAAATGACATGGAAAAGTTTGTTTTGTTGAGTAACATATCTATTGTCCAGAACAAGTACAAATTGAAAATGATGAGCAATTACTAAACTCTAGGAGTTCAAAACTGGAATTCTGCTTTAGGCTTATATATAGAATATTACACCATTAAATAATTAGATCACTGAAACAAAATAATTAGAGTCATAATGCTATAACTCTATACATTTATCACTATGTGTATAGCTTGATTTCTACATACTACAGAAAGTGCAACTTAAGACCTAAGTTATGTAAAGAACCTAGATTGCATTTTCTGAAGGAAAAAACACATTTATAATGTGAAAATGTATAAATACTTAGTACTTAGCACACCTGAAATGGTATTGTCCTA
Source organism: Euphonia xanthogaster (assembly GCA_034509185.1). Taxonomy (NCBI): domain Eukaryota; kingdom Metazoa; phylum Chordata; class Aves; order Passeriformes; family Fringillidae; genus Euphonia; species Euphonia xanthogaster. Next base: position 96,177,755 of record JAYDZK010000113.1, read on the forward strand.
ATAATGACTAGAATAAACCATTAAACAGGGCTGAAATACTTTTTCTAACCATGACATAAGTGGCATAATCCGCTAAGAAGATTTTTCTCCCCAGGAGGATAAATTTTAATTGCATTTTTTGGCAGTACAAAAAGTTATGAAAAACAATTTGTAGTTACAAAAGCACTATAGACTGGTAGAAGATGTCCATTCCCAAATGTGACTAGTGGACCAGACTCTTTGGCAGTCATGAATGAAAAAATTTCATTTCACAATGAAAAAAAAAATCCAACATATTATATCACTGATTAGCATATGCACCTCTTCATTAAAAGGGATTAAGTTTGCCCTATCATAGTACATTTATTCACTGAATTTTATATGCTTAAGTTTAGACATGAAAATCTACACTTCTAATTAAAGATCTGCAGAGTGTTTAAGTGAGCCAGGCACTCAGAATTTTTGATATAAGGTTCATATTGTAAGTACAGGTCGTAATTGTGTTAAAGACAAAAGGCATGTTATGTGTTTTTTGGCTGACATCATCTCCATTTTACCAATGAAAAATAAAATGGAAAGGTGAACTCTGGTGATCTTACACATCGTGAGCAAGGCATAAAGTGGACCACAAGGCCTTCAGGATAACTTCTGGAGTAATTATAGAGGAAAACAGAGATAAAATGATAGAGTTCTGGTAAAGAAGATATGAAATCAGTTAAAGCATCACTGGGAAATCAGGATAAAACAAAAAACAAAGAGTGAGAAAGTAAGTCAGACTTGCTAGAGAAGTTCTACACCACGCTTATAAAAAGTCACCCTTAAAATAACCCACTTTTATTAGTATTGTGGCAACTAATTTCATATGAAATAGTAGTATACTAAATTGAATCTCAAGTGTGAAGAAGATAGTTTGATTCCTATTCTTCTGTCAGCATTCTTACTCTTCTCAGGGCACCTAATCCATGCTAAAAAAAAAGATTGAGTCTCATGTGAATGCATAACCAAAGAAAAATTTCTCCAATTTTTGCAAGAAAAATTATAGGTTCAGCTATTAATTCAGTTGCTATCAATGTAAGGCCTACTCTTCCACCTTCAAAGCACACCTTGATGACATTAATCCAGAATTATTTCATCTGCAGCCAGGGATAAGCTTAACATAATGGAATCTTTCTGAACTCAGGTTGATTAGAACAGCCCTATGAATGCTAACCAAGCTAAAAATAGGTGCCAAATTATTTTAATCTTGTTATTGAATAGTAACAAGACATCACAAAATGAAACCAATTTATATTATACAAATTGGTTTCTCTGCTCTAAAAGATCTCAGGAAATGGCAGGGCATTTCATTATGGGTGTGAAGGAAGGAAAAGAGCTGCAACACTTGAAGACTTGTTTCATACAGCTGTGCTTTCCACATAAAAACAGGTTTTAAAAGATTCTGAGCAAACATATTCGATAGATCTTAGAATTTGGGTTAGATCCTCTTGAAAAACCTGAAGGAAAAGTGAGATTTAACCCAAAAGAACATGAAGTCTCAATAGCTTTGCAGCCTCAGGGACGTGGGAATGTGAAACGATGCACACAACAGCTCTACAACAGTGACGGTGCAACAACAAACACACAGACAAAAATGCCTCCCAAAAATGGGACTTTTTCCATCTGACTGCCATTCTCCTTGCAGGATGGCCTGCTCAGTGCTAAGGCAAAGCTTCCAACATAGAGACACACATTATCTACTGCATGACTTGTCACTGAGCCACACTGTACACACATAACCGATATGTAAAACATTTCCCAGCACAACAGCTTGTGCAAGCAATCTCTGAATGCTGCTGCTGTAGGACCTTTAAAAGTTATTGTCTTTTTGTAATCTCTGTCAGAGAAGGGATAGCCAAGCTCTCTCAAACCACGAAGACTTTTAGTTATCCTCTGCAAAATTCTCCCTGCAGCCTCATGGTCACCAAATCTGTTGTACAGCAAGAACAACCTCTATCCCTTCCTGTATGGCTTCTGCAGGACTACTAACAGTGGCGTGGCATTAATTCTGCATGGAGAGTCTTCCTCATATTGCATCATATGTAAAACAAAAGATACCTTTGTCCTCTCAGTGCTTTGCTACCTATGTGCTGGGATACGTACTGAAGTCAGCTCAGCTCTCTTTTAATGTCAGTGTGTTAGACTGATGTATTTATAAGAAAAGGATAGTGAAATAGTACAGAGAACCAGAAATAGCATATAAAACCAGAGTCTTACATAAGATTGTACTGCATCATTTCATAAAGCTTCAAGGAAAATATCCACAAAACAATTCCATATAGGAGACACATTTCAGGAGCACTTCCAGGAATTTAAAGCATTGATAATACAAGAGAGTTGCAGGCCAATACTGCATAGAAATTGCTCAAAGGCCTTTTAGACATAAAATTGTGAAGCTGCTTTATCTAAAGGCCAGGAAATGCCTGAGGTCTCAATACTCCTCAAGTAAATGCAGAAAAATATTGAATCCAGGCCTACAAGTGTACAGCACATATTCACATAATTGTCAGTCTTAAACCCACATAATTCAATTTCTCACAGTGTTATTTAGTAAGTAAGATTCAAGTTTCTGTGAGAAGATAACCACACATGATCCCATTTTTGATGGAAAGATTAAAGACCGCATAACATAAGGAAGAAAAATCCTATCTTATGTATGATAAAAATAGCTTAAAATCCCACAGACTGAAATCAAGATTTTCCTTTTATACTGGAATCTGACTCTAAGCTACCAATACTGTCATTCCTGTCATTCCAGAGGTGACCTCTCAATAGAAGTCCTGAGAAACACTACAGAAGCATGCATAGAGGAAGAAGCTTCTGTCATAGTACATATCATAAAAACTTCAAATCAGTACGATGCCTTGCTATGCACCGACTGACAATTCAGAAATACTTTGGATAGGTGAAGTTCTTACTATATGACTTATGCATGGCCTTCTAAGCACAGTCGCAGAGACACACCTTAGAGAATTTTTCAAATAAATTAAATTGCATTCAGCTTTTTGTCTAAAGTAATTTTGGTGAAATTAAATATATTCCTTTACTTGATTCCGGCTCCTTTGTCATCTCTTTCATAATTTAGATGCATAGCTACTATAGGAAGTAACTTTAGACAAAATGTCAGATAACAACTCTATCTAATAGAACTTATTATTATTCACATGGGTAATTTTTTTTAGTTTTGCAACAAAAAATTATTATTTTTGTTTAACTCAACCGCAACAAGGAGTTGTAAATGTCAAACATTGTCCTTTAATTACTACAATTATTTATGCATTTGCTAGAAATTACATAAAACAATTGAAAGAAGTATTCATTTAATAAATCAGCATTTTATTCAGGTATGAAAGGCCACAGACTATAAGGTAAAAGGATAAAATGACTTTTATATTCACAAGTGTAAATGCATATTTGGTTGTGCAACAACCTCTCCAACAATGTTACCAGTAAAGAGAAACATTTGGCTAATTCAGCCTAAATTAAGGTATCATGAAATCTGTCTAGCAACTTAAAGAGGGAGGACTACAGAGATCCGCAGACTTACATAGTGTTTGAACTGGTGTGAAAAACAGTGAATGTTTTAAGGATGTCTGCACTTACATACCTTCTCAAAACAAGATGGGCTTTTAATGTTGTGTTCAATCAACCTCCTGCTTGCTTTTCCATCGGTGTAGTATCATTGCATAAACACACAATCAAAAAAAAAAAAAGAATTTTGCTGAGCAGACACATTAACTACATGAGAGGACACTGATTCTCAATTCCACAAATGAGACTGTTACTCTTATCACATGTTTCTGCACTTTACAAATAAAGAGCTTGGCATTCTTTCACTCTGCATGGGTTGTCTTCTCACTCAGCACTTAGTTTTGCATCAGTTCCACTTGCTGGAAGCTTCTTATACAGATTTAATCTAATACTGATGATTATTACCAAGACAACAGGCACAAAAGGGAGTGTAAAATATGAACACAGAGCTTGAAAAAGATTATTCTCATCACTGATGAGACAAGAATCACATAGCAGAAAATCAAACCATGGGACTTCCTGTGCCATCAAAAGGCTCTTAAATGAATGATTGGAGAAACTAGTTAGCAAAAACTGTCCAAAGAGAGGAAACACATTCGAATTCTAAAACTGCTGAGAAAGCAGCACATGAGAGTTTCCCAAGGACTGCTAAGCTCTGGAGACCAATGTCCCACTGAGACTGCAAGAGCTGCTACACTCATGATGCTGATGGGCTTGTTAGAAGGACAAGGCCACAGGCACACACAAACATCAACAAGATGTTGTACAGCTCATGCCACCCAAGAAAGCAGCTCCTGGTACACACAGACAAAGGCTACGGCATCATTTGCAGACCTGATAAGTGAACAGCCCCCTGAAGCTCTTCCTCAATACCTAACTAGAAGCTCCTCCAGGCATGCCTGCACATTCCCCTGCTTCTGGGTACACTGTCTTTCTGAATAAAAGGTGTCCAACCAGCAATACTGGTTGTGATTTGTGTATCACCTCAATGACTACTTCTAATATGAAAAAGGGAATTTACAACGCGTACAAAGAGGCAGTATGATGGCTGTTTGCAGAGATGAAACAAAGAGAAACATTATCTTAATTGTCTGCAGTTTTCAAGGCCTCCAGTAGAGAAGATATTAGCTAAGGGCAAAGCTTGAGCAGTGTGCTTACATTCACTGGGCTCCAAAGAAAATGGTCATACTGCCAAATGTAATTTTTCCAGCTGCCAAATCTTGATAAGTCCAAAGTCCTGTGACCTTGGACAGAAATTAAATCTTTGCAGACACATGCGTAGATTTCCACGAAGGAAAAGACGAAGAACAGAGGTAAGTAGGGACAGGGCAAGAGGAAATGGCCTCAAGCTGTACCAGCAAAGGTTCAGGTGGGACATTAGGAAGAATTTTCTCAAAGAAAGCATTGTCAAGGACTGGAATGGGCTGCACAGGGAAGAAGTAGAGTCACCATTCTTGGGAACATTAAAGAACCAACTGGACATGGCACTTGCTGCTATAGGTTAGTTCACACTGTGCTGTTTAGTAAAAAGTTGGACTTGATGATCTTGTAGGTCTTTTCCAACCTTAATAATTCTATGATTCTATAAAATGAAAGGAGATTATGTTGACAGAAGTTGCTTTTGTGGGGCAAACAAAAGCAGGAAAGAAATTTTTCGGAGTTTTGATTACTGGAATTGAAGTAAGCTGCTGACTCGACAGCACTGACAGCAGATGTGTAAAAGAAAAAGGTTCAGAGAGTTTGAGAAAGCAAAACACAAACTGTAGCTGTAGTAAAGGGCCAACTGAAGCCTGGAACTAAAACATGAACCTATCTTCCTTATTCTTTCCCTTTTATGTTTATCCTGACCATGTATGATTAGCATCCCTGAACTGGATGAACACAGGCTTGCTTTATCTTCTTTGAAAACTGTATCTGACATCATGTGTTTAACCATGTTTTCAAATGTGACCAGCCTGAAATTTTACAGGGTTTTTTTCCCAGTTACATCAATAACACATTAGTAACCACTGCAGTTGCAAGAAAGTGAATTCAAAAGGCAGATCTAGCTGAACATATAAAATTTAATGACTCTATTGTAACATGTGTGCAGCTTATATATTATCCTGTTAGAACATGCCGTTATATTAATGGGCAGTTAAAACAGCCCTACGGTAAGGAATCAGGAAGGACCTTTTCTCCTGCAGCAAAATCCCTCCTACACAAGACTACCAAGTATTGCAGGCTAAAAGTCCCATTATAACAAGCGTACCAATGCTGGAAACTATAAGCTGCAATTTTAGCTACCTAGCTTATATTCCTTTCTTCCTCATTTAGAAAATGTTTTTCATACATTATATTGACTGTTTCTAAAGTTTCCTTAATTTGCTCATTTCAACAGCTTACTTCTGTTTCACCACATCTATTTTCTGCTTGTCCAGCACTGTCTGAAATCTCTCTCCAGAGTAGCAACATTGTATTGTGAAAGAGAGTGAATCAAGTTAATAGCAGTGCTTGCTACATTTATGATGCATCAAAGAGTTGGGGGAAAATGCAACTATGGAAACAAATTGTTTCTTCATTTCAGCCTTTTTTTCTTCCTCTTTTTTAATTTATTTTTTTTTTTCCTAGACTGCATGCCTGTGTCCACAGAAAGTTTGGAGAATTTCTCTTGGAGTAGTAGAACTTCTATTTGCTTAGATCATATCAGATGTCTGTCCTAAAACCAGACATGACAGAAAAGAATATAAGTTATTATTCATTCTGTTTGCCTTATACAAATGACAACAGCAAATAGAAAAATATACTGGACAAGAACTCACAGGAAAGTTTTATAAAGGAATTGAGGAAATAGAGACATGAAAATATCAACTGTTTCATTCTTATTAAATCTTTTATTACTATTACTATTATATTCAAATTAAACTATTTAGTCCACCATTTTTTAAAGCGGGAAATTCTCTTTAGTCCAATTCTCTTTTGCTGAAAAATATACATACAAAGTAAATGAATATGAGATGCCCCAGGATATGACTTTGTCTATCATAGGAGTGTAACACTTAAGGGCAATTAGCACCTGAAATATCTTCATTGTATGTCTTATCCATGAGCTTCCTTCTTAATTTACATGGAGGAAAAAAAAAAAAAAGAAGCTATCAAGATCCTCCTTCCCTCCTTCATCTGCAAACATCTCAACTACTTACTCAAATCACTCAAATACCCTCAATCATATGCAAACACCATGACCAGAAACTGACTAGCTTGGTAGAGCCCTCTACTGATTACAGAGAGGAAAGGAATTATAACAAACTATTTATTTCACCACTGATTTCAGATTAGGCAAATATGTAAGTATCAATTACTGACAAAGGCAATTTTCTATTTGAAATTTTTTTACTTCTGGTAAAGCAAATAAAAGTTCTGGATAGCTAAAGCCTAATAACTGACCAAATTGTGGAATTATTATTGTAGAATATAAAGCAAATAATAATGTCCAATAACACACAATTTTAATGCGCATCAAACTCAATACTTTATGTTTTGTAACTTTGATTTGCTATTTACACAGAATGCTGGAATTACCATCTCTCTTAGCACAGTGGCAGGCAGAAAAAAATATCATTATGTCTGTGCTAATATATATTACAGAAAGATAAAAACAACTCACCTTTTATTAATCTAAAACTTTGCCCTCCAAATTTTAATTCTGCATCACAATTTATAAGGGGAAAAAGGTATCCCAGAAAAGAATTGGAACAGGAGATAAAACAAAAACTTACATGACCATTAACAGTAAAGCACTGCACAGGAATTAGCACAAGTGGGATTCATTAAGTTCATGGAGGAAATGCTATTTCAAAACTACTGTAAGAAAATTAAAGACAGAACTGTAACATAATATTGCCAACACTCACATCCAGATTAAGTGCAAGACTTAATATTTCTAAAATGTTACCTAGTTCAAGAATGTACTAGTTTATTTCCCACTTTATCTTATTAAAAACTTACTGTCTTCTATTGTTTGTTTCACACTTCAGTGAAGTGAAAGGAAAAAGCAGAGAAAACCTCATGACTTGCTGCCACTGGTATTTGACAGAAGACCCTTTCCTATGGTAAGGGCATAGACAGATACATTTCTGTAACTGTTTCTTGGCAACTGAAAAAAGTGACATTTTTTTCCTTTCCCCCCCTTTTTTATTTTTATTTTTTTTTTTTAGTTTTGTTTTTTCCTGGGGTTTAGGGTTTGTTTTTTTATTTTATTTTTGGTTTGGTATTTGGTGGTTTTGTTTGTTTGATTGGTTTTGGTTTTTTTTAACCCCACAAGGAAGCACACAGCTTTGGAGTTAAAGAGACAATGGATCTGTGCTACTGCAAATTATTTTGCATTTTCCATAACTCTTCTTGGAAATACATTGCTATTCCAATTTTACTAAAACTAACAGGATTCAGATACATTTTGCTGCATCTGTGGGTAACAGAACATCAGCAGACATTAGTGGATTCTGAATCAGATTGCTTATAGAACAAAGTGCTACCCATTCCATGGATAGCCACACAAGTCTGCCAAACAGCCTGGCAAGAAGGTTGTTCTTGTGAGCCAGACTTGCAAACCCCCAAGGTTTTTAAAATCAGAAAGATACAGCCCTTGTTGACTTGGACTTGGGAGCTCCTCTCACATCTGCATAGATAAGTTTCAACCATGGCCTTGCTGATGATAGGTTTGTTTTGTCTATCAGCCTTTCAAGGCTAAAACTACTGAACCAACAAGGACTACTAGAGAAGTGCAGAGCACTGAGGAATGTCAAAACCAACCTGCCTTGTTATGTGTCTAAACAGCTGTAAAGCTGTTTTGTTAAGTATCTAAACCACAATGTAATACAAGTCTTAATATTCTGTACTGTCATAGATCCACATGGAGTTACAACTTAACCAAATACAATTTGAAACAAAATTGGTCTAAGGAGTAGAGAAAATTTACAATCATAATTAATGTATGTTTGACAAAATTTCCATTTAAGCTGCAGAAAAAATTAATATAATGCTAATTATTATTAGTTTTCTCAGTACACTTGACAATCATGACATTTCTCACTCTTGAACATTAATAAATATTGGATTAAAGCACTGTGTTTAGGTACTTCAAATATCTGCTCTTTTATACCCACGCAGATGCACTTTTATGAACTGTGTGAGATGCTTGGAGAATATACTCCAGATACAGTATGTCCAGTAACAGTATTAAATAGATCTTAATCATATGCAAGAACAAAATCTCTTCGAATACTGTCACATTTTTCAAACATGAATGGAAAAACTCATTAGGAGCTCACAGCAGCATCTGGTTTTCACTCAGCTAGCATCTTACACTTTGCTCGGCTCTAAGCTGTGCATGCAGTATATGAAAAACATGCTAAGACACAAAATAATGGCACTTCCAGAGTGTTATGTTAAGTACAAAACACATTTCCATTTATTTTCCCTTTTAGCTTTTTGGACATAAACAGCCATATAACATCATTACTTGGTATTTTTATTACTACTACATAAACTCAAATACAAGTAACAATGATTTTTCACTTAATAGCTCAGAAATGAAACAGCAGATTAGTAGCTCAAAAGTGTAGTAATAATGTTAAAAATAAAATGTGAGGATATCTCAGTTCAGGAACTAAAGGTCTTAATGTTTAAATACAATGGTCCTTCATCTATTCAGAACAGAGCAACATCATGTGAATCAGGGAGGCAAACACTATCACTTCAACTATAGGCTTATTTCAGCACTAGCTGCATCACACAAAGTTTTTCTTGCTCTCCTGCTCAAAGAAAGGCCTTTCAAGAGTCCCAAAGGACAAATCTAATGATGCCACGTGCTGAAACACCTCATCATCATTCGGTGCTTCAGAAAAGCCCGCTGTTTGTCCTCACACTCTTCATGCAAGTGTGACTGTTTCTCTCTAGTTAACAAATTTTAGCTTGCATTAAACCTTATCAGTAAACATGGCAGTACTGCAAAATCAGCAATTAAGGCCTCAATAGCTTCCACCAATTAGGGCTGTTGTGTGCCAAGAGCTACAGCAGAGACAGATTGTGCGCCGGGTTTATTAACTCATTCTTTTTGCAGTGGAACAGCTAAGTGCCTCTTTTCTGGCCACATTAAAGTACATATAGTTGTTTTACAGTGACATACGCCTCTGCCTTCAAAAACAAAAACAAACCCCCCAGAAGGCTGTGAGTTTTTCATTTGAGAGCTTTCATATCTATACTATCTCTATAAGTGAAATATAATCTTGCATGGCAATACCTGCTGCTATGCAGGCAGCACTTCTTTTATTGAACCATTTAAATGAAATTGGTTTTCCACTTCTGTACCCTCATTACTTATCACTGGTCCCAAAAAAACCTGCACTGATGGGGACTTCATTCAAATGAGTGACCATTTCTTCATCAGTGTGGGGGGAGAAAGGAACTCTTAAGAATCAAGTTTGAGAAATCCATTTGCACAGACAGGATGGCAGAAATGGATGATGGATTTAGGCTGAGAGAAATCTTTCAGTGAAAAAAAAAAAATGCCATGAGACTTTGAAGGATAGGTTTAACATCTCAGATGTTGGAGCGTAAGCTCTTTCAGGCAGGGACCACAATGCTGTTAGGCATTTCTGTTCTCCCCAGCACAGTTCCACAATGATTAATTTGCACTGCAGCACTAGAAATCATCAACAATTATAAGCCGTGGTTTTCCAAAGTGCTGCATACCTTCAGCAACTTTTTACTTAAATGCAGATAAAGAGGCAGGCCTACAAAGAAACTGTTATTAAAGTAAAAATTTCCTTCAGCAAGAGAACGTGAATTTAAGTCTAAATGTTAGAAAATGTCATTCACTGCATCTGTTAAGGGTAACTAGAATGCAATATTAACAGCAATTCACATAACGGAGTCCATTTAATATGATCATTAATATTTCAGACTGATTTTGAAACTGAAGAAAAAAGAAGAAACCAAGATGCATATGTAACAAAATTTATATTTCATGAACCTTAATTGCTGTAACTAGGGCACAGGGATTAAAGGCCTATGCCTAAGGCATCTGGTCCTGAGGACAAAATATTACACGAGCATTTCAATTTTTGGGTTCAGAAATTGAGTTCTTTAACCCTCCTGATTCTGAAGAAAAGCTGAGGCATGAAATCTGAACAAGTCCCATTTACATGGGATGCAGTCCTAAAACTACCTGCCTACCTAGAAAAAGAATTTTGAAGATGAGGATCTGCTCTGCCTGGCTTGGGTTTTAATAGCATTTGCTGGGATTGATAGAATTTTATGAAATTGCTGTAACAAAGGACTGACCAAATAAAGCTTGGTCTCACTGCTATGGTGAGCCCTGAGGCTGGTGTGTGATACCTGCAAACACACACACTTCCAGAGACACTTGCACAATCTAGGGAGGTCTTTCCTCTGTATTTGTTTATAAAGTCACTGCAAGCCTAACTTAATGAACAAACACTAGTGACAAAAATCAAGAATCTCTTGGTAATTACGTATTGCTAGTTGAGCTTCCATTCTCACTATTTCAGTCACGATCATCTTAATGGCTATGCAGTCAGCTCTGCTTTGTTTTATAGCTCTCTAAAGCTGACTTCAAAGGGTGGCTAGCAGCACTCCCCATTTCAGATCTCCTGCTTAACTCATTTCATCTATTGTGCATTTGGCTCAGCCCTGAGCACCAGCAACCACTGGACCGCTGTGCCACTACTGCAGGTTAGCTCAGGTCAACCAAATCAATGTAATTTACAACTTCTTACATTTTCCTAAACTTAAAAGCCTGGCATGTACAGAAGGACACTGTATTCCTTCATATGCTTTTCTACCCTCAAGCAGATATTTGGCCCACTAGTTCAGTCCCTTTTAATCAGTACATGTAAATCAAGTAAGTATAGTTTGTTTAAATGAGAATACGTATATATTCTTTCCTGTAGCTTCCAAATTACAGAAAGAAAAACTGTTAGTTTTGCTGTCTGAAGACCAACTAGTTATGCTGGTCTAAGAAATGTTTCAGGTAAGTCAGGGGTGGAAGAAACAAAAGATTCTGAAGAATTGAACAAGAGGCACAACCACACTAGTTTTAAATTCCATTTTGTTTAGATTGCAGCATAGGATAGTTTCACCTTGAATATTCGGTTTTTTAAGTGAAATGACTGCAAGTCATAAAACAGTATTATACAGAAACACAGCAGAAAGTACTGATTTTCCATTTCAGAGAAGAGAGAAAAAAAAAAAAAAACAAGCAAAAATTATTTCTGACATCCAGAATTCTGCAAAATACACTTCCAAAACCATTTTGAAACATATTTAACCTCTGGGGTCTCTTGGGACATACATTGCATTATGTTATAATCATGTCAAAATCATGTCAAAAATATTTACAAGTAGCATTTACTTTTCCAGTTTCTCCTTCAAAAAAATCCCAAAGCAATACATCTAAACGCTGTAGGTATATTATTGAATAAAAGCTGCTACAGCAAAGTTTATCCTCAAATAAATACACTATGAGGTCCACCAGCATAAATTTTCCTCTCATTGGCCATAAATCTCATATAAATCTATTCCATGGCTGCTCCACAGATTCCTCCTTACGTCTCACTGTGAGGTTTCCATTTTCAATGTACCTCAGATTCCCAATTCCGATAGTTTAGCCAATGTTCTCTGCCAGCTGCTAAGCTGTTACCATTAGTTACAGCTCCCTTTCATGATTTGTAAGCATTTTCTTCATCCCAAATGATTAGGAAGTGTCTGAAAAGAGTCATCTCTAATGAAACACTACAAGCATTCAGACCTAATTCTTCAAAATAACCTGAACCTTCTGAACTGGCTGTGACTCTGCAATATTCCATTTGGCCCCTGGGTCTTGGACAACTGCTATAATGTGTACTAGCTTATATCCTAGAAATAGAGCCTTTGCATTAATGTATCTACTTCACCTTTAAAAAACTGCAGTGTTCTTCTTTATTAAGACCTTTGGGACCATAAAATAATTCTATTCTTGTTTTTCTGCAACAACATCAGACTACAGCAGACTGCTTCCTTTCTTTCATTTATTCCTTCTGCTACATTTTTTAAAATATTTATCAATTTACTACATCACACATCATTATTGGGAATCAACAGCTGTCCGAGATTTTGCTCCATTGGGGAAGACAGATCTCGGAATTTTTCACTCTGCTTTTTGCAACACTAATCCTCACCAGCCAAAATTTATGTACAAATGCAGATTTAGTGCTGAGAAACTTTTTGCCTGTTGCACAGCTTTGCCAGTAAAAACATTTGATCTTACAACTCGTTAGAAGAAATTAAAGATGTGCCTACACTGAGCAGAGAGATCTAATCAAGGTAACTATTACCTACACCTGAAATAGATGATCTAATTCATCTACATGTTCACACTTAAAGCCATAAGTAGCTTCCTTTCTCTTATTTTTCTTTTGGATGGTTCTACATTAGAATTTTCATTATCAAAAATGGCATCCAGATTATTCAAGAATTGGAAAAATGTAACATGATGAGGGAACTCGACTTCATTTAATACATCACCACCTACATGTGTTGATAATGAAAAAGGTTCAACAAATACTCTTATTAGCAAAGGCAACCCACTATATCTTCAACCTTTTTCTTTAAGCTATGATACACCGAAGAAGATACCAATCATTTAATGATCTAAAAATTATTCCTTTTTTGCAGAAAAAAAAAAAAACCAACAACTTTTTCTGTTACGGGCAAACCAGTACCCTGACAATATTGAATGCTACAAATCTTCTGGAAGCTTTCAGACTAGTATTACTATTATGGGCAAACCATAATTTGATTTTTCTCTTTTTTTTTTTTTTTTTGCAACCTTATATATTTCTTTTGAATAAATGCTTCTATAGTGCTCTTTTATTGCATGTATTGTGTAGGTAAAATTCCTCAAGAAACAATGCATTTTGTTATCTCTAGGCTCTGTGTGGGGACTCAAATGATTCACCTTCAACCTTCACAAAGTCCCACAGACCTTCCTCTGTAGGACCATGCAAATACATGTTCCCCCTGCTGGGCTCAAAGATATTATGGGTAAAACATACATCTTAAGGCTAAGTATTAGCAATTCTTAGCAGAATGCTTCACATAAGCCTACAGAGTAAGGGGTTTCTTCTTTGTGGAAGAATATGCCTTTTATAAAATTTGGAGATGAGATAACTGATATCATTTCAAAATCTGATCAGTAATGCACTGCACTAGGAAAGGAAAACAATGTTGCAGTAACATCTTTAACCCATCACCCTGCTTTAAAATAAGGTTGTTACTTCATGTGCCATATATTTGACAAAGACAGCTTTTCTGAATGGCTGAGGTCAGAAATTTATACCCACAACTGCAGATGAGCAACCCAAGCAGTTATGAAATTGTCTCATGCGCCATATTCCGCTTTCAAGATTGCTCTGCCAAGTAAGATGTGAACAATTCCACCTTAAACATTTCAATATCCACTTTAAAAAGTGAAGTTCTCCAACACTTGTTGCTGTTACATCGCAAGGGTTCTATCGTCATTATATCGCAAAGGTTCCATATCTCAGGAGTTTCATACCTCCTCAATGTTTCCCGTAGGCAGCTCCTCTAAGCACTGACTCTTCCTTCTTCTTGCAGTACGTAACCCACTCCAGTTCCCGCCAACCAACCAAGCCACTCATCCATAACACTCTTCTTCTTATTGGCTGTTAGAGTCAGGCTTGTTCCTAACCTCTAATAATTGGCTCAGCTGCAACTCCTTAAGGGATAAGACTGCTTTCTATACTACCTTTGATTTCTATATTGTGTCCCCCTACAACACTTTAGATTTTGTGCTATAATTTTGTCTCAGGGCAAAAGAAACATCGGGCCTATCAAAGCTACCTGCTTCAGACTTCTAGCATTCCTATTCCTGACACTTGTTTCTAAGAAGAAAACTGATGAGCAGGCATTTCTATCAGTAAGATCTGGGTAGAAAATGCATGATATTTTCCTTCTTTATATAAAAAACATCTACAATAAATTACGGAACAAATCCTGACTATATATAAAAAAAAAAAAAAAATTCATACAAGAATAAAATGAAACACAACCAAAAGTTTCTTTTCAACCAAAAACTCCTCAAACCATATTAAAATAGACAGTGACCCTGCCTGAGAGAGAGGTTGGATGAGGTGACCTCCAGAGGTCCCTTTCAACCTCAGCCATTCCACAGTTATGAAATTCAAAAATCAAAAATGAAGTATGAATTATTCCAGTGTTCTCTATAGAGTTGTAGCACTTAAAAATAATTTGACCACAGTCAGCATTAGCCAACATATTCATTTTAAAGGAGAACTTAACATGAATTTATAGTTGAGACAAACAAAATAAAGCAGTCATGGGTGAGAAGAGATTATACTAATTTTACAAACAGAAAAGTTAAGCTCAGAAAGCCTGTTTCCCATTTACACTAAAAGCATTCACTATGCTGGTATAAGGGGCCTTAACACAGCTTTAGATTTAATTTATTTAGTGTACAGTGGGCTTAGTATAATTGAGAATAAGGCTGGAACAAATCAAAGTGCTCAAGATTACAAAAGACTAAAATTTAACTTTTATAATACTGAGTCCAACATATCAGTATAAAGATTTTTGACTTCTCGAGAGGTTATTTCGCCCACAGCGCAAAAAGCTCTAGAATTCATTCTGTCACTTAAGATACTAGAACTACAAAAAATAAAACTCAGTAAAATCACTTTTATTTTAATAACCTTGCTACAGCTATGAAAATTAACCTCCACCCTTTGCTGTTAGGGGATTTGTTGTCATACTTTTTTATATATATTATACACATAATACACCTTATTATCATCAGACTAATCTAGCAATTAATAATTGAACATGTCAACTTCAGTTAAAATGAAGCTTCCTCTTCTTTTTAGGCACCGTACAAAGCCAATAATTATGACCACTCATTCAGAAAACTCTTTTGTATTCTTGTTTTGTAAGATTTTATGCAATCTTTTCTCTTTGCAAGAAAAAAAGTGTTTGCATGGGGAATGAGAATATACAATTCACTCTGAGGGCAGGGTACCTCAGAGCAAGACTGTCTCAAATAAAGACAAAGTCCAGGGACAAACAAAGAGTAATGGAAGTATCAAGGGTTTCTGTCTCAGAAATGGTAGTAACTTGGTTCTACAGCGGTGACAGCCTTTCGATATTAAACTTTGCTATTAATTCTTTTTGCAATGAACAGGTAGGGGAAATATGCCAAAGAGCCCTTCCTCCAGCAGACACAGTGTAACTTTTTTCTCCAGGTCTAGTCAATGCTGTGCACTTCTAATTCCTCACTGACATGTTAATGAATACAACCTTTCCAAAGTTCAGCCCAGATAAGCCGGAGATGATGAGGGACATTTTGGCAACTGAACAACAGAGAGAAAGAAGATCAATCTTTTAAAAGATTTACACACTTCCCTTAATTATCTTCCTAATTTATGTGCATCTTAAGTGAACAGTAATTCCTGTGAGGCTCCATTTGCATGGGCTTGTAACCTCTCAGTATGACAGCGATGCCATGTTTCACACATTGCGATTGTTAAAAAGTGTCAGAATGTGGAAGACTTATTTTGCAGGGGAGATCACTTTTGAGAAGAAGCATATTTCATAACTACCTTACAAAAAGCCTTTTTTTTTTTTCCTTAATTTCTAAGTAGACTTCAAAATTAACATTCATCTTCAAAAGTCTTTCCAAGAAAGCTATCCTACCTTATCCTAGCCAGTAAGAGCACTCCTGGAGACAGCAGATCCAATTCTGATGCCACCTGCAAATCTCACTGTTTGGAACTCTCTCGACTTGTACAAAGTTTTCAGATATAGTGGTTTAGGAGCTGAATCTATCAATCATGCAGACTTTTTTCCTCAGACATGATGTGTGAACATGTTTTCTGAATACTAAAAAACATTAATTGAAAGTAAGCATCTATGTGCCCAAGTGTCAAGACAGTTACTGCACACACTCTACTCTCACTAGAATCTTTTTTTTAAGTTTACAATTTTGTCCTACCACATAGAAACTTTCTCCACAGTAGCAAAAGGTTTCCTTGGTTTTCTTTATAGATTTTCTTCAAGAAATGCCGTAGTATTTAGAGTTGAAGTCTGTATTTTTTCCGGAAAAAAAAAATTAAATCAAACTATAATTCATTACAATAACGCACCAAAATAATTTTGAATCTTAGAGTAGCACTGCAAGTTGAAAAGATTAACTAGAAAAATTGCAGTGCAACATTTGCAATTATTATTTCAAACATAGTACACATGAAAGGCCACAGTACACAGCAAAAGACCCACTTTTTGGCTCAATAACACATTATTAATTTAAAGAACTGTGAGGGATAGAATTTAGCATCCATACATATAAAACATTGCTTGCCTTCAACAAAGAGAATATTTTACACTGCTTGCTCAGACTGAATGGAAGTATATTAACTACACCATGACATTTGTGAAAAGCTATTCAGCTAGCTGATCTTTCACATAATCTAAAACAAAAGACAAACTTTCCAGGGTAACATAGACCCCAAAATCTTTATTTGAATTTTATTATTTTTAAAAAGAGCACTTCACAGCACACTTTTTTAAAAACGTCTCATTAGTATCTATCTAAAATATATGCTCTATACACAGCCACATATATAAACATATAACAACTGACTCACATACGCTGTTGCCTGAATATGTTGTTGCCAGGCAACAGCTATAAAGCATTTTGCACCGCTTGCAAAAATCTGAATGAATGATTCAAAGAGAGATTATTTCTAAAAAACTAGGAAGAAAACTCACTACTGGAATTACATGAATAATTCCTTGTATATTTCAAGGACTCATAGAGCATGTTCCTTCCATAATTACCAATTTCAGAAAGGACAATTCCTTTGAGCAGGATTTGAAAGGCATTTTACAACAAGGAAATTCATGTTCTATGCATGTGGCTTATGTTCCCACATGGACACTGAACCAAAGCCACCAAAGTTAATGGGTTCCTTAAATTGACTTCAGGGTCTTTTCGCTGGGTCTTTTCCGCAGGTTATAATGTCCATTATAAGACAAAAATGACAGACTCCTAAATGAAAAACAGAAGTCCTTGCAGGAGATAGAATAAATTCTCAATAAAATTTTACCATCTCACAATATGCAAGTGAAAGAGAGGGAGTCTGTACAAACACTTCTTTGTGTAATCTTCACATAGTTAAGGTGTAATCTCACTGAGGCCAATGGTATTACACACATGAGTAAAAATAGAAGCTTCTATAATCCATTGATAACATGGATGTGACATGCTATCTACAAAAGAGAACTATTTGACTCTAAGTAAGTGCCATCCATTACAAAATTACTAGCCCTTTGGCTATCATACCTCTTGGGAACTAAGAGGTGGAAAAGCACATCAAGAAAATAACTGGGAAGCACAGCAACTTCAAAGTTCTTACCACAAACGTGACCCACAAGCTGCTTTAACACAACCATTTGTATATAAAGTTGTGGGACTTTTTGTCCTTGTTTACTGCAAGATATTTCTTTCAATTTCCTGTACAATAGGCTTAGTCAATAAAAACTGGTCAGAAGCTCAAGATGATTGTTCTTTCCATAATGACCGAATTGGAAATCCATGTATTTTCCTTTTAATTCTTCAAATCCATTCACATAACTGTAGCAAGAAGAATGAAAGGAGTAATTATTGGTATTTTAAATTACACTTTCAGTATTAAGTAGCAAACGTGACTAGCTTCTTTAATGGATTATGGTGAAATCCTTTTAATTCCATATCTCAGGTTGCCTTGAACTATGGTGAAAAAGAAATTCCTTTACAAGGAAGGAATCTGCAATCTAAATCCTGTCCATCTGGAGCTTTATAAAAATTAAAATGAATTTATTATAAATAGGAAGTAAGGTTTGATAGTTTCATTTGAATTATTTTCATACTTGAAGATGTAACTCAGAGTTTATATCACCGGTCAGGATGCAGTTATAAAAACGGCAATCTTGGTGCTTACAATCAGGCTGAGCACCTTTCCCATAGACAATAATATAAATTAATCTATAGAAAGGTTATCCATTCCAGGTACACTACTTGTTTCTACTTTTCCATGTGTTTGTTTGTTTCTTTGTATATGCTGTGGCAACTCACAGAAATAGAAGACCCTTTATTTTGCCCTCTGTATTTATCATGGCCCACTTGCTGAGCCAGTGCAATTAATGTAATCTCAAATCCAAGAAATTTTGCAGGTCCCTTTTCTTTCTTCACCCAAAATATACACACAATATCAATTGAATGTTAGGATTTTGTAAGGCACATACTGCATTATTTCAAGAGGAACCACGCTGCAATCAGTGGTTCATATTCATAGCATTGTTAGTCCTGACTGATTGAAAATGGGGTTAACTGCAGAAGGAGAAACACTGTGTTCATTTACAGAAAAGGTACCTGTAATGATCTAAAAGCATGGTTAAAAATAGGGAGAGGTTATATGGTAAAACTTCTAATTTGGTGACTAAGAGCAACACTATTTATTACTCAATCAAGACTGACTGGAATGTACAATTTTCTCTTTGGATAGGTGTATTAGAGTATAAACTGAAGCACCCAGAAAATAATTCCACTTAGTATGTGGAAATATTGAAAAATTAGTAATTATTAACAAACGGAGTGAAAATTTCCAAGAGATAGGATTCTTTCATTCTATGGCCAAGGCATGACAAAAAAAAGACAAAAACAAACAATAAGATTATGACTTCAAAGGTTGATATGGGTCAAAACAAGACTATCAAAGTGACACAACACTCATTTTTAATTAGACTTCCTAATGTGACATCAAATTGGTTTTTTTCTAAGAAACAGCACTTCAGCAAGGCATGAAATCCTCACAGCTTACTTTATTAGGAGGCAACAAAGGGATTCCAATCTGCTACAAGAAAGTTTCAGCCTATAAGCGCAGCCAGTACAGTACAAAATTGTGTCATATGAATTTTAATGTGACACAAGTATGAAAGATTCCAAAAGAACAAAGGCAGCACAGTCCTGTTCCACACTACACAAATGACCTGAACAGCACACCACATTACAATCAAATTTATTTCAAAGAAGGGTCACACAGATCAAACGTAATGGCTGCTAGAATGAGTATTTCCTTTATGTAGTGTTAGAGAAAAGCAAAATATCAAACAATGTGGGAATGCCAGGGCACTGAAAAGAAAGGCATATTTAGGCTGCAGGGAAACAGATTTTATAAAGATGTTTTAATTACAGTCATCCTCAATGACTACAGTTTCTAAGTTTCAAAGTCACTGTGATACCTTGATGAAGATATGACAAATACACATGAGCTTGCCTACTGCATAGCCTTGAACATATATTCAACATTTCAAGGCACCAGAGAAAAGTTTCATGTACAGTTCATGCCTAACAAAAGTAAGGAGACAGACGAAGTGTTCAGACTGGCTGGATGTCTCTTTATGGCCTGACATCTCCATGGCAGAAGCCATGATACTCCCAGAGTCAGAATACAACAGAGACTCTGGTAAACCTCCTCAGCTGACGTTCCAACCTTACAACAAAGGCAACTTTAGCATCATAAAGGTATCAAAACAATGAGATCTTCTTGAAAATAATGGAGTGTTAGAAGAATATACCATTTAATTTACTTATTAATGAATTTCTGTAAACAAGCACATAAGGATTACAGTGAAAAGCAGGCAAAATAAAAGTTAATGATCAAGTATCACTAAACAAAAAAGTAAGAACAAATTCTTGTAGTTCTTCTTGCCATGTATTTCCATGACTTAGGCATCATTTTTGTCTTCAAATCACTCTTCTGAACAGAATCAATTACTGATGGGAAACGAGCTTGAGTCCTGGCTTCATGAATACAATGAATAGAAATTGAAGGTATGCGGGGAGTAGGCAGAAAAGGTAACAAGTACTTAAAGCAAGGTATAGGTGTAAAACATCAGAAGTAAACATTCTTCTTCTTAAAAAAAACCACGAAGATTTCTATTTTACAATAAGATGAAGATTTACTACTTCAGTTTCTGTAAATTAAATTCTTAAAGAAGTAAATTCTAGCAGAAAGGTCTCCCCAAATGAAAGCTTGTTGTTGTGGGGTTTTTTCAATAAAATATAAATATAGTATTGAAGTGTCTTCCATTTGATTCATAGCTAGGGCTCCTTCAGTCACAAAACAAAACAGAATAAAAGCTGAATTGGAAGAATTTCCATAAAGAATTGGCTACCAGCCTAAAGGTTAGAATTAGTTTTATTGCCCAAGTCTAGAACTAAAATTGGCATTAGACACCTCAGCTCTCCAAGTTTTAATCAATCTGCTGTTCAGGAGACTTTGAAATATTCAAAGAATGTAGACTATTATGCCCCAAAAAAACTACCCAGTAACTTCCAGTGTGTAAGAATGAAACAGCATAGCAAGAGATATAATTCTATTGCCATATTTAAAAATTATCTTAACCTTAGTTTCAGAACCTATAGCTCTCTTCCCTCTTTTCAGTATTTTTGTATTTTTGGAGGTTAAAAATATTCATTTGCTATCAGACATTTATATCCCTGAAAGCTGATGTATTCACCTACATAATGATGGCTCCAGTGTAAGTCATTAAGGTCTGGACTTGGAGACAGACATAAAGGAAAAAAAAGACAAACCTTTAATGTTTCACTGGGTGAATAAAAATTACATTAATTTAGATATTCAGTCACAAGAATCCAATTAGCTATGGATATATACACACATATTCATACCTTTCAACCATCACATTCATTTGAATTTTGATGCTATTTTCTATAAAATATAATCCCTTTTAAATTGTATTTAACAGATTTATTCAGATGTGCATTTCCATATGTCATATTTAAGCTTATACTACCACCTGCCTGAGGCTGTATAGTCTGAATTGTCACCCTCACACACTTCAGGAGGAGAAAATCCTCCACAGACACCATATGAACTATTTCCTTTCTGCTTAGTGTAGCGATATGATAATTGTTATGACCACGGAAAGCATCTATGCAAAAAAAGGTTTCATGTGTCTCCCTTAAAAAATCACATAACATCTTCAAAACAAAATATTCAAGCTACATAAGATATTCTGCAATGAAATATCACTCTCTTCACAATTTTTTTACACAGGTCAGCAAGTATCATCCAATATTACTGTGATATGACCTGTACATTTGGTGCACGTATGACATAGACATAGATATATAAAAGTATTTGCATACATAGAGATATGCATATACATAATTTCACACTTAAAGGACACTTGAGATGGCTTCAAAGCCAGATTTGCAAAGCAAACAGATTAACTCTGCTTCCAACTACTAACACCAAGGTGATGGGATACCATCGTCTCTCTGCTTTGTGTTGGGCCCATCCAATAACACTGCTGAGCAGGGGAAAAACCGATGAACAAAGCTTAAGCAGAGGACTGCCAGAAACAAACTGAGGCTTAGAAATTGCTTCTTCAGATAAGATTAATGCTTGACTGATGCACAGAGTGACTTTGGGGTTGCAAAATCATTAAGAGCATCCATTCTCTTTGAATTTACACCACCTCTCAAACATTTGTAGTTGAGGTTATTAAGGGTTTGGACCGAACTTTCCTGTGCTCTTTTGAAATTAACAGCCCTGCCAAGTCACCAAAGTGCTCCAAAGGTCAATTCATGATTAGTGTCCCACCATCCTGCACACTGTGTCTGCAAGCAATGCACAGCATCTGGGGGTGAAGGGAGAGAGGGGGGGGAGGAGATAAATATTAGCACTGTGATAAGCTCACAGAGCACGACTTGGAGGAGGGCAGATTTCACATGGTCCCTGCTGTTACGTTTCAGGGGAAGCAGGGACCACCTCCCTGGAAGGGAGAGCTGGTAGAGACCCTGCACTTTTCTGCACACCTGAAGAAAAACTGAAAGAGTGAACAAAAAGAACCTCAGACCTCCTCCCAGCCTCAGGCCAACAAGGACTTGGACCTTTCAGGATTACTGGCAACATCAGTAGCTGTGCAAGCAAGCACTCCTGTTCACTCACAAAGGGTAGGAGACAGCCCAAACCGATGATTCCCCGCACCGACTGAAGTTAGAAAATCCTGACCTCTGCACACACTCTGCTCCAACTTCACTGCCTTTTCAAGATTTTCTGCACCCCTTCAGGGAAAGTGCCCATGGCCAATCTGATAGCACACGCGGTGTCGCTGAGCATCCCGGTGGGCACTGCAAATAGCCACCCCCACCTAAGAGACTGCCCCTAGTTTTAATCACTGCCAGCCTCTACAACAGCCTTTAGGTTCATGAGGCTGTCACCCCGCTGCCTCCCTGTCCATCCCCGGTGCGCCGCAGGCTCCCATTCCCCAGTCTCCCGTGCCCTAAGGCAGAGCACCATCACACCTCCACGCCTGCTTTTCTCTGTTACTCTGTTACTCCGGTATCAGCAGAGAGTTTTCTGACCCTGCCTTCACTGAAAACATCCCCCTCCGAAATGGGAGAGATAGAGAAAAGGAGAATCTGTACACAAAGTTTACAGCTCCTGCTTGCGCCTTCCTCTCCCCACCCAAGCCCTTGCCGGAGGCAGCAAGGCGAGGGACAGGGGAGCGCAGGGACGGCCAAAGGGGAGTGTCAGCCCTGGGCTGAGGGACTCGAGGAGGACAGCGGCAAGGGGCGCAGCTTTTCGCGGACAGTGACCCTGGCGGGCGATCGCTGAGACAGAAGGGAGGAGCGGCGCCTTCCCGGAGAGGGGAGCAGCCGGCTCTCTCCGCGGCGCAATGGCAGCGCACCCCCACCGACCCCTCCGGAGCCGGGAGGGAAGTCCAAGCCCCGGCAGCGGCACCAGCAGCACCAGCGGTAGCAGCACCACAGGCAGCCCCAGCAGCAGCAGGTCGCCGCGCCCCACGCTGGCGGCCCCGGCCCGGGGCACCACCGCCCCCCAGGCCGACGAGGCGATGCCCAGCGCCTCGCCCCTACCCCGGGCAGGGCCGGCAAAAGGAAAAAGAACTCACCCCCAGCTTCCTGCTGCGGATTTTTACGTAGCCCTGCTTGACTATATCGTTAAAGTTGGAGGCCATGGCAAGCGCTGCCTGCTTCCTCCCCTCCGCGCCCGGAGTCCTCCGCCGCCGCTGCCGCTGCCGTCGCCTCCTCCTCCTCCTCCTCTCCCGGGCCCTCCCGGTTGCCGCCGGCCGCTGGCTCCAGAGGCGCTTCTGGCATCCAGGCA
>JAYDZK010000113.1:96204130-96222000 GCA_034509185.1 Euphonia xanthogaster
TGGGCACTCTTTAGTTTTCCAATTTCTGCAGTAAGGAGACAGCAGAATTTGTGTCACCTCCATAACATGCATGTCTTGTCAGAACTCTACAGTGGAAAATTTCTTGCCAATGAAATTGAAGACAGTTCTATATTTCCAAAGCCAATCATCCATTTATTCTTAAGTATATTGTTTTATTATATAACAAAAATGGAAATTTATTTTACTGTATAGTAATCATATAGCTAATAGTAATTTTCAACATATTTTTCTCAAATTATTTATTATTTTTTCTGTAGTTTTCTTTAAAATCTATGTATGAATTGCATTGTTTTATTGCAACAAAATACAACAAAAATACAATAAAGGATAAGGAAAATATGTGTAAAATACAGAGCATTTTCATTCTACAGTCTCCAGAGTGTAAATTAGCCAGCCTGAGCTTATAAAATGATCAGTCTGATATTTATTTTCAGCTGCTTTCTATAGCACCAGACAGAATAATCAAATATTCATTTGCATATGAGTCCCATGGGCAGCTTGGGACACAAATGCATAGCAAGGCCACTCTGAATCCCAGGAATACAGACAAACTGTCTTGTTACTTCCCTACAAAAACATTCTTGTGTTCACATGACATACATACATTCTATTTGCTGAGAGAGTCACAGCTTACAAGGGAAGATTCCTCAAAGCAGTCATGCCAATGCTCTGTCTCTTCAGAAATCTCAGGAAATCAAATGGTCTCAGAAACTCAACAGGTACAAAGTCAATGGGCGGTGTCAGGGAAGACAGAGTATGATTCCTTCTGAAGAATACATCACCATGAATAAATGCCTTATATATTTGCAAAAATGAGGGGTTTTTATATGGCTGCTAGTGTGAAATCATCATTTGGAAAGGGAAATGTATCAGCAGGTAATCAAATCACAAATTATTTCAAGCAGAGAAGTTAATTTCTGATCTACCTAACATAAGTGCAATCAAATCTAATACTATTTTGGACAGACAATACGTATTGCTGTTTGCCTCTGACAGAAAGTAATTAATTTGAATTAAATTATCTTTACCTGTGCTCATTTGACAAAATGAACAAATTTAGGCAGTATAGATTTTAAATGTGAAATTATATGTCCACTGTTTGTGAATGATTCACATTCATGAATCATTCTCCAGTGCTGGCTTTCAGTGTTTGAAGTTTCTAGCCAGGGTGGACTTTTGCCACACTTGTCAAAGAGGAGCACAGAGAGGTCCTCTCAATTTCTAGCTATTTCTCCCTCTACTTCCCTGATCAAATACCAGCTGAGACTAAAGGAAAAGCTCTAGTTAAAAGTCTGTCAGAGAATGGCATTTAGTATCTATTCAAGACTCCTAATAAAAAGCATGTTCTCACCTAAAGGCTGCTTCCAATCTAAAATAAACAGTCATTTTTATTATGATAATAGAAATTTGCATAGGCAATGCCAAGAAAGAAACATTAGCTAATGTATTATTAATGTGTTGAAAGCCTACCTTCAGCTAGGCTTCAGACAATTATTTTGCTCCAACAATAAATCACATACTAACCAGAGTCCTTTGTGAACTAGCATGAAATATAAATCATGTAGATAGACAATATTAAAAAACTATTGTTTTCCATGGGCATTGTAAAAAGCAAAGCCATTAGTTCTTGCATGAAACCACATACATATTTATTACTGGCTTTCTATCCAGTCCAATAGTACCTATTTTTTTATCCCCCAACTATAAGGTAGATATCTAGGTTTGTATCTCACCCTGTTGCTCCCAACCTGTGCCAGAAAGGTAAATTTTAAAAAGTGTCATCTCCTAGTTTATAGAGTGACCTGTTATAGCTGATTAGTCTGGTTTTGGAGATCAGAAAAGGGAATATTTTCACCTCTGCTTTTCCATCAGAGGGCTGGTAAGAGTCAAATCTCTGCTCCTCCAAGACTCCGACTTTGGACAGAAATCATCATTTATGCTTTTGTCACTTTGCCCTGAACCAAGAAGTACTGTGGGTGTGACTGGGGGCCCCTGTGACTGTGCAGTCAAACTATCTTGGCAATTGTGCTCTCTTGGAGGTAACTACACCATCCAGAGGCATTTCTTTCCCCAGATATCTGCCTCAGTCTGGTTTTGGAGAGCAACACCCTGCAGCAGTGATATTAGAAGAATTTGTATACTAACTTTATCATAAAGGGCTTAGGCTGATATATTTGACCTTGAAGTGTAAGTATCCAAGAGAAAGGTGTTGAGTTTCTGCTTGTGGAGAAATAATGTTTCAAATTAAGGCAGCTAAATCTTAGGCAACCCATTAGATGTAATCCCCTTGCAAAAAAATATAGCTATAAAAACATTCATTTTCTGACTGGCTTCTGCCAATTTCTAAACAAGAAACATGGTGAATAGAAATAGAAAGCACATAAGTTTTCTATTTTAAATAATACATTTGGCATTTTACCTAAAATATTCCAATAATCTTCAGAAAGAGCTCCATGAAAACTTTCAGAGAATGCAATCCCATATTGTGTAGAAAATATTATTTTCCATTATAATTATCTTAAAAGACTTGAAGGTTAAAACTTAGCTAAGTGCACTTAAGACAAACTTGAATTCTAATTCATCCAAGTTTTCTAGCATGTCTGCCATGGGAAGTCCTGCATTAAAAAATATTCCACCTATTTAATACCTTTCTTTGTGTTTTGTATGAGTTTCTAGTCTAAAAACAGTCAGAATTACAGCCTGTTAATGAAAAGAACTGCAGTAGATCAAAAGCTGCCAAATGCATTCTAAGCATGTAGTGTTCCTACCATCCCTCCTGTCTTATAGGGAAGTTATAATATTTGATTGTCCTATCTGGTTTTCCACCAATTCTATCATCTCAGGTAGCGTTTCAACCTGGTCTTGTGATAGTCTTCAAAAAGGTAAATTTCATTGCAAGCTAAACCTTGTGATATTGAGAATGAATGTAGAAAAGAGGTCTATTCACTTTATATTTCTTTTAGTAGAAAGAACAATAATTTACAAATGTGTGTACAGAAATATGCACAAGGGGAAAAAAAAGCAGCCTACAGCAAAGAATGTGGAAATAAAGAAGTAGGATAGAAATGTCAGTGGAAGAGCCTTAAGAACCAGGAGAAAAGGGAATGACACAAGGAGGTGTCTCAGTGCCAAATTTCACAGTCAAAGTCTTCCAAAACACAAGTGAAAGCTAGGACAGTATATCTTAGTGTATTTTTGCCTTAGAGTTGACCCATCCTTTCCCCTTCTTACCCATTTCTGTGAGAAAAGACAGCAAGAGCCTGAGAAAATAGGAGGAAGATAGATCTGACTTAAATTCAAAGGAGACTTCAGCTTGACCTAACAAAAAGAGGACTGGAATCTAGCCAAAATTCTGAGGAACAAAGTGTGACTATTCTTAAATATAGCTGTCATCACAAATTTTGTTGCCTTATTTTTTTTCTGTATTTTTGCTGTATGGTTGCAACTTCATGTTTTAAGAAAACTGTGTTCTTATAGCCTTCAATTTTCTCTGTTGAGAAGGCTGAGTTTGGTGTTGATATACAAACTAATGTATTTCATTCTGACAGCTCTGGTGAGTTTTTTGTTAAGACACAGGACTTCAAATGTTTTAATATCCAGCTTTTACCCATAGTGCTCCAAAATATCCAAACATGTGTCTCCATTTGTTACTCTTGACCAGCTGGGAGGTGCCAGTGTGGAGATCTAAGAGAAAGAAATTAACCAGAGTTGTGTACGAAAGGTTTGGATGTGCAGGAAGGTCCTGGGAAACATGTCTAAGCAGGGACCATCCTTGAGAACATGCACATGATCCTTGTCCAGCTTGACACAGCCTTGCAGGCTGACCAGACTGGTGGGAGTAAGAAAAATTGAAAGGTGGGTAGTAGCTTAGAAATTCTATGAAAACTGATGTCAGGTGAAGAACACAGACTGTGAATTGTCCTATCAGTAAGGGAAGGAAAATAAATGTTCAACTATCACATATTCAGCATTGCTGTTATCCTCCAGTCAATCCTTTTGATCACGCTTCTGGACTATACACAGTGTGAGTTTCCTATCTCCAGATGTTGCAGGAGACAGTGGGTAAGATGTAATTACTGAGGCCAGGATGT
Organism: Euphonia xanthogaster; assembly: GCA_034509185.1. Classification (NCBI taxonomy): domain Eukaryota; kingdom Metazoa; phylum Chordata; class Aves; order Passeriformes; family Fringillidae; genus Euphonia; species Euphonia xanthogaster. Next base: position 96,208,243 of record JAYDZK010000113.1, read on the forward strand.
CTAATAGAGGAGGAAAATCACAGATTTCTAGCAGTTGAGAGTTAACTGGTTTTGTTCACAAAATGGCTTATTTAAAATCCACCTGCACTGACACCAGCCCCTAACACTGCAAGCAGCCCCTGCAGCAGAGAAGTGTGTCTGGATACATAGCTTTTCCAGGTATTCACAGCCTTCAGTAGTTCAAAGAGTGGTCTTGGTGGATATCACATATTTCAGAATATTGCAGTATTAGTGGCAGTGGAGGAGAAGGCAAATCTCTGCCTCAGCATCACACCTTACATTACTTACTTTATCACAAAATGTACTGAAGCTTTTGAGAGCAGGATGGGACACCTGCTTTAGCTGAGTGTACAAACCTTTGTTGGTCTGAGAACATCCTTTAGAACCATACCTGAGAACATCACTCCTTTAGCTGAGTATACAAACCTTTGTTGGTCTGAGAACACCCTGGGTAACCATACCCCAACTCTGTGCATGCTCCACTGTTGTATCTAGACTGACTCTAGGAAATAGATGTCAGATTTGCAGAGACATTCTGTGGTTGCTGTCAGTAACTTTCTTGCAGGACAAGACTGGGACTCACAGAAGTATGAGATCATAGGGAGCTCTAACTTTCATGGGAATAGCCCAAGATCTGGGGATTATACGGCATTTACATAATCCTGAACATGGCTGTGCCTTCAAATATAGTGAGAAACCAAGCATCACTCTTTTGAAGTCTGTAGAAATCATGATTGCAGTCTGCATTTTCCCTGGGCTGACACTGGCTTGTTCGGCTCTGCACAACCCAGCAATTCCAGCTTGGGTCCTTTGCGTGGGTAGGTGGGGAGTGGCAGGAGGGAAAATCTATTTCAGTCTTCACAGCCATGTGCTTTTCCACTGGAAGTGGAGCTGTTTTTAATGTGTTACCAAATCGTCATTCCTCACCCTCCATTGCCTACAATATCAGGTAGAGTAGGCGGTAGGCACTCCTTCAGGGAATGCACAGTGTAAACCATAAATATTTCCCTACTTATCTTCAATCACATATGTGTATGCTTTCACCACTTAATCTTACCTGGATACCTTTGCAGAATGGTTCAATATTAACATCACAGACTTTCTGTAACTCTTCAGAAGTACCACGACATTGTGTGCATGGCTAATTGCCAATCCTTTATCCTTTAAGGTTAGCACCTATTACTATTTTATTTGTAATTGTTAATGTATTAGTAATAATTATTATTTAATGTATTTTTTTGCCTGTATAGAGCAGTTTAAGCTGCAGCTTGAGGAAATAGAAAATGGATGGACATTATTTTGAAAAAATGGAATTTATGAATTTTTTCTAGGTCAAAGAGGTCAAAAAAGGCTTTTCAGATGAGATAATTTTTCTCTGAAAGATTGCTCTCATCACATTTGAAAGAAAAAAAATTATGACATTTTAGGCTGAATGAAAAAATCTTCTCCAGCACACATTCATTTGCCTTTAAATGTGCATGTTAGGATGTGTTCATGCACAAACAAATATAGGGTCCAAAGTGTAAGTTATAATAGAACTGTTATCTGCTCTCTTGCCCTAACAGCGCAATAAAGCTCTTGTGTATGTCTGTAAAATTGAGTTAAAAATTTTATGAATGTTTAAATATCATCCAGGAATCCATCAGCATCTGACTTATTTGACTGCAATTTTTTGTTTGTTTTTTTATAGCTTCAATTTAATTATACAGACCTGGGCACCTAACTCATTCTTTTGTTCCAAAGACAGCAATTTTAAAAGACTACTCTCCACAAACCTACCAGTTTGAAGCACTAAATGTATTTATTTTCAGGCAACGATAATAATTTGATAGAAGTTTCTGGGTTGACCATTTGTGACTGTCAATTTGCGAATTCTGTTACTTGCCTATCATCCTTTATTAGAAGGTGACTTTAATGTTTGCTCTTTGCTGCCTGTATTTTTCTTCTCTTTTTTTTTTTTTTTTTTTTTTGCTACAGATGATCCTAGTTTTACCTTGTAATATGACAGACTATTTTAATCAGGAACCAGCATTATTATTCATTTCCAAGTTGAGATAATTGCAACTGTTATATAATTTCCAGTAGCTATTATCTTTATTGAAAACTGAGATTTTTTTTTTTCTTCCTCCTATGGATATGAAATTCGTATTCTAGGACCAGCACTTTCTGGAATTACTCCTTTTCTGGAAGGCATTTTTAGCTTGAAAATATTTGTTAATTAAAGTTTCATACTCTTTTATAGTCCCCAGCTTGTTAATTTTAAACATACTGAAGAAATTTGCTACAAATAGCATATTTCTTTCATCCTCTATGAAGGTCATGGCAGTTTGAAATGACAACAGGCACGGCGGTGGTTAGGCATCTGCCGAGATTAAAAAGAAGGGGAACTTAAAACAAGACTTTTGAATTACATCACTCTTGATCTTTTCCCAGAATTCAATAAATAGGTAATAATAGTGGGTATGAGATTTAGGTGACGTTTTCAGAGCCTGGTGGGCAGTAGAACAGCCCTAAATGTGAGTGACATAATAACCTTAACAACTAGATGACTTTCCATTGAAAAGATCCTAATGAATTCTTCATAGTTTTGCTGATTCCATTCCTGACTGGTCACACTAAGATTATGAAGGAAAGTCACAGCAGAAAGCCACCTGAGCAGAAATCAAGTGAAAAATGCAACATTCTCTCTCCTTAGAATCAGAAAAGTTGTTTGTTTACCTTCTGTGCTTTAACGGTCATATAACCCCCAGAAATATCATTTTGGTGAAACCTTTGAAGCAAGACCCTCAAACTCATTCAGTGTATCCTTTATATCTTATTTAATATTCCTTTTGTAAGAGTATTATTTCGTACATTAAGCTACCAATTTTACTTGCACACAGGCACAAAAATATTAAGTATAGATCAGCTTTGATTGTAATGGCTTTACTATTATTACAGCTAAGTCTAGCAGTTCCCTTCCAATTAAAAACATATTTCACAACAAATAACATTTTACCTTTGACAAAATACTATGTTTTGGGATTTTTTTTTTTAATTTTAAACTTAACAAACAAATTCACTACTATTTATTATGAGGGAGTCTGGTACTCAGAATAGTTTCTATAGATAAGTATGCTTACAGAAATTGCCTTCTAATAATAAAACATTACAGACATCTGAAACTACATCTTCCCTCCTCTGCAATATGAAAACTTGCAACTTAGGTCCACAGTAGGTAACTGATAAAGGCAGGTTTCACACACTTTCTTCACTCCAACACCATGCTCTTATCATCAAACCATCCCAACCAATAATGAGAAATGGAAAACAAAGTCTCTTTTTCACTCCTACCCTGTTTAAAGGAAACTCATTGAAATAATTTCATTTACTGCTTACTATTAGCAGTAGTGGTTTTGGGTTGGTTTGTTTGTTTGGTTTTTTTAACGAAGAAAGGCAAAACATAGCATCTTGAGTGAGCCCGATAGAAGCAACCAGAGATGAAGCAGTCCTAGGAAACTTCATGCCTCTGCATAGAGCTGGGTCACTGCAGCAGTGAGAAATACACAGTCTGTTCTTCAGCATTCCCCTACAAAACCAATGACATTAGGTTTTCATGGAGAAAGTGCATGTAATCCCGTGACATAGGAATGCCAGTTGAAAACCATAACAATCTAAAACCTACTTATGTATCATCAAAAAGATGTACAGTGCTATGTGAGGCTAAGAAGAAAAACCTCACCATTTCAAAATCTTCCCGGAGATATCTTTGCGCTCTGGAGAGAGACTGACCATAAGTTTTAATTGCTGGCAGTTTTTTGTTCTAGGCTTTCTAAATCAGGCAATGTCGAACAAGTGTTCAATGGCTACTGTGACATTGGATCAAACTCTAAAAAAAGGTAACAGAGGATCTCCTCTGAATACTCCCAAATATTGCTTAAGATCATTGACATGTAACTAGCCAGGTATTCAGAAAACCTAAATGGGGGTACTCAGAGCAACAAAAAGAAATCAAAACTTTGTTAGGATGTAATCACCGTGTAGTGTCAGAGGAAGGAATCTCTTCACACTTTCCTGTTTTCTTATAAGGCATAAACAGTTTGGGTTTTGCAAAGGACTGAATGAACAGGTCCAGCATATGAACTAGCTCTTTTACTAGTTTTTCTCTAATCTTGTAAAAAAAGTTTGAAATAGTGTAAGCTGGCTTTCTTCTTTTTATTGCATTTATTTTATGGTTTCTTCATTTTTTCCCCTTCTTTTTAAGTTATATAATGCTTTTACATAATTTTCCTGATGCATTTTAAACAGCCTATGTACTTAAGTATAGATTTATATCTGTGTATATATTTATATATATTAGTATCTTCTTAAGGATCATGTCTTACTACAGCTCAGCCATACAGCAGCAGGTGAAAATCTCTCTCTCTGTTCCACAGCAGTTCCAAAGCCCTGTAGTGCTCTACCACATCTCTTTCTAATAAAGCTGTGCAGCTGGAGGCCTATTCTGCTGTCACCGGTGTGTTTGAATGCATTTGGATTTTGAGTGGGTCTAATGTATAACTTACAAAAAGATAATTCCATTTACATGCTGAAAAATGTGCAGTCCCTCATTTATGTCCTATATAGGAAGCTACTGAGGATTTTTACTTCTTAAAATTTCCCTTTAGGTTATGGGATTCTTTTGCCTTGCATGTTTGCATAAAAAATAAACCTATTTTATAGAGATGCTTTGAGAAAGAGGGAACAAACAGGACTTCTTTTAATCTATTGGCATTATTTTTTTCAGCTTTTCAATGCTTTTTTACTTGTTAGCTGATTTTTAATAGTGAAGGACATATTCTTACTTGTGTCAAGGCCTGAGTTCAGAAAATCTTTTCCTGCATATTATAATAGTAGCTTGTTATAGCTTATATATTCAAAATGTCTGATGCTTTCCAATTTGAAGTTTTTCAAAATGTCCACATTTCTGCTATTTGCTGCAGACTGGGGAGCATGAAGGGAGGAAATCCGTGAAGCTGACAAGAATGAATTTTTTCTTTTTGTGGAATCACATTTACATTTGACTGAAGGTACAAAGAAATGAAATGTATCTTCTCTTAACTTGTGTTTTTCAGGAAAAAATCTTGGCTGCATGCTAAATTCACCCTGGCACATTCCCAGGCCAGGTTTATACTATTGCTAAGCAATGTAGAAAGCAGCCACACCAGGCTGCCTGGAAGTACCCCATTACTGCAAAAGCAGGAGAAGGAAGAGAATTGAGAGATGGATTTGGAGATAACAGAATTCAGATTGATTACACAGCCCTCAAGCTACCTCTTTCCTGAAGTGCTTGGTAGTCAGCCTTCAGTTACTTGGCATACTATGGATTTTCATGGGGGGTTCTGATTGTCCTTGGCCTATGTGCAGTGACAGGGAGTTGTACCTTGTGTTAACTTTCAAACATTTCACTCTGTAACCTGAAGAACACAGGGCTGACGCAGAGCAAATGCATGCAAGCATTGGCTTATGTTCACATTTTTAACAAGTCTTGAAAAGGAACTCCGAATCAGTGCATCAGACACTGGTGCAAAATAATTTAATTATGGTTTAAAATTATTTTTGCATTTCCTCTGCTTTACAGTTTTATTGTTTTATAGATCTGTAGTTTATAGTTTTACTGCTAAGATTTTTTCCAGTCATATTTTCCATGAAAAAGCATTCCAGAAACTTCTGTTTCCAGTTTTTCCCCCAGTGTGATGAGCGAACAAAAGCCCACTATTATTCTTCCAAAAATCCATGTGCAAAGGAAGTCAACAGGATATTAAAGCATGCATAAGAAATAGAAAAATTTCATCTGAGACCTAGGGATTTGGGGAAAAAAGTTGAGATTTTAAGAGCTTCTGTTCATTCTCTACTGCATCCATTCTAGATTGCATTTGCTTTAACCTCTGCCTAATTTTGAGAAGATCAAAGCATGAACATTAATTACCCTACTGCATAATTCAATTGAGCATTACTTTGGAAGTTTTTTAGCATGTACTGAACTTACTAGTGTGAAAGAAGTGACCTAAAATCCTAATTTAAATATGTCATTGGTCAGTTTAAACATAGAATAAGACTCCGTGAAGTAGCATGAAGGAATGTGAAAACAGAAGATTTCTTAATTTGACTTCTTTTGTGTCTCTTACATGTTACATGTTTTGACTTTAATACTGTCCTAACCTTGAACAAAGTGAAACTTGCACAGCAGTGTAGGTTAATATTAGCTACACAGTAGTACAATAAATCAGAAAAATGGGCATGGACTTTCATGTTCAAGGCCTAAAACTTTTCATTTCTCAAGGTAAACAGTCAGAAGAGAACAATTCACCTTGTAAGAATTTATAAAAAATTTATAACAAACTTTAAGGACTTTTTAAATGGAAATTTGGCAGACAGCTCTGCTCCCTGTTCATTATGAGTATCTGATTTTAAAGCTTGTATTTAGATGCAATATACATTTATCATGATAATTCAATATTATTTCCTACAGAGAGAGTAATGCAAGAAAGTGTTATTAGAAGTTTTGATAAAAATAAGCATATTTTCTGATTATTTATTTTTAATATAGAAATAACACTTTGGTGGAAAAAGTCTCTTAAGAATAACTACTGGACTTTTCACAATACAAAAATTGTAACAAAATTGTTGTGACCATCCCTAGCCAAAATAACAAAATTTTCAAAACAACTAATCTTTTAAAATTTTGCTATTTTTTGCTTTCAATCTGCTCCATCAATAGTGAGCTAGGAAAAAAAAAATACAAACAAAACAACCAACCTACCAACCAACTAAAAAACCACTTTGTCCCAAAGATTTTCCAGTCTTTCAGGTTTAGCCCCAGTGGACTGTGATGTTCTCTTCATACTAAGGAAGATTGAGAAAATGATACTTCAATATGTAAACTGAGTAGACCAACAAAAACAATGTTTAATTCAGTCTTTCCAGACCCAAGAAGAGAACCCTTACAGTCTGTTGGATAAAACAAGAACTGGTATTTAATTTTTTTGGAGGTTGGGGTGAGAAAAAAGAGAACAATAACTGAAATAACATTAAATTGATTCATTAAGTTAATTGAGCAACTTGGATAAGGATTCAATGTTATTTTTGTCTGGCATAGCTTATATTCATAGCAGTCTGCCAAGAACCACAGGAATAAGCATTTATAATACAAAAATAAGAGTGTTAATTTTCTTAATAAAAATAAACTATCACTTTTTTATTTAAATGATTTTATGTAGATAATACAATTGTATTGGTCTCTGAGATTGCTGCACCCTTTTAACATCCCTTTTAACAGTTGGAAGTAGGAGGGATCTTGCAATGACTTAAATCTGAAATGGTGAAAGTAGACCTGGAAATCTCCCTGATAGTGCCACTTAGGGACACATTGTGGTGGAGCTGAAGAGAGCAAGAGCAGAAAAGCTTTGAGCAAGTAGATGGAAGAAGAAGAGACATGCAAACTGCAATAGAGGCATATTGTCTAGAAAGCATTCTGAATATAATGTTAGGAGAAGTGAAAATCAGTACCATCTCACCACACCTTCAGAGAGCCCACATTTCAAATTTGTCCAAAAGAAGAGAGAGTTAACTCTCAGTGAGTGTGAAATCCATCCAGAGCAGACAAGGCACATGGAACTGCTGCAGTGGAGATGTGCTCTCTGTCTCTGTCAGGTGTTGCTGCGTTCAAACTCACCAGATTTTCACACAAGCAGTGAGTGCCAAGTTAACCAGAGACTCTCAACAAACCAACATTGAATTAGAACTAAGCAGAAATATTAATAATATTAATGGTCTTGCAAAGACTTCAGCAAAAGCACGCAATTAGTATACCATTATCTACTGTGTTGGATGGACATTTTGGGTGCTGCATTTCTTTGAAGGGCAATTTGGTTTTGTTTCAAGCACAGTCCATGATGCCAGAGTCTCTATGACAAGAGGAATGGGACTTTGCCCATAATTTGATGACGAAGACACAAGAAAAAAAGAAATTGCGTGGAGAAGGAGGTTTGCTGGGAGTACTGACTAAAGCTGCTTTTGAAAGACAAGTGTATTTCTGAGAGAAGATGATAAGCATTGAATGTAATTCTCTCTTTCTCATTGGACCATCTTCTGTAAATTTCTTCATGTAACTCAGCTACAGACAAACTGTCCTGGAGAAAGATTTAGTGTGTGGCTATAGGACAAGAGAAGTGGCAGGTTGTGAGAGAACCTATGTGATTGGCCGGCTGACCAGCACAGCTGGAGAAGGTAATTGCTTAAAAAGAATACAGGCTAGTATCTTTTTTTGCTGTGAAAGAGGAGTGGGGGGAGAGGGGAGAGTGGTGAGTGGTTGAAGGGGAAAGCTGAGAATACCTTCTCTTTATTAAGTCTTTTTCTCTTTTTTTGTTGTTGTTGTGGTTCTGTTTTGACCAATAGGACTTTGACACCGCCTGGCATATCACAGCTATGATTCTCTGTTTATGTGTTGTCTATCCCAAGTGCATTAAACAAGTAATTTAAATCTTTTAGACAGAAAGATTATCCACAAGACACTTTCTAGAAGAACCTTGAAGAAAATTATCTGTGGGTAAACTACAGACTTAAATAAAATAATTGATGGGGTTTTTTTTCAGTTCAGAGGCCAAATACAAGCAAAAAGAAAGGGAGGAGGGAGAAATCTGCTTTGAGTGAAATGAAGTAGGAAATTGCAATCAAAGGGATGGAATTGCCCAGTGGGAAGGTTAGACTGAAGGCAGACGTTACATACTGAACCTTCACAGCATTCCAAAAGAAAATATGTAATGAATTCTGCCTTTACATGAAGAAGAAGTACAGAAAAAAAAAAAAAAAAAAACAACCCAAAACAACCCAACAAGTTATAGGAGAAACATCTGAAATTTGCTACATTTTGCAGGTGCTGAACATGGTTTGTTATGTTGTTGGCAATGAGGTTTGGGAGTATTTTATTGTAAAAATGAAACTACATTTTCCTTTAGAGGAAGTAGCTATTTTCTTCTTTCAGAAGAAAGTTTTAGGCAGCATTTTCTTACACAATTCAGAAATATATTATCCTGATGTTGAAAAGTTACAATCGGAGTCTCTGAAATCATCTAATTCACACCCCTGCCTGCTCTTTTTGTTAAAACTCAATGCAGGTTCAACTTTTATCAGCTCACAAAGGTGCTGTAAAATGAGAACAGTGCACTGAGCTGCCACTGTAATGCTGAAGGTATTCAAAAGTGAAAAAGAAAGTGTTCTAGCTTTTGTACAGAGAAGCCTTGAACACTGTTTTCCTCCTCCACAACTGAGAGCTAAGGAGCACCACATATTTCAAGGGTGCTTCCTACAGCACCATTCATGCCACCAGACTCCATTAAGCACATTCGTAACTCATTCCCTGTGGGGAAGTCATGTTGGGAGTCAAGTATAATGTTACTCAAAATCTCCATGTAGGAAAATGGATTAATTAATATTTTTGTTTTGACATCGTATTCATCTGCAAGGTCGATTCCATTTCAAGATTACTGAGTGGTCTTCTATTGATTCTCAGCCTTTTATTGGAAGCTGAAGTAAATAATTCCTAGTTAAGAAAAGCGTAAAGCACAGCGTGAACCAACAAGATCCAGTCTCATTATACAAATAAAATACGGTTTGATCATATGAGATCTTTCTTGCAAATGAAGGGATTTTTGTCATTGTATATACAAGCTGGTTTTATTTTGAACATCAATGATTATCTAGTGTTGTACCAACAGCTCTGAATAACTAACTACTCTTAGAGTCCTCTAGGAAATTTGTACTTTTTGCTTTCTAGCTTTCTGCAGCATTCAGTCTGGGCAGTCTCTTTGGTCTGCATGCACCTCGGTACTCTTCATGCCTAGGGAGCTATATCACCTGTCTCATTCCCTATTGCTGTCTTCAAGATCTCACACAGGGCCCCTTTTTTCATTAAGAAAACTCAGTCAAACCTGCAGGAGACTCAGAAAACCTATACAGCTTACCTTCTCCTCTAGTCTCTGAATAAGCAGAACTCATATCAGGTTGTTCTGCATAGGTAGCCTCATAAACACATTAAAAACATAAGAAATATTTCTCTACATAGGGCATAGCCCTCACACTTAAACTATTGTAATCTCCTAGTACTGTGCCTTTCAGTACAACCTCAGAGCTTATAGAAAGCTTTCCAGAAAACAACTGAGAGAAGTTACTTTACATTGATCCCTGATCACCACTAAAGAAAAGCCTGTCTCTTGCAATTGCATGCATGTCCTTCAGTAAAGTGGTCTCTCAAAAGACAGATAATGTCAGTGAAGAGGCTGACAAGTGTTAGTTATGGTCATGCAAAATTAAGTCAAGCTCTTAAAATTCCACCTGCCTTTCCTAACTCTTCTTTTAGTAGATTCCTGTATTTTCTGATGCAGGAATCTACTAAAAGAAGAGTTAGGAAAGGCAGTTACATTAGCCCCTAAGCATTCTGTGAGGTGTATTCTGCTTTAAAAAATTACCTTTTCTTTTAATTGTAAAGAATTTGAATGTATAGGTGTATAGTTGCCTTTCAAGCATAGTGTTATCCAAGTACATCCTCACAGACTTTAGTCTCCAAACTAACAGGCTACAGAAATTCTCAATTTTTTGTGTGTAAAAACAATAGTACTAATTAGTACTGTTTCAAAGATCAGAAAATTGTTATTAATCACTTTCTGAGGAGCACATGTACTCCATTATATATCTAACTGCAGTGCTAAGACACAACAATGTCTGCTTTACAAAATTGTTTTTATACTCCTCCAGAGCATTCGTTCAAGACTTGGTTCAAGACTTGGTCCCAAAAGTATATTAAGCCCTAAGTAAATCTTCCCTTTCATTCTCATACTGTTATAAATAGATATTGTATTTTGTGCCATTTAAATTTGGAAAAAAGATAAATTATATATTTTGAACGGAATAGAGAGAATTGTAGAGGGAGCAAATGACAAATGAAGTCATAAATACTTTTTCTATAAATTTTGGTTGTTTCTTAATATATTTTATTTATTTTTTCACTCCAAACTATTAGTCCTGTACTTTTCCACCTGTTGAGAGGCTCTGTGGGTTTTTTAAGCTTAGCAACTAGACTATTTTTTCTAAGAAATTTTGTTAAAATAAAAACAGCTTCTGGAATTCACAGTAAATGCTTTGTCATTGACCTTGAAAGTACTTTGGCAAGCAAGGGATTTCTATCCTTTGCCAAAAAAGTAATGGCGATAGCAGAAATTTTGTCACAGTTGAAACTACAGTAGTTACTCCACTCTGTTGTTGGTAGCTTCACCTACCAGTATCCCCAATGGCATTATTGTATTTCAGGTGTCAACTGGCAGGCATTTAATGTTGGAAGAATAGGGATTTTAGAGAAACAACATCACAAGGAGCCGTATAATGTTCTGGAAACCTAATATTTAGAAATCTTTATTTTTGTCATGTTTCTTACAGTTCTGTGAACAAATAGAGCAGGATGCTTGAAAATACATTTTATTTTTCTAAATTAAGAAAACGGAATATAATCTAGCTTATTTCAGTACAATGAAATATTTTAGCCATCAACCTCAGGCATGCTTTGAACTAAATACAGAGCTATAAATTAACTCTTATTTTCCACCAAAAGGTTTTGGTTTGGTTTTGTTTTCTTTTGTTTTGTTTGTTGTCATTGTTTGTTTGTTTTTTTTTTCTCCTTATGGGTATAAATCTTATGGAAGAAAAAGGCAGACTATGCAAGTGTTAAACAGGAAGAAAGCTGTTTTTCAGAGCTCTCTAAGTAATTTAGGTTGGGTTAGTCATAATTTTTGGCCTGAAATCCTTTGCTACAAACAAAACAAGTTTTGAGGCCACACAGTGTGAGTGATAGGCACTATTTATATTTAAGGAAATTGAAGTTGTCTATCACCTCTACTCCTCTGCCTCTTTGTTCAAGAATTAAGGCAGTATGCTTGAAACCCTCAATCACATATTTATGTTTGCAAACAGCAGAGGGAAAGATTTTGACACCCTTTTGCATGTGTGGGTCCAGACTTCTCAGGACTGATAACCCACCTGTGCCTCAGGTGACATGACACGTCCCTGTCAGTGGAGATGATGTTACCTGGTGCTTCCAAAGGCCTGGTGCTGTAATGAACATTTCAGCAGATAACTTCTGTGCCCATGGCTGCAGAGCTGATGAGTTCGTTCGGCATGGAAAGTCTGTCTCCCTGCTCAAAGGCTCTGGTTTTTTTTCCTGCTTGGGAAACAGAAGAGACCATTTCAGTGAAGGCTCATCTCTGAACTGCACAGACAGAAGTTCTCTTGGGTAAAGAATCGTGCTGAAGAAGAAAGGTAAACTTTCCCACATGGCAAGACCTTGAAACTAGAGCAGAGGGAGGTGTCCCAGCTCCCCTGCTCCCAGGAGCAAAGTGGTGGAGTGATGACTCAGAGGCAGCTCTGAAGCAGCTGAAAAGGCTATGTCTCAGGCTGCAGAGAGTGCCAGAGCCTGGTGCACTCTCTGAGGACAGCGGGGCCACAGCTGTGTGAGGTGTGGTCAGGTCCACAATCTGCCCAGCCTAGTGGATGAGCTGAGATGAAGTAGAAAGACTAAAAAGGACTGGGGACTCTGAGGAAGAGACGGACTGGTGGAGCCACACTCTACCATGCCTTAGAGAAACTCATTTGCCATCTGCTTCACAAGAAGCAATGGATCCTCTACCCTTTCACCACCAGCAGAAAGAGGGGACCTTGAGAGATGGAGGGGAATGAAACCTGGTGTCTGCTCAGGTTACCAGGTACATCCCCTTCCAACCTACCTCACATTCACAAGTGAGTTTATGCAGTAGGTACTAGGCCCTGGAATCTGAGGACCAAGGAAATGAGAATGTGGCTGAATGTCCATTTGGTTTGGAAGGGTCACCTACAGCAGAACAGTCTACCCCCTGCATCACAACATCCTCAGTTAAGGCAAAAAGAAGGGAGTAGTCATTGTTGACTGCCTTCTGAGACAAGCAGAGGTCCCAGTATGCCAACCAGGTCCAGTCCATGGGAAGGTGTGTTGCCTTCCTAGGGTCTGGGTAAGGAACATCACGAAGAAATGTCCCAGCCTATTATGGCCCACTGATTATTACCTGCTACTGCTTTTCCAGGTGGGCAGCATCAAGAAGGCTTTGAACAATCAAGAGGGACCTCAGGGCCTTGGGACTTGGCTGAGGGACCTGGAGCACATGTTGTGCTCTCTTCTGAGCTGCCAGTGGCCGTTTCAAATTTTGACACCACATCTTCTGCTTAAGGCAAGTTTTCAACAGCCATCAGAAGTTCAGAGAAATGGCTTGTCATGCTCACATATGCAGCACAGGGTTATTCTTACCTCTATCAAATATAAAGGAAAATTTTTGTTTGTGAGAACAAACATTTTTAATACTATACAGATGAAAACTAGCTTAAAAATATGAATTTAGTTATTCCCTATTTTGTCTTCAACATTTTATATGTTTTATTTTTCTTCTATAAAACAGTAAGTGACAAAGATTTCAGTTGGTATAATACAAAATTTCTGTAATGCTGTCATTAACTGTTACATTTTGGGAGCAAAATACTGCTAATTCAGCCTGTTCTGATTTCAGGCTATTGATTTAGAAATAAAACTAAATGTATCACATTAGCATGAGAAGCCTTCTATATATATAGCCAGCTATAGCTGACAACTAAATCCAGAGGGAAGGGAAGGTTCCGGGAGGGGAAGGTTCCGGGAAGGTTCTGGGAAGGGAAGGGAAGGTTCCGGGA
>JAYDZK010000113.1:96227196-96240141 GCA_034509185.1 Euphonia xanthogaster
TGGGCTCCTCAGCACAAGAAAGACAAGGAGCTACTGGAGAGGGTCACAAAGATGATTTGGGGTCTGGAGCATCTCTCCTATAAGGAGAGACTGTGGGGACTGGGTCTGTTTAGTCTGAAAATGACAAGTCTGAGAAGGGTTTGCATTTATGCATATAAATATCACATAGGTGGGTGCCAAGAGGATGGTGCCAGACTCTTTTCATTGGTGCCCAGTGACATGACAAGAAGCAAATGGCCATAAACTGAAACACAAGGAATTACATCTCAGCATGAAGAAGAACTTTCTCACACTGAAGGTGGCAGAGCTGGGCTGGTTGGGGCTGCCCAGGGAGACTGTGGAGTCTCCCCTCTGGAGACATTCAAAACCCACCTGGATGCATTCCTGTGTAATGTGCTCCAGGTGACCGTGCCTTGCCTGCAGGGTCGTACTAGATGATCCCCAGGGGTCCCTTCCAAGATTAACAATTCTGTGACTCTGTGATTTTTTCCAAATCTTTTATTACTTCAAGAGAGATTTACTTCCCCAGACACCTGTTCATTTCTATTAGAAGAACCAGAGTTATAGAAGATGCTTTATGGATACAAGCTACATATCGAATATTTGTGCCAGATCTGTTTAACTAAGATTTTTCTTTATAGGCATAATATTGTTTATTGCACCCCTCAAAGCTGTTGCTAGAAATATTTGTTCCTATTAATTTCTCAAGTTATTCAGTAGAAATATGATATTGAGATTAAAGAACATCTGATGAGTTTTGCTTTCCATTAAAAGAAAACTTCTATTGACTTAGTCTTATTTTCTTCATCTGAGCTGAAAAATAAAAGTTTTTGATATCTCTTGTCCTAAGTTCTCTGGCTTCCCTCACTTTTTATTCAGACAGATAATTTCCACAGTTGTTTCTCCCTCCTGACAATTTCTTCCCGCATTCTTTACTCAGCTCCCTGTAAGCAAGACATTCTTCAAAGGCCAAAGCTTTCCACTAATTTAAAATTTTTTCTTTCTGTCTCTCACTTATCTATGACAGTGAAATTGTTGATGGTTCTTCAATCTGATGTGCACACAGAACTGAATTTCAGGGTCTTTCAGATGCTTTGCAGCTTTTCTGGGTGAGCAAAAATATTTTAAGTCCAGCTCTGTGGCTCTGCAATCTGTCTACAAGCCACTCCTCAGGCATATGACTAGTTTAAATCTCATCTTAAATTCTTCCTCTGTTCTCTTCATAAATTCTCTAAGATGGTTTCAGATACTCTTTTAGGTTTCTCTCCTTTGGGAAGATTTTATCAATATTTGGACAGTTTTAGTCTTGTGAAATCTTATCTGTTTTATAAATGAAGTAGAAGCTTCACAGTACCTTCCACACAAACACTCTCCCTCCAACTAGATGAAAGCAGTCACAAACTTACTTTTCTATAAACAAGGAAAAATAGGTGCCAGAGGCTTTGCATTACTTTTTAATTTTAAATTATCTGCACAAATCACTCAGTAAGTCAGGTCACAAAAGAACACTTAATCCAATGTCTCCTCAGAAATGTAAGCAGATGTGGGCTTAAATGAGGACATTGCATGTTTTCTCACACTGTAACATGAGAATTTATTGGTATTTCAGCATGAGACATATTGATACTAACATTTCATCTATTTTTTTTACTTTATTGTGCTGTATTTAGAGAATAGACTTATATGGTAAAGCTAGAAACCCACCAGAGAATTAATTGCCCTGGAGACTCCTGAATTTTATGAACTATCTGCTTTAGAGGAAGCTTAATAATATGAAATTTTAAGAACGAGAGAATGCATTTCAAATAAAAAGAGATTTACATTGTATTCTGAATGTTAGCATTAATATTCCAGGTTTAAAGCACAGGTTTACTTTTAAGTGCTGGTATTATTTCAGATGCTGCATTTGCATAAAAGCTGTTGATTTATTGTCTTTGACTTCTACAGTAATATGAACTGCGCTACTAACTCATTTAAAATGTTTCATAAAATCATACCTAACAATTCAATATATTTATCAAGTCCACTGGTGTATGTACACTAACAAATATGACATATAGGCTTAGTTTCAGAGATAAAATTATGAATGTATTTCAGCTTCTGTAGCAGCCTTCAGAAACCACTGCTTTACACTTAGCTGTGAGATAAATATACATATATATATAAGTAAATTACACACAGTGGTGACCTATTTGTATAAGTCTTGGGCTAGAATTTATTACTCCATATTAGAGCTATTGAAAATTTAATAAGATTTTAGGAAGATTAGCATTGCATCTATATATTTAAATTTTTTATTATTTGAAAAATGTAATTTAATGAAAAAAGTTATGACAGAATCAGATATTATGGAGGACTGGTGATGATGATGATGAGTTCTCCAAATTCTACAGATAGTAAAAGTATTAATTAATGCATCTATTTATTTCTGGCTTACAGAAAAAACCCCACATGGTCTGCTTTGCCTTTAACTACTTATGGTCTTTCAATTATCATTACTTTGGAGCTATTCCGAAGTGATCTTTCTGAAGGGCTTAATTGGTAACTGGCTAATTATCATGATACTGGTTTTGCATTTATTGTATCCTTGTTCCTTCCTACTGCTGCCACTGTTGTGAACTTATTGCTGAAATAATTATTCATTCATTAAGTAAAAACATAAGGAAACTACTATTCTCTCATCATAGTTATTAGGGGCTTTAAAATTCAATATTACCTGGCCCATTGTGTACTGTGACTGGCTTGGTAGATGAGGTGACAGCATTGTATATTGTCTACCTTTACTTCAGGAAGGCTTTTGACAATGCCACCCATCAGATTGTCACAGAAAAGCCAGTGAAGCATGGGCTGGAGGAGCAGCCCAGTGAAGCAGGCTGAAAAAATGGCTAAACAGATGTTCTGAACTCATGGTGATCAATGGCATGAAGTCTTGATGAAGGCCAGTGCTGTGTTCCTGGGGTCAATATTGGGTCCAGTCCTGTTCAGCTACTTCATTAATGACCTGGATGATGGGTCAAAAGGTACCCTCTGAAAATTTGCTGATGCCACAAAACTGGTGGGAGCCCCTGACACTCCAGAGAACTGTGCTGCCATCCAGAATGTCATCAATAGGCTAAAGAAATGGGCTGACTGGAACCTTGTGCAGTTCAGCAAAGGGGAGGAAAAGGTCCTTCAGCTGGGGAAGAATGATCCCAGGCACTGGTGCATGCAGGAGGTTGTCTGGGAAGCAGTTTTCCAGAAAAGGATACTGGAGTTCTTGGTGCTCAGCAGGAGCATGAGCCTGAAATATGTATGCTTGTGATAAAGAAAGGCTAATGGTATTCTGGGTTGCATTAAGAAGTGTGTTGCCAGCAGGTCAAGGTAAGTGATCCTTCCCCTGTACTCAGGAGTGGTGAACCACACCTGAAGTGCTGTTTACAATGTGTGTAAACAGCTGAAGGGAGGGTACAAAGAAGACAAAGCCATGTTTTGTTCAGTGGTGTCCAGCACAGGACCAGAGGCAATACTGAAGCACAGGAGGTTATGTGCATAGGTGACCCTGCCTGAAGAGCAAGTTTGAACTAGAGAGCCTCCAGATGTCCCTTCCAGCATCAACCACTCCATGATGGTATGGTTCTGCCATGCATACATTTTTGATACTATGCTCTAGCACTAGCTTTGCTCCTGCTTTAAAATCTGAGTCAATATTAGCTTTCACCTAAGTATTAATCACAGTTATAGGCAAAAAATATAAAAGATGTCCTTTATGCTCTTTCCATTTTCTACCAAGAGACTAAGAAATGCTGTGGAAAAAAACCAACCACTTCAGAGTTCATAATCTGATGATACATGTGGCTGAACTTCCCTTTGGACTGTAAAACTTTTAAATTGAACTATGAGTAATCGAAATAGTTTGTTAGACCAAATCACCATTTCAAATGAAGTTCCTGTTTGAGAAGAAGGAATGTGGAAAAACAGAACTAATTTCCAGGCGGCAAGTTTCTCCAAACAAATTGCATCCTTCAAATTAATCTTGAAATATGTTCAAGTTCACTGAATAGTGAAAGCTAATGAGACAAGGAATAATTTTGTCCCATAGAAATAGTTTGTTAGAATAAATTAGGTCTGGCCTTTTCAGCTCCTACTTAGAAGACAGATATTATATGAAAAGAAAAGGAAATCTGGACCATATCTTATGAATTAATCTGATTAAAAATTTGGATTTTTCTGCCCTGAAATAAATTAAAACACTTCAACATTTATTTTTGTCCTAAATAGTATTGAATTTTGTCATTGTCCACAGAATTCCAAAAATATAAGCATCAAATATTGAGATATCCATTTAACATAAACATACAATGCCAGATAAATATTTTCTTTAATTTCTAGGATTTTAAAAAAATGGTTGCCTTTACTCAATGCACTGAAATTTTTCTACCAATGGTAAGATAAATTCAGGGATGTCATTTTGTATGTTTCTTTTTCCTCAGGAGATGAGGCTACCTGATGAAAATGCCACAAATTAACATTTAGATCAACCAAAGGCGAGACCAGTGTGTCACAGAAAATGCATTTCAAATGCAAATATTGGCTTAGAGAAGAGCCTGAAAACATGAGACAGAAGCTGGGGTGCTGTGGCATTCAGGGATTTACTCACAAATTTCCGTTTGATCAACTCTAGCATATTCAAATTAAAAAATAAAATGTCTAAACAAAGTTAACCTTATCAAAAATTAAAGAAAGTAAAAGACTGATGAAGGGCAAAAAAAAGTATTAAAAGAAGGTAATAAAGCATTGAGATGTTATTTTCTAAGACTTTGGAGTGAGTCAAAATATAGGATAAAAAGATAATTCTACCTTTTGATTTTCAGTTGAATTTACTTTTTCACTCAGTTCAAATGACTCTTTAACATGAACTTCATACTGCTTCAAGTTAATTAACTGCATCTCATTGCAAGTGAAGTCAACATTTCAATGCAACATTATAGACTGATTACCCTTCTAAGGAAAACTGACATTCTCTGTATAATTGGAAGCAGCTCAGCTCTCATATAGAAAGCAACTTCCAGTTTTCTTAATATTGCTTAAAGAAATCAACAGTACAACTAGGAATATAGAATACCCCCCACCCCAAAAACTGGCCATTAGAAAAATAAAGACTGATACATCATTTGCACTGTATAAAAAGTACAAACAGATGCAGAATGTATCCAAATTCAATTTTTGTACTGCATGTTGCATACCATGTGGTTTGCCCTATTATCCATAACAATTTTTGGGGATAGCCATAGTCCATGCTTAAAAAGTGATCCTGTTCATGTTTTCTTCTCAGCCCCTAATTTTTCCACGCCTTCTTCTTGTTCAGATACAGGAGGTTATGAATTTGGCCATTTGACCAGTCTGAGAATTCAAATTCTGGATGAAACTGTAAATAGTTAATTCATAGATATGCTCATTTGAAGTCCAGAGTGCTTTTGTTCTACTGTTCATTGATGCACTTATGTTCTAACTTTCTAGTGAATTGCCTGAACCATAACCTTACATGTAATATATAATTCCACGAAAATCTACTTTTGTATTGATTACTTGCATTGATGATTATTTGGGTTGTACACAATCAAGTGGGTGAATAAACCTTTACAGAAGCAAGACTGCAGAAGGAGTGCTGAAGCGCGATTTGAATGTAATAACCACAATAACCCAGAGATTACTAAACAGAGGACCACACCTCTGCCCTTCTAAAGTATTTACAAATGGAAATACCACTTTTTTATTAAAATAATTTCAGAACAATGTTTCTTTGGATTTGTTTTCCCCATGGACACTAAGAGGGAATAAAGATTCTTTAGAAAATGAGCTTTTTCTTTAAGGTATTAGCTTTCTCTTTCCAACACATGCAAGTTGACAAGAATACAGCAAAGGACAGTAAGAATACTAATGAACTATAATAAAACCACTGATTGTATTCAAAGACAACAGGACAAGGAAATTTTATAATATGAATTTTGTTATTTGATGACATGGGTAAAGGTTTTCCATACTTTTACAAAAACTGCTCCAGTATTTACCTGGTACTTAAATTACAATGTATCATGATTGATTGAATTAATCATCGCTGTTGTTTTAAATCTATCATAACAGATTTTGAATTCTAATTTTGTCTTAGTTACAGAAGACCAGTTTAATGAAGTTGTAATTTATGCTTAATTTAGTGGTATTTTCACTTTACAGTCTTTCAGTTCATAGAATAACATAGAGGAAAAAATTCAATGACTGAACAGAGTTTGCAATAATGATAATCTATTAATTTCAATTTTTTTTCTTCTCTTTACTCATGAATTTGTTAGAGCATAAAAGATCATGTAACAGTCTCCATAGATTTTTCTATTAATATTAGTACTACCTATCCAAACCACATAAAGTATTATCTCTATTCAAATTTTTTAAAAAAATTCTCTCTTCAAATTTAAAAAAATTTCTAATCTGAAAATTTTACTGTAAGTCACAGATCTAAACTCCATTGACCTCACTGCTTAAAACTTGCTATATGAGAGAGTAGAGAACTTCAAATATTGTAAAGAAAATAAATTCTTGTAAATTGTAAATTCTTTAATTGCTTATGATTATAATTGGTTATGATTACAACTGCTTGTTCAAGGAGGAGTAAATAATATAGGCCTTTGCCCCTTGTAGCATAAGGAAACCACATGCTATGTGGCAAATGTCAGTAAACACTTGATCTTTATATTATTTCACCAGAAACAACCATATTAAGGTCAAAGCTACCTTTCCATTACAACATTACAATGGAGTGTCTGAAGAGAGCTGGGATAGTGAAATGACATCTCTTGAGACTTTGCCCTTATACTTCCAACAAATGAGTCCAAACAGCAAATATGAGGAAGACTCCAAAGTTTGTTTCCAAAACATGTTGTTTCTTATGGGCCCTTGAGGAAGCAAACTTCCCTTTCTACATTGAATCTCTGAAGTGAAAAACAGGAAGGCTTAAGCAATTTAATGGTCATGAACTATGAACACCTCTGATTTTGACATGATTTGTGCAAGCCATCAATACTCTGTACACATTTCTGGAGTCTGTGATGATTATGGAATTAAGTTGGAAAAGACCTCCAAGATCATTGATTCCAACCATTAACCCAACACTGCCAAGTCCACCACTAAATCACATCCCTAAGCACCAAGTCTACACATCTTTTAAATACCTCCAGGGATGCTGACTCCACAGCTTCACTGGACAGCTGGTTTCAGTGCTTGACAGTCCTCTCTTTTTGATATTTTCCCTAATATCCCATCTAAACCTTTGCTGGTTCAACTTGAGACCATTCTGTCTAGTCCTGTCTCCTGCTACCTGGGAGAAGAGACCTCTCTACAGCCTTGTTTCAGGTAATTGTAGAGAGTGATAAAGTCTTCCCCAAACCTCCTTTTCTCCGTGCTAGGCAACATTCTTAGCCACTTTTCATAAAATTTGTGCGCCAGACCTTTCACAACCTTTGCTGCCCTTTCCTAGACAAAATTCAGCACCTCAATGTTTTCTTGTAGTCAGGAGTCCAAAACTGTATGCTGTACTCAAGGCATGGCTTCACCAGTGCCAAGTACAGAGGCTGATCACTTCCCCAGTCCTGCTGGCCACCCAGTTTCTGACACAGGCCAGGATGCTATTGGCCTTCTTAGCCACCTGGACACACTGCTGGCTCATGTTCAGTTGGCTGTCAACTATCACCCCCAGGTCCTTCTCTGCCAGGCCATTTTCCAGACATTCTGCCCCCAGCCTGTAGTGCTGCATGGGGTTGTTGTGACCCATGTGCAGAACCCAGCCCTGCTTACTGATCCTCATACGATTGGCCTTGGCCCATCGATCCAGCCTGTCCAGATCCCTCTGCAAACTCTTTCCGCCCTCCAGCAAATCAAGACTCCTACCTAAGTTGGTGTCATCTGCAAACTTACTGAGGGTGCCCTTTAATATGGGGCAGACTTCCCTAAGTGGGTTCAGGCTGCATACTGGGCTTTCTGCCCTTTTCAGAAGGAAGTTTCTTATGAGAGTGACCGATTTAATTTTCTTTATGGGAGTAGTTTTGGCACAATGCATAGGCCAACTTAACCTCAGTGACACCTCCATGCTAAATGTACTATCAATTCTTTGGTTCCACTTGCAGAGCCACATACCTACAATATGAGGGCACCTGAGTGGTCACTGGACAGCTACACATGCTGCAGTGGGAAGGAGCTTGTCACAATTGTCCCTTGTGATGGAAAGGAACTTGTCACTGCTACCCCCCATCCCTTCAGTCACTCATTGTGTTGAGTCAGGCAGTAGGACAACTGGGAATCTTCCATATCATGCATCCTGTCTGTCTCTGGGACCTGTCCCAGGGAGAGCAGGGTATTGTTTCAGAAGTCTCTTTACCTCTCTCCTTGATAGTCCTCCTTGTACTCAACCACTCCCTGCACTCCTACAGGGGCGCTTGCTGCTGCTGGCTGACTCTCTTCCTGCCAGGGTTATTCTATGCTTTTATTCTATAGTACTCATTACCTACTTCCTAATTCATAGTTAAAGAATCAACCTGATAATTTCCAGAAAATCTGTGAGTAGGAGTTGATTGGAGCATGGCCATAATTTTTCCTGTCAATTTCTCTCATATCCTAAAGAAATCTTTGGGGATAACTTTTCCAATTTGGGGAAAATAACTAATCCATCACAGAGGTCAGGGTTTTAATCTTTGATTAGGGTTTATCAACAAGTGAACCAAGTCTAATATTGGCACTCTAACACATGTTGTATTAATTTTGTTTTCCTTTTCCCATTTAATTATTGATTCTTTTCAGTTCCTGGGTTCCTTTCTCTAATCTTTGAAATGAGAATTTATTTTAATGTGTCCTTGTCTTAAAGCATTCTTAACTTTTTCATTTAAAAAATAATTATATAATGAACAAGCAATGATTTTGTCACAGTGTAAAGCAACATAAATCTTTTCAACATACCTTTTCAGAGGGAAAATAGAAAAATGTTGTTCTAAACAAATTTTTTAAAGTGCAATTATTCTTTTGTGTACATAGAAGAAATTAATTATTTAATTTTTTTTTTTTTTTTAAGCTAGGAGAGGAAAATATTATGGTCTAATTATAATGAATTTATACTGTAGGCTAGAAAATAACTTACCAGAATTATATGCTTTACTTTGTCTTGATATTAGATCCAAAGACAAATAGTCTGGCATTAGAGGTTTTGTTTATTTGTTTTGTTCTGGATTTACTGTTAAATATTCAGTAAGTGAGTAGAATTCTGTTTGAGAATGAACTCTTAAGGATTTTCAAATATAAACTTTCTGCTATTGGCATTGAAAACTGGGAGGACATTCTGCTCCCAATTTATGAGATTCAGTGACTGTGATTTGTAGGACAGAATGGAGGTGAGGGAACTGGGAATTTTGGGAAGCTAAATGCTTTAATTTATTAGTTATCTAATGCTTAACTTTCATTCTGCTAATGAGGTCTTCACATTAATCCTTCCTCTCGAGCTTCCTGTTTGCCACCAACTCAACAGCACTGCATACAGACAACTCTGAAGATGTTGAGAGTCATTTAAGACATAAATGTTATTTCAGTCCAAATTCAGGTCTTCTTATAGCAAAAAATAGATTTTGTAGCGATGAAGTAGGGACCAAACCTTATGATGACCAGAAGATGGCTGTCTTTTGTACAATCCTAGGAACCAAACATTGTAATGAGCTCAGTTGGCCTCTGGATGGCACGATACCGTCACACTAAAAAGAACAAAAATCTTTTCCCAATCAGTTAAAAAATAGTTTAAAGAAAATGTGCTGCGAATGAATTCTAAGCTGGGTGGTCAAGTTATATTTTACATGATACCCTAGAATATTACAGACATATTCTATATTTGTCAATTCTTTCATAATTGGAAACATTAAATTTTTTTTTATTTTTGTAGACCAGAAAGAGCCACCAGCCCCTAGTGCTTACGAGCTTAGATTCAATCCGCTTTAAATATTGCTCTTCTTTTGTATACTGTTGGCCAATATTATACTACACTGCACTTTCAAGTTAGTCCTAGATAACATCCCAGTGTGTCTAAACCCAGGAGAGTAATTTAAGGATGCTAGTACTCTGCTCTATGGACATAGCTCATTGATGATATGACTGGAGAATATTTTCTTCTAACAAAGGAAACTTCTATATGAGAAGGCTAGACCCTTAATTTTTTTTTCTTTTTTCATATCCAATATCTAAAATACATATTTTGTCCTAGCTCTGTTTCTGGGTGAATTAATGTCATATATTGCTCCAATGTCATATATTGCTCCAGTTTCTGCATCTCCATGGAAATGTGCATTTGCAAAAGCAACATCAGGTTGCTTAGATTTACTTAGGTTTTTTGTATCATATTAAAATTACAGTATGTTGGTATTATTAATTCAATGCAGCTGCTTTTAAAGGCAGAAGACCTTCCTCTCACATCTGGTAATAAATAAATGTTTTACTGCTTTGGTATAGGTGTACAACTATTTTGCCTTCTAAAGATATATAAGCTTGAGGTAGAGAAAAGCTGTGAGCCATTATGAAAATGAGTTGGATGCTTTAATTTCAGCAAATCATATAACTTGGATGTCAAGAACTGGAAGGATTTTAGGAGCTCTACAATTTGTAGGCTCTGATATAAATCTGGATAACTATTGCTCTGTTATTTAGGTTTGCCTTCTAAATCTTACTGTAAATCTTTCAAAACTGGATTTTATTTGTGATTTATAAATTTGGAAAGAGGTGGTTTAACTACACAGCTGATACTGTCTCAGGTTCCTATGGGCTATACTACCAAGCAAGGCTAGAAATGTGTGATTTTTGTTCTAAGTGCCATGCATGAAGTCAATGATCTGATAGTATTTCTGTGACAGGGAGAGCACTAGTGAAAGATATAAAGTCATCAGGCAAGTATATATAATCTCTGTTCCTTATGTAGGACTTCTGAAACCAGGGAAAAGCTAGACAAGGGGACAAAAGAGGCACAGTGATATTGCTTTCTAAGTTTACAGAACCATGCAAGCATAGAGAAAACACTGGTTATTTTTCTTGTCAGGCGACTAGTGGACTAGGGATCTGCCCGTATTTTAGTCACTCCTCCCATTTGCCTTGTTCACCTTTTTCCTTGGTCTCTATTTATCCTGATCATCTTCTGGTATCTGCTATGAATGCAGGAGAGGCACAGTATTGCAGAGCATAAGATGCATTTCTTTATGGAAATGATAATTCTTCAAATAATCAGTTAGAAATTCTCCCACAAGACCTGGACTGCTCTGACTGTGGACTGCTCTGACTGTGGAGTTCTCTGGCTGTCCAGAGGCTTTGACATGTATCTCCAAAAGCAAGCTGAGTTGCTTTTCAGCAGGATACCTATTTCAGTCACTTATGTGGGTCCTTGTCAGCCAAAAATCACATTATCATCTTGCCAAAATTTCTTATGGATCCATTTATGTGCCAAACTGTAATATTATAACTTTGGATGATGGTGTGTCAACTTCATAAATTGCAATTAAGAGTATTTATTAATCTGCATTCCTCACTGGTTCTGCATGTTTCCTTACAAATTAGAATAATGTCAAGCAAACTTAAATGAAACATTCCTTATTCCAGTGAATGTTATAAAAATAGAATATTAGTTCACAACACTATAATATAATCAATCTTCATGCAAAATGCATGAAAAGATTTAATGTAATAAAAAGATAATGCGTATATAGGTATTGAACAGTTAAATACTGAAAAATCAATGTAATTTTTTTCTTTAAAGAGAGCAACTTTTTTGCAAATTGAATATTAAACTAACCATAATAATTACAGAAATGCTGTATTTTTATATATGATACCTATAATTTGCAAATGCCTTAGAATAATTCTACTGTTGGTCCTCTAGTCAAATTTTTGTTATCCTTTTGAAAAGTCTGCCAGACTTTCATTTATAATAATAATTCTTTTGCCATAATTTAGAAAGAAGATCAAGGTAATAACACAATCAGCTGGAAACAAACTGGACTGTCTGATTGTGCTCTGCTCAGCAAAGTTGTTTACTCTACTTTTTGCCTTAGTCCTTCTGTAGTCAATCCTATGGCATTGACTGCAACCAATTAATCTGTTCCATGATGTGACTTGGGCAGAGTAAAATGAAAAATGTGTATGAAATTCATGCTTTGTGTTCACACTCTTCAGTGACCTCTAGTCACCTCTAAAACTGATTTATTATGCCTATAATTGTTGCTCAAACAATTTGCCCCAAATCTATTTTGAGCACAATGAAGTTACTCTGTGCTCTAATTACTGTTTCTATTTTGCACATTTTGTACTTGGTATTTTCAACAAATATCTAAGGTGGCCCATTGTTTCTATTTGCGCTCAAGAAACTGCTGACAGAATTTTACTTCTCTCCCATTATGAGTTTACTTTCTTCAGTGTCTTTGCAAAGGCACACTGACTGTATCAGTGTGTGGTATCTAAGTTGCTGTCATGTTTCAAAAGGTTCTTGTCATCTGTTTGAAACTCACCTTGTTACTAGTACCTTCTAACAGCAACATCAACATAAAATCAAAATTCCAGTCAGTATGAACATTCATTAAAATGGGCTTCGAGTGATTTTTAATAGTAAAAAGTAGAACCAGTAGAAGATCTCTTATGTTCAAAACTGGCTGAAGGTGATTTGGATCATGCATACATTGCAACACTTACATTCCTATAAAAATAATCCCAGAAGATGAAAAAAACCTTCATTTACCAAAAACATGAGTGAAAATTTCTTCAGGAAAGAAAATTTCATTCAGGATCCAAGGTTGGGAGGTTAATTGCAAAGCATGGGAAATTAATAAATTAAAAGAAACAGATTTCTAACTTAGTTGGACAGGTCGAAGCTTCCCACTAAAAAGAAGAGGAACAAAAAAGAAATGG
>JAYDZK010000113.1:96241334-96252315 GCA_034509185.1 Euphonia xanthogaster
GTATTTTGGGTATTCAATACTTGTATAGATAAAAGGACTCTGTAATTACCTGTAAATTGCGGTGTGTATTTGGGAGCCATCCCTCATGCTGCCAAGCGTCGCAATAAACACGCACTTTCTAACTTTAAACTATTAGAGAGTCTTTGTCCGTCACAGTTGGATATCGGTACTAGATCAATATCCATAACTTTAATAAATCACTATTTGGCCACAGCCTCCTTTCAGGCTGTTGTAGAGAGTGAAAAGATCACCCCTGAGTGTAGGAGGCAGCCACAGGGAGGACGGGGCAGAGGTGCCCTGGGAGGGTACCTCAGCCTGGCTGTCAATCAGCTGTGGTCCTCTCCCTGATTCTAGAAGGTTCTCCGCTCTTCCTTTCCCTATTGGGTCTCATCGTAGGATCACCCTCACCCCCCTCTCTCGTTGGTGTACTTCTTGTCACCCCACCTCAACTCCTCCCCTGACTCCCCTTCCTATTGGATGCATGTACCCTGGCCCTGCCTACCTTCCCCTAGTTATAAACCCTGGCCTCACCCTTGTTCTAGGCTCTGCCACTGGCTTCCTTTTGGAGGTGGTTGTGTCCTTGTACCTCTCCTCACCCTACCTGCACCCTGCGACCTTCCTGCAATAAACCCTGTTGGACCTACCGCCGTGTTCAGAGCCCTCCTTCATTGTCTGGTTGTGTGCATGTCTAGTCTTCCAAGCTTGAGAGCAAGGTGGGCTGGGGGAGCTGGTCGTTCGGACCCTGAGGAGTCTGCTCTCAACTGCACCTGCCCAGGAACAGCACCGCGATCCCACACCTGAGCCTCATTTTTTCCCAGGCTAAACAACCCCAGGTCCTTCAGAAACTCTTCATGGGACTTACGTTCCAGACCCTTCACCAGCCTTGTTGCCCATCTCTGAACATCAGGATACCTCTTCAGCACTTCCAGAGAGGGTGACTCCACCACCATGCTGGTCAACCTATTCCAAAGCCCAACTACTCTTTCAGTGAAAAAGAATTCTCATATTGAACCTGAACCTCCCCTTATGCAACTTAGAGTCATTTCCTCTCATCCTTTCACGTGAGACATGGCAGAAGATACCAGCCCCCATCTCACTACTTTTTTTGGGAAGTCTGGAATAGATTCTTCTTCTGTGGTTTACAGATGTTAAAACAGATTGAGTAACCTGGTCTAGTGGAAGGTGTACCTGCCATTGGGAGGGGCTTAGAACTAGATGATCTTTAAGGTTTCTTTCTGCTCATACCATTCTATGATTCCATGGAATCCATGGTTTCATGGAAAAGACCTGAATAATTTAGACTGGGCTTTGGAATGCTTAATTCACAGATAAAGTTTGGTTCACAGGTAAATTAATTTGTAATTTAGAAACAGAAGTATTAGTATGAAATTCATGTTGCTCAATCATTGAAGCTTTTGAAGAGGTTTCAGATAGTTTACAGATTATTCCAGACATTTCAAGCTGGACTCGCGTAAATTAACTATGGGAAATTAAATTTCTTATCACTGTATGTTTATTACGATATAGGTTGTTAGCTCATACCCTGGTTACCAGGAAACCTATTCCAACGCTCTCCTGTTCTAAGATAGTTCATATTACATTAGCCAAGCATAGAATTTTGTCCCAATTCTGTTGTAAAAAACATCCTTTTTTTTCTTAGTATTGTTCGAATTCTAGTAAATTTCTTCACTCTGGAGTCAACTTTTATTCTGTTAGCTACTTTGATTTGTGCGAAAGAACAAAGAAGGCTTTGTAAAGGTAAAGATTAGGAGAGTTTTTTCTGGTTTTCTGAGACCAAATGGAATAATAGTGCTGCTCTAGTTACTCATTGCTGGGAATTGATTGTCCTCAATGATCATGAATAGCAAACTTTTTGCCCATACTTGGTTAAACATCAGCTTCATAGTTTGTGAGGAAAAATTTGTCAGATCACTTTTCTCAGAAAATGTCAATTTATCACAATCAAATTCAGTGTTTAGGGAGAACACTGTTGCCCTCCAGCTAAATGCAAAAAAAACCCCAAAGAACTTGAAAACTTTAATTTTGATATCTTCAGATTAACTCTAGTCTACTTTTTGATTTGAAAAAATTATCCTCTGACACTTACTTAATACCCCAAATGCATTAAATTAAAATAATATTTTAAGTAATTTTAAAAATTGATCTTTAGAAATTATTTCCATTGTTTCAATAAATCCTTTGCATAATTTATTGCTGAGTGGATAATTTTCAAATTTTAAGAGAATAAAATTTATCTGCTTCATTTTTTCTCCTAAATAGTTAGCTTTAATGCCTTAAATTGTAGTAAATGTCTAAAATATCTTGCAATATTAACAACTTCCCAGATTCTTTAATCTAAATAAAGAATAGTTTTATACTAAGAATGCATGAATCTGCTTCTTAAAAATGTCACCAGGATGAATTTTTCCCATTAAAATGTTTCAGGCATGCCTGAAAAGAAATAATTGGCAATGTTAACTGCTTTCAAAAGGATACAAATAATTTTTAATTCAAGGAAGCAAAATCAATTTCTTCAAAAATTTGAAAGGATCACAGACATTAAAAATAAGGAAATTTGCTTTGCTATTCTTGTCTAATTTCGTGGTTAAACAAAAAACCTGTGAAATTGAATATTTCTGCTATTTTTGACTGGTTTCCTTTTGTGCATTGTAATGAAATCAATGAACAAATGTGAATTAGCTTTCTGCTTCAGGTTGTACTAAAATAGAATACAGGTGACTATTTAAGGCTATGTCCCTGCAGAGTGCTCAGTTTCTTCTTAAATCCCAGGAGTCACTGGTAACATTTATGTAGTGTATATAAAGTATACAAGCCTTAAATCCTGAGCTCAGCTGGAATGACTGTGGGTATCACTCAGGTTCTTCTCTGGCTGGCTATAACAATGATGGATGACTTACAGGAGTAGGATAGATATGCCCATGTTGACTTCTGGTTTTAGGACTAAGACTGAGAGACAGCTTTGGAATTTTACTAACAGTTGAGTTGTTGTACACATAATCAATAATTCTCCTAGTCTTCACTGACCATAACATTCTCTTAGCTCTTTAATGCAGCAACATGAACTCTATCTCCTTTACTTTTATCTAACCACTTTCTGTCAAAATATGTAATTTATAATGTCAGCAAAGTGGTTTTTATTATTTCTTGACATTAGTTCTTGGAACAGAGGCCTCTTGCTTTTTTCTCAGTATCTCCTGTTATTCCTAGTGGTTATGACTATTGCCGCTGTATCTCAGTATATCATCGATTATTGACGTGAGCTGCATAGCCACTGGTAGGATACAGATCAGGTTTTGGTGCTTTGATTCGTTTTAATTTTTTTTTGAAAAGATGATGTAGTATTTTTTCCCTTCAGTGATTTCCACTGTCATCACTACTGTAACTGATGAGCTGACTTCAGAACTAATGAAAGCTCATCTAGCCAGCAAGCAATTAACTCCATGATTGCCTAATCTGAATGAAGAGCAAGAATGTTCTAATACTCTACAGCGCAAACTGCTTTCTAATGAGGTAGTAATCTATTCCTAAAAATGGTCTGTTCTGCATGCTCCCTGGTACTTATTTCTTGTTTGTAAAAGATAAAAATAGCAAGTACATTAGTTTTGATGGATCCATAATTGCTTAGAGGCAATTCACTTTGTAGTACCACTGTGAATTCAAGAGCAGAGTAATAAAAAATTTATAAACACGGCACAAATCTGGCCTTATCCATGGAGGTCAAATGCTTCTTTGTAATCTTCTAATTGAACTTGAATAATTCCTTCCAAAAATGGCAAGTGAACAGACAAAAACAAGCTGGCACACTCTGGAAAAATAGACGTCAGAAGTTTAGGGACCTGGTCACCTCTGATGATTGCATCACACTAATGCCAGTACCACAGTGGACTAACGAGTGATGGCATGAATGACAGAGCAGACACACCTGGTGGCACAAGGAACAAGCAGCACAGGGTAATTGTTCCCATGCAGCACATTTTCTCTCTTTGGTTGTAGGCTGGCATACTAAACTGACAGAGATGTTGCTAGGTAGACTTTCTTTGCATTTAGAGATCTAATCTAGAGATGCTGAGAATCCAGAATTGAGAACAAGGCTCGGAGAGCCCTTTATAAAGCACAGTGACCTTCCTGCTTAACCTCCTCAAGATGGAGCAGAAACAAATGTAGGGAGTCATTAATACAAGCCATATCTTTGGACGGAAGGATTAGGAGTTAAAGTAGGCATGATATTAGACAGTGTAAGTCCAGGATGGCACAGGTCAACAGCTAAGAGTGCAGATAGGATGAAGGACAATTGGGGTGCCTAGATAAAGACAAAAGAGGTCTGGTATAGATTTTGTTATATGCCTATAGGGTAGTGGTGAGTTATAGAGTTTGTGGTGGTGAGGAATAAGGGAAAGACAACATTGAGGGAGGTGAGGGGAAGGAGAGAAGGGAAAGGGGTAATAGATTTGCCAGAGAAAATTCACCCAAAGTCTACAGCTTTGCAACCATTGTGAGTACAGCCTTGTAGTAGGTAGAAATATCCCCTTGCTAGAGAAATTCAGAGAAAAGAAAAGGTGAGAGCTGGTCTTAGCCTCCCATCAGGGAAGAGATGAGTGCAGCCCAAAAATGACAGGTAACAGCAGATAAAGAGCTTGAGTAGACATCATGGGCAACCCATAGGAACCGTGCTGTTAGAAAGTCTACTCTTTGAAGAAATCTTAAAATGCCAGGCAGGTGAGAATAAGGACATAAAATATGTAGACATCACAAAAAAACCCGAAACCCAAAACAATAGTGCTTCTGTTTGCTTGAATATTGTCTGCTGTACTCTGGACAGTAGAAGGTCTGAACAAGACTGATACTGAGCATGTATGACAGTGTGTTTGCACACACATATCATAACTATGTTCATTGAATAAAAATACAAAACTAAGTTTAATTATTGCAAAGGACAAAAAAAGTCACAATGCATGGAGCATGCTACTCTTTCTTAGCCCAAATTTAATTGAAAAAGAAGTGTGTAGAAAGTAATGGCTGAAAGCATCAAAAGGACATCATTCCTGGTTTCCAGATTGTCTTGCCACACACATGGTTAAATGGTAATGAAGAAGGATCACAGAAGTGGCAGTTATGCTCTAGTAAATTATGGAATGAGACATTTTCTATTGTTGTGATTTTTAGTTTTCATTGGAAAGAAGCACATTATTGTGACTAATTATTTCAAATGAAAAATTTATTATTTATGGATATGCATCACAGATCACTTTAAAAATACAGTTAATTTTTGTGTGACAGTTTGTAATATGTTTACTTTTGACAAAGATGTTTTATGCTGTTTAACTCAGTTTAATTTTCTCTTTATTCAGATGTTATTGTGAAATGGTTGAAGCATCTCAGAATCTTTACAGAGGAAATTAAGTATTTCAACTCAATTTTTAAGATGAAATAACACCTAGTACTTTATCCAGACTTCTGAAAATGTTTCATTTAGCAGTAAAAATTCAGCAAGATGACATAACTGCCAGACTTTTTTCTGTGATGTATGAGTTTTCTGTTTGATGCTGCCAAATAAACATAATGAGCAAAGTGGCTCATTAGAATTTTCGTCACCACCTAGCATGGAAATAGAGTGAATTCTGTTCGGTGGAAATGCAGTTGGCTTTATTGCACTTTTCAGCATCGAGGAAGCAGAGAGAGGAACAAAAGATTCCTATTAAGAGCACACAGATAATCTGCAGTTCTATTAAGAGATTAGGCTACTTGAAACTCAGCAAAATTGCTTCTGAGGCTCTGCAATACAGTGCTTTACATATACTGCCATCTGGCTCAGCACTGTAAGCACAGGAAGAACTGAAGTAGTGTGTTCTCATGCAACCATAGGGATTTATGCTTCTTCATGTAGCATTTATTTTCTGTCTCAAAGTTAGAGGTTCAAAACAAGAAATTCAGTTTTAAAATATGGGTGCTTTAATGGGTTTTCAGAATCTCACACTTAGTACCTGATTCAAAGACCATTGAAATCAATACAAGGACCGACTCTCAATGACATTGGTAAGCTTTACAGCTCACCTTTGTACTTATAATCAGCTTCAAAATGTTCCTCAAGGAAGAGGGTCTTTTTTCTTATTATGTTTTCAGACAAGAAGCTATATGCTTTTCCAGAAACTTCTTTGTAAAGAAGGTTCTATGTAACAAGTCCCATAGAAATGTACTTGTCAATGATAATATTACATTCAGAAATTATGACATTTTTCAGGTTAACAGAAGTGGTTGGTCCCCATTAAATGCTGAGATAGACTTGAATGTCTTTGGTACCATTGACTAATAAACAATATTGAATTATTATTGTATTCCTATTATATGCTCATAGACAACCATTTGTTAATATAACTGCTATAAGAAATATGTTGGTATTTAGTATGCATTTCTGCTTCCAGTATGAGAGCTCTTTAGACAGTGTGTCATTTTCATACACAGATAACAGTTGATAGCAGAGTGGCAGACTTCCTAAAAAGTCCAACCTTGACTGTCTGAGAATTTTATGGGAGAATAGGTGTCTTAAAGCTATTTCAGTCTGTGACTATTCCTCTTAGGCCAGAAAAGGGTAATTTTATGGGGTTGCTTTTCAGAGTTAACCTGCATCATCTTTGTGCGAAACTAGCATGAAAAGATTTTGACAGTATATGATTAATGTCATGGACTGAAGAAACAAATCAAAATGTGATTTTGCCACTGCTCGTTGTGCCGCATTTTAAACGAAGAATGCCAAGCGTAATAAACTATTATTTTTTTGCTGGGTGAAGGTTGCAGAAGGCCACTGTGTCATCACTATTAAATTTATCAACCAGGGTTCTGCAGGTGGACATTAAATCTCTTGTAATGTCAGCGTGAAACATCCATGATCTAATTGGCTTGACTGCAGACACTCCATGTAGCTGCAACTTGGAAAGAAAGGTCAGAATTCAAAGAACAGATGGCAACTGGCTAAAGTAATTAAGTGCTGAAAATCCAATGCTTCTTTACACACTTTGCACAGAATGTTTAATCGGAAGTTTGACCAATGAAAGCAGAAACTCAGCATATTTTCCCCTTTTCTGACTCCAGGAATCCAATTTCTACTAGAAATCTAGCATTAAATTTATTAATATAAATTTATAACATTAAAAAAACATTGAATATATTTAGAAAATCTCCTGAATAGGTCAAGAATCTTGATTGGCAAAAAAGCAACCGTTTTAATTTAGAATGTTGTTTTCATTATGCAAAATATTCCTGCAGGGAATAGCAGAGATGGAAAAGGAATTATTCTGTTAACATTTGTTCTTAGCACCTTGTTCCTAGGTTCAAATACAATAGATTATGGCTCTAGTTATAGCCACATGGTCAGCAAAATAAATTGTTAAATTACTGAGAGAGGAACCAAGTCAGGATAATTTAAATCAAAACTTCTATGACCACAATATATCTTAAAACACCAGGGAAAACTGGTCATGTTAACACATTGCTTTGGGCAAAATGGTTTTAACATGGATAAGTTTACTAAATTTCATTTACTGGCAATTAATGCAATGTTTCTTTATTGATTCAAGTACAAAAAAGACATAGTCTGTTCAATAAATATTTAGCAAGCCTCTTTCATCCCCATTTTCCTGGGTTCCCAGCTCCCATTAGTTCTGTTGCATTTTATACCCGAGCCCCTGCACCAGAACCCAGTCATTAAGGGGTGTTTCTATCCCAGCATGGATTATCCATAGCCAAGGTGGGTACATATTAGACATAATATAGTGCCTTTCACAGTGACTTTGCGAAAGCTCAGTTTCCACAAGAGGTTTTCAAACAACAACCTTTCTGTAAAAAAAGAATGCTGGAAGGGCAGCTTACTGCACAATTCTGAGCAGAAGCAGAAAATTTACTCCTTATAGTTTAGATGCTCCTATCACGCAGCCCCTGGCCTACCATTGTCCTGTGATTAATGAAGTGGAAGGCAGAGAGAGAACAGTGTGGGACAGCAATTAATGGCTGCTAAAAAATGCAGGCATGCAGGTTTCATAACACCAAATAAACAAAGCTGTTCAGACTGCACAAATATGCAGTAGAAGTTTTGAGGTAAATTTTTACAAGAGATCAAGGTATAGCTTTTCTGCTGTGACAAATATGTATTTGTCATATGCATTTCAAGGCAGTGTATAGTCACAATCAAACACACCTGACTGACTCACAAAAAACTCAGCAATAGGAAAATTTCAAACTTAGGTTGGTTTTGTGAAGATGTAACGAAAGGTATCAGATATTCTGATGACTCATCACTTTGTGTAAATCCATTAGAATTGCACTAATATACGTGACATCTTTTTTCATGCTTGAGGTTATAAACTTGTGTTCTGTAATGAGTTCGGTATTTTCTATATTTGTTTTGGATTTGATAGTGTATTAGAAAATTAACTTGATTTTTTAAACCCTAAACTTCAGCACAAAAGTTGATCAAATTGTTGCAACTTCAAAACCTTTGAGTGTTTTGTTTATAGCTATTGCTCATTTTTAAGAAAGGGAGCATGCATGAACCAAATTCTCACACCTTTTTCTTTCTTGTTTCTGCTCCTGAAATGAAAGAAAAGCAGAAGAGGATGGGAAAAAGTGTGCATGCAGGATTTTGAAATTTTGTTATTTTATACTTCATAAATGGACTTATATTTCGTTATTGCTCACACTCAGCTGAGAACAATTCCTGATTACCTTATGACTAAGGGGTGCAGTTCTTGCTTTTTTTACCCTAGTGGATGTCATTGCTTGATCCAACAAATTACTATGCACCAAATACAAATTCATAATAGTTGAACTGTAGATAACTTTCTGTTTGTACATTGAGGCTCAAGGACATTTCAGCTGATACTTTTGATTTACTATGACTTATAAACACATAAACCACCACAGTCTTGCCAAAACATTGCTGAAACCTTGGAGAACTCTATAAAACTCAAAAATGTCTCAAAAATAAAGGTAGAAAAGAAGTTTGTTTCATACTAAGAAACCTATCAGTAACATCTTATAACACCTAAACTGTGAACTACAGACTTTGACAGACAATTCTTATGGTTCCTTCACAGCTTTTGGTCTTCTTGACATAATCTTACTCAACTTCTTTTATGTGAGAAATGAGAATTGTTTACTCTTGGAATCTTACTGAAGCTTAGCAGTTTAAAAATAACAAAATGTTCTTTACTTTTTTAATAAATAAGAAAAAAATGAACATTTAGCAGCAGCATTTTGTCTTTTCAATCAATCAGTCACTCTGTCTCTGGCATGCTTTGCATGAACATACTTCACACTTATTATTTGACTGTGTCTGTCCTTTCCAAAGCTATGCTTTCTTGACAGTGAATATAACCTATCAGTATCATAAACATCATCCAGAATATGAGAATCATTCTTTGAATAAAATACATAGAAAAATCAGTCTTCAAATCAGGTTTACAAAGAAGCCAATGATACTAGTCTGGTAAAACCAGACTACAATTCAAAACTTTAGTATTCTCTCCAGGTCACAGCATCAGTTTAATCTTTTTTTCTGGTTATATTTATTATTATCTTAGTCCTTTGGGCCAAATCTTGCAATGAGGCACTTTTAGGAGACATTTGCAGTTCTGCAAAACAGAATTCACTGGAAGGAGAGATAATGAAAAATATGTGAATATGGAACAGAGGAAAGACTTAGCAGCTGCTATTATCTAATTCTGTGGTTCAGAATCAACTGTGAACTGTCCAAGTGGCATGGTAAATCTGAAATTGTAAAATTGAATGGAAAGAACCAATTATTTGGTTCCTCAGTATACTGGCTCCTATATTACTCTACTGATCACCACTTCTTCCTCAAAGCCATGTGGCCCATAAGGTGGTTGCAACAGGTACCAAATTTCTTCTGTGGGACACTGATCTTTGATCCAAGTTAATTAAATTTATTTCTGGAACAAGCCATTTTCAAAATGTATGAATCAGTATAGTTCCACTGAAGTTAGTAGAATAATGCTGCTTTGCATAAATTGCCTCTCCCTAATCTTATCTTTTTCTATGGAATTCTTCATGTTGAATGTATAAGACACGCATTTTGTTCATTGGACTCATGTATGTTGAAACCCAAGCATGAGGAAATAGAAAGACTGTCAATGACATTCTTTCTCTTTGAAAGAAATCCAAGACTAAAGGAAAAAAAAAATCATAAGTATACTTTTTCATAGGAACACACATACTGGTGTTTTGGTTTTGCTTGGTACTGTAGATAAAGTACTTCTGAAGAAGGATTATAGACCAAATTGTTGAAATCCTGCTAAGAAGAGATTACCAAATG
This sequence comes from Euphonia xanthogaster, assembly GCA_034509185.1. Lineage (NCBI taxonomy): Eukaryota > Metazoa > Chordata > Aves > Passeriformes > Fringillidae > Euphonia > Euphonia xanthogaster. The sequence continues at coordinate 96,251,680 of JAYDZK010000113.1, forward strand.
GTCTTGCATTGTCAGACAGAAGGCATGGAGAAGAGACAGAGTTAAACAAGATTGGAGAGCAGAGGTAGAGACTGGGCAAAGAAAAATATGAATATCAGAAGTATAATGTGAGACAATTTAAAAAGAAGAAAAATAGGAAGAAAAAGTCATTATATTATAATTTTAGACTATAGGATGGGACCTCTCTTCAGGTAGAAGAATACCACAATACCACTGCTCAAGGAATGAATCAGAACTATGATCACAGAATCACAGTCTCAGCTAGGCTGGAAAAGAACTTTGTGATATTTGAGTCCGGCCTATGGCCAAACACCACCTTGTCAACTCGAGGGCTGTCCTGGACTGCCTACTCAGAGGCAGCTGATATTCCAGATCCCCTTGAGCTAAACTAAGGTAAAACAACACCAAGCAATCATTTAAAAGTTTTTCTTATAGCACAATGGTTGAAAACTTGTGATACATCAAACAGCCTGTGGCAGGAGCAATTTAAACATTTCTGAACAGCCCGTGGAGTAAACTTTCTGAACAGCACGTGGTAACAGATTTCTGAACTGCTCCTGGCAGAAGAAAAGAAAAGAAAAGAAAAGAAAAGAAAAGAAAAGAAAAGAAAAGAAAAGAAAAGAAAAGAAAAGAAAA
>JAYDZK010000113.1:96252451-96264042 GCA_034509185.1 Euphonia xanthogaster
AAGAAAGAAAGAAAGAAAGAAAGAAAGAAAGAAAGAAAGAAAGAAAGAAAGAAAGAAAGAAAGAAAGAAAGAAAGTGGAATAAATATCCAGGTCACCACCCAGGTTTCCGAAGCCGTCCCTGGTCCAGTTCCTCCCGATGGTGGGTACATCCACAGCCCTTCTTAGCTGTGCTATTTACCGCCTCATGCAGGTACATCTTCTTATTCTCAAAGTTTTCAGAAAGGACTTGGAGGGTCCCATGATTTCTGTTCCTGTCCCCAAAAGAGACTCAAATGCGCTGCTGCCTCAAACTTGTTTTTAGCTGTAGTTGCCCAAGATAAGGAAGCTGGTCCCAGAAAAGTGGCATCCTGCCTCCGCAAGATGCTCTTTTCAAACCATACCTTATCTCGTTGGCATGGTAACATTCTCTTCTGCCAGTGTTTTGAGACAGTAAGGGTTTCAGGTTTACATTAACTATTTCAGGCTTTCATTCTCTCACACCACCCCATGGCTCAAACAGCCAGTTGAATACTATTAATATTTCCATAAAACACTCATTTTAGAAAATGTTCAGGTTGAATTTTGATCAGCCTTGTAGAGGAACATATTCCTGTTTGCAATCCATAATAAATGAAATAGCATTAGACCTGACAGTGGAAGTCAATGACACATCTTCTAGGGGGTTTTGCAACAGACCTTTTGAAGAAAGGTAGTTATTATTTTCAGCATGCATAAATGCTTCAGGTTTCTGTAATGATGTCATATACTATTTCTACAGGGTATTACTCTTGAACTTTGTAATGGACTGAAGGCAGTTTCACCTTTAATGATTTATGAACTGATGGGATTGTTGCCTTAAATGTTCTGTTGTCTGCACCTATAAACACTTAAATCACTGCTTTGTCTTGGACTTTTTAGTGACTTGTGAATGCTGCTGTAAAATAGCCCTTATAGCACTATATATCATGGGAAGGTTACACTGTAACTGCTTCTGTGATTTGTTCTCCACTTCTGAAGAGCTCCAAACTGTCTGCACATCACAGGCAAAGAAATCCTACAACAGAGACAAAGTCATTCTGGTCTCAGGTGCATTGCAGCCAGGAGTTGCCTTTGCACAGCTTGTTAAGTTTTCTTAGGGGCATTTGGAATGATTTTCCAAACTGCTGTCTGACTGATGCCTCACACAAACTATCGTTTGATTCAGGAAAACTTAAGGCAAGCCCCCCTTATTCAAGGCTTCTGAGAAAGGAAACTCAGCACACCACAGCAGGTAGCTGGACCAGCGTGTGGTCTGAGACCAGGGAAGTGAGAGTGCATTTAGGTACTCCAGAGAAGTGCAGATACTTAATACTGGAAAGTGCGTTAAATACCTTTTAAAAGTTATTTTGCAATGTGAAGAGTTGCCTTAAGTTCCTACGAAAGAGTATTTTTTTTTTCTATTTCAACCTTGTGTGAAATTCTTTTTCTATGTAAATGCTACATTACATAAGCATTAAAAAGACTGATGGCAGAAACCCAGAAAAACAGATCTTTGCATAGAGCAATTGTTTTTCTATTGCTGAGGTAGAAAAATCAATAGTGCATCAAATCTGCTTTGTTCTTGAATCATTAAGGGCTTTGGTTCCAGATGGGTACATAAAAAAATTACTTACCTCAGCTTGCATGCATATATTGCAAAGAAAAAACCCCAACCAGATTAACAAGCCTACACTATAGAGTATGTTCATTTTCTACATCATACAGACCAAATCTAATCTAACCCCAGAAACACTGCTTCATTTTCCATCAGGAATCTCTGCCCATTTAACGGTGGCATATAATCTGGTATTTATGTTGGAAGCACTATGTTTTCTATCATCATTACACACTTTAAAATTTAGCATGATTATACTAGAGACACTGAGAAGGCTATCCTTAATTTTTTCCAATGCTTCTGTAAATACTGTCTTTCATAAATATGTCAGATGGAGGGGCAGAGAATGTAATAAAAAGACAAGGGTGTTGTAAAACTGAAACTTGAATTTAAATTCATGAGTCTATGTCCAGTTGCTAAAATATCTATTTTTATCACCTTGGTTAGTTCATGACTGATTTGAAACATCTAACTGTATTTGAATTGTCTGAAGTAATGTAGCTGATCTTTAGTGAATAGGCCAGTTCACTGTCCTAAACTGGGAACTCTGCTGAAGGGACTTATAGTTCCATTCACCACTGTAAGTCTGACCCTAATGCAAAAGTTTCAGTTTTGAAAAAATGGCCAAATATTTGGCTTCTTGTGAATATTTTATACTTTATTTCTATTGAAACTTAACTGCTATTTTCACCAGTGTTTCTGGTAGTGCTTCTTAACACCCTCAAGAAAATTTGCTGAAGGAATGGCCTCCTGGCTGAGGAGACAGCAGGGTTTTTTTATCACATTAGCTGTAGCAAGGGCAACAAGACAGGATCTACTTCGTGTCTTTTCCTACGGAGATATAAATTTCATTTTCTTACAGACATTCTGTCAGTACTGTTACTCTGCAGTAACAAAATCAGATGTACTCTCTCAGGTCACACAGCTCTATTTATGCACTACTTGCAATAATAGGGAACACAGTTAGAATTGACTTACCCCTAACATAATCTGCCCAGCAAATGATCTTCCTGCTGGGTACTCTATCTTTCACATTTCCTGTGATTGAGTGTACAGCTAAGAAAATCATGGTTAGGTTTGCATTCAGACTTCATACTACAACTTCCAAAGGGTAAAAGGTCTATTGTCCAACTGAGAAGCGAGAAATTAGTAATCTGGCATTTTATTTTTGTGTGGTTTTGGTCATCACTTGCTTCTCAAAAACCCTTGTATCCCATCTGAAAAATCTATTTTTACAAGAAATCCATATTCTTATGCATAATACTTTACTGAATCTTAAAGCCTGGCATTTGCAGACACTGTAGTTAGTAATGAATAATTGGAAAAGCCAGTCTGTGTGAGAAAATACACACTTGCAGAAAGGTGAACAAACACATGGGGAGGAGAGGATGGGTCACCACAGGGAAGAAAAAGCCTGAGGAGAGGGCTGTAAAATCCTTCTGCTGAGATCAGAGCAGAGGGAGGAATTTTTATGCTTATCTTTATGAAATGTGAATGTTTATTTTTTATGAAACACCCTCCCCTCAAATATACACATCTTGCAATATTTTCTGATTCCAAATTAATTCTTTCTCTGAATTCTCACTAAGATATCCTAGATTCTTCAGACACAATTCAGATACTGTTTTTCTTCTTCCCATCCCTTAGACCTCTTCACTGCTGACATATCCAGCCTGGTCTAATGATGTTATTAAAATGAAAACAATTGGATGAAGGAACAAAAATTATGCAGGCATGTATTTGGTTAATGCTCCAGAGAATAGTGCTAGGTGGTGTGCAGTTAGGCCTCCTTTTAGTATTTGGATAAATGTCTGTCTTGACAAAGATCACAAATTTTCATGAACATCTCATCTTTACTTTTTTTCCTAGCAATAAATTAGTGAAATACAATGGAAGTTACCAGTTTAAGGACACTCAGAACAAGAGATCTTGGTTAATAAGCAAACCTTGCAGTAATTCAAAACACAGAGAAAAGGGTATCAGAGAATTATAGAAACAGAGCAGAATTCTGGACTTCCAGATAAAAATGTATTTGTACATGTTAGTGGATATAGGTCAGTTGGTACCTAGACATAGAAGAGGGTTACACATGTGCATGTAACAAAGACTTTAGATTGAGCCTTCAAGTAACTCAGAATAGAGTCTAATGAATCACTACCATGTCTGACACATAAGAATTGACATGTCTGTGAAAATTCTGTCAGCATTTGTATCTGAAACATGGGCACGACTAATAAAATTATAACATAATTACTTCACCCTTAGAAAATGAAATGATACAAAGGGGTTTTTTGCCTGATACTGAGAATCAGAAAAACGTTTTTGCTTGAGTTGGGAACTGATTAACTTTGTGGATAGTGAAAAAATCCTGTGATTAAAGATAAATTAAAATTTTTAAATTAAATTTTTAACTGAAAGACAGAGACTTAACTCAGGTGTCATGCATCCAGGCTACAGGCAGCAGTTGATTTCTCCATAAAAGGGAGTGAAGATTGCATATCTATGATTCAGCACAAGGAACTGGAGTAGAACTGAATTAATTTGGACCACAGGACAAAGACAGACCAAATGATAATGTAGAGGAAAAATTTTAAGAAACAGGAATACTTATTTCCCTATGCTGAAAGTACAGCAGGAAGATCTAAAGAGACTCAATACTTGCACAGATAGAGGATGGAGAAATGTCCAATGAAAGGGAAGATAATTGTAGCATGTTTGCAATCTCTCTCATGACCCTCAGGGTGGGTAAAGAACTCTCTCATTACTCTCAAGGAAACTAAGCTGCCATTCATTTAACTGTTGTTATTCCAACTGGATGCATGTGGTCTGTCAGTAAGAAAGACAGGAAACAAGAGATGTTATCCCTTTGTGTAGCAGTTAACACACAGCAGTGCCACACACTGCTGACAATACTTAATTGTCATACAGGGCCAGAATATTCTCAGTGCAAGGGAAAAAGATGATCAATAATAATTCAAGTATGCGATGTGTTGCTTTGAAAAACAATTCAGGTATGAAACAATGGCATCAGCTCTTAGGAGGAGCAATGCTTGTAGGGAAAAAAGAATTTATTTCCACACTCTCTGAAATGGCTAATCACCTAATCATAATTAGGATCACAAGGCACATGAACTCCAGACACACAGATTTAAGCCATTGGAATGAAGATGGAACTGTGCATGCAAATGACTGCATTTGATTCTGAGAGTCCAGTGGAGGAGCTGTGACATGAGATATAGATGAGGAAATCCATGACTGCTTACAGGTCTATTATGTAGGTAGCTTTAAGTCTGGCATCTCTTCTTAGGAGAAATACATGTGTATGGACAAGGAGTCACAAAATAAGAACCAAAAAGAATAAAGAATAGTCACATTTTGAATAATTTTTCCTTGAAATAACAAAGATAAATATCATTGGACCTTATACTCTTCTACAAGAAATCAAATGAACTGCAAGTAAAAGTCAATGATTCCCTTTAATAATTTTGCAAACTTAGAATGTGGTATTTTCACCACATCTGAAGAAGCATGCTGGACTAAGACGTGCAATGGCTGTTCAAGAATTTATGTCATATTCAATCATATATATGAATAATGAAAAGTGTTCAACAGAAGAATACAGTTTCATTGCAATGTACAATATTGATATATTTTGAAGATAACAGGTTTTCTAAGGAAACATCAAAAAGAGCAAAAAGTTTTTAGTATACATATGTGTGTGTGTTTATGTAAGTATAGTGATGAGGCAAAATGTTAAAGAAATAAAATTTCCGAAATTATGCTGGAGGAATGAATATTTTCACTATAGAGCAATAGAGAACACTGCATAAGAACTCAGAAATAAATATCAGTGAGCCAGGATGAAACATATAGCCTGCTCTGAATTCTAGCTGCTGCTTAACTAGGAAAAGATCTCAATGCTGTTAGTGAAGGAGAAAGGACAGGCAAGGTGCAGATATTTCTGGACTGGACTATCTTTCTAATGAGAATATAAAACTTTCACAACTCCTTGACTAATAAGCATACCCAAGTTGTATATTAATAACTTTTATTGCTCAGAAGAAAAATCTGATTCTTCATGGAAGACTGGCCATTTTGAAAATGGTTGACAGATTTTTTTTAACTATACTCCAGTTGACTTTCATTTCAATGAGTTATATAAATGACATTGAAAAGTAAAACTTGCTGCTTAATAAGATAAAACAAGCATATCACATCTTCATAATTACTTTGAATAGTTCCATTTCAAATTCATTCATTTAATTTGGAGAATGGACAGATTTGAATATTTTTACGAATGGTAGCAACATCTCTTCAGAAAATGTTTTTGTTGTTCAGAACAATTGAGTAATTTCACTTATTTTGAAGCACAGAAACCAATTTCAGAAAAATGTTTTCACAATAATTGTGAGTTGTGATAAGGAAAATAATTGCCATAGAAAGGGGTTATTTTAGAATTAAACCTTGAAAATAAGCAATTTGATCTGCTCAGCAACTTCTTGGGGTCAGAGAAGCAATTGCAATATTTGCATGGAGGAAATGCTCCAATATTACTGATACTGTTGTGCACTCTGGGCTCTGAATTGTAACCTCAGATTTCAAAGTGATGGATGCCACCTCCATTGCTCCATATCACTGCATGTTATGCTGCTTATACACCTATAAAGAGGTGGTGTTAGATTTCAAAAAGTATTACTCTGCTCAGAGTTGGAATGAAGGTAATAAAATACCCTCTTGGGAGGAAGAAGCAAATGGAAAGGTACAGACATCCTGAATAATTTTAGGACTAAAATTCAGGAGCCAGCAAAAAAGAAGAGAATGACATGGAAAATATCTATGCAAAAGAGGTTCCAAAAGTATTATACTTATTCATTATTGTGCATTCCAAGGAATTATCTATTTTGTATACACAAATCATCATTTACTTGCATTGATGGTATGATTTGTTTTTGGCGTTTTCCCAACCTCATTAACTACCTCACTTAAAGGGGACTACGATGAACAGCAATTGAATATGAATGTGATTTTTTAACAGCATTCGTTTCCATCCCTTCCTTGCAAGATTATTTTACAATTTGACATCATGAGCAAGGTAGTCTCAGTCTGTGAAAATGCTGTTTTGTGAAGCGTCTGCTTTTGAATTGGATCCACTAATCTTCTTGTAGCTTGAGTGGGACTATTTGATTTAGGTTCTTTCCTAAAGTTAGTAGTCTCACTCTAGTAATATTATAGATTTGAAAGGGAGGACCTTTTAATTTTTCATAGATCGGTATCATCTTCTCTAATCTGTGCAACACCTCTTCTAAATGATTTCCCATTAAAATCATAACTGCCCAGACAGCTACATTGTATCAAGTGCCCACTGTTTTGTCCAGGAACATTCCCTTTATCTTTGCTTTATTTCCATTGGTGTGCTCTTTCATGTTTAGTTTCACTTCTTTGGTCTTCAGATCACAGTATTTTGATTAAGTGATTTCTTCTCTATCTCTAAGCCTTTTCAGTTTATTTCAGAACTGTAATAAAATAACAAAAGCAAAAAAACCCCATCCCAAACAACTCAAATCAAATACTTTTTTATGTCTTAAAAAAAAATACCAAACTTTTTAAACTTCTGTTAATTTCTGTCTTTTTAATTGGATATTTATTTCATTAGCATCAAACCAGTCTTCACAACTCTTTGAATTTTCCTTCTCCCTTTTAATTCTTATAAATTAATTAACAAAATAATTTTCATTTCTATGTAAGGTTTACATTGTTAGTCTCTAATTTCATAGAATGATAGAACTGTTTGGGTTGGAAGGGACCTTAATGAACATCCACCAACAGGGACATCTCCCATTAGACCAGAGTCTCAATATTCCGTTGAACCTGGCATCAAACACTGACAGGGATGGAGAACACACAACTTTTCTGGGCAAGCTTTTCCAGTGCTTTTTCACCCTCACAGAAAAGAATTTCTTCCTAACACTAATCTAAATTTCCCCACTTTCCATTTGTACCCTTACTCCTTGTCCTAGCACTACAATTCCTGATAAAGAGTCCCTCTGGCTTACCTGCAAACCCCTTCAGATACTGGAAGGTTGCTATGAGCTCTCCATGTAACCTTCTCTTCTCCAGACTGAACAGCCCTAACTTTCTCAGCCCACGTTCTTAGGGAAGGTGCTCCAGTTCTTTTATCAACTTTTTGGCCCTCCTCTGAAATTACTCCAACAGTTCTGTGTCCTTCTTATGTTGGGGACACCAGACCTGTCTCCAGGTGGGGTCTTACAAGAGCAGAATAGAGGGGGAGAATCACACAACCTTCTCTTCTCCAGAAAATAAATGTAAGAGAATTTTAATTTAACTTTTCTATTCACTCACATTCAGTCTTGCATTGTCTATTTGATGCCTCCTTTCATGGGATATTTGCTTGTTTTGTTTTCAAGACTCCATCAAGAAAGGAAAACAAGATTGAATGATTAAGATGCAAAAAGTATTTGCCTCAAGTAGAAGCAAAAAGCAATGGAGAGAATCAGTGTTATCAAAGGTCTCTGAGTAACAAGTGGTGGGGACAGTGCTCCTCTGTCTCAATATAATCACTTACCTACCTGTGTCCTTTTGGCAGTCATTAATGCATAAACCTGTGGGTTTGTCTCATTTTGGAGTGGAGGGAGAGTATAGCTGAGTTGCATCACCCACTTCATTGCTGGAATGACGCATTACTGGGAACAGACTGGTGATCCCTGTGTGAGGCAGGGGACCTGCCCAGTCTCATTCACCTGGGCTCCCCTGTTTTGAAGGCAGTATCAGGGGGGTGCAGAGGCTCTGCCATCACAGTTGAGTTGGTGCAAGTTGGGTTCAGATTCACAGCTTTAGTTTCTTCTTCATTTGATACCTTTGAACTTTTCAGTCATGTATTTGCCAGGTATCTAAATTGCCTACACTAAAAAGGCTTCTCCCACCACTTATGATGAAGCTGTCATATCACATAATCCTGTCATTTCCATACCATACAATTACATTCCAATTAATATCCACACATTCAAACAAAATTTTTCCATTCTCTGTTCTTATGATTCCACAATTATGTCACACTTGTTATGTTGCATCTCTTCCTGTTGGTCTGTGTATCCTTTCCCTACTCTTTTAAGTTATTTTCATCTGGGGGGCCTTTTTTCTTCTTCTCCTTGCCATGAAAGATATCATAAAATTAAGACCAATATTAGAAACTATAGGATTCAATATCATTATCTCCTCTTCTAATTTTCAGTTTTGTTTTACCCTACCAAGGCATCTTAGTTTTAAAGTCCAATGAGCCCTGGACTGCCATCTAGAAGATGACATCATGTTCTGACACCAGCATTGTAATTTTTGTCCTACTCATTAAATTTGATCATTTATTCCTTGCAATTTTGAAAGCTAGTTCCCAGCCAAGCTAAGGGATGAAGTTCTTTGTTTAATCTAACCAGTTTGAGTAGATGCTTTGCTGAGTTACCTCTAACCCCAAAAAGAAATGGAGAAAGGAGTGTGTAGGTTGCAAGTATTACACTGTCTGATTATGTGTATTTCTGTAGTACCAGCAACAAAGCCTATTGAAAATAGTACACCCAGGGATTGTCACTGTGAGATAATTTTAGTAAGACCCAAATCTACAAATTAGCCATTCAAACTTGCCATTCTTATTTATCTTCTCTCTTAATTTCATTTTTACTGAGTTCAAAAGCTTCCCTTTTTTATTTCAGATGATGTTTTACCCAGATGAGTTACCTGCTGTATATAAACAGCACTTTCCTTTTTTTCTCGTGCAATTGATTTTATGATTAAGAGAAGTATGATACCTGAGCACATGGCTATGTGCTTTCACTACAGTTCTCTGTAGTGAACCAAAATGATAATCTAGTTTGTATACTGTTAATATTTCTAATGAGGTATTCATTAATATTCTAAAGTCATTATCCAACACTTTAACCATTTTGACATTAATTAAATTTATGACCAGACAAAGCCTGTGGCATCCTGTACCTTTCATAGTCAGTCTTCATCTCAGATTTCATAACAAATGGAAAACAAGGGATGCTACACAGTCTGTAATATCACTGATACAAAGGGTGGCATACCAACTTCTAAAGCACTGAATGAATCTTTGAATTACGATAAAACATTAATAACTTTCTCTTCTTGGATTTGATAGTGTTAATACACAAATTTCATTTCTGTCCTTGACAAACGATAATGGATTTTCTCCAAAGGCCAATTAGCATTTAACAATTAAGTGAAAAAGATATGTAATGATCCTGATGGAATGAAACTACTTGTTACAGGCAATTCACAGGACAAATTGATATATGCCTATCTAAAAATGTTAAAGACAATTTCCAGCTCCAATCGTTCTCACCCAAACTTATTTTTATTCCAAACAAATGCTTATTTTTCTAGTGATTGGCATAATTTCACAAATTTATATCATACACAAAGATTGCATACACAGCAGAGGAACACTATTTTTTTTTTTTCAGAGTCCAGCTGTTTTCCACTGAGTACACAGATTATTAGACAGGATAATAAATCCCAGTCTGTTCTTTTTTCCCTTTTTTTTTTCTTCTCAAAGTAATGAATCTTGTAGCATTTTTATTTATCAATTGGTGATGACAAAACACAAGTACAAAGAACATGCACCTTAAACTGGAAGAATTAGGGTGTAGCATTGCTGTGGGTGTTATATATGGAGGCTTATTTCTTGCTAATATACCTGTAAGAGTATAAATGTTTAATAAAATTGAAGGTCATTTTTAAGACAAGTGAGATGCTGTGTCTGCTAATTACTCTGGCTGGTCATATGTGTGTCTCTTTGACAGGAGTAAAAGTCAGGTCACTGACTGTGAAGAGCTCTGAAATTCCACTCCTCTCTTATTTGCATTGGACATCTGCTAGACATTTATAGGATTTAATCAATAAACTTTCAATTCCTTCTTGTTCACATCACAGGTCATAATGACATTTACAGAAGCTAAATGTCACTTGATTTCTATTCATATTTTGGAGAGATAAATGTAGAATTATGAGGGAATGTTTTTTTCCAGAGATGAGAAAATCGAAAAAGTCTAAAGTATAAATAACAAATAAACTTTCCTAGTGGCCCTTAGGTGATAGCTTTCATGCATTATTCTAAATCTATTTTAATTATGTTTTTAACAATCCTATAGTCTTGCATACAAGATGAAATGCCAATGAAAATCACAACTATTTTATATGTGCATATTGAGACACTGTTAAATTAGTTAATTGGCCACTGAGCACCAAAATCTGACTTTTAATCTTCTGTAACAATTGTTTTCATTGCCTTCAATGCTCTTTTCATTTTTGCTGGCCTTTATTCTTAATTCAGTAAGGATTTGTATGAGTAGCTCCCAAGAATGTTATTTGGAATTACAAGATGATTCTCATGCAAAAGAAGGAATACATATCCTTAAAAGTCATTATCCTCCAAAATAAACAAGCTGAAATAGTCTGTTAATAGCAAGTATAATAATGACAGGTTGGCTCTGAATGGTAGGAGTAAAATTTTATGAATACTAAGAAGCATGTTTTGAAGTACCACTCTGTGTTATTCATAGCCAGATGTTTAAGCAGCTATCCTAAACTGTATATTCAGCCGAAAATAGTTAGTTTCTGCTAAACTAAATATTTAAATCAAGTATAATTCAGGTAAAATTATTTTTGTCCTGATAAAAATATAGCACAATAATTTCCTGATAATTTTGTCTTTTTTTGACCTTATATGATCATTCTGTAACATATAGTAACAGAGACAAATGCACTGTGATATGGATAAATGGCATCATTCGACCATCAGGTCCTCATATGTTCAAATGTCACGTTTAGATTTTATTATTACAGAACTAAAAAAAAATTCTTATAGAAAAACTGAAATACCTGCCCTATTTGTATAATAACTACCATAATGTAAAGATCACAGTGTATAAATTTTCATTTAGGAAC
>JAYDZK010000113.1:96266096-96307798 GCA_034509185.1 Euphonia xanthogaster
CCTACACGAGCTCTTCCGATCTAATAATTTCAATGATCATTAATTTTATTTACTTCCTAATTCTTGCCTGCATAAAAAAACCCCCAAACACAACTTTATGAGGATAGAAGAAGGAAGACATCTTTTTAACCTCTAGTGCTTAAAAACATAAGTTTGGGAGTTTTAAAGAAATTTTAGAGCTTACTCAATTTTAGCAAGTCTTAATACGATACAATTATGGTTAAAACCAGAACATTATTGTATCTAGATTAGCTGGTCTGTAGCTAGGTGTGGAAAATGGCCGAGCAGAAAAGGACCTGGGAGTGCTGGTTGGCAGCTTCCTGAGCATGAGCCAGCGTGCACCCAGGTGGTCCAGAAGGCCAATGGCATCCTGGCTTGGATCAGCAATAGTGGGGCCAGCAGAACTGGGGAAGTGATAGTTCCCTGATGTCAGCACTGCCGAGGCTACACCTCAGATCCTATGTTCAGGTTTGGGCCACCCAATTCAGGAATGGCATTGCTGGAGCAAGCCCAGAGAAGGGCAATGAAACTGGTGGAGGGTCTAGAGGGTAAGCCCTATGAGGAGCAGCTGAGGGAGCTGGGCTTAGGAAAGCTTAGAAAGGGTAGTTGGATGCTTCAAAAATTTTGATGGAAAATAAGATTTCTTCTTGAACTGTGTAAATGGATGTAGATTTTTTGCTAAGAACGCTACTACTAATGTAAAACATTACTAGCTCCACTGAGCTGCTTGGTATGATTGTGAGCAATACTACCACAATGATAATCAAACAAGAAAAAATGGTAATTACCTTAATACCTTGGATATAGAGACATAACTTAATCCTAGAAAGGTTGTAAATCTGGGGAATGGGTATCCCTCTATTCATTCTAAGAAGTAATCATTGCTATTTTCAACTCGACCATCGCTCTACTGATTGCTGCTCATTTAGCAACCTCATTTCTAGGTCAATCATTGTAAGCATAGAGTTTAGCACTAGGAACTATAAACATTCTTGTATGTGACATTCCTTTCGTGAACACTGTGCCAGAAAATAATTCTGAGCCTGCACAGTTTATTATGAAGTTGTGATACATTCTCATTCATATTTCCCAGCAGGGATCAGTTGAAAGATCAGGGAAGGCAATGGCATTAGCATCAGCAGGGACTGCATCTGAGTCACACTTAAAGAGGTGTTTGGAATAGTGGGTGTTGTGTTTCCTGGTTTGATAGTAGTTTGCCAGCACTGTCCTGAGGGAATGTTTACAATCCAGTATTGTTTTTCAATCACAGCCTTCTAACTACAACTTGGAAAAAAATAACTAAATTTAGACTCCTCTATTATATTCGGCTCTGCAATATTTAATTTATCCTTATCACAGCCTGGTGCATGGAGCAAACACTTCCATTATATTGATAGGAAAGCACAACACTGCCAATTTCCTGTGAGCTGCTGGTTGGAAAAGAGCAATTGTGTCTTGTTTACAGTGGTCACTCTTTTTGAACTTTGGAGGTCTCTTTGAAGTCAAGGAGACCTACAAGCCTTTAACCTAGAGAAAATTATTGCCTCTGGGACATCCAATATAAAGCCTGTCTTCCTCTAAGATGGAGCCAAGCTCTGAAATTTGAATCCAGATTTCAGCCATTTCCTCTAAGTTGTGAGGGGAACAGAACAGAAGCAATGACTGCAAAGAAGGCATGGATCAATTTTGTTGGCCTCATTCAGATAAAAGAAAAAATCCAGAGAAATCAAAAGCAATATATTTTGAGGAACTATTCAAAAAAATAGAATTTTTAAAAGAAAATGCATTTTTGTTGAAAACTTTTTAAAAGCTCCAATTATTTAATTTCCAGTGGTTTACTATGTGATTTTATGTGGCACTTCTTTATAAATTCTATGCAGCAGAAATACTCTTATCTTTTTCACTGGTGACTATATATATAAAAAGGCATTTATGTAGGAAAAAAAAAGTGGTCTAGAAAACAACTGCTTTCTAAGTATCAAAAACAAAAACTTAAACATATTTTTAAAAAGGCTTAAAATATGCATTTGAACAGATAACTACACATGTATACTAGGAGTCAAAATTGACTTCAATCCTAGATAAATGTAGATCCTCTTGTTGTGTACCACGAGACTGATACTGGGACGCAACATCTATGTGCTCCTTAGGCTAAGGTAATGGTAATATCCTGCGGCATGTCCAAAGTTAGACTAACAGAAATAGGGCAAAGAAATCAGTAAGAAGGAGTAGTGCCAAGTCTTTTTGGGATTATTTGGAATCTGAACTGCAAACCAGTATATCCCAGGCAAGCAAAGTTTGACTTTTCCGGACTAAGCTTGGGATACAAGAGCAAGTGAATTGGAATGTAAATTTCTAGGTAGCAAATGGGAAGAAAGACACTGAATATAAATGATGAGAGAGAATGTAGACAGATATTGCAATGAGCAATCTGCTCACTTCAGTATAAAGATGCAAATAAGTGGGCTAAAGGGAATGCAAGAAAGCTTTTTTGGGAAAAGTAAAGAGGAGAGCTTATTGGTTTGTGCTTTCATGCTGTGGGATATTTATTGTGAAAACAATACATTAGTAGTCTATTCAGAACCTGTCTACTCATAACTTTAATCACTCTGTTGTTCATAAGATACTGGAGGGGAGAAAAAAATTAACATTTGTGAATAGAATCCAATGCATGTCATCATTTACTTAATGTAAAACTGTGCAGTTCCAGGAAAGGGAAATGAAGGCAGTCACATTTACAGTATACAGGCTTAAGATACATTTGAAGGAGCCTGACACCTGTTAAAGACAAAAAATATACAGCTAGTCATCTGCAGCTACTGTCTTGTTCAACTTTTGAGCAAAGAGTCAGAACAATTTTTTTCCTGTGAGCAAAGGTAGAGTTTTAAACAGTTTTGAACAGGGATGTAGGGACCACTGCTATTACTATCATTAGTGTTGTCATGGCATGTACTTCATGCTGTCCACAGACAGTAGAACTGGCACCTAAATTGCACTCTTCTGTGTTTTTGTAGTTCAGACAGGACCATCTGAAGACTATCAGGAAAAACCTGATGAAGTAAAAGGCAGCAACACTAACCTGTTTAATTAGATGCTGTCTTCTAATACTAAAAATCCAGAAGGCATTCCAAACAAATCTATATAACCTTGTACTAAACTAAACTTTCTGCCTATTCATCCAAAATCCTATTGGAATTCAGGCTGAAAACCAATTTACAGATACCTACTAAATAGGTATGCAGTGTTGATTGGCTCCCTAAGATTTGTTTTCACACCACAGCATAGTTCTTCTGGTTAATTCTTTGCAAATGTGCTTTATAAATGAAAATAAATAGAAATGTATTTATATAAATGCATGTATTAAATATTTCTGGACCAGAATTTTATTTTATCACATCACAACAGTGAAAATATCTACAAAAAGAAACACTCTGTATAAAAAGGAGTAATTCAAAAGGGGGAAAAATACTCCCAGCCCTGATTTCTTAAGGACATTGTGTCAACCATACAAAACACTGGATAGGAAAGGTAAACTTCAACTTTGTCCTAGAAGTGAAAGCTCAGCAGGTCTGTCAAGACAGTACATGAGGAAGAAGTAGATCATGGGAATTTGTCTATTTGCATTTACATCAACTGTTTAAAATCTGTTGTTTTTGCTAAAGTTAGTTGCAGCATCTGACTGAACAAAATAATGAATTCTTTCTAATTCTGCTGAAAAAAATTGAGGCCCTTGGGACTTTATGTCAGCACAAAAAGTGTTGTGAGTGGCTATGAGATCCTTCTTGATTTCTGTTTCAGTGTTTCCCTTCTTTCACTTCCAACTTAAATTTAAAATTTACAGTCTTGGAGTAGCAAGTACTTTTGAGTTCTAATAAATAGGATGAGAGTGGAGGGGAGGGGAGGGGAAGAGAGAGGAAGGAAGGCAAAGAATAGAACTGCTGCCAAACTTATACACCTGACAGTAATTCATGAGGATAAGGGGCTTTACCTGTGATTGTTTCAAATGAAAAGCATTAAGGAAGTTCCCAACCAGTGGAAAAACCTTCTAAATCATATCATGAGCACAGTATCTGGACTCCCTCTCAATGAACTCAAAACATACCGTTGGCTGTAGGCAGTATTGGTGCCGCTGTGAATCACGCCAGTCTGGTCCTGTATAGAGATCAGCATACATGGGAACGTTATTTTTTTTCTTCTTATTCAGAAATTTTTCTTCAGGGCATAAGGAAGAAAATTCTGTACCTCAATGATGTGAAGTCAGCCTCAAGGCCAAAGTATCACCTTCAGCCTTTTAAAACTTTCTTTGAGAATTAAAAAAAAAAAAAAAAAGAATTGTTGTTTGATTTGCAGCCAAGTGTTCTGACACTGCACAGTAGCACTGAGATGAACTGCAGGATGTTCAGTCAGTGTTCAGCAAGGGGTTGGGAGTTCAAAAAGGTGCTGGTGCTAGGGCATGCAAAGGCAGATGACTGGAATATATTTGTGTATATTCATTTTTATATGTTTGCATATATACATGTACTTACATGTATATGCATATATAGTGCTTTAAAAATAACCAACCCATCAACATTTATTGAGATTAATTACTGTAAGCAAGAAAAAAAAAATCTGATTCTAAAATATGAAAAATTAGGAAAAATGCATGGAGATTTTTCTCTATGGATTGGACTTACCCAAATGGTAAATGCAAGGAACTCCCTCATGGTAATCACAAGGAGATAAACAGCAATTCTAAAGTGCACAGGTCATGGCACACCAAATTTTGAGACAGTTTATCAAGAGCTACAAAGTATAGAATTGTACTTTTATAATCTCTGATGGACAATAGCTCTGTATTTCATAGAATATGCTGAGTTGCAAGGGACCAATCAGGACCATCGAGTCCAACTCCTGGCACTGCACAGGACACCCAAGGATCACACTGTGTGCCTCAGAGCGGTGTCCAAATGCTCTTTGAACTCTGTCAGCCTGGTGCTGTGACCACTTCCCTGAGGAGCCAGTTCCAATGCCCAGCCACGCTCTGGATGGAAAACTCTTTCATCATATCCAGCCTAATTCTCCTCCAAGTCACCTTCATGCCATTTCCTCAGGTCCTGTCACCAGTCATGAGAGACGAGATGAGTGCCTGCCCCTCCTCTTCCCCTCCTGAGGAAATTGTAACTGCAAGGAGATCTCTCCTCAGTCTCCTCTTCTCCAGACTGAACAGTGCAAGTGACCTCAGCAGCTCCTCATGTGGCTTCCCCTCCAGAGCCTTCACCACCCTCATGGGCCTCCTCTGGATGCTCTCTAATAGCTTAATGTCTTTCTAATATTGTGGTACCCAAAACTGCCCACAGGACGCAACAGAACAATTTATTCTACATTCCTTTAAAATGGGAGAAACTTGTTTTGGTGAAACTCCCTAAAGAGGAGGAGCTTTATCCTTTTTTGTTTCCCTGGAAGGAAATGAATAATCTCAGTCTTTCAGACAGCAGATTTTAAGACAGGAAGATCAAATGCAAGGAGTCAGAAGTTTGTAGCACAAAGACAAATTGCTGAAGAGAGCAAACAGCAGCTAGGAAAACTCATAAGTGACAGCAGGGCCATTCTAAAGTATTTGTTGAAGTTTGTACTAGTAAAGTTTGTCAAAACTTTCTACTCGTTCTTCCCTTAGTTTGAATTTTCATGTTTTAATTTAAATTCTAATAGAGATTGTATCCATTGCTTAATTATGTCATTTCGTCTGGGGATTTCAGTATGAGGAAGAATTTAAAACACATTCATCCCAAAATTCCAACCGACCTTATTTTAGTCAGCCCATACCTTAAGGATTTTCATGAATCTGTGACTGCCAAAAAAAAAAAAAAAGTTTTAAATTTTCTGATCTCCCCTACGCTATTATTCTAGCCATATTCTTGTACTAAGAACCATCAGTAGTATCTTTGCCCCTCTCCCTGTTCTTGCTCTAGTTAGTATAATGGTATGTATATAATATAAAGAAGGCCTCAGAAATATTCAGGAACAGCAATTATTTTGGGTACTTGAAATTAGGGAAGAAAAAATACTTAGAGCCAAACCATGATGTGCCCCTTGTGTTTATACCAAAAATAACCTTTCTACAGTGAAATGATTAATTCTGGGTTGGTTCTGATATTGCAGGATGGCAAGTGGCTTACAGAACAGCTAACAAAGGTATTAAAAAACTTAATTCCTGAGTCTATATTTTACTTACACTGAACATTGCTCAAGAAATCTACAATATAATTTGCATAGGAATATAATATTTTTAATCCTAAAATTTAAAAATCTGAAAAATCAAATGTGGTCATTAGAAACAACATGAGCCATATGGTAATACTATATACAATGCTATTTTTCTCCAGTCATGAGCATTTTAGCTCTCTCTTTAAAATCTCACACCTACAGACAGAAGAAAAAAGTCCTCGTTGTTTTCTGGGCTAGAATAAGATAACAGAGGATCAGGATTAAAAGGATAAAAGGGAATAAAGGTCTTTCAGGAGAGTCTGTTCTCTGACCAGTGGGACAAAATGTCAATCTTAATGAAACAAAATTATATTCTTTTGCAAATTTAATGGCACTGGACTTGGAGAAGTTAACACTTTAAAGTGGACATTGAAGGTTTAATGATTACATCACTTTTCTTAAGTAGTAGTGTAACAGTCTTGCTCTAGGGATCAGGGTGGAGATGAAAACAAGTAAGAAAAAAATGTTAGAGCTTGCAGTTTTCTAATTCTTTATGCTATTTATTTGTTTTATGTTTAAGTCTGGCTTCCTGCCACATAAAAAAAAGAAATATGGTAGTTATCAGTGGCTTGAGAGCTATGAGAGTACACATCATCTATTGCAGGGCAGTCAAAGTGACAAGAATGTGGTAGCCTGCCAGAGGGTGAAAGGAAAGGAAGGAGACACTAAGAAGATAGTGAATTAAAGAACATACAAGGGGAGGAAAAATGGTAGAAAGGTTAATGTAGGTTCAGCACAGTGTCAGAAATCAAGTCAAAAGGCTAAACAGTGAGTTCACTACCAAAAAATGAAATCCAGTAGCAAGCTAGGCAGTCAGATGAAACTTAGTTATTAGAAAGCAAGGAATATTTTGTTACTCAAAACATTTGGGAAAGGAATCCACCATTGGAGCTGGATAACCAGCTAACCAAGGCTATTTTAGCTCATCAGTCAGCTGTAGTGCAGTCAAACATTAAAAGGTAGATAAGAAGATATCTATGAGGCATCAGTGATCCATAGAACAGGTCCTACCCGACTGGCAGACCAGGTAGTCGCCTAGGAGAGCAAAATATTAAGGGCAGCAAATGTCTAGTGACCATTTATTGTGCCAGTGGAGATTCACTTGTGTGAATGTCTTCCAGATTGCCTGTGGCAGCAAAAGTGTGAAGTAGGTGCCCTGGTTTCAACCAGATATCATTACTAAAATCAGAGATTACTTTTTCTGAAATGAGGGGAAAGATGCTTAAATGACTCATAGAAAGTAGAAATGAGAATCACAGGAATTATTCCCCCAAATCCATTTGGTGTGTCACAGCTGCAGCTGCCCTTGTGTGTACATGTGTGCTTGAACATGTGCATGTGTGTGCATGTCCCTGGTTTTGGTTTGTGTGCTTAGCTATTTTTTTACAAGAGCTACTCTGATGCCAGATGCTTGCTTCTGGAAAGGCTTAGGCTTGTCTGAGTCCTCTGCTCTCTTATAAGTGCAGCCATCCTCAACACTTTTCAGACCTCTCAGTGACCTTGGAATCAGATCAATACAGGCTGAATTAAAGCACCTAGGTTTTTGCATCACACTATTATGTGTAAAAACCCCTGCTGTTTCCATAGGCTGCTGCTTTGCAATTTGTAAGTTTTATAGTCAATGATTATGTTCAGAAAGCTTTTGGGTTCTAATTCTTTCCTATGTACAATATTTCTTATTTTCATAGCTGTATGTGAGAAATTGACCTTTATGTTTGAAAATTGGTTTCTAATATTTTATTTCCACTTTTTATTTTGCTGACTTATTTTATTTTCTTCCAAGTTCAATATTAGGGCTTTTGCATTATTTCAGATCAGAGACAGAATTTCTGGCTGTCTGAAATACACTTGAACTCTTTCTGTAATAGTTTGTTGAAGATCATTGCCATAATTTTAAGTTTCAATCTCATAAATTATAGAAAATACTTAATATTCTGTTTATCTTATACCCTTACTTTGCCTTTAACAGAAGCAAACTAATCAGGACTACGCAGAGGCATCTCTTATAATGACATTTGATGGCCAAATGACAGCTACATTGATCATGTCCATCAAAGATTTTTGTGAATAATTACAAGTTTAGGCCACACGTTTTTTCCTGTCCAATTCTACAGTTTGCACAATTAAATTAAGTAAACATGAAAGACAATTGCTTAAAAGAAAAAAAAAACAACATTAATTTGAGAAAGAATTTGGAAGAAACAACAGCTCTTATCTGTCATCAAAACTGTCAGTTTGATGCACAAAGAGAAAGCAAATGCTTCACTGCTGCAATAATGACCTTCAACATTATTTCTTTGAACTGTGAGTACTGCTTTTCTGAAACACTGTCCTTTGGTTCCACACTGTAGACAAAAAGAAAAGAAGATAAATAATGAGTGAATATTTAACTAATGCATGTTCAAAATTGATAAGGCAAAAAAAGTGCACAAAATTTTTCCTCTTTTCTTGTGCTGTGCACATTTTAGATCTCTTTAGCAAAAGGGAAGCTCTTTCTTTCCTTACAGAAGATTGATATTCTATAAAAAAATATAGTTTGGAAGGATAGAGGTTTATGTAAAATTTAAACACAGCAATCGGTTAAGGATTGAAAAAGAAGTATGGAAGTGGATACCTGATGAAAAGAATTGGTATGATATATCTTTTATATACAAGACAATAATGTATAAGAGTAATAACTGAGAACAAAGTAAGACTATCAGTACAAACACTAGAAAATCATCATATTCTGTGAAAAGAACATTGAGGGATTTTTTTCCTACCTATTCTTTTCTTTTCTTTTTTTTTTACTAACTAGAATGCCATGTGCTGAAGCATATTTGATGCAGAGAATATTTTCTAAATTATGTGATTTTTTGTATGAATTGATGTGCATAATGTGTTAATATTTGCTGTCATGGAAAGAAAAATTCAACTTTTCTTTTTTTCCCCCGTCTGTCAGATTGATTATGACATCACTGTGTTTCATTATATAAGAAGAGATTTCTCAGAGTAAGTGAAAGCATCTGAAGCCTATCTTCAGTGGTATAAATATGTCTAACTGTTTTATTCTTTTTTTTATGAAGGATGAATTCATTTTAATACAATTTTCCCCCTTCTCTTTTGAGTTCTTCACCACTGGCAACCCTTGTACGTGATCAATTGGAATTAATTTCTAATTCATTGCAGTTTGTCCTGTTCAAGGAGGAGGTTTTAATCAGAAATTATAGCAAAGATCCTATCACAGGTGCTGTTAACAAGCCTTACAAGTTCGTTGAATCCTAGAGGCTGGTCTAAATAGTGCTAGGTTCTGAAAAAACCTTTGTGATGACACACACGCTGGCCAGACTCCCCGTGAAACAAGTTGGAGTGATTCTGCTGATTTAGGGAGCTAGAGCATTGTTGGAGAGTATAGACAGCAATTTGCTGATTTTGCAAAAGTTTTCTGCTTTGGCTGCTTTTATGGAAGCTAATGAGAATGTCTCTGCTAACATCCACATAACTAGGCTAATGGTCCCTGGGTTGGGAAACATAACCCAACTGAATATGGATTGCATCAAAACCAGAAAAAATCTTGTGGAAGAAGCATTGCCAACAGCAATATGTAATGGTTAACAAGCAAAAATACAGGCCAAAATAAGATAATTTATCTGAAACCACACAGAAATCCTGAAAGAGCTTTAGAAATCAGACATAAAATATGTCCTGCCTGAAATTCATGGGCCTTGAAAGACATCAAGAAAAAAAGCAAAAGTTAAAATCAAAATGCAAATCAAAACATATCTAGTTGAAACACAAATAAAAACATTGAAATAAAAATCAACAGTGAGATCCACATACAAAATTGCACCCCAAACTCTCAGTTAACTCATTAGTTTGGATAATAGGACAGAGGGCAGCAATGTGAGCAGGTGCAGGATGGGAAAATATCTATGGTATAATTTTAATAAAACCTGTCTCCCTGGAAAGTTATCAAAATGACTTCAAGCCCAATATCATCTCTAGCAGAAAAATTTCTAGCTAAACAGAGAGAATAATAGCACTGGTGTTCTTTATTTATCAAGAAATGTCATACCACACTTGAGGCAATTTTGAGTAGACTGTCAGTTCTGCATGTGAAAAGACGTATATGTAGTTACCTAACAACCCAGGTCAGTATATCTATCTAAGACTGAAAGAAGAATACTATTACCATTCTGTGCATCTTAGTGTTGTCATTTGAATTAATTTAATATTATTTTATAAGCAGCTGGGCTCACATGCAATATTTAAATTCTTATGTAATAATGCATTAACAGTTTTGCTGCTGTTAATAAACTACAAATCCAGCTCACTGCTTTCCATCTCTTTTATGCCTTGTCTCCATTGAAAAGGGTGGGTGCGTCTTCACCTTTAAGTGATACCAGATCAAGTTATGAAGTCCATGGATAGTCTTAAATTATGATAATTTAAATGTAAGTTTTTGTAGACACTTTTTTTTTCAAATAACAGTAATCTCATTCTAATTTTTGTGTCTAAAAAGTCCAAAAAGACAAACTATCAAACACATATAATCTTTGCAATTGCAGCATATTTCAGAATGTTTCTTATTTACTCCAGACTAATCCTTTGACATGTGAAAACAAAGGAACATGAATCTTTGGGTAGTATCATGAAACTTCAAATATTTGCCATTAGGCAAGAAAGCTGAAAAAACCCCCCATAGTTTCTACAAATCACTATTCCTTTTTCTTCTTCCTTTTTTTTTTTTTTTTTGGTGATAATGTGTTTATAAAACATGCATCAAAGTAAGAAAAACCTCCATAGATCTAGCAACATTTAGGATTATTTCTCTGATGAAAACATTATTATCCCCAAAATTCACTTTTGCATGTCTCCTAGCAATCTGTCTCTTTACATCTTAATTCTATTTAGCAAATAATATCGTTTGCTATAATTGCAACTTCATCAACAACAGCATGGCTTTTCCATTAAATCTCAAAGCAAATTTTCATTAAATGCTAGCCTGTTATTTCTTTCACAGATATTTGTAAATACCTGTGATTTTGCTGTCTAATATAATGGCAGCATATTTTTCTTTTCCTTCATGTGGGAAAGGATTTTATTAGGTTTATGGGTTTTTGTTTTATTTAGGTTGAATTTGTACCCCCTGAGGTTTGTATTTCACTTGAAATAATGATATAGTAGCGCACAAACCTCAGCATTAGCTGACAGACATAAAAACCATACATCTACCACAGACTCAGCCTCAATCAGTAATTCTCTCACTGATCACTGTATCCTTTGAGTTTGAAAATCAACCCAAGTTTTATATTGAAGATCTCATAAGGTTTTGTTCAAAGACCTCAATACGGAGAATAAAGAAAGTACACAGAATATTTCAGTATCCCATGAAGAAAAAGCTAACACAAGCTCTTGGCAAAAATTGACGGTGAGAAACTGGCTGAGATTAGAAGCAATAATTCTTTTTAGGTGCTCACTTTTATTCTGGGCTTGTTCAGCTTCAGAAGACAACAAATCTTTCTGAATTTCTTACTAGAAAAACTATTGTGCTGTTGCCTTTTCCCTAATCTGGAAATGAAACTTGAGATAATTTTAATAATGAGGTAATAATATAAAAAGGGATCTTTATTTGAAGGCCTTCAGGAGCAGTTATGGGAAAATGTCCACAAAAGACCCCACCCCTCCCCCCCACCCCCCCAGGGGTGAGTATATTTTATAGGTTTTAGGAAATTAGAATAAATGATAAAAAGCACCAATTAGGAGGACAAGTGGTGATGAAATTCCCCCCAGGCCAAGCCCTTCTCTGGAGCCCCACATCAGTGCTAGTTGTACTTTGTCCATGAGAATGTGTCCCCAAGAGTTGTTCTCGGCCTTGGTTCCCAGGAAGGGCCAAGATAGCACTGGGGCCTTGTACCCCCTGAGGCTTGGAGCTCTGGAATTTGTTTTGTCTTTCTGCTTAAGGAAAGGCCATGGAAAAGTACTGGGAAAACTGGTCGGTAATACAATAGACTAGAGAGCTACAAATATACGTGTGAAGAATACAGACAACATAGGAAAAAAGGCAAAACCTAAATGGCATCAGTGCATCTCTCAGCTCTGGTAGTGAATTATTTATCAGATTTCCCAGTTAGATTTAATTGTCTCTCATTCTTTACCAAAGTACTATGACTACAAATTCAGTCAAACATTTTCCTATTTGTAAGGGTAAACAGAGATACTACTTTTCTTCTTAGTAATAAGAATCTAATTTAGAAAAGCTTTTGAATAAAATTTAATTGAGATCCTGGTGAGGATATAGAGCAATAAGACACAGAAAAGCTGAAAATGGATTTCAGGTACCTTAAAACTGGGGGTTTAAAACTCCATATCAGAAGCTAGCAAACTTGGAAGACTTAAAAATATCTTTAGGGCCATAAGTTTTACCTTACAGTAAACTTCATATTTTATCTTTGCCTGTTGTGAAGAAAGAGGTACTACTGTGGTCTGAACTATCTGTCGTGCCAGCCTGAACCATATTTAGGAATTCAGTTCTGAAAATTTATTTTTGAAAGATGTTCATTGAAGTTGGAAAGAAGGGCCTTCCTGTGCTCAAGATCCTGGTAGATCAGGATTTATTTCAGCTTACTGGTGGCTTTCTTTTTCTTTCTTAAGCACCTTTTGTACATGCACACAGGGATGCATGCATAAATACATACTTACATATGTATGTTGTACATATAAATATATATATATATATAATATAAATAGATGAGATGACAAATTAACATTCTGGATTTAAAAAGCAGGAAATTATTTAAGTACCCCACCTCTTGAGGTGCAACTACTTTAAGCCATTCTCAGTTGGTTTCCAGAGATTGTTAAGTGTCTCTAACTCTATAAATTTGAGATTGAGGATATGTTTCTTTATGAGGTGTATTCTTTTAATAATTGAGCTGTATTTTCAGAGCTTTCAACTTCAGAACAAAATCTTACCATGTTTCTATATGTGTTTATATTTGAGTTCCAGGGTTCCACTCACAAAGAATAAACAGATGCATGAGCAATTCCAAATGTAGGTCTCTATAGCTCCACATTAATATGTATCGGTACTGTAAAATTATATTTTCTAGGAATATAGACAATAAATTTCATCTCACTCCTGATAGCTTGGGAAGAAACTAGGAAATTATTATCAAATGTAAGTATATTTTATATAGAAATTGTTTTGCAAAACCTTATCACTATTGGCATTAGTCAAGAGCAAAAGCGTTCCTGAGGGAAAAAAAAAAAAGATAACAGGAGGGGAAGGAAAGGTTTAATGAGTGCCTTATTTCAGCTGCTGTAAAGTTGCAGGCAGTTACAAATATTTACAGCTCAAAGTTTGGGGAATGGTGTATTAAACTAAAACCACTGAGAACAGGACTGGATCCCAGTTCTAGCTGCTTTGTGTAGCTTAAACACAGCTAATGGGTAGTTGCCTGAAAAACACATTCTAGGTTATATCTGAAGTATGCAATTATGCTGTACAGACCTTTTATTCAAGAGGCAGTGACAGCTCTAATGCTTTTCTGCTAACAGGAATTAGAGATTTTTACAGTAGATGTGTTTGTTTATGTGTTTGCATGTGTGCAGCAAGGAGAATATTTAAAGAAAAACTACTGCATGCAACAATAGTTTAAATCATTAAAGACAATACCAGCAAGATAAGAATATCAGGTTTTAATACTTTGGAAATCAAAACAATTAGATCACCATTACCTTTCTGCTTTCTCCCATGCACTGTTTTTTGGCTTAGCCTGAATTGTCATATGTTCATCCCTGACACCTTGGCCATAGCCAGAAAATTCCTGAGTGATGGCTACTGTGCAGTCACACAAATGCAAGAACTTCTCAATACATTTACTAATTCTGATTTTTAAGTCTGAAAAACCCAGTTCTTCGTGGTTGTCATAAGGAGGGTTGTAGCATGCAGTTACATAATAGGCTTACGCCACTCATCCCATGTTCAAAATCATAAGACAGCTGGGATGCTCGAATCTTCTGACTTTCCACTCCGTGCTCTTTTCATCCTCATGTTCAGTCATGCCATGCCCTCCTCTCTAACTTTGGGTTTAACCAGAACACATCCTCCCACCCTTAAAATACAGCTGTGTAAGAGGGTGATGGACTCAATCAATAACAGGCAGCATGTGCACACTGTGTGCTTAGCAGGAGGGAAATAAGGCCCAAGGAGTTGGAGAATGTGTGTGTCTGTGTGTGTGTGTATGACTCTTACTGTCTTGAGAAGTCAGGCCCCATGAACCTCATGAAGTTCCACAAGTCCAAGTGCAAGGTGCTGCACCTGGATTGGGGTAATCCCAGACTGGGAGAACTCATTGGGACCAGCCCTGTGGAGAAGCACTTAGGGGTTTTTGTGGATGAAGACATGGACATGAGTCAACAGTGTGCACTCACAGCCCAGAAATCTGAACACTTCCTAGGTTACATCAAAAGCAGGGTGGGCAGCAGGTCAAGGCATTCTGCCCCTCCACTCTGCAGTTACAAGACCCCCACCTGGAGTGCTGCATCCAGCTCTGGGATACTTCCCACACAAAAGACATGGTCCTGTTAGAGCAGGTCCAGGGAGGCTGTCAAGATGATCAGAGGGCTGGGACAGCCATGCAGTGGAGACAGGCTGAGAGAGATGGGGTTGTTCAGTCTGGAAAAGAAAAGGCTTTGGGGAGACCTTGTTGAAACAGTTCAGTACCTTAAGGGGGCTTATGAAAAGTGTAGAGAGGGACTATTTATATGGCCAGATAGTGCTGACAGGACAAGGGGCAATGGTTTTAAACTGAAAGAAGACAGGTTTAGATTAAATATTAGGTCAAGTTCTGTACTCAGAGGGTGGTGAGGCACAGGAATAAGTTGCCCAGAGAAGTGGTAGATGTTCTATCCCTGTCAGTGTTCAAGGCCAGGTTGGATGAGGAACATGAAGAACCTGACCTGGTGAATGGCATCCCTACCCATGGCAGGAGGGTTGGAAATAGGTGATCTTTAAGGTTCCTTCCAATCCTAACCATTCTATACGATTCTATGTCTAAAGTAAGAGCTACCTCAAAGAAATCTGGCACAGTAATTGCCAAATCAACTGGTGATGTAAATTGGCTGTAATCTTCCACTGGCAAGGGTATCTCAATTCCCCAGGAGTGTCCCAGCCACTAGACTGTAGCATATTGGAGACAAGATGAAGGAGAGGATTTGTCTTCTTATGAAGAAAAATTGTGCCTGTTATTTTATGTGAGATATTTTCTCTCAATTATATCACCCTGAGTGCTCCTGAAGAGGAGGATGAATCATCAAAGATGTCTTATTCTTAAATCTTCCCCAGAAGGAATAAGCCAAAGGGTTGAAAATTTGCCTACACGAAGTAGGATAGAGTTCTTTACAGCTGAGCTTCTAAGTCACTTACATGTCTTGGACAATGTTCTTTGGACCATCTTTCTTTCAGAGTCAAAAGAGTATTGATAATTCATAATATTAAGAAATTTGACCCTATGTTTCTAATTGTTCTAATGGCATAATTTTTAGGACATTTATAAGTATCCGTGCTTTGCTGAGAATTTTTTATCTTTTTATATTTTAAGTGTCAAGTTAGTGCCTTAAGTTTTAGCTTTCATATTTTTAGATTCTGTACTGCCCTAGTGTGTGACTCTGAACTTCATATAAAGTGTTAGCAAGTTCTCTTCATGGGGTAGTTAGACAAAACAATCCTTATCCAGCCTGAGGACCAAGGACACCACTGCAGCTTTAGGCTAAAGAAGCATAAACAACGGCAAATTGAGGAAATCAATCTGAGCAGACTGGGACTTCATAATCTGAAGCTGTAATTGGCCAATTAACCCCAATATGTAAATGGACCAAAATTTATAAAAGTGTGAAAACTCATGACTGGTCATCCATCTTGTATCTATCTTGGGTCCATCTTGGGTGGAGCCATGGCCGGGCTCTTGTGCTGCCCAAGGTGCATCTTTTGAAGGCCTTTTAATAAATTCCTGCTTTATTCCTTTGATTCTATCTAGCCTCTGTTCCAGGTCAGCATCTCTAGGCATCAAAGTATTTGCATAGGGTATAGTTATCAACAAACAAGATATGGGGAATAATGCTTGCTTTACATAACAGACTAAGGTGAGTTACAGATTGATGCAATACATTTCAGCTTATAGATATTTATAAAATGGTGCCCTCACACAGATTTTTGTAGTCTTTACTATTAGGAGTTTTCCCGCCTGTGTAAATTTTATGATGAGAATGTATGGTCCACAAAGCCATTGTTAATAAACAACATGGTGATTTCAAAAATGCTGTTCACTTCATCTCAGTTTTCTCAAGGATCTTTCTTCCTTCCTAATCAGAGCTATGAGATTTAGATAATTGCAATAAAGTAACTGAGAAAGAGCAATACATTGATTAATGTAAATCCCTGTACTTTGGCTGACTAATAGTAGCTGCCTGCATGTCAGAGTATGGGAATTTGCATACTAGGCTAAGTTACAAAGATAGAACTCTTCTATCATTGTGCAAATATAAGTGCAAGAAAATGACTGGCTGAGAAGTATACATACTAAGCTGCAAGGGTGAATCAGTCAAAACTGCAGCAGCATTCCTGGATTCTTACTGGCTGAAACATTTCCAATTTTGAAGCAATAGTGTTGGGATAGTTAAAATATGCAGAAATATAGAATAGGGAGGGAGGAACAGAGCCTGAAACAGATTTCAGTGTCTTTCCTGGGAGATAATTTTCTGTCACTATTCCTATTGCAAAATGAAGATAACATTTGTTCACCTTATAAAGATGCCTGGGTTCTTAAACTAGTAATTGGCTCTGAGACCCTTAAATGAAAGAGTTAAGCTGGGAGTCTTAGGGGCTATAACAAAGATTAGTAGCATTAGGAATGTGTTAAAAATTGCAGTTATTTTATTCATGCTTGCACTTAAACTTTTATCTGAGGAAAACTTTATTTTCATGACATTTGGGAATCATGGAATTTTGGCTATATTTTGAACTTAGACTTATTAATTCTGGCTATAAATATTATGGTATGAACCAAAGTGCATCATAGCAATGAGACTTTTCTTATTCTTTACTCATATCCTGTTTAAAGTGTATTAAATGGTATGTTAAACTTCACTATGCAGTCTAGATATTCTAATTGTAAAGCAGACCCTGCTCATCTCAGATGAAATCATGTGGTAACTATTGCCAAGATGATGTCAAACTTGTTATACATGAAATAATGATGGGTTCTAGGAAAGGAATAATTTTGTTGACTTCTGTATGAGATTTTCCTGACATTTAAACAAAATTGTCATAGTATTTGTCTGCTGTTTGAGAATACATCAAAAATACTGACCATTAATTAGGCTGCATGATTCAGCATAAAGTTTCCTGGTATCTACACTGCAGGACTTCAAGGAATCTCAGTCTTTGGGAGATTCTCCCCTCATCTATTTGCTTGTTTCAGCAGCAGAAAAATTAGCCAAGCTCATAAACTCTCCTTGGACATGTCAGCAAACACTGGAGGAACCAGTTATGGAAAACTGTGGAGAAGCACTATGGTTTCTGCCATTTGCATCATTAACATCCTATACTTTAAGTCAGACTTGCTTTGCTTATCTCTATCCACTTTTCAAAATAGCGATCATGATTTCACTGCCAGGAGCTATAAAATACTGCAATTCATTTTTCTTTGCTAGAATTGTTGTCCTATGCCGCACTCTACAGGGACTTCTCACACTTGGCATCTGCATAGTCTCAGTTTATAAGCTTCTTATTGTGAAAGGATTTCCTCTTCTAAAGAAGAAACATTGTCTGAGCTCACCAAGAGGAGAGGGAAAGGGATAGAAATCAGGAGAACCAAAGGTCTGTCTGTGCATCAAAGCACCCGTGAAACGCAGTTGAGTGGATCCTGTTACTGCTGTTTGTCAATGTCATATCTACTGCAGGTCAAAGCTGTCAAGTATTTTGCTGTCAACATGACACTTTACTTTCCTGTTGCTTGTTACTTTCCTAGAGAAAATGACAGACCCAAACAAGGCATAACTACAAGCAGCACTCACAACAGTGAAATGTTGGTGTGTTGTGCTACCAAGAATACTTCAAAGAGCAGCAGCAGAACCTGGAGTCACCAGTGATTCTTCCTCCAAAGGCCTTAGTCTAAAATTCACATGGTGGTATCAGGGCTTTAAACAGTGCTCTTTTTCAGCTGAAATATTAGCAGATGGAAATGATAAGGACATTTAGACTTCAAGGTTGATTTTTCTCATTCTGTGAAATGAAAAGATGTAGCCATATGCATAACAATGTGAGAAATAATCACTAATAATTTCAGAAAGCAAATGTGTGAGGACATCATGTGAAAATGAGGATGGCAGTAGATTGTAAGCAAGATTAGAGGATAAAAATGTTGAATATGAGAGGTTTAATTCCTCGTCATATGTCTGTTATCTCTACACTGCTGCCCAGGGTAATCTACGTGAAATAGAGACCATAAAAAATAGGGCACTTTAATAATTAACTTCCCATTCTGGAGCGTTGCAATAGCCAACAATGCAATTACAATATTAATTTGAAAAAAAAAAATCCTAATTCTGAAATACCTCTTCATAACTTTTATTTTCTGAGTTATACCGGAGATAGGATTATACAAGAAAAAATACAACTGCAAACATTGAAATTCATTGGTATTTTAATCTGAATTCTACTGATAATTTAATCTGAATAACACAGTCAGAAATTATGTCATCTGCAAAAACCTTCATACATGTGATTCTGGCATGCTGAAGTAAGCCAACTTAATTGTTAAATGTTAATTTTTAAACAATATGATGTTTCAGATTTGCAAGCTTTTTAGTTTCTTTCTTTTTATTTGGTATCGAAGAGATATATACCTATGATTATTTTTATAAATATGTATCCGTAAGTAAGAATATGATAAATAAATGAACTCAAAATTATCTAAAACACGGTTCAGGTCTAAAATACTTATCTTTCAAATTTTTGCTTCTTTTTTTACTTGTTTTTTTTTGGTTTTTAAGTTCAGTGTTGACCCTCTTCTCTCCTACCTGATTTTGGGTTTGGAAAGCATGGAGAGAGAGTATAAGAAGATTCTGTACTTTGGGTAAAACCACAACATTTTTCACATATATTTGTCACTTCATGTCTTCAAAACAGCATTCAATGCATGTTGAATAATGTTAGGGCAGTGAACCATTGAAAGCTTTCCTGTGATGGAGACAGCTTTTCCTAACAGTATATTAGATTCATTCTGACACAAAAGAAGAAAAAGCAATTTTATTGTCCTTTATTCTCACACATCACAGTGATACAAAAATATTTGGGAGAGAGTTGTCACAGGCATATTTCCTTTTTTGGTGGCAAGATGAAGTAATAACCACAGTAATTTAATAAATAGTGATACACAGTATTCTGATTTACAGCTCGGTTAACAGCAACATATAGATAGACAACAGGCAATTTTTAGACAAGCAGGTTGAAGATCAGAGAACTGTACTCAGTCCATAGGTTGAACTAGAGGAAAGAGAGAGTAGACAGCAGAGAAATAGCTAGCAGAAATAAAACCAATGAAATTTTTAGAAGACCGAGCTGGGATAATTGCTAAAGACATGTGAGAGCAGAGCAGCCTTCTTCGACACAGCATGGTTGTAAACAGTTTTGAAGCCAGAAACATTATGTTCCTGACAGTGATGTAACTGGAAAGTTTCTATGCCATATTTTTTAGACCTGCAAGTCTGAGTACAGAAGTCTTCAAATAAGCGGTGTGTGAGAGAAAGAGCTGTTTTGTATTAGCACTTTTGTGAAATGAAAGTTTGCCCCACAGGGCAAAATGTAATTGGCTTCTTTCATATAACCAGGACCACTCTTTCTCTGCCTAGCACTATCCATCATGCCTGCTATTGATCATTCTTTGAAGCAAGGAATAGCAATAGCAATCCAGTGTCCTACCTTACAACATCTAGGAGACAAACTGACAGCTTGATGAAATTAAAGCACAATTTAGACCTAGATCCTGGCAGAGGTCACTGGTTTGACAGTGGATTCCCTTTGTTCCTGCAAAAATTTATGTAAATTTTTACTGCTCCAAGCAGGTAGCATGTTTAACATAGAATTCAGACTCTTTGGCATAAAACACCCAACAGGCCAGTGGCAACTTTCTAGAGGATTGTTAAGGAAACTTTCCTGTGTGACTGTCTGGGAGCCAGTCTGGCAGTCGTGCTTGCACCACCTGAACTGCGAGTGAGGCCCCTTTGCAGTGGCCATTTCCACTGAGCCAACCCCACTCAATTCCCTACACAGACACATACAGTCAGACCAGGTTTCCTCACCAGTTCAACACCAGGTTTCTCATAGCAGAATCTCAGATGTCTTGATCCTTAAAATAATTTAATCATGGTGCAACAACAGAATAACAGCTCAGTCTGGGTGCCTGAGAGGAGGGACCCTGAAGAAAGGAACCCCTAGGCTTTTATCGTCTTGTAGTCCAAGTGCATAAAAGTCTGAAGGCTCCTGCTGTGTCTCTCAGTGTTCAGTCCTCTGGCTGGGCCACAGGTCCCTGTGACCTTTGTTATGCAATGGGTCAATGCCAGGATTTCTAGTATGGACATCTGTCCAATGATATTGTCAGAGGCTACTTAAAATTCACCAGCTTCAGAAATTTTGTTCACAACAACTTTCCTTAGAAACGTTGCTTGAAATATCAATAATGTAAGTGTTCTTTCCACTTTTGCTTAAATAATGGTTATTGGAGATGATCATACAAAAGAAATCTTGTGGTCTAGAGGTTTCTATTGGATACAAGAGAAATTAGGTGATTACATCAGTTGACAAGAAAAGGGTTAAAGATGTTGCTTATCTGGGTTTCTGTAAAGACTGTGACACAGCTCTCACAACATCTTTTTCTCTAAATTAGAGAGAAATAGATTCAATGCATGGGCTCTTAGATGGAAAAGAAAGTGGTTGGGTGGTCACATTCAGAGGTTAGTGGTCAGTGGCTCAGTCATGATGGATGTCAGTGACAAGTGGTGTCCCTCAGGGGTCCATGTGGGACCACTGTTTTTTCATCTCTTTACTTATGCCATAGATAAAGGGGTCAAATGCAGCTTCACCAAGTTTGCAGATGACACCAAGCTGAGTGGTGCAGTTGACACTGCTGAAGGATGGGATGCCACGCAGGGGCACTGGAAAAGCTCAAGGAGTGCGACAATAGGAATCTCCTGGGATTTAATAAGACTTGCTGCCCAAAATGTCAATGTCAAATGTCAAGCTGCATCTAAAGCAGCATGGGCAGCAGGGGGAGGGAGAGGGTTCTGCCCCTCTTCTCTGCTCTGGTGAGACCCTACCTGCAATGCTGCATCCACCTCTGGGGTCCCTGACATGGGAAACTCATCGACCTATTGGAGTAAATCCAGAGAAGGGGCACCAAGATGATTACAGAGCTGGAGCACCCCTCATACAAGGAAAAGCTGAGAGAATTGTGTTCAAACTGGAAAAGAGAAGGCTTTGGGATGGCTTAATTTTGACCTTCTAGTACCTGAAGTGAGCCTACAAGAAGGACAGAGTGACACTTTTCACAAAAGCATATAGAGACAGGATAAGGGGAATGGCTTCAAACTAAAAGACAGTAGGTTTAGATTACATATTAGGAAGAAATTCTTGACTGTGAGGGACTTGAAGCACTGGAACAGGTTGCCCAGAGGAGTTGTGGATGTCCCATCCGTGGAAGTGTTCAAAGCCAGGCTGGTTGGGGTTCTGAGCAACTTAGTCTAGTGAAGGGTGTCCCTGCCCTTGGCAGGAAGGTTAGAGATGTATGATCTTTAAGGTCCCTTCCAACATGAATCACTCTGATTCTATGAAATATTGCTAAAAGACCAATTCATATCGTGTTTCATCATTCTTCAGTTACTACTCATCTCATCATGTGCCTAGGAAAGCTCAAGAGAATTTTTAGTAACTCAAGTAATAGCTAAGATTTTTCATAAAGATAGATGATGGAAGCTTGCTTGGTATTTCTGTGTTGACATCTTAAGATCAAAAAGGAAACATATTTTTATGTAGTATTTTTAGGAGGCAATACAAAATAGTACAATCTTTGCTTCTTTGTTCTTTGATGGAAAGGAACAAAAATATAAGAACTGCTGATAAAAATAGTACTTCTCAATCAAGGAGATATTTATTGCATAATAGGAAAAAAACCCAACCAAAAACACCCCAAGCACTACAATTTACTGCATTTTTAATGCCGCTGAAATAAAGGTAGAGGATATAAAATGTTCCCATTTGTTTATGCCAATAAAAAGCTGAAAATGCTAGGAGAATTACCTGCAGAGTCTTTGTCAATTTTAAGAGACTTTATGAAAGCAATATGTCATCATTTTTGTACTGAGACATCTATTTCATGCTGCACAAAGTCAATTGTCATAAATGGGAATCCGCACGTGAATTCATACCCTCCTGACACTGAGCAAGGTCTGATTTTTTATCTCCTAACCTCCTGTTGTTCAATGAGTTTTAGAACTGTGGAATTCAGATCATTCAGTTTACTTGCCCTAACAAAAACTAATTTCATATTTCTATGTAGTCATAACAAAAATAAACAAGACTATGACTTAATTAAATAAATGCCATGGAAGAGATCTGGCATTTCATGTTTAAGAAAGGTCAGGTTTATAACTGAAATTTATTTGATCTTTTTAATAGTTTCAAGGGACTGAAGCTGTCTTCACAATCAGTACAATTTCTACTTAAGAAACAATAAACTGAGGCTTACTGGGAGAGTAGAATCAATCAGAAAATATTACAGATACTTATTCCATGAGATTCTTCATTAATATACAGGCTTCACCTGATAATTTCTAAAAAAACCCTCATATTGTTCCTGTCAGGAATTGTCATTTAAACAGTTAAACCTTGCCAGTTTAACTGTAGTTAATTCATGTCGCAGAGACAGTGGAACAGAGCAATGTCTCCTGCTTCCTGCCTTGAAAATGCTATCCCTCTTCATTGGGATTTTCAGAAAAGAGTTCATTTACAGGGCAGAGAGGGAAGCATTAACTTCTGACTCAAGAACCAGGTTTCAAACATTTCGCATGTTCATGCCAAAAGTAAGTAAGGAATATCGATATTGTCTCCTAAGGTCTTGGGAGTTAAGAGTATTATCTTACAAAACCCTAATGCAAATCAGGCTTCATACAGATTACTGTAATGGAGAAATACTATATTACTGCAGCTGTAGACATGTTCCACAAATGAATGTAGCACATGAAATACAAATCAATTTTCCATCTCCTCTTAAATCCTAGAAGCTTGAGAGTATTTCAGAAATCAATCTAGGATCAGCTCTTTCTCTCTGGAGAGAATTATTTCCTATCAGGGGAACACTGAACTCTAATAGAAGGTGAAAAGGATATAATACTGTCGTTGTCCCTGATTTATGGTTTTATCATTAAATAAAACAGACAACAGTGTAGGATTACTGGCACTTCTATATTGCAGTTTTCATCATGCTACCAGCAGAGGCTTGGCTAGAGAGATGTTCAGGCAGCCCTGAGGTGTTGCCCTTACCCTGAGTGGAAGAAAACTGAATACAGGATCTGAGGAGTAGTGTAGCCTCTGGCTGCATGTGGTGCTGTCTCATTGTCCACAAAAGTCCTGTGCAAATTGCCCCTGACCTGATATATTTAGAGAGATGTTGCATTTTGACTAACAGCCTCTGAGGAAGTGTGTAAGTGCAAGCTGCTGTGCAGCCTGTAACATCTGCATCCTCACCCTGTGACTGCAATAAACAGCCCACAGGCTGCCCAAACCTGCAGAGCACTAATGGCTTTAAGTGATGGGAATGGCTTCAAATGGCACAGGATGGGTTTAGATTGGCTCTTAGGAAGACATCCCTTACTGTGAGCTGGTGAGATGCTGGAAGAGGTTGCTCAGAGAAGGTGTGGATACCGCATATCGCTGGAAGAGTTCAAGGCCACGTTAAATGGGACTTTGAGAAACACAGCCTAGTGGAAGGTGTCCCTACCCCTGGCCTCAGCATTGGAACTAGAGAATCTTGAGCCATTGGCTCCAACTTGAGCCATTCTATGCTTCTATGATTCTGTGAAAACCGTGTTCAGGCTTGTTATGGTTTGTGTCATGCCATGCTTAGAAACTTAGAGGTCCTGTACTCAGGAAAGTAGGTAATTTTTGCACATGAAAATTTTCCAAATATTTATGATGCATATAATTTTAACTTTTAAAGGATTTGTACTCTGCAGAATCTTTCATTATTATGAGTAATCATCTGGCTTTGAAAAGCAGACAGTTCTGAGTAATAAACACAACTTCACCATGTAATACAAAATAAATACATCCATTTACATTTGAAATAAACATAATAATTTTAGGTAATATAAACTGAAGGTTTTTGGGTTTATGATAGACATAATTAAGAAAAAGAAACACCAAGAAGATCTTTTAAAAAAATAACACTGGTACATTTACAAAGATCCCTGTTTTCATAGAGTGTTTTACACCTCATTTTAAAGACACCTGCTGTGATATTTAGGAGCTTAAATTATTATATGTTTAATAGAAGTATTGTTTTCCTAATGAAGACAGTACTATAAGGAATTTTTTAATACTAAGAGAAAATAAAGCCAAAGATTCAGTTTTGTAATGTAATTTTATGGATAATTCAATAAAATAAAAGAATAAAGAATTTCATAAATGCAGAGAGAGAATTTAACATATCAGTGGATTTCATAATTTGTAAAGAGTAATTCTCAAAAGAACAAAAATTCCATCTTAGTTTTTTTTTTCCCCAGGTTATACATCCAGTAATAACAGGAGAAAATAGAGTTCTCTTAGAATTTCTACAGTCAATTTGATAACTTTAGCACTAGCTTTCAAAAATAAAACTTGACTGAAACTCAAACTGGACCTTGATGATACCAGACTTACATAGGAGATCATAATCCTGCAATGTGTCATGTACAAGACAACAGAAATGTGTAATTATCACTGTTGTCTAGCACTGAGACTGAAAAGATTTTCTGTTTGCTCATCACACATAATCAGCTCTGCAATATCATTTAAGTATTTAAAACTGTATTCTTTTGATGTCAAAAAAGTGGTCTTACAGCAAAAAAAAAGACTACAAATATAACAAGATTTTAGAACACACTGTAAATGCTGACACAAAACAATAATGTGTTCAGAAAAATCGTACGACTAACTACGTATAGAGATTTTCAGGTGTTGTAATGTCCCAATAAGACGTAAACTGAATCAAAAAAAAAACTCTAAGAAAAAAATTTGCTACAATGATTTTGCATTGTTCATGTATCTAGAACAAAAAATACTTCCCTTATATTCTGGTGAACTTTGCGTGAATCACACAAGGTGGTTTAGGACTCAGGTTTTGACTGGCACTTGAAGTGCCCATCTGGATTGCTCTTGGGGGAAAAAAAAAGTTAGCCTATTTTTTTTTTTTTAAGTAAGCAATGTTTTCCTTACACTGCAATTTTTTTTGTGTTTTTTTGGTTGTCTTCC
Source organism: Euphonia xanthogaster (assembly GCA_034509185.1). Lineage (NCBI taxonomy): Eukaryota > Metazoa > Chordata > Aves > Passeriformes > Fringillidae > Euphonia > Euphonia xanthogaster. The sequence continues at coordinate 96,291,889 of JAYDZK010000113.1, forward strand.
AAAACCTGATGGGCCATAACTTGCTTTCATATACCAGCTGGATCCAAGTTGTTAAGTTTTACAAGACATAGACTTGGCAACTCTATTTTCTGTGAATGAAAACATTAAAATGGGCAGGTTTGTTCAGTGATCATTTGCACTTTGTGTACACACATTAATAAAGGTAAAATCTGGCTAATAAGTTATTATTTCTAGAAGGAATAACTTTATGAACTTCAAGTAATTTCAAAACTTTAACTACATAATATAGAGTAAAAAATTTATTGTGGCTCATTTGCTGGTATTGATTTGGGCTTGAGACATATTCTCACTCACTCTATTGCACCTGTACTATATGTTATTTATGGTAATCTGTAGTTTCTGCTTCTCTGAGTCCCATTCCATTCTTCAAATTTCCTCTGTTTTCAAAGATTTAAATAGGCTTTTCGTGATGAGACTATTTATTTTATTTATTTAGTACAGAAGAATTTACTCCTGTTGTGTCACTCTATAATAAAGACATAAAACCCCCAAAATTGCTAAATAGACAGAAAGGGGAACTTAGAGCTGGAAGTCAAAGCAGGATTGGTGTTACTCAGGAATTTGTTGCAGGAAATAATGACCTATGTTATCCTGGTGTGTGGGGATTGTACTCCACTTGTTCTTCTGTGAGACTTACCATAAATTTAAGTATATGGAACGACGAGGCTTCCTTAAAGTAGATCCTCAATAGCTAATAAAAGTACACTGTTCAGAAGTCATCAAAAATGGTGTAGGATTTTAAAATTCATAGTTCTATTAGAAACAAGAATGCAAAACCAAAAAAATTTCAAAGCACACTATAATCTTTCCATTAGCTTTTATCCCATTAATATTTGCAAAATATTAAGCACATTTCTGTTATGATCTCACAGGTTTCAGAGGTCTGTCTGTACAAAAAAATAAAACAGGGCTAGCTTTGAGATGGCCCTACAATTATGGTCTATGTTTTACCACGGCTGCAGTCTGCTACGGCTGCTTTCTCCGTTGTTGGTGTGGTCCTTTACGGCTCTGGCTGCTGTTGGGTGGCACTGGGCCCAAACAGAGGCTGGCACAAACAGCATATGAGAAGGAGCAGCCACACTGGCAGTTGTGATGCTGCCCACTTCTTCTGGGGGACAAGAGAACATGGATATCCGAATGTGAGCTAGGCTATGTTATTTTGATCTCAGAGCCTGTGAAAAGGTCTTGATATCCCATGCACTTAGTCCCAGGGACCAATGAATGATCTCCATCTTCACATAGGAGAGATCTGTTGGCTTCCCAAATGCTAATAAAGCCTTTCTGTCAAGTTTCAAATTGATTAGTGAAAATAAAACCATCTATGGTTTCATGGATCTTTTGCAGCCAGCATAAGAAGTTCTCAATGCCATGTCCTTCTGCTTTTAATACAACTGTTAGTAGCTACATGTTACAGACAGCTACATAATTGTAACTATGGTTACAATAATGCTATCATGTCAAGATCATTTGGAAAAAAAATTAATTTTTCTGGGTGTTTTTATAAGATGTTGAACATTGGAAAGGTTATATGATCAGGCTGCACTTCTCCAACATGTAAAGTTAATGCATTATTTTAGAGTCCTGGATGAAAAGGATAATGGTTGAATCAATAAAAATCTGAAAATTAATTTAGATTTTGAATAGAGCAGTGGCATTTCTGTCGAAAAGGAAGGATATATATTTGTATTAATGGTGCTTTAAAAAGTTATGCTATAACAAAATTTGTTCCCTTGTGACAAATTCCTGTTTGCCAGCTAAGAAAGAAACACTCTGCCAAAGAGCACACTGTTTCTTTCTTCATTTAAAGTGAAGATGATATGAACAATTACCAGATTTGGCAAAAAAGGGGAAATTACATTTAATCAAAACCTTTACGTTTAGAAAACAAGTTATTTTCTGGGGAGTGGAGGGAACAGAAGGTGTGCTGAGAAAAGGCCATACAGAGAATATAGCTCATGGCCTGGTGCTTATGGCTGTCATCGACTTTGTGCATGGCTGAGGTCCAGCCCTGATTATGTAGGAAACATGCAGAACGTTTCAATGGATGAGCATATGTTGAACAACTCCCAGAGAGAACCAAATGTTTTAGTGGTTGTTCCCACACAGAGATCAATTCTCCTGCTATTGTCTAAGAAGTAAAATGTCAATTTGCTGTTGGGAAAGGTAGGGTTTATGGTACTTCACTGCCCTGGAATTAAGACACAGAAGACAAAATTATTAATTCAAGTCTTTCCTGTCATCGGTCTTGTTGTTGGAAGGGCAGAATTCAAGTTTCTGGTGTTTCTAGTAACTTAAAAACATATTTGAATATTATGTAAATATTATGTATTTATTTGTCAAGACAGTGACTATGTTCTGGATTTAGTTAAGTCTGAAACTGTGGATTATTTCAAAGCATAGAAGCGCTGTACCATAACAAGTTATTATACAACTTTTTAGGTTAAAGAGAAGGCCATTGACCTCTTTAACGGTTGAGAAAGGTCTCTTCAGCCTCATGAAGTACATTCTCCTATTGTGAAATGCAGCAAACCTCTTCAGTCCCCATGGAATGGAAGGATTTTTTTCAGAGTTCCCTCCACAGCCAGGGAGCAGGGGTCGTACAGTACACCATTGCCAGCACTGCTCAACTTGCTCAGCTGCAGGCTGAGCTGGCAGTGGCAGAGGCAGCTGTTTGCTGCATCTGGTGATTAATCCTCATCTGAGATTCAGGGACATTTCAAACATGTCAGGAAACCTTTTCCATTCACTCTACAAACTCAGGTAAACAATTTACTCCTAATATCCCAGAGGATGCAGAATTTCAGAGAGTAGTTGCAGGATCCTTGCAGTTAATAGAGCCGTAGTACCACACTTTCCCCTCACTTAGATATAATTTAATATTATCATTATTTCTACAAGTTTAGCTACAAAACTTCTTAAATATCTTGGAGAAGAGGAATCTTGGAACAGCGTGATCAATGCTTGCATTACATTATTGCAGCAGGAACATAGCGTTACAGTGTGCAGCTGGGTTGATGGATTACTGCAGTCATTCAATCACTTTCTGTCTTTCCTAGTACATCAGACTAAGCTCACACATTAGACTTCAGAAGATTTTGCAGTCCACATTTTCATCTCTATTCTAAAACCATGTAATATGTAATACCTAAATTTCGATTGAAATTTAAAAAAAAATTTGATTAAATCATACACAGCACTCACCTTGTGTCATACTATGACTCCACAAGAAAGGGCAGACACATGGTTTTAATTGTGAAGACAGATCTTTCATAGTCAATTGACAGTCTTATGGTGTGTTGCTGTCATTTCTGCGTGGCCTGTATTGCTGCTTTTGCTCACATCTAGTGTATTTCTGAGTTGTCCTCATCTTTCCACAGTAAAATAAAAGGAGACAGTTCTTCTAGTCAAATATACCCACATTCTAATCTATATCCATCTCAGTAGTCCTTTACTGCAAGTGTTCAAATTTGAATTCTATTCTTCTGAATAACCAGATTTCTATGTAGCTTTATTATGTATCCTCCAGTGCCTCTCATTATTGTTTCCTCTACTTACAGCAAATTACTTCTAAAACCTTCTGATGGCTTTCTGTATATTTGAATATCTTTTAAAATTGTACTATAAAACTTTGTAACTCAGTCTATAGTAGTTCAATTCTGTTTTGCTAACTGATGTTGAGCGTAAAAATAAATACATGGTAAATAAAAAAATTGTATTTTAAGTTATGTGCTTGTACGCACACAAACACAGTCTCTCTCACTCATAGTGATGTTTTAAAAGCTTTTTTCTACATTTCTTATTGATGGAACCTTTGTATGAGTAAGAACTTTGAGTAAGAGGCAGATAGGAGTCTTGTGAAGATAACAGGTATATTTTGTTACATTTAGGTTCAGATGCATTCATCGATCCTTTTGCTATTCATCAAGCCTCTTGATACCAGTGCCTTATATTATGCTAAAAGCAGTCTGGGATTGCATGGGACATGCTGGCTGCTGGAGATGATGTACATTTCAAATATATTTTTAGCTGCAGCAATCTTTTCATTCTGTCTTCCTCCCTACAACAAAACCCTGTTATTCTGGCCTGAACTGCTACAGTCCTTTTACCCATGAGTTACCAGATTTTTATATCTTTAGTACTTTTCTTCCATTTTAGTGTCATGCCTTTGATCAGGTAGTTTTGCTGTGCATAGGAAGAAGTTTGAATTACTGCATCATTTTGTTATGACCTTTTCTACTTGCATGAAACAACACTTGCTTTTAAAATTCAATATAAATATATTACAAGAATATTTTTCAATGATAAGTTCAGAAAATAATAGTCCTAAATCTAAAAGTTTAGAACAGAGAATATGGAGCTTCTATCTTAAAAAAGCAAAGCAAACAGTGAGCTACACTCAATGGTATTCCCATTCAGCAAAAAAACTGTCACATCAGTTTCTCCTGGTCACAAAACTTTTGTATTATACCTTTTCTAGCTTGAATAAAAAGTGCAGTTAGCAGAATATTTTAATATTAAAACTCCCCAGTTTTTCTGGTTTGATTTTTTTTTAAGGGCACAAAAGCTTTCTCAATGTATGATCATGATGTACATACATTATTTGATGTACATCAAATTAATACACTGTATTAGTTTGATATGCTCAAACTAATAGCTGAGATGGTTACTGCATCAAGACCTTAATTAGAAACTAACCTTGAGAAGAATCTATCTTTTGAAAATATTATAGGTCATTATTTTTTTGGCCAAATCAAACAAATACATGAATTAATAAGTGATTCAGAAAACTGTGCTGTAAAAATAAAAATATATAACAAGAAAAGACTATTTTTTGAGCTCGAGGATTTCCGGTTTACTGTGTGAAAATTAGTTAGGAGTAAAACATAAGTCTTTCCTTGCCTTTTCTCTCCCACAGGGCACCATCTAAGGAAAATTGTTAAATCTTCAGCAGCCAAATATATCTTTTCCTATGGGTGAAATGTTTTATTACGGGAAGTCAAGCCTGAAGAAATGGCAATTAAGGAGGACTTTGAGTTATACTGTGCATTAGTTCTAAAGCAAAATGAAGCTATTTTTTTCCTTTAGGATCAGCTTCAAGATGGGAATACCAGTAACAGTAAAAGCTTTTTCACAAAGTAGTGATAGTACTCTTTAGTCAGCCCTTTTTATGTGACCCTTACCCAATGCTCATGTTTAGAAACTACTTCTTGTAGATATACAAGAAAATGTAACTGACTTAGCCTGGAGTTGATTTTTTTTTTCTACCATCCTGAATTGCTGACTTTAAACACAGAAGAAATTGTTTCTACATGACTCAGATCAGTTTAGAAAGAAATATCTAGTAATACAACAAAGACACAGAAAGTTTTCAAGCTTCAAAGAAAAAATTACATGGAAAACTGAATCTGACTTTTCTATCACCTGTGTGGACACAAAGGCAAACTACAATGCTAAATTTTGAAGGATTAAACTGCATCTTGATGAGAGAATTGGCAGAACTGAAATGTGAAGTTAGTGATTCCATATATACAAAAATGTGAAGAAATGAAAGAGTGGAAAGAAAACTCATAAATAAACTATATCTGTATTATTACTTTTGTGCCCAAGAATCTTTGGTTTGTTTTTTTTTTCCTGAACAGTATAGGGTGATCTTCTATTAAATAGTACTGTGAAAGTGAAGTTTCTTTAAGAACATATTTTCAGTGCTATGAGCAGTATTTTCATATATAAATAATTACAGAGCAGTCACATTTATAGTTCCTATTCATATTTCTTAATGAAAGATATTTTAAACCAAATTTTGCATATTCTCCCAATAGCCATCCAGCTTGCAAGGTTCTGTCCCTGAATGCATTAAAAGATTTTCGTGGAACATGTAGATAATATTTTCTATTTTCCCTCTCACATAGGCTGGAATGCAGATTGATGCAAACTGTGAGAATTTAAATTAGTCGAATTAATAAAAACGGAATGTTTACTCCATTATCGTTGAAGATCGTGGTGATTTTTAGCTCTGAGCTATCTTGAATCTGCCAAGTTATATGTCTAGTCCTCATTGTCATTGAAGTGCTGGTTATATTCCAAAAACACTCCTTCATTTTCTCATATGTTTGAACTTTTTTTTAATTTAACCCAGAATATGCAAAAAAAAAGTATGTCTGTTAAAAACATAGCTGAGATCTGACTACTGCCTGAATTAAGGCGCAAAGGAGACCATATGCCAAAGTCAATAATGTGGATTTTATTTAACAGTAGATGTGATGTAGAGGGATAGAAAGAAATAGAAAAGAAAGTGAAGAGAGAGATCAAGCAGAAGACAGTCACCACCACGATTCAGTGACATCCTGTTGGTCCTTCTTCACCCCTGGCTTCTTGGTGACTGAGGGTCACCTCACTTCTTGGTGAGGGTCCTGATGTCATTCAAGACTTTTCACCTGTTACACATTTTAGCAAACAAAGGAATTAATGTTCATTGGTTACCCTGTTCTCTAATTAAAGCACGTGCTCAGCCTTTCTCTTCTTTTGAGTCTGTGGTTTCTTGGGTCATTGGGCTGGGAGATGGTGATTGCAATCTGCCCCTGCCAGAATTGGATTTTGGCCAGTCCGAGCTGACTTCAGTGCAGCTGATCTGGCTTCCCTCATGTCCCATAAATTCTTCATTCTTTGTGTTCATTTTCAGTTATACATTCTCCCCAACTATGTTAACCTCCCCCTGGGTCTGAGGTAACATCTGGACAATAGTACCCCTTTGTCTTATCTACAGTCCATGTTCAAAGCATGCACAGAGGAATATTTGAGGGGCATTCAGTAGTCATTGGTGGCCACAGATGCCATCTGTCCCATAACTTGTGGTGCTCTTTCTTTGTCTATCATCCTATACATGGGACCTCGAGACTCACAACGACGGCTGGAATTGGGGATTCTTTGGCATGGAGAAGAGGAGGCTCTGGTGTGACCTTATTGTGGCCTTTCAAGACATGAGGGGAGCCTAGAGAAAGTATGAAGAGGGATGGTTTGCAAAGGCAGGTAGTGATAGAAGAGGGGTAATTGGCTTAAAATTGAAAGAGAGAAGACTTAGATTGGATATTAAAAAGTTCCTTGCTGTGAGGTTGTCAAGTTACTGGAACAGGTTGTCCAGAGAAGGTTTGGATGCCACATCTCTGGAACTGTTCAAGGCCAGGTTGAACAGGGCTCTAAGCACCCTGGTCTAGTGTAAGGCATGGCAGGAAATGTCAGGTGGGCTGGAAGTGGGTGATTTTTAAGGTGCCTTCCAACCCAAACTGGTCTATGATTCCATGAACTCTTATGAATGGCTGTTTCTTTATTAACAGAACAGAAATGCATGGAATGTTTTTTTAAAAGTAATTTTACTTTGCTAACAATAAGCTAGGTAAAATTTCCTATGTTTTTTAATTAAATTGTGTCATTCTTTTTCATTAATGAGTATAATGAATGACAGTATTGGAAACAGCCCATCATCATAGAGAAGAATATCAAATTTGACCTCTTTTGAACAGTTCACTATACTGCTGCATAGCCAGGGTTGTACTGAATAGTTCATGTTGTCCTGGTACACTGGTTTATAAGAAATCACAACAGCAGAATAATGGTCGATTGAATCTGTTTAAATAAGACAATGGGGTAAATTTACTCTAAGTTATGCTCTTTGCACTGTTAAAATTACTCCAGAAGGAAGTGTTTTGCTATCAGAATAAAAACCCTTATTATGGGGCTTTGTGGCAAGGTAACAGGTAGGGGGCTATAGAGGTGGCCTCCGTGAGCAGACAACAGAAACTGACCCCGTATCAGACAAAGCCAGTTACAGACAGCTCCTAAGAGATCCTGCCATTGGCCAAAGTTGTGCCCACCAGCTGCTAGCTCCTCTCTGATGTCATATTTAAGAATAGGTAAAAATGCTGCTCAGCTACTGTGACAAAGAAGAATGAGAAAAAGTGAAACCAATAGCTCTGGAGACATCAATGTCAATAAGAAGGAAGGGAGAAGGTGCTCCAGGCACTAGAACAGAAGTTCCCCTGCAGCCCCTTGGAGGGGAGTGTGGTGAGGCAGGCTGTCCTCTTGTAGCCCATGGAGGTCCATGGTGGAGCAGAGATCTATGTGCAGCCCATGGAAGACCCCATGCTGGACATGTCAGGAGGAAGGTGCAACATGTGGAGGAACCATGAAGGAGCAAATTTTCAGGAGCTGCAGCTCAGAATTCATGCTGGAACAGTCTGTTACTGAAGGACTGTGCCCCATGGAAAGGAGCCTCATTGGAACAGTTCATGAAGGACTGTATCCTGTGGAAGGGACTGCAGGGGAACAGAGTGAGAAGGAAGGAGTGGCAGGGCAGAGCTGTTATGGGCTGATACACACCCCATTCTCCATCCTCCTGTGCCACTTGAGGGAAAGAGGTACAGAAGTCAGGGGTGAGGGATGGAAGCTTAACCTGGGAAGAAGAGGAAGGCTTTTAGTTTAGTTTTTTATTTCTCATCATCTTACACTGTTATTAATTAGCAATGAGCTGAACTCCCCCAAGTCAAATCTGTTTTGTCCATGAAATTAACTGGTAAGAAATCACCATGTTCTTATCTTTATTCTAAAGTTTTTTAATCATTTTTCTCCCTCTGTCCTATGGAGGAGCATCTTGGTGGGCACCTGGCAGCCAGCCGTGGCTAACCCACAACACTGAAAAAAGAGAATATTACTGATGATTATTTATCGGTAATTACCTGCAAGCTTTCATAGGGCATTTAATTTGTAAAACAAATTATTTTTTCATTAGATGTAGTAAGAGCATTTGAACTTACTATTTTTCAACACGATTTTAAACAAGACACCTGAAAATATATAATAGGAATAATGGTGCAGAATTAGTACGCAGTACAGAAAGCAGAAAATATGAGATTCTTTATATGCTTATATTATTATGTAAAGAAATCTGGATTAATTTCTTTGTTGCTTGTAAAGGGGGATTTTTTAAAATACATGTCTGTAGATTAAAACAGTGTTTTCTAAGTGCAAACACCTAAAAGCTTAATATTTTTCCTAATTCTGAATTGTTTTCTTAGAAAATTACAGTGTCACTACTTACTCCACGCAGGAGTCTTTTTGTTTCATTTTCCTTTTCTAAGAGAGATGCATAATTTCATTGAGCTCTAGTCAATGCCCATAGGACATTAAGAAACAACTAAGAGTCTCCAGAAATATGCTGCCATTTCAAAACGGTCAAAACTGTGCTTCTTAAATTCTATTTGTGGATGCCAATAAAGTCGTGCAATGTGTAATGAGAAGCTCAGTTATGCATTGCTTTTTAAATCCATTTGTATTTTTATTGATTATCTAACTGGAAGAAAAGCATTCATTTATTGACAGAAATAACATTTTGTTTAGTTAAGATGATTAGTAAATCCACTTTTATCTCCTGATGTGTTCACTGATTGATGGTATGCTAAAATTTCACTTTAAACTCTCTTACAAAGCTAAACCTCAAAGTTAAAACAGTAAATACCAGGGTTTTATTTGTCCTGTTATCTACATTTTCTTACTTTCAGATGTTAATAGCCTTAAGAAATATTTTAGCCAATCTTAGCATAAGCATTCATGGCCCTATTCTAATAATGATCAATAGATTCCTGAAAGGGCATTGCCTGGAAAATATTCTGTTCATTATTAAAGGAGGCAATTGAATCACACTTGCAGTCTTACACAGTTATATTTGTTCAATATATTTAGAATATCCTTTGAAATTAGTGTTGGGTTTTAGGTCATTTTGATTTAGACTGTACAAAATTATGAATACACCTTTTTTGATTTCAGTTGACTAAAATTGCCTTCTTCCTAAAGTCACATGATAAAAGGTATGTAATGGTAAAAGACATCCAAGAATCTTCATGTTTTCTGAGAAATAATATGCTTACTGGCATATTTTTAACTCAACCATTTAAGGTTTCTTTCCATTTAAAATAGACTCAGGTTATTCTGAGAAAACTTTTCAGTTGAGAAAGTCATGGAGAAAGGCAGATTGGGGAATACAAGGGTAGAGATTTCAGTAGCATTCTCTAACTGTTAATCAAGTCGACAGTGCGCATTATTTTGGCCCGTATTTTGAAAAGTATTTCAAAGTACTCTAGAGGGAGATTGAAACAACCCTCAGAAAAGCAGCACTTAATTCAAGGAGGATGAAATCACCAAGGCACAGACAACATAGGTGCCATGATGTGGCAGTTCTGCGCTCCTTTGGGGAGGCCTTTCGCAGCTGGAGTGTACCTGGGGATCTGGGCTTTGTGGTTTGCAAGATGCTAACCCTAAGCGTAACCCTAACCCTAACCCTAGGCAGGAAAAGCAGCCCTGGCCTAGGGCTGCTTCCAAGGAAAAAGCTATGGAGGCAGCCATGGTGTGGCAGTTTTGCGCTCCCCTTGGGAGGCCTTTTGCAGCTGCAGTGTGCCTGGAGCTCTGGGTTTGTTATTTCCGAGATGCTAACCCTAGGCGTAACCCTTACCCTAACCCTAGGCAAGGGAAGCAGCCCTGGCCTAGGGCTGCTTCAAAGGAAAAAGCCGTGGAGGCAGCCATGGTGTGGCAGTTTTGCACTCCAGTTGGGAGCCCTTTCACAGCAATGGTTCAAAGTTGTGCCAAGGAAGCTTTAGACTGGACATTAGGAAGCATTTCTTTGCAGAGAGTGTGGTCAAATACTGGAAAAGGCTTTCTTTGAGATCAGTGCCCCAGAACTGTCAGTGTTTTAGAGGCATTTAGACAATACTATTAACAAATGCTTTAGCTTTTGGTCAGCTCTGAAGTTGTCAGGCACTTGGGGTAGATTTTCATTGCAGGTCCCTTCCAGCTGAGCTATTTTAGTTTATTTTATTCCAAACACAGTGTTTACCCACTGTTTCCATATCAACTACTATGGGACCACAAGGCTACATAAGTCATTCTTTCCTATCTTTCTGCACATGTAACAATATTAAATAATACACACATTTATGGTATTAAACAAGGTTTAATTGAGCATTGTGAAAATTATTTCCACGTCATTCTATCACAGTGTTTACAATCAGTTTGCAAAATTGGTCCACATAAAAGGTTCCTGCTATTTATTATCTTACAAAAGAAAATAGGAAAGACTATTTTTTCCACTGTTTTAGGCACCGTTCATCTCAAAAAATGAACAGCTGAATGATTTGCTACCAGGTTTAAGGTTAGTTTTCTTGGCTTTCCCATAATTGTGCTTGGTGACCTTGAGCAAATCATTCCTGCACAAATGTGTGTATCTTCACTTCCCACATGTAAAATGTGAAGAGGAATGGGTGGGAACATTGGTATATAGCAAATATCATAGGTGTATTTTTAAGATCAGGAAATATTCTAGTATTAATATGGAAAGGTCATAAATTAGCATTCTCACACATTCTCAACTCTAGCCAGGGTAATCATACATCATCTTATTTTGACTCACTTTCAAGTGACTAATTTATAGGTTTACTTCTTCAGGGAGGCCTCTGAAGTTTTCTGTGTATATAAAGATGAAATAAATATTTTATTTAGATAATGGAAGTAGCTGAGTTTTCTCTGTCTCAGGTAATAGGGAGAAATCATGAAAAATTAAGGCACCTTATGTGATCTATCAGAGGCAAGAAAGAAAACTTTAAAAGTGCTATTCAGAAGGTGCCTGAAAGTAAAATATGATCAATAAGTGATCAGAAAGATATGTGTGGGATAAATATCAATATTAACTACCCCAAAAGAAACTAAAATTTTCTCATGAGAAAGAAAAGATACTGTACTGACATTCTGAAATATAAATTTTAAAACTACCATCATGTGGTGGTTTTTTATTGTCACCATGACTTTTTGACCAGCCAGATGCATCTCACCTGCTGGGTAGTATAATACAGTGAACAGATATGAAAGGGTTTATGATAGAGTTAGAAAGAGCAGCAGAAACTAGCTTCTGGTTTGATTTCCCTCACTATCCATGTTGCACTACCAAGCTGTTAGCACAGAAATGTTCTCCAGCACCAATTAAGCATTATTTGTTTTTCCTACAGATTTAGAAATAGAGACAGAAAAGACAGAATCCCAATTTCCCCAGTAATTCCTAATATCATTTGACTTGATTTTTGCACACTTACTACTGTGGGCTTAAAAAAAATACTCTGGAGCTTATAGGTATTTTGGTCATCACTGAAAACATACTTTATCTCTAGAAGAGCAATATTTCTAATGGCTTGTCGGAGGGAAAAAAAGAGAAATATCTTATGTCTAAAGTTTATCTAAATGATACAAGCTTTTATCAGTAAGCTGTTGTGTTGCCATTTTTTCAAGTGCTTCACTGTAACCATAGAAGTACATTTGGCTGCTACAGCACTTAAAAATCAATAATTATGAATAATTATGCACTTTCCATTTCTATTGTTCACATCAACATTTTCAATGCAGCCATTTCCCACACTGTGGCATCATGAAGACACTGGCATAAGAAAAGCAGATAGAGTTTTAGAGAAAGTCAGTGTGCCATTTCACAATGCATGGAACAAGACCAGAGATATTTTGTCTAATATAAAACCTTGAACCAGTGAGCTAATAAAGGGAGGAAGGTTGAATTAGAATTAGAAAATTAGAATTTGAATTAGAAAAAAATCAAATTCTAATTAGAAAATTAGAATTTGAATTATAAAAAAATATTAATCTTATTTTTTGTCAATTCTTTTAAGTATTACATGTTTAAACTCCATTTAAAAATAAATTGTCTCACAGTATCTCTGTACCTTGTTGATGAACTTGTGAATCAGCTACTGGAAACAAAGACAAAATTCCCTGACTCTATATCCCTTAGCGTGTACTGAGGGGTAGTGGCTGAAATTAGTTCAGCGTTACAAACATGAAAAAGAAGAACAGAAACTTCTGCCAGCAGCCTAAAGCTCAGAGAGGGTCATAAGAATATTTTGTTCTCAGCTTCCAAGCATCTGCAGCTCAGAGAATTCCTGGGGAAAATGTGATTCCCATGTAATCAATAATCTTTAATATTTTTCACTTTTTGTATGGTCCTAGGTTACAAAAGAAATCAAGAGATCTAACAACCCCCTCTTAGATAGGACATAGCTTTAAATACAACTAGACCCCTAAGATATGTTTTCAGTTTATAGGGATATAAAGAATGAAGCAAACATATGGCTGAGCAATTACAGCAATCCTTGGGAAATAGAATCTGCACGTACTCATTATCAATTGCACATGGCAAACAAAATTATAATTTATGTCTCCCTTGATGGCTGAAAGTTGCTGATGTTTTTTATAAATTGTGAATTTTCTAAAATTCTCAAATTTGCTTTTCCAGTTAATCTTATTTATGTTACTTCCTACGTGACATTTACAATTCTTTTTCATGGACAATTAATAAAGTAAAATTTAAATAAAAATGTGATATGCAGACAATATGGTAAATTTGAGATGCATTAATTTTGCTATGGGTGTAAGAAACATAAAATAAAAGGATATTTCTTTAAACCAAATGTGTATGTGATAATTTTTGGGTATTTAAAATAAATTTTTTTTCTTATTTTTTTTAATGAAAGAAAAGTGTAACACACATGTCACCTTGGTAGAACTGGGAGTCTTGTGATACAGATATTTTTTCCACCTCTTTATGAAAGTAAAACACACAAGCAAAGCAAGAAACAAGCAAGCCACTGACTTCCATTTCAGACTCAACGCCTTCCCAGGACAGAATGTGAACCTCTCTAATAGACCATGCACATTTTAAAGTCCTTTTTCCCAAAGGTAAAATATGAAACATTTTAATTAAAGTCCACCTTTTGCTTTAGAAGAGAACAGTTAGAATAACTGAAAAGGAATGACAATGGCCAATTCTAGAAATATGCACACTGACTCTAGCATATTTTCCTTGGTTCTTATAAAAAATCAGGAATACATAGAAACAATGCATACAGTATTCCTGTATATCTCTGGCATGCACTTTTTCAATGAAACTTTCTTGTATGTCTTTATGAACAATGTTGGCCTGTCCTCTTTGCTGTTAGACTTGTTGCTGCAGGGCTTTTTGTTGATCTCCCACATCTTCAATCACTGTCATGGCACAATCTCCAACAACAGAAAAGGAACTTTGTCTGGTCCCAAATCCTGTGTTCGCTTCCTTCCGCCTCTTTATTCTGAAATGGAATTTTTAAAAAGGTGTGACCACAACACAAAACAGAAAAGTCAGTTCAAGTTTAAACAGTTGCAGCTCAAATTTCTTCTAAGAAAAAGATTTCAATAGGAGACATTAGAATTTAGATGAGAAAATCTTTCTGTATTTTACACATTGGATACTTTTTCAGCTGATTCCTTATAAGAAATGAAGAAGCATAGGGTTTCAGAGCAATTACTTACTCACTTTCACAGTGAGAAGCAAGCTACACTTTTGATGACTAGGAGCCATTATTTATTGATTGGCAGATCTGAACTTCAGTCCTTTTGCTGTTCAAGAAATATTTAAAGCACTTACTTTCAACTCATGAGTCTTTCTGGCAAGAAGGGAAAGAAGATCAAACATGTCTCAAACTCCTCATTTGACAGAATTCTACTCACTAGTTTGGCATAATGTCTTCATATTAAATTAATAACAATAAGGAGATAGTTTAAACACTATAAAATTTATAATTGCAACACAACAATGGTAAAAGTATGTGAGTTTTTATAATTTTTGAGTTGGTAAGTTGCATTCCTTATAACAATATGCAGCAAACCAAGAACATCCACTCAAACTGGGTGCCAGAAACTGGCCATTACGCTCTGGGGAATTTAGAGCATAGTGAACAGACAGTAGCCTTGCACAGAACAGCAGACATTTATCAAAATTTAGGATCTTAAGTACCCAAAGTAGCTATACTGCAAGCTGACTAGAGAAGACTTCATGTAAGACTGAGGAAATAATGTCAGATCTAAACTGTTTCTGTACATTACTAGTTTTTATCTCATCCATCATTAATTAATAGTGCTTTAAGCTTAGGGGCATACATCTACGATTCCCTCCGTCATTTTGCATTTTCATTCAAATCCTGCCAAAAGCCATGGTGCAATTACTGTGTTACTTGTCCCTTTATGTGTTTTGAACAGGTTTTCAGAAAAGGGAATTCACAAACGCATTGGTTTACTCTTGATCCTGGGACCCCAATAGTCTTGTGAACAAAGTCTGAATAAAATTTCAAGGAACCTGAGACTTTTTACCAAAATGTGGAGACTTTTTACCACTGTAAGTGTACCCAGTAAATTCTTTGCAATTGTAATCCATTTGTAAATCCATTTCTGGCAGTGTGGACAGGTCAGTCATGCCACTGTGCACACACATCTAATCTAATCTGCCTACTATTTATAAAACAACAATGTTCTTAGAAAAAACAGCGTCACATGTCAAAAGCATTTAAGCTGCCAAAGTGTAAAAGCCTTTGAGCTGGCATAGCAGTGTAATTCTTTATAGTGTCAGGGACCCCATGATGCTCCTGTCTACTGCTTAACATCCCCACTAATTATTCCAGATACAGACTGATTGCCAAGCCCTACATCAGTAAAAATCAATAAGCTGGCAATTTCTTCACCCTGCTGGATACACAAGACTAGGCTGCGCAGAAACTTGGTTGCTGTTACTGAGTTTTACTGGAATCCTTTTGAAAGAGATGGCTGTTTCCTTTTTAATTACTTTCATTTAATGATTTCCAATAATGACTTTGCCTTATAAAAAACTCCAGATAATTTACATGAACAATTCCTTATTAAAATACTTGTGCAAAAATACTCAGTTCTATCCTTTCCCATTCATATGCTAATCAGAGATATATTAATATAAATTAAAAATAGAATTCCTAAAACTAGCACCCGAAAAACTTTTAAATTAAAT
>JAYDZK010000113.1:96307898-96326884 GCA_034509185.1 Euphonia xanthogaster
AAACTTTTAAATTAAATTTAAAGAAAAAACCCTAAAATATATGAGAAAAGATTAGGTGTAACTGATGGCTATGGACTTAAATTACTTGATTTCCTTGGAATATACATGGTAAATTTTCTGGACAAATCAAGTTATTTTTTAAAAATATTTCTTATTTAAACATTTCAGAAACAATTAGTCTGGCATTGCTAGATATCATGTAAGGTTACTGACATTATAAAAAGTTAGTAGACTTTCCTTATGCCTTCTATTTCATATTTAAACTAATGCAGCTGCACATATAATGAGCTGCTACCAGAACTGCTCTGTGAATATTAGAATTGTAAGCTTTAAATGCTCAGACAAAGTACTCACACTTGCCAGAAAAGACTGAATCTTAGTTAAAAGACTAGCCCACATCTGTAATATAAGACTTAAGAATGGCTATTGACCAGCTACTGTACAACAATGTCCTTTTATTTCCACATTGGTTTAAACAGTCTTCAATCACCTCCAGCAAGAAGCCTTGAGATCACTGCTTTAATGAAGGGAATTTTTGCCAGGATATAACTGGACTAAGTCTAAAGGATTTGGCCCAGTTTCTCTTCTCTACTACATATTTCCTCTGACTACTTCTGGACTTCCATGACTTCAATGTGTGTATTCCATGTGATGGAAGAATTGAACAACCTATTTAAATGTGAACATTTATGAAGACTGGGTCACAAAAAAACTAGGGAAACCTTCCCCTTGGGTATTCTGCATCAGCCAAACTTGAAAACACGTGGTGTCCAGGAAATGATGTCACAAGAAGTTTTATTTTGTTTCTCAGCTGGAAGGGCACTAGGAGCCAAGTGAAATGGGAAACTTGGCTGCCAGCTGGAGGTAGTTGAGGTTCCTTGGGGCAGTCAGGGAAGAAGCCAGTTGCATGAGTGCTCAAGTAACAAGAAAAAGGACAGGAGAAAATGACCTCAAGTTGTGCCAGCGGAGGTTTAGATTGGATATTAGGAAAAATTTCTTTATTAAAAGGGTTGTCAAGCACTGAAACCTGCTTCCCAGGGAAGTAGCTGTGTCATCATCCCTGGAGGTGTTCAAAAGATGTGTACATATGATGCTTAGGGACATAATTTAGTGGTGCTAGGTTAACTGGTGAACTTAATGATCTTGAAGGTCTTTTCCAACCTAAAGGATTCTATAATTCTATGATTCTATGTTGTACCACCCTGATTGTGCAAAGCCTGGTGAGCTCTGCAGCTGTTGCTGTTGCTTTAGCCATCTGTTTGGCCAGCACTGACAGTGAGATGAAACCCATCTGCATGTGAAATACTCAACGGTATTTCAAGCTACTTCCAGACAGGGACTAAGACTATGGAAAACTTAAAAAGAAAAGAAAGAAGCAACTGCTATAAAGAAAATAATAAAAAAGAGGTATAACTTAATAAGCAAAATAAGGTGCATGGGTTTCAAACTCCAGAAAAATAAGCAAAACATTTTAAAGCCCTCTTCTTAACAGCAGACAAATAGAAAATTCTATCAAAGTCAGCTAACAAAATCACAAAAAGACACAAGCATATAAAAAGGCAGCATACCATATGTCCACCAATATCTGATATAACAGAAATATTAAGAAAGCCATAAAGATTGTGTCTCCATTGTACCCAGGTATACAATAACATACGGTACATTTCCTGCTTCACTATGCATTTCCTTGCTTTTGTTGTTTAGCATCACTGTTTTAGAGCTCAATTAATATAGTTTGTGCATGCATTTCTCCACAGAATATTTTAAAAAATTTCACTGCTGTTTCAATTAATCTCTTTTTTAGTGAAAGTGCACAGTAAGTATCAATGGCAGGCAGGATTCTCTCCAAACCTTATTTAGATGGAAGAGCTAGATAGAACTCTTTTAAGGTAGCTACACATGATACTTAAATTATTATTGTCATCTTATTTAATTGTCACACAATTTGCTGTAAGTATTCTACAGAGAGACATTACGAGGTTGTTGTTTGTTTGAATTAAGGATGACTTCCCAAGGACAGATGTGTGCATTTCTCAGGAGTTCAGATTAGAGGCAAAATCATAAGGGATTAGTGTAGCAGTGTGAAAGAAAATACAGCAAGAAATATAAGGTGACTATATTCTGATAAATATCCACCTGTACATGTGGAGAAGAGAGGGAAATGAAGATGTATGAAATATTTTTCTCCTTTAAGGACATTCGTTCTTGAAAAACTAAAGTTTAAGGAATTTATGGATTTCCAAAAACACAATGATAGTTACTTGTAAAACACATTATCTCTCTTTTTGGTATTTACAGATTCCATAGGCCTCTTAGATGAGCTGAATTTGCCACACTAGCTCAATCCTATCAAGGTTCCTATTTAAATTTAGGACTCCTATGGAGACTAAAAAAAAAGTTCCCTTCTCAAAGGAATACTCTTAATTATGTCATATGCTTTTCTAAAAGGCACATACTGCATCATGAGCTTGATATAGAAAATGAAATAAGAATGAAAATGAGCCCTTACCACTAAAATCTCAAATACTTGCATCAGAAAAGTTTTGATCAAATAATTTAGACAAACAATTAATATCCTGGATATTTAATTTTTAAATATAAAAGTGACAATTCACTTAGCAATAATCAATAATAAATTTCAGTTCAGAACCACTTCAATTTGCCATTTACTGTCTCAACAGTGGTGCTATGCTAAGCTATTTTCATTGGTGGATGTAGAAGGAAGGGATCTCTGGTATGAAACCAAATCAGAGTTCAGAAAGGAAATCACTATAAGCTTGAGCTAGCATCTACTGGTATAAACTAAACAATAATTTTAGACATTTATTTATGAATAAAATAATTAATATTCTGAGTGAAATTACAAGCTAATGCCCAAATTACAGCACATAGATTTATGTCAGCTTCTGCTTTAATTAAAATGTATTTGCCATTTAGCATTAGGGGACTGTGAAAGATCATGGGTGAACATATGGATATTGAATTAGGTTTCATATTTTACACTGCAGAAATTACTCAAACTCGCTGAAAACTCACCCATTATGCCATTCCAATCTCTAAAAATACTACATGTGCCCTCAAACAGCATGACTTTTTCTTTAAATGTTAAAGTTGTGTTTCCTTTGAGATCCACAAGAGCACAAGCCATCTTTTTCTATATTTCTCATTAAATTATTTTTACTTATTGAACTTATGAAAAATTACCCTTTTATTTTCTTTACAAGAAAATGTTTGTGTTTTCCTATATCATTACAACCCCTTTTAACTTCAAAATTTATGTCAGGATAAATTTTCCAAGTACATTTCTGGGTACAGTGTATTACAATAGATACCGATGAAATTCACTATACAATTACATGTAATATTTTCCCTAAAATAGAATACGACAAAATTAATATTTTGATCAAACTTTTGCTACAAAACAAGACCCTTTGACTCTGTATCACAGTAACTGTGCTGAAATTTTGAATAAGTTACTCACTGCAAAGAAATTTTAGAATGGTAGAGGATAAATACGACTCAGTGGATACTTAATACGAAAGGACTCCTTAGAACAGTCTTTCATAAACTTTGTTAACTGTCATTTTCCAATAGAATCATTCCCATTTATAAAATCATTATTTCACTGTTCTGACATATAATTCTGACTTATAATAAAAATTAAAATGACCTTTAAAAAATAGCTCTCCTTTTCTTAAATTGTTTATTCTCAGATGTTCAGATATTTTTCTCACAATAGCTTTGCATAATAACATCTTTCTTCATTTATACCATTTTAGAATTTGACCATGACAGGCTATGGGATGTCCAAATAAGACAACTTTCCCTTTCAACTATATAATAGAAGAAAAATTCAATCCATTCTCCCCAAGAAAATGAACACAAGAAGTAAAATTTTCACCTTTAGGGGAATGATAGTAATAGGGGAGTAATGACCTTTCTATCTTTGGTTTCTAGAATACTTTGAACCTCCTGGAATGAACCAGAATACCAATATCATCTGCTTTTACAGTGAAAGTATTCAGAATAAAGTACATTTTTCAAAACTTGTCTGAAAATGCTTTTTTTTTCTCTTATGTACATCACCATTTATCACTCATTTAATTTTGCCAATAAATATCTAATTCCTAGCATATTACAGTAAGAGATGAGAGAATTTCCTTATGTTTGAAAAGAAAGCATGTCTCAGCATTTTTGTGCTTGCTAAGCAAACTGATTTTAGCATTTTTCTCATTATTCAAAGCACTTTCTCATTATTCAAAGCTTTACATTCATATTGCAAGCAGTCAAAATTTAAGTACATTTGAAAGTGAAAATTGAAAAGAGATTTCAGGAATATTGACAGATGCAGATAGTACAGGCGGCTGTTTTAGGACTTGTAAGTAGACACAAGAAGTTTCACTTGTATAACATGCTTTAATATTTCTTTCTGTTTTAAAATGCCTTCTGATTTTGAACACAGGAATAGCCTTCTTCTGGTCCTACAAAGAAGGTATAAATAATATATACATTCCTTTCTGTTTTAAGAAGTGTGATTTGTATAGGATGTTTTCTGTGAGCAATCTTTTTAAGAATTGAAGAAAGGCTAAGAAAATGCATTTGGCACAAGCCCTTTTCTCATTCATTTTTTAATACATTAAGATTCACTTGCCACAATAATATCTTCACCTAAATAATTTCCAGGCCAATAAAAATCATTATAATTTCCCTTCCCAGCAATTACCTGGTTGCCAGCTTCAATTTCCTTTCTTTTACCCTTTCAGAATTCTCAACTTTTAACAATTGCTCAGCATGCATCTCCATTGCTTTCCTCTTACTTCTTCCAGGTATGAAAGATATACCACTATGAAGCAGACATTAACTTTCCTCCCCATGTCCCTTATTCACTTGCTATTTCCCATCCAAATACGTCATGAAACTAAATTAGGTATTTTCAGAATTTTACTGGGGAGGTTCTTTGTACTTTTCACAATGAAAACACTACAGTGTGCTAAGATTTAGATTGAAAATCAAGTTCTCCTCAAAAAAAAGGGAAAAAAAAATCCATGTACATTCAAGAAAATAAATAATTTAACTCCTGAAAAAATTGCTTAGTATATTGTGGTTTCATTCAATATTATGCCTCCTAGTTATAGTCATTGAATAAAAATTATATGAGAGTTCTGGGAAGCACTAGAGAGTTATGCTGTAGACCATGTTCTGCCTTGGATCATTGCCCAAAACACTGCTCATCTCTGACAGTATTAAGTTCTGGTATCTCTTGAACCGGCTGGAGTAGGAACAAATACCATGCACAACTGCTGTGCTGTGATTATGAGCTTTTCAACAGTGAAAGCATTTCTTTTAAAACTTGCAAAGCTAGAGATAGAAAGGGAATGTGTGCATTACAATTAGTCATTCTGCTCCTCTCCATTCCTCACAGCTTCAGATTCTGAGATGATAGCAGCTACTATCTCACCAGCTGTTGAAGATAGCATGCAGCTAGAAAATCATACAACTGGAAGTTGAAACCTCAGCTTTCAAGTATCAAAAAGCACTAATCTTCAGTTCTGTGGCTAGGAAGGTTTTGACTGCTGAAATCATGTGGGAGCTGAAGGGAAAAGCAACAAATGGTGATGGTAATCTGGTGACATGAAGGTTTTGTTATCTTAGGACCTACCATGTCTGATAAAAACTGTACAAGGGTTCTCAGGACCAGTAAAATTATCTTATGTATGCAAACAGCAGGGGGAAAGCCTCTGATATCAAAATGGCAGTAAAGCTGACAAAGACAAAAACAGTGAAAGAGTAAAGCAGTTAAAGATTAGGTAAAATACAAGTAGATAAGATATACATCATGCTTATTTTTTTTCCCTTGTCATTTTTCACAACATTGTTTTATCTATTAACCAATGTGTTAGGAAAACAAATTGGTATTTGCCAAATACTATTCATAGATCTGGTAAAAATTAACAATACTGCTTTTCTAAGTTTGGTTGTTTTTTGGTGTTTTTTTTTTTTTTTGTAAGAAAAGTTGCCTGAAAATTTCCATATCTCAATTACATCATTAATACACCTAATTCACAATGCATTTCAGGATAAATTGACCTATTACCTACACACTCCTTTGAAAAGTCCAACTTTAGTGTCTCTGGATTATGACATTGCCGGGACAAAATTAATAATGAAATGACTGCATTTCTACCACCTATTTTTCTGGTAGTTCTCTAGCATCCAGAACCATTGCATCAGGAGCGTCTGAGGATATGTTCCTGCTTCGTACTTTCAGAATTCCCTTACTGTCCTGGTGCCCAGCAACTCACATAACCAATTGTGGATTCAGACAATGCACTTAATGTCCTCAGTACACTTGGAAATTGTTTCCAAGTTTAGCTGTTACCTTTTCAGGAGTCGAGGTGAGACTGACTGTCCTGTGGTTTCCTATTGTAGAAATAAGCGATCCCCCAGCCGGGGAATAACGTGCTCTGACTCCATGATTCAGAAGGCTGAACAATTTATTTATTTATTAAGCTATATTACATTACACTGATACTATACCAAATTACATACTAAAGAGATACTATACTAAAGAATACTAAAGAAAAACCCATGACTGTCTCCAGACAGTCACGACACACGTGGATCCAATTGGTCAAGGAATCAAAACAACTTTTACTGGTGTCCAATTCACAAGCCACTTTGGGTAAACAATCTCCATAGCACATTCCACATGTGCCAAACAACAGATGTAGCAGGTAGAAATAAGAATTGCTTTCTCTTCTTCTCTGAGCTTCTCACTGCCTTTCCCTAGGAGAAATCCTTGGGAAACTTGTGCCTGCTGCTCTCCGTGAAGAGAGCTGTGCCCACAGTTTCCCATCTTCCCCTTTCTGTACCTTTCTGTGCAAAAGGCTGTGCAAACTTCTGCCTTGTTATCCTTGCCCTCACCCAGCCTCCCGTGACCCCTGTTTCTCACATTTGGCCAACATCAGTGCCATGCTCAGCTCATCTCCTGCCTTCGTGATTCTGTAAATCTCATTCACACCCCTCTCATCTCTCTGTCTGTGAGTGGATCAGTCCAAGACTCTTTCCTTGCAAAGCATCCAATACCTTCACTTATCCCATTCAACGGCTGGAGCACGCACAGCTGTTGGTTTATTGCACAGTTTTGATTTAAAGTTAAAATAAACCCCCTAAACATATATACATTAAGATGGAATTTTGGTAGCTCCAATTGTGTGTAATTGGGTTTAATTTCACATCCTCTACAATTTTACTTATAACTTCTAATGATAGAAAGAGTCTTATATTTAGAACATTCTTTCTTTCAATAGGAATTCAGAAATCTTGTCATTTTTTCCTTTTTTTTGATAGATTAATTTTGTTACTGTTACAATTTTCTGTCTGTTGCTTTGCAGTTCCTTGTTTTTTCAGATCTCTAAATTTTTTGCTACTTCCAGATTAAATTTTTCAAACAATTTTTTAGATGCCTGCAAATTGCTACATTTCAAATATATATATAATAAATTTAAAACAAAATTATAGTTGTATTTATGTCACTAAAATCAATAGAATATTGGACTGAAATGCTGTGAAGCTCTTCTCTGACTACAAACAGAATCCAGCTTTCTGCTATGTTTTTAAACAGGCATAGCTGATTTAATGTATTCTCTTTATTTCCTGAAAATTATGAATCACAGCAGGGGACTTAGAATGAGCATCATTTTACTGGGTTCAGAAATATCAGAAACAGTTTGAGAATATTGCCTTCTTGGCAGATTTTCTTAGATTTTAGGAATTTTTACAGCACTTTATAGAAGATACAGAAGATCCACAGAGTATACAGAATTCAGAGGCACACACATGAGCTATGCTAAATTTGAAGACCACAAAAAGTTAAACCAAGCAAGCTGCTTGTTTCATCATGTGGTTCTGAATTCTGTTCATATCTTGTATGTGCTCAATTTGATGGGTTTTGTGCCACTATAGTTACATCAACTGCATAAACTGATGCACAAAGAGTATTAGAATTATTTACTGTGAGATTGCAATAGTGATTGGCCTTGACATTTTGGTAAAGTAGCTCATCCATTTCATGTTATATAAGACATAAAATTGAGCATAATCCAATAATACATGGAGATAGAGACATGTTTGTTACAAAGACATGCATGTATATGAGTTAATTTACCTCTGAATAAGAAGAGGTATGAACACAGCATTTAATTATTCCTAAACCTGATGGGAGAAATATATTTTTCCCCTGAAAATTGTGGAAGAAGCACCACTGACAGCACAACGTTGTTGTATCTCTAAAATTTATAGAGCTGTATTCGCAAAACTAATAAACATTGTGAGCATACACAAATAATTTCTGTGGAACAACTCTTTGGTGTTAGTAAGAATTTCTAAGTTTTCTTAAGCTTCCTCTGCTTATAACCTAGAAATTTAGAAACAACATACAAAGAATATGCATAATCTTAGCTCAACTTTAACTTTGCAGTCTTCAGCTATCACTTGGGAATTTTTTATGACAAGTGCAACTGTACTGGGAAGGGAAAGAAGCTCTTTAGTGGCAGTGTCATCTGCAGAAGGAAGCATTTAAAGTGTCTCTAAGAGGAATACATTTGCATTCTCCAAGTGTGAGATGCTGTTTTACTTTAAAACTCATGTCTGAGAGATAAACAGCTATGAACCTAAAAGTGTAAGAACATTAGAACCCTGGGTCTGCTTTTCTCTATTAATCTTCTAAATTTTGGAACACAGCTGAAGCACGATTACACAAATGAAAAACTAAGTGCCAAATATTTTACGAGTAATATTAAAGAAGCACAAGCCTATAAGCACCACAAATGCTGACAGACCCATGTTGACAGACCATCCTTGCTTGCTTCTGTTAATTTTGGTAGCTAAATAGATTATCTCCCTTTTTTGTTGGTTTATTTTTTTTTTCGTAAGGTGCACCATGATGGATATAGCAAAATAGGTTACTATTTCTCTGCCTAAAAAGATAAAAGTGAGGTATTTGGAGTTATAGGCTCAAGAAACAATTTTTCACATCATCATTCAGGATTTCTTAAGATGATATCTTGAGATCAGTGAAGTGACAGTGAGATCAATTCAGTGAAAGGAATTATCAGACTGTCACCATTCAAAAAAGAAGGAAAAAGTCATATGGAAATAACTAACTTCTGCTCTTCTGATTAATTATAGACAGTTAGATTATAAATAATCTTATTTAGCAGGACTTGAAGTTGAAAACTTCTGAAATAATCCACTTAAAAAACTAATAGCTTTTATTAGTTATGCCATTGCTTTTTCAGTCAGAACATGTTGCTCTCTTCTTTAAAGAAAAAGGTTGATCATTATGCAGAATTTGGCAAGTGATAAGATACTGTAACAATGGTCTGGGATGATAAAGTACCAAAAAAAAAAAAGAAAAAAAAGATGTGAACTGCTAGAAAATAAGTGGGACACACAATATTTATGCTATTATATAATTCCAAAAAAATGACTACATGATTAATACTGAATACAATATTTACTGTACCTGACAAGAAATCATGCCAAACCAAGAAAAGGTTTGCAGAACCACACAGACATGTTAACACATATATGGTCTGGCTTGAACAGCAGAGGTGACTAAACAAACTTCAGGATGCATATGATGGAGTGAATAGGAACAGGTCACATTCTCTGTCAATACTGAATAAATTTTAACAGAACACGAGTCTAAAGACCTCTTGTAGTGAGCTGTTATAAAAGCTTTACAGGGGAGCAGAAAGCACCTGAACAATTTAGTAGAGGGAAAGGCATAAGCGATATCACCTCTGACTGAGGAGTCCTTGATTTTGATTTGCCTGGAATCTTGCATGGTATCTCTGGGATGCCTGCTTTGTTCTTAAAGTCTTTCATAGACCTACTTTTTTCCATCCCAGAAAGAGGACACCAGTTTTGATGGAATTTTGTGTGTTGTTATTCTGTGGCACTCATTAGGCATTGTAGAGCATTCAGAACAACATCTGAAACCAGCTGGGTATGAGGTGGCATCTGAAGAATTGGAAATGTGAAATGAAGTCTGCTAGAGCTTGGAGGACTTTTTGCTTCTGGTGTTTTTTTTCATCCAGCTGAATTTAGGACAAATATCCTCCCTGACCAGGAAGAAGCATTCCGATTTATAAGGATGGGTTTCTCTTTTACTTTAAACAGCTACCAATGCAGCAAAATGCAGCATAAGAAAACATAAAGTTCAGTCTCTTTTTATTTCAGATTTTCTTTCCAGTTAAACCCAGAAGAATTTTGCCTTATGATTTCAAGGATAAGGTGAAATTACAGTTTCTCCTTTGGAGGACTCTGGGCTATTATCAACCTTCATTGCAATCAATGCTAAATTTCTTGTTAATATAGCTGGATTTAAATAATTCAGATAATTGTAGTGTATTTTCTTTCTTTTTTTGAGATCAAGAATGACCTTAAAAATGTTGAAATAACATCTTCATAATTGTCACTTGAGAATTAAAATTGATTAGTGTAGCACTGGACTCCAACAAAACTCTGCCTTATTAAAATATATAAAACTGGAAGCATCAAAAGTCTTGTAATTTTTGCTGTATGCTCCAGTTTCACACAACTTAGCCTATTTGGCACCCATTTTGCAATATTGCTTCTTTCACTCCACACTTTCCCATCATCCCATCCAATGATATTTCATTTTTCATATCTCATGAAACCAGCTTTAGCTGGCCTCCTTAGAGACATGACTCTAGCATATGGAAGTAAATCTTTGAAACACTTATGAAAATAATTAATCATTCCAATGATAGGTTTCCAGGACCTTCTGCAGAGTGCATAATTGCTTAAAAATCCCACCACTTGGTCATACATAACTTTCTAATTAATGTTCCTCTTTTATACTCCTTTCCACATTCTCTTTTTTCTATTGCATCTATTTGTTTTGAATATACAAGTTAATTTTTAAATTATTCTGAAGTCATATATTTTGTTGCAAATTGCAAGCTTTTTGGTAGATCAGTTCTGGGTAGGAGCATTAACTTTTCATTTAGATATCAAACCAGAAAAGCTTTAGTGCTTCTGAAGACTTTAAGCTTGTCTACTTAGAACTGCAGTGCAATATGTATACTTATGAACTGGTTTCTAAAATGAAATACCATATAATAAAAACTGATCTCTGTGTGTCAAGTAAATATTTTTGCTTAAATATTGAAAATCTGTACTTCCTCAAATTCTAAATATTGATTGCATGATTTGCTCATGTTTAGTCTAGTGATTACAGATAAAGAAGTTTTACTGAAAAGTACCGTCAGTGCATCTAGTGCTGTGATGGAATGATGCTGCACCCTGGGGAATTTTCTCAAAAATTGTAGGTTATGTTGTGTGACACTTATCATAAAATTATAGTGGTGGTCACTGCAGATCTGAATTGATGCTTCGAAAATCATCCGTGTTTTTTGTTTGCTTCTATGTCTTTAAACACACCTCCAGTGTGGGCAAGCAGACAAAATCCGTTCCTTAAAGGAACTTGTTTGAAGAAAAATGAGTAACATACAGTAGTTTTTTTTGCAAGTGACAGTAAATGCAAAGCACAGCAGGAGGCTTTCAAGTGTGGAACTGATGGATGACAAACATGCTACCCCAAAAAAAAGTGTGTGTAATGTAAGTTTTAATTTTTTGGAAATGTTGTTGGAAGAAGCTATATAATAAAAATTCTTCACATTGCTATGTGAGAACTAGAAGAAAGTGATTCTTCTGGTCCCCAGAATAAAACATAACTGAAATATTTTCTAAGAAGTGATAAGCATGGCTAAAAGATTTAATTAGAGCTCTTAGGAATAAAGAAAAGAGCTGCTGACACAGAAACTGTCATGACAAATTATCTTTTGAGCAATCTTTCAGAACCAGAAAATGCACAGTTGACTACAGAAAACATTTGCAAATTCTGCTGAAGACCATTAGCTAACCTCAGCCATGATACACATTTATACTCTTCAGCATAAAGTCATGCATTCAGAAAAGTTGAAACTTTAAATGATGTGTACAAAGTGTGTTTCTTGTATAAATGTTTTATGACTTGTATGGTTCTTTAAAAAACTTCTGTAAAATCACCAGCTTGTACATTTCAAAACTATGATAATTACTATCTCATCTCAAGTACAGCATTTTGCTGTTTAATTACAAGTTAATAATCTTAATAATCATTCTACAAATGGTATTTCTGCTTAGTGACAGAAAAATTTCAGGAAAGATCAATGACTCATTTCAAGAACATTCATGGTGACAATCTATATTTAAGAAAATCATCCAATACTTCAGGTTAGCTTTCAGACTAATACACTAGTTATCTCTAATGTACAGATGATTTCAATGCTATTGAAAGAAAATATGTTATTGTAATCATTAAGAAGACTTTAAAAAAGAGCGAATATTTCACATATTGAAATCTAATTTTTTGTTGCCTTAAAAACTGTTAGTGATTTAGTCAAACTCTTACTCCACTAGCGACCTAATAATCTCTAAATAATAGGTTGAATAGAATGTGTTCATCTTGCCCATGAGATGATATGTCCTGTTTTCCTTTTTGGAACATTTATAGAATCACATCAAAATGCTTTTTCTCACTGGGGTGGATATTTAGTTCAGACACAAAATCCAAAAGAATATAATGTAAGGAAAAGAACCTTTCAGATAAATAGATAATAATATATATGCTGCTGATATTGCAGATAATCAGCATAACATAAAAATATCTTCATATACTGAACTTTCTCAGCCTATAAGAAGCAACGTGGTTGATGCTGTGGACATTACAATGTCATGAATCACAATGAAAAACAAAAGTACTTGAATTAATGGATTGCTAAATATTTCTTTCTAGTACTGAAATTTACGTCTGTGCTGACATTAAATCACTAACAAGAAGAGTTTAGCAACTTTTTATGCTTTAAGTGAAAACTTCCTAAGAGAGGGGCTAAATGCAGACAAGCAGGATGTAGTTTCAGCAGGTTATTGACCAAAGGCTCTTGTTTGGATTCCCAATTTAAGAGAGAGGACAAACACAATTGCACTGTAGTAACCAACTCAAACAACATGGTAACTCTCTTCCTGTTATGTTCCCTTAAATGTTTATAAATATTCACCTTTTACCATCTCCTTACATTTGTTTCTGTGTAAATTCTATTGATCATCAGAAAATGAAAAATTAGTGATAAGGAGAATTTTTTAGAGACATATGCATGAAAAAAACACAGGAGTATCTTATTAAATACCCACTCAAAATCAGCCTGCATTTTTAAATTTTAGAAATATCAAACAAAAACATTTTTCACAAATGCATTTCTCAGTTTGAAAAACCTATAGGTGAAAGCATCCAAAAGATCAGCAACTTAGCTGATTAAATTAAAAATATAGAGTATAGAAATATAAAATATAAAAAATATAGAATAATTTTAAAGAATAAAAAAATTGCCATTTAATTTCCTTAGTTGACTTCTTAATTGAATTAAAGACCTGGGAAAACAGGTTGTTCCATCTGCATCTGACAAAAAAATTTCTCATAGACTTCATGAATGAAAACAAGTCATTCAAGGTCTTAATAAGCATGTCATAAGATAAATTCATCCCTGATGTTAGTTTAGAAAACACATTCAATTTGAGAATGAAGGACATAGAAAATATATGCATTTATGGGTTTGAATTATCTGGAACACTGATTCTAAAGCTATAGAGAAACAATATTAGTGTTTCATTTTTTTGCAGAAGCTAATAGCATCAGGATGTGCTACAATTTGCATTTTGCCTGGAACATTTAAACTGGTAGAAGTGTGCAAAATCTTGTCTTTACAAAACTTTTTACATATCACTTGATATTCTTTTCCCACATTCATTTTTCACAAGACAATGTAATAGCTCATGTTCATTGAAATAGTATTCTCATGATTCCTGGGTGTCACTTTGGTACAGCAAAAATGTGAATAATTTAAGGTCTAGATTAGAGGAAGTTTTGCTATGATGCTGGAAGTTTGGAATGAATCAATCCTCATGAAGTGACTCCTTTCCCAAGACCCACTGGTTCAGAGCTCTTTGAATTGCCAACTCCACTATGAAAAATGGGTATATCCATTAAAAATCCAATCAAAAAAAAACCCCCAAAAAACCAACAAACAACCCAATTTTATATCCTTTCAAGGTACTTAATGTCTCCACTGCAGTGGCAACAGCATCAAATGCAATTTTTCACACTCTTTTGCTAAAGGGAAAAAATCCTTTTTGAGACACAACTTTCAAATAAAATTTCCACTTTGAATTTGATAAAAGCATAAAAGTTTAGCGATGTTGCTGATGTTACAATGTATTAATTTGTAGCCATAATTTACTGCCCCTGCCCTGAAGGATATAATACTGTAGCATGCACACCAATCATATTTTACATCTTTCAGGTTTGCCTGTTCCAAGTCCCATTACATACACCATCTAGCTGCATGTAACTGAAACCTTCACCTTTTTTCACTCTCTGAATCTGCTTAAATACATTTTTATTTTTAGAAGAACACATTATTGAAATTATTACTACAATACTTATTCTAAAGGTTCATTGCTTAATGCTGTTGGTGAGTTAATCAATTATATAATTTTTAATTAAACTTTTTAAAAATTCCTCTGTGTGTATCTAAATATTATCTAACGCTCATCAAAAGCTTTTATGCATTAAACACACACACAAAAAAAGTATAAAAAAGCAAACTCAGAGCAATGAGTGTCTGAATATTGGCTGAATATTTGATGGTTATTCAGGAAGGCAAGTTTTCAGTGAAAGAAGGTTAAACTACATCAAATAAGAATACTGCCCCTGTAAGCATCTGAATAATTCATTTTTCATATAGTCTGAAACCTGGAACCTTATTCCCAGATGTCAAATTTCATTTTAAGAAATGAAAATTTTATATATCCTTTTCAAACTGTTCTTCCATGGAGATAATTTATACTTTCAGAAAGAACTGAGTTACACTGGATAGCTGCCTCTTAAGATCACAGACTGGAGGTTTGGACGTCCCTTGATACAGAAAAACCACTTACTCTGTTTCTTTCAATTCTATATAAAGAAAAAAATAATTTCATTCAGTAAAGATAGAGATATTGATCAGTTTAGTTAGATACATAATTCTGAAACATTAAGTCTGCTTTCTCCTCCTCTCTTACTCTTGGAAAACGTTTTGTTACTGGCAGAAAGACAGCCATTTTGGGTGGATAGAAGTGGTACAGAACTTCAGAATTTATTCTCCACTGAGGACAGGGAAAAAATGAAAAAATCCAAATTGTAGAGGAATTGTATGATGGAAAGGTAAGACTTATGGGTAGGCTCTCCTCTTGCCTCTTGCTACAAAATCCATATAAGTTTATGGTTGCAAAAATCAAACATCTCATAAGCTTAATGTTGAAGAACTGACACTCACAACTTCTTGTTGGATCCAAATTTTATTTAAAATATAGTCTTAAATGCATGATTGAGAATTGCATCCCTATTCACATCTGCCCTGTTAATCACCCTTTCTTCTCCTAATCTCCTTCTGTCCCTTCCCCTACTATCTGATACTCCTATGTTTGCCACTCCTATTTTACCTCTGCCCCCAGTTCCTCCACTGTGCATCACGTCAAGCCCTGTCCTGCTGACCTTTGCCCAACTCAGCATGTGGATGTCAGAGGGCAATGTCAGCTGCACACACAGAACAGAACCTGCCTCAAACACTGCAGATTGCACAGGGTCTCTGCAGCTGGAAGAAGGAGTTCTAGCAAATATTATATTACCACATGATTCAGGATTGATGGACAACAGGTAGACTGAAAAGCTATGAAGCATTTTGCTTCAAAATTCTCAACGAATCTTCAGTGCAGGAAACTGATTTCTGCCAGCTTCATCAGAATATTTCATGTTTTAACTGGGAAGGCAAAAGGCATGTATCTGACAGCAGAACAATCAATTTACCTGATTTAAAATCTGTACTCTAAAGCACTGTGAGTCAAAAAGTTTAAACTCAGGTATTATTTTAAAGTAAGCAAATATTTGTGTTTTCATGGAGGCTGCAGAGTCCTTATAGGGGATTTATATAGCAATGTACACTCACAGAGACCCATACACACGACTTCAGGCCTTTCCAGACAGTGTAATGCCCTGCCATGGAAGTTTTTCAAATATACAATATAATAAGATGAAGTTTTTTAGTTGCTATCATCATCATCATCATCATCATCATCATCATCATCATCATCATCATCATCATCATCATCCTCATCATATCCAGGTACAAAGGTTGCTATAAACATAAGCTGTTTTTAAACAAAGCCATATAAGATGTCTTTTTTTAAATTTTGCTTTTTTTTTTTTTTTTTATTTTGGTACATGAGCTGTTGCATACAGGTAGAGATAATATTATAAAACAAAAGCCTTATAAAGTATGCTTTAGGCCCTGTTACTCTATCTAAGCTAGCAGTCAGCTTGTAACTTCCCATGCAAAAAATCATAAGAGCGAAAGCAGTTAGAACAACAAGCTATTCTGGTAACAGAACTGTTCACATCTGCAAATACAATACATCTATGATGATCAGTGAAGAAGATGTCAAGAAGAAGAAATATCATCTATGATGATCAGTGAAGAAGATGTATAAACAATTTAAGAATAAAGAGTCTCAGCATGTACACACAAAACCACCTTTTAACCAATGAATTGAGTGGTGAGAAAACTATTAGCCAGTTGGAGTTGGACATGAGGTCTGTGGAAACTGTATAAAAATGAGTTATGTGGATAAAGAATTAGCTTTTCCTGCATGAAGAAACTGAGTCCGGTCTGCTTATTACTGCAACAATGAGCCACTATAGGAGACTGTGCAAATAGAAGAG
Organism: Euphonia xanthogaster; assembly: GCA_034509185.1. NCBI lineage: Eukaryota > Metazoa > Chordata > Aves > Passeriformes > Fringillidae > Euphonia > Euphonia xanthogaster. The sequence goes on from JAYDZK010000113.1 coordinate 96,324,784, forward strand.
TCTATTTTATGAGATTCTGATCCATCCAATATTATGAACCTCAAGATTGGTGTCTCCTGTTGTTTACAAGCTGTACAGGCATGCTACTGTGCTAGAGGAGAATTTTTCAACATCTATGGGTGCTGGTTTACAGATGTCCATAGTTTCTTTCTAACCTTCTAAACACAGAAGTAAAACTGTATTCATTGCACAGCTGCATTTTTATTAATTTCAGAGAGTTGCATGTTTCTTAATAGCCACCAAGTCCTCCTCTGGCTTAAAGTCTAAAGTGAATACAGGAGCTAAAATCTTGTCATCCTTCCAGTGTAAGCCACAGGACAGGACATGAAGCTATCACATTCTTTCCAATGTGCAAAACCCCACACTTATCTGTTACATTGTTTAAATTACAGTGGGAAGAATCGAGACAGTAGAAATGTTGGTTCATGTATTTCCAAAGAGATTAATTGATTTTGAAGGGTAAAGATCAGAATTTTCTTTTAGAGCAAGTTCTAAGAGCAAATGTATATTATGCCATATTCTAAAATATAATATTAAAAAGAAAAAAAATCTGTATTTTGTATTGTATCATAATGTGCCTCTGGTTTCCACTTCAATTAATTTGGAAATATTTTGCTGCTGTTTATTTTTTTTCAATCTTTTTTGTCATTGTCTTTATGTAAATGGGAAATACAGTAGATGAATAGCTTAACTAAAGGAATTTCAAAGGATAAATGAGTAAAGAATTTGAAGTCTAAATCACATGGGACTGAAAAATGTGCTCATACAGCTCTGTAGTATTAATTTGTCAACTCCCTGCTCCAAAATCAAAACTAGCTCATTAAAAATGACATCATGCATTTGAGGAATAGCAAAAGGATGGCACAAATGATGTAGGAGAAAAAGTGTAGCATGGTTTTTTGAGTTTCCTTTTTCACTAAGTCTTATTTGCTGGTAATTATGCTTTTGTAGCAACTTTAATTAACAAAATTCATAAAGTAGATAACAGCATAATCTCTCAAAATAGAGAATTGACTAGAAAAAAAATATACAAATATACAAAGAAAATATACTAATCTGTGGGTACATGAATCTTTTTTCCAGGAAAATTGCATGGGTTATTCTTCCACTATTTTGAGATTTATTATACAATTGCATTTTTTTTAAATTTGTCTAAAATTTGTCTAATATTTTTTAAATTTGTCTAATATGTTTTCTAAAATTATGTGCCTTATTGTTTTAGATATTTTCCCATTACCTCTATATACATTAAAAAGATTAACACAACCCCTATATATAAATTCCATTTCTCAGATTTAACACCAGAACCATGTCTGTAGAAGGAATTACTAAATGGCATAGATTTTACTGTGTCTCACTTGATTTATCAAAGGTTAAACTTCAATCAATTAAAGGATCAGAGCCTTTAGGACCAGGATCAGTGGGGTCAACCACCACCATTAACCCTACAACCTGCTGACTCTTTCCCAGACTTAATTCCTTTTTGAGCTGAATGCACTGGTTTTAATTCTGTCCCTACTGCACACAGAAAGAAGAGGCACACGATAGCACAGGCAGGATCCTGTGACAGAGTTCAGGAGCCCTGAGGGGGGCAAGGAGAGAGGGAAAAGTGGGATATTCATCAGCTAAAACATTAGAAACAACACCGAGTTAAAAATGAACCAAAAGTAAATGCACTGAATAAATTCTCCTTTTCAAGAATTCAAATAAAATCTTTAAGTTACATGAAGAGTAAATTAACTTAAAAATATCACCTCCTTTGTTTCTTCAGGTTTTTGTTATAAATGCAGGTATGACTGAAATATATGAAAAGGTTTTACTTTTGATAAAGGTATTTTTTAAAAAATTTCGAAAACCTTAATTGAATTCCTGTAAAATCCAAATCAGAATGAGTATTTTACAGATTTTGTGAAACATCTCTTGTATTTTTCCAATTTTTCATTACTTCGTATATTACTTAGTGTAAACATTGTGGAAACAAAAGGAGCTGCAATATCAGTATCTTGTCAAAAAAGATGTAGCCATTTCACTTGTTTTCCTCCAAAATGTTTTTGTGTTTGAAAATGCAGAGTCTCAGACACTATAATAGGTGTACAAGATG
>JAYDZK010000113.1:96326984-96354124 GCA_034509185.1 Euphonia xanthogaster
TAGGTGTACAAGATGTCTGTGTTGATCAACCCAGTATAATTTCAGTGTGAAGATTTTTCACAAATCTAAGAGAATATCAGCCATTATATATATATATATATATATATATATATATATATATAAATAAAAAAAAATATATATACATAAATTCTACTAAATCTGATTGGAAACAATTGAATCACCTACTTGTTTAATAAAAGATATTTACTTATTGCCTTAATCCTGGATTTAAGAGTTTTATACATCTTTCCCACTATTTGTTTATGTCTGCTGATTCTGTCTGCATACATTTTTACCCACATGATGTTCCAATCCCTTTTTAGTCTTGCAAATGCATTTGAAATTGTACTCATTAGTATCAGTGGTGCCACAGGCTTGAAAGGCACTTCCTAATGACTTAAAACTGAGGTTAGTTAGGATAAAGATGCTAGGAACTCAATTCCTAATACTGGTGATTTATTTTTAAGATTCTCCATGTTCTTGGTGATACTATTTTCTTCTCATTTATTTTATCCTCTGTTAAACATACACATGTTGAAATGTGCAGCCAGTCCATCGTATTTCTCCAGCTGCTTCTGGCAGTTCTTATAATGCAGATGCAGCAACAGCTCTGGACTACTGTCGTTCATGGTTGCTGTGATGTAAATGGCAACAGCTATCACATAAGTTGATAAAATTCCATATAGTAACAAACCTCAATTTAATTTTTTTTTTTTTTTGATAGGAATATGGTATCTTCTAAAACTGCTACCCAAGGTCATTAAAATAACACAGCACCATTAGAGAATACAGGTTGAACACTGTTAGAGAATACAGGTTTAAATTGCTTTTATATATATAATGTGTTTTGGAATTTTTTCTATGGCCTCACTACATTGAACTAATATTTTGATATTTCTTTGAGCTTGGCTTTTCCAATTACAAGATTAGGAAAACTCAATTTCCCCCTATATAGTTTCTTTTCCTTTGCCTCTAATGGGAGGAAGGAAGGACTATTCTCTCAGTTTTTCTTCAGGCTAAATCTATAAAGACGACATGGACATTATTTTGCTGTCACAAATGACACCAGTCTGCCTGTAGTTTAAATAAAGACAAGAGGATCCCATGCTACAGAAGGGAAAATACTGGAGGAGATGTGAGAAAGCTTTTCTGAAATACTAGTTGTATTTACAAGTCTATTCAAACTGGTTTTGTCCTAAAAAATGGAACCTATTTGGTTTTATAAGCAAAATTATTTATGCTATTACACAGTAGGATGTGAAACATATAGTCACTCTATGGAAAGTCAAAACAAAGATGAAAGAAAAATCAACAAAGCATATAAGAAACACTGTGAGGGCACCTCAGAATGCTTTTAAAGATATATTCCCAAACCAAGAAGAAAGTTTGGATAATACAAGGTTTGGATTAGTGCAGCATACAACCATACTTTGGAACACTGACCTCTGGGACCATTAGAGAGTGATGCCTCAGTTATCTGCCAGTTATGGTATAAATCTCTTCCCTACAAACATGAATACAGTCTAATGATACATATGGCCTAAACAACATTTTCTTTTCTTCATTTATATTTATTTGAAGCTTACAGAACCTCTAAAAAGGTAATGCAAAGAGAATCAGAACAAGAGACAAAAAATCAAGGGCTTTAACATATGAAGAAATCAGTAAGACCACCCCTGGAATGGGTCAATGCTCCTTGGTACTCTGCATAACAGCAGGAGTCAACCAGTGTGTATCAGAAGGGGAGAGGAGATGGGGAAGGAGTTACTGGTTATGATGCTTTGCATGGACAGTTTCATCAGTTTTCCTTTGGCCATTCAGCAGCTGTGTACTCTGAGAAGTAGCTGTTAAAACATATCAGGGAGATGACCCTACTGAATGTAATGCTCATCTCTCTGCAGAGCCAGCTACTGAGATTCCAGCTCTTCAAGGTGAGCATAAGGCATAGCCCAGGAAAAGCAGAAGTGCTGCCAGATGCAGTAAACCAACTTCAGAGCATCACACAGATGGCACTTTGGAACAGACACTTACACGATGCTGTATCTTTGCTTCTAGGTCTGGGAAGCCCAGCAGCTGAGACCCAACTGAGCAGAATGAGATGCTATGGAGAGCAAAATAGTTCATGTCCTAGTGATTGTACAGACCACAAGTAATCAGGTCAAAAATAATTTGTGAAGGAAATTTGGAATTGTGTTTACAAGTAAGCAAAGATTAATTCTATTTTATGACATAAAAAAAAAAAAAAGAAAAAAAAGGCAATCCTTGAGAAGCTAAACTTCAACTGTAGAAGAAATACAGATTTGCAGAGAGTGAATGACAACAAAAGACAACACACTTTTTTGTTTTAGTACTCAAGAAATATCCAATGATTTTTCTTTCTACCCTTCTGGTGTCTAGAAATGTATGAATCAGACTATAATAATATAGTATGGAAAGACTTTAATACACTGCATTAGTCCCTTTTGTCATTTGTTTTTCAACAATCACTTGGGGAAATGAAGCCTTGTCCTGGTGAAAAGGTTCTATATGAAACACAAAGCTGATAAATCTTGTAATGACATATGTAGGGAAGGAATTTGCAAGAAAGGATTATTCATAAAACTCTTACAGGTAAACAGTGATAGTTTTTCATCACATCTATTACTTCAAAAAGATATCAACCAATAAAATGTATAGGTGGGATGCTTTATCCTTCAATATTCTCTGTCTCTGTTATTCTCCTCTTAATTACTCAGTAACATGTTCTTTTAAATATAAAAAGCAATTTTTTCAACAGAATTTTATATGATGGATTTCAATTTACTGAAACTACTTAACCTCCAGTGATTTAGTATATGTGGAGTTGTTATATCTTTGTAGAAATAACCAAAATGAAATGTCTTATTAAGAGAAATTATGAAGTGATTAATTAAAGAAACTCTTAATAATAATAACCCTCATTTCATCAGGTTCCCCACTTCAGCTAGAGTGTTATTGATTTAGAATACTGGTGTTATGGTTTTAACTAGGCATTGCCATGGAAGACTTGGAATAGTTAATGTCACAATTAGAGGAATACAAAAATGTTCGGATAATTTGAAGAGAAATATTGTTGGAAAACAACTGGCAGTGTGATGGCCAAGAACCATTAACAATCTGGTGCTTATTTTTGAACAGGTGTACAATTTAATTATCAAAGCCAATGGGCAATGTTAATGCCAATTTTAGAGATGCGAAATACTGCTGAATGTTCTGAGCCAACAAGCAAATAAATATCTCATTTCAGTCAGACAATCTAGGATAATCAGGAGTAGTCAACAGTGCTGTGGAAAATACTGCAGGCAAGAAATAAAAATGGTACTTCAATGCTTTGTAGCAAAAATAAGCAGTACTTGTCATACAGACACATTCCTGCCAAAGTATTTTGCCCTTCATTAGCTCCTGAGACAAATCCAGATCTCATGCAGAATTACAAGGGGCAAGATCTAAATAGATAAGATAGGCGTAAGTACTACGTGCTATTATTTGGATTATTTTCCATGTTTATGCAATTGTTATAGGTCATGAGCCTCTAGAAATTTTGGCTAAGAATACTTTATGCAAAAAAAATACACAGGATCTAGATGATGGAATTTGCTTATAGTGTCTTTAGGAAATCTTTCTAGATGCTGGAATGAAAGAGCTGTTAATTGCAAACCCCATATTTTTTTTTTTTTACAAATACCATTACATTGTAAAGAAAATAATTTTTAGTTAACACTTCTTGACAATTTCTGGTAGAAATAATATTAGTAGCTTTGGATATTATTCAGACTTAAAAAAAGCATTACTAATAAGGGAATAACCTGTTTAAATTATTTCCTCCAGAGAGAAAAATCTTATTCCTACAAATCTTCTATCTTAACATTTTAAGATTCTTTCAAATTTCTAACTTACGTCATTCATAATGTCAAATATTTTTGTACACTTTTTAATAAGTTATTTTTAAAAATCACTCTCTCCAATCTAGTTTTATATACCAAAGTCAAAATCATTATTTTTACACACAGTGTTTTTCTAAATAAATGTCTTATTCATGTTCACAGCGTAGAACTAAATCTTCACCCAATGGATCTCAAATTTATATTTGAAAGCCTCACTGGAGTTTTGGGAATTAAGTAACGTGAAATCCTTTTGCATTTCTTCTTAACAAAAAATATACATCCTCTGGCTTTTCTAGGCAAGACACATGACACTTAAAGGGCTCAGGCAAGGTGTAATAAATTTAAATGACCAGCCATTTGAACCAGACAGCATGGGTCACTGTACTGAGGTGTGCATAAGCTTTACACAGACAGGGCCAACTCAGCTGAATTAGGTACTCACTGGTCTATAATCTGATTTCCCTGTTGCCACCATAGTTGAAAAACAACCATACTGAAGCTGGTAATCCATGGTATTAAAAAAATTAAAAATGAAAAGAGGAAAAGACAGAGTGGGAAGAGAAAGATAGAGTGAGTAAGGGGAGGAGAGTGATGGGAGGGAAGAGAACTTGCGAGAAGGAGAGTTTGAGAGATAGGAATGAGCTAATAATACTTCTCTGTTAGCAGCCCTCTATTTTTGCATTCTTGCCTTGATCTGGCTGAACTGGAATTTTTCTGCTTTCAGGACACAGTGAAAAAGAAAATTTCCTCTAGATATTCAGCCATAGTAGCTCTGTTCTGAATTTATATGGCTGGTGTGAAACCTACTGCAACGCAACTATACTTAATTTTTAAAGTAAAAGTATTTGTAAGTGTATGTAGGTAAATACTTGTTTCTACGTGACTGTAGATGATCTACACTGATCAATTAAACAAATTCTTTCTGTACAAGATACTGTCACCAAAATGTTCCTAGAAAATATGTTAGAAGACAGCTGTCAGGTTAAAGACCAAATTGTTTTTATAAGTTTGTCAAGGGTTTTATTATCTTAAACTGCTTTGTTAAAGACCTGCAAATTTCCTACATACTTGAAAGATGGTTTGCAGTCTCTAGCTAATAAAGTGCACTAAAACAGTCCTTATCTAAGCAAAGGATCTCCTTCAAAACACAGAGAGAAAAAAAGATACATCATAGAATCACAGAAGGTGGGAGGAATCTTAAAGATCAATGAGTTTCAACTTCCCTGCCTGGGCAGAGACACCTTCATGCAAGACCAGATTGCTCGGGGAACTGAGATTTACTGACAGATTATACCTTTATTCCAGCCTGACAAGCTTGGTCAAAGAGAATCACTTAAAAATAAAATGAGAGAAAAAAAGCATTATACCAAGGTGACAACCAAAGGGAGCCTTCTGTTCTCTCCCGACCACTTGGTTTACATCAAGGAGGGTTAGGGATGGTGCTGTCATTGACGTATATTGGTTTTTGTGAATATCTACTCTTCATGGTCATATACATATATCAGTTCCTTGAATATTCAAATCACTTCTTGTCTACCACTGAATATTATTTATATAAGGACACAGGAGATATATTAGTTTTAGGAAACTTGGAGAATATTAGTTTAAGAAAACTTTGAGAGCCATTTCACAATCTAATGTGGCATCATGCCCTAGGTTTTTGTATAATTGTGAAATTTCAACCCCAGTTTGCTCTCATATTTCAGAAAATGGACTGTTCTCTTAAATCAATTTTTGAACTACTAAGAAATGCACTTCAAGCAACTATGCTGTTACTGACAAATAAACTTGAGATAGAAAACCTTTCCAATATTATTTTTAAAAAATAAATTTAATATCTTATAGTTGTTGCACTAATTGCTCTTTATACAAAACTATGTTTTATTTTAAAAAACTAAAAAAACCCCAACGACCAGACATTATGGAAAAATCATTTTGTTTTTATTATTCTTCACTTGCTGTTTTTATGGAAATAGATTACAGCTACTAAGTCTTAAGAATTCAATCAAAATTTGATCACAAACCAAGAATCCTTGCTTTGTATTATCGCTGTTATTGACAGCCTTGGCTGCAGTGATTGCAAGACTGTGGACTTTGGGATCCGGCTGAGCACACTGAAGGTTATTTCTAAGACAAACGCTTCTGGGTTTAGAAGAGGAAGCTTCAGCTTGCACAGAGCTTGGTTGGGAGGGATTTTGCAGGAAGCTTCTGTGGAGGATAGAAAAGTTATTGAGTACTAGAAGCTTTTAAGGAGCACTCTTCTGGAAGCACAAAAACAGTTCATGCTCTTTAAGGTAAGAGAAAGCAGACAAAGCAAGTGACTCCCTTGGCGTAACTGCAAGTATCTGAGTCTGCTCAAATGCAAATAAAGGATCGTGCCAGAAATGGAAAAGTGCACAAACACACATTGAGAACTACAAGGGCATTGCCAGGGTATGCAGAGAAGGAGCTAGAAATGCAAAAGCTCAGCTCAAATTGAAATTGGCCAGAGAGGTTAAAAAAGTAGGGTTCTTCAGGTATGAAAATAACAATCAAAATCAGAAGGAAAATATTAGCCTGATGTTAAAAGGAGTTCTAGAAAGGTAGGGGTCCTCAACAGACTCTTTACCTCTGCCTGCTAACTTCCTGCCCTTAGGAACAAAAATCCAGGTTGATGAAAACACAGAGCTGCTGTCAGTGAAGGAAGGGTTGTGTATGAATTATTACATGAGCATGACCCCTAAAATCTGATGAGCCGAGCATTATCTACCCAAGGGTGTTAAGAGAGCTGGCTGACAGAATTGCCAGGCCAATCTCCATGATCTTTGAGAGGCCATGGACGTCAGGGGACATCATTGAAGAATAGAAGGAGGCTAATGTCACCCCCATCAACAAGATCTTGAAGGAGGATCCAGGAAATTACAGGTCCATCAGGCTTACTTCATCCCAGGGACAGTTATGGAATGGATGCTCCTGGAGGTTCTCAAAAGTCAGATGAAGCAGGGGATTGGGAAAAGCCAGCGTAGGTTCACCAAGGGCAAATGGTGCTTGTCAAATCCAATGTCCTGCTACAACAAAGTAACAAGTTTGGTTGATGCAGGGTGAGTGGTGGATGTAGTCTAAAAAGCAATACCCATCTAAGCCTTTCAAATAACTTATTCTGCAATTAACCGCACAAGTTGATTAATTGTAATATTTCTTTCTTTTGTAGTGTGGTTTTGACCATTTTGATGCTTTTTGTTTCACTATATTTTCTCTGTGTATTACAATGAAGTTTATACAAAATATCTGAAATCCTTAATTTGATGAGCTTTTTAAGAGATTTCCTTCGTATTTCTACATAACCTTAAATAAAATCTTTCTTCAATGTCTCTGTCTTTAAAGGGTTTATATCTAGGTTTAATCTTTGTTCCAAGAACATTTTTCAGAAGCCACATTATTGTCCATGTCATATTGAAAATTTAAGTAAGAAATTTGAAACTTCTGGGGACTGTAAGGAGTCACTAGAGGATGGCAATAGTGGAAGTTAGTCAAGCAGCCTGCAATATATTCTCACATTTTTTTTAAGATTAAAAAATACAACAAATTCAAAAAAGCTTTTCTCATGGTGGGATGTAAGTATACTTCCATAACCTCAGAAGTCCGTCAGAAGGGAGCTGGAGGTTTGTTGTTTTTGGTGTTACAGAAAAAACTAACAACACTGACACACACAAAAAAAAAAGTCTGCACCCAAAAAAACATTTGGCTCTGAAGAAGGCTATCTCAAAAATAAAAATTTAGTCAGACAGTCCAGCAGTTTAACAGATGAGCACAGATATTATACAAGAAGAAAGAAAAAATGACAACCCAAAGCCCAGCCTTCTCACTCGGCAGGCTGAGTGGTGTCGCTCCTGACAGTAATTATAGAGTGCTCTGCTACATGCAGCACATCAGTCTGTGTTTAGTTGACATTTAGGAATTACAAAAAAGCCAACCCAGCAACTATAGTTTTGAGTCATTTTAATCATTGTTTATTGGAAGAATTTCAGCTCATATTAGTTTTAAACAACTCATGTACGTTATATTCCTAGTCATCAAACACTTAATTTAAAAAAGTAACTTTGCATATTTTTTAATTTTTAATTTTTTTCCCAGTGCTTGGGCCTAATGAGGAGCTCCAGAATATAAAAGAATATCACTCTGGAGCTCATATAGTGGGAAATCAAGGATTTAGGCCAATGCTAACTGAAAAGAAATATAACTGATTTTGCAAGCCACATAAGGCTGCCTATTGCTCCCTATCTGATAGTCTTTAGTAAGCCAACAAAGTATCACAATCCAAGAGAGTTAAAATTTTGACTATTCACACAGGAAGGTATACCTTTATGAAATATTGCCATGAATTTTTCTTAATGTGTGCAAAGAGCTGACTACATATTCCACATGAGAATTTCTTAACACCACTAGAAAAAAACATTGCTATATTCTGATGAGATTCCCGCATACCTCTCATGTATAACAAGAACAAAATCATCTAAATCAGAGCTGTAGATTAACATCCTTCTAGTGCTGTGAGTGTTTAAGAAAGGTCTTTAGCTTTCAAAAGGGAATTGAAATTATGAGAAAGTTAATGGATGTTGTAGATAATTCCTTTACAAATTAATAATTTCAATCTCAAACTGCGTCAAATTTCAGAACATACGGCAAGTGCTACATAAAAATTTGTTGACAATGGTATCAGCTTGTGAAAAGAATGTCTGTAGTCAGTAAAGACACACAGTCTTCCAATGATGTGAAAATTTCACATTTTCTAAACTGCCTTCTGGGGCACAGCTCAGGCAGGCTATGGAGACCATGCTATACTTTGACCAGAGTAAGTAGGAAAGTCTTATACAAGTCTGTTTTCCTAGATAACTTTATTTGATGATACAATAGAAAACATTCAACTTGTTTTTCCAAACACTAACTCTGATCCAAATCCTCAGAGGAATTGGTTCTTGCCTATGTGTTCATCAAAAGAAAAGAGAGTGAAAAGAATGTGGATAGATATGACCATTTACATTGTTTGAAAGTATTTGATATGGATAGTGAGTATTTTCACATATAATCTATTATTTTGTCTCAAATGAGTCTCTTCATCAGTATTTTTCTAAAGGCTAAGATAGAAGGAGGTTTGGAGATGACCTGCAGTAAGTGTAAAACCAAAAAAGACACAAGTACTTAATCTTTAACTGAAGAATGGCTGCACACTGGCATAATGTGTATTTCTTGTTTTTCTCTTAGTCACCACAACACCTCTTAAACATGCCTCTAGTTAAAGCTGCTAGTTAAATTATGAACTACAGCCAAACTTCTGATCAATACTTGTCATAGAGCACCAGTATATGGAAAATCTCTGTTTATTTATTCAATTAATTTGCTGGCAAGTAAGTCCATTTCAGTAGAGATAAATTCAAAATAAATGTGTACTGGTTTGTGATTGAAAAATATGACCAATGGCTGTAGAAGTGAGCCTTTAATATACCTGATAATTATTACAATTGCAAATTAAGTGTTTTTCTGTACCTAAATACTCATTCAGAATGCTATTTGACAGGCAGAAAATGTTACCATACTGAGACTGGAGAAATGCACTGAAGTAGGAGCTCAGGTATGTGGGGGTTATTTCTGAGTTTTACAGCTGGAACAACAAATTGCTAATCTGAGTGGAGAAAAGTAGGACCCCAATCTACCATTTCCTGATGGAGATTCTCATTACTGAGCTGTTACAAGGTGATAGGAACACAGGAAATTCCAGAGTACATTACATTTTAGTGTTAGGAACGTGGGTAGTTCCTAACTGGATGCAACAGAAATCAAAATTCCAGTTAAAAGCTTCTTTACAGATATGTTTATAAAGACATAAATCTTGTTTAACTAATGATGTGGAGCTGAATGGCAGGGACACAGTATATATTAGCACAGTATGTTTAGTATGATCCTGTCTGAGGCTGTTATTAAAAGATTACATTTGATTGTCAGTGTTATTTTTCGGAAATGTTGCATGACATGTTATTTATTTCTAGCCCTTGGAGCTATTCATAACACTTTTTGAATTCCATTATTAATTTCCACCCTTATCAGCTCCCAGGTTTCTAAAGAGCCTAGCCTTGGGTTACAGTTGCTTTTGAAAACCTAATTCTTGCTTTCTTTGCTTTCTGCAGGTTTTAGCTTCATTTTTTATTCTAATTTTGACATGAATAATTTCTCAGTACTCTTAGCTACAACTACTGTAGGAAAATGCAACATTGTGAAGAAAATGGTTGTTATAACTCCCATTATAAATTCAGGCTGAAAGTCTCTTCATCAATTCTTGCTTCAATTTACATAGAAAAATCACAGTTTTCACGTTTATGCCTACTCTAATCAGAGAGAAACAAGGGCAAGAGAAAAAAAACAAGATACAAAAGAAATTAAAATGGTTCCGCTCAACTAGAGAGATGATATGATGTGAGAATGAAAATAATAGTAATAATAATAGTAATAATAATAATAATAATAATAATAATAATAATAATAATAATAATAATAGAAACTAATAGCATCATCTGGATAATTCCATGGGCAATATTTATTTGTATTTTGCTCACCTTCTGATGCAAGTGCTTCCATACTAGATTTCCATAGTAAGAAGCTATTTGTTAGCAACATTTGCAATGACACAAATTGTGGGATTAAACCTCTTATTGACACACAATATAGCACTGCACCTACTATCACGTCCAAATGTCAGTTTGGTATCTGTTTTTCCCTTCACCACTCTGGAAGCATAGTTGGAAGGTACTAGAAGAAAGTTTTTCTTTCATAGTCTTTCAATTTTCTCCACTTTGCAAATGCAAATATTCAGTATGCATTATTTAGAGGACTGCATAGTTATAAATAAGAAATGCCAAAGCAAAGTAAGGTTATCAAGCTATAAATATGATAGTAGTTTTCAAATATCTTGCTGGATATAAAATTTGGATGCCAGGTCTCTCTATATAAGGTAAGGACTGTTCCAAAGCAGCATATTGCTTGCTTCAAACAATGTATAAACCAGTTCTAATTTGTCATTAACATATGCCTTGAATCACCACATAACTCTAATCTTCCTGTTTAATGTGAGCTCTTCTTTAACTACAAAATTCCTATTGGTCTATGTACATGATTGACCCAAATCTGACTAGACATGGAAAAATACTGACTGATGAAAATCTCCAAATTGCTTTTACATTACTATTTATTCCATGTTCTCTTTCTCAGCAAAAATTTCCATCAGCTCAAATTTCCTGCCATTACTTTATGTTCTATGTAGCTCCCTTGAGCATGATGTATTGCCTGTTAAGTAAAGCAAAAATTCTGAATATTATGTAAGAGAAGTGCAGTTGGTAGCAACGAGACCTCAATTAGTCCTGTACCATATCCATCTATCACATTCCTAGAGAAAAGATTTTTGTTCTCCAAAAATCTGTACTCCCAGTTTTGTTCCAAATGACAAGTGGGTTTTGCAATTGCTGAGAAGCATAAAACTAAGGAAATTAGATTGTTGGAGGTTACAGCTTTTGAAATCTCAGTTCAAGGAGGATAACCCTGCTTGAATTCTCCCCCTGCTGAACAGATCAACTGCATTTCAACAACTGATATCTCCCTCTTAGCTCATCTCTTTTCTCAGGCCTCTTCCTGAGTAAGAATGTCCTTTACCAGAATGCATATTCCTTCTGTGTAGGGGGAGATTGGGGGTAATTTTTTTTATTGTACATTTGCATTTAAATTGCTGCTATGAAATATGGGGAACACATTGTTATTTAATTATTTTCTTATTAAAAAATCATGCTATCAATATTCATTTATTGTGCTTCCTTCACTATTAGCACAGCAGTACAGTGAGTTAATTAGTCATTTTAATAAAATGTGACTGTTCCCTAAAAGATAATTATTAAGCAGAAAATTGCTGCTTATCAGCGAAATACTGGCTTTTTGTCCTACAAATTTATTTTTAAAAATTGATTTGTCACTATAAAGATTGTTAGATTAATTTTCTCATGCTTTTCCTTTATTTATGCTAAAATTGAACAACCATCATTTTTCCAACCTATTCTATGGTTTATTAAGAATCTTTAATAGAGATAACATTTTTACTCATTAGTTATTTATGTTCATTGAATGCTGATGTGAAAATGTGACTTCAGCTTTATGAAATCAGCAGAACTTGACTATAATTAACACTTCAGTGTGTGTATTAAGTGGGCATTTTTCATCTTTCCAGGTTCCTGAAACAAACCTACATTGGCCACTTGATCAATCTTCACTTATTCTGATTAATATTGTCAAGAATTTGGAAATACCAGCACTTTAATAATGCATATTTAAAATTTGATGAAAATACTGCAGTGTGTTTCCTTTTCTCATGCCTTAAGTTTTTTATTTTTACACAGGTTTTTATATATGTGTATTTAAAAAAAAAAAAAAAGTAGTGGAAAGAAAACACTGATAATACATTAAGACTAACCAGAAAACACTGACCACGATAGCCATATCCCTTTGCCCAGAATTTGTCATACCACTAACCTTGCATTTAGATTAAGAACTGCAGATTACCTATGAATAGTTGATGTTGATTTTATGTCTGGTTGAACCAAACTTTTCTCTGTCTATAATCCTATATTCTTTATATTTCCATTTTAATATTGAGAATCTGGTGGTGGAGGGAAGAAAAGGATTACAGCAAAATATAAACCACAGATAATAAGTATATCAAGTACCTGCCTTGTATTCTTACTTTAATTTCAGGAAAGAAGTCTTCAAATTTTAATTCAATCATTTTAGTAATATTACTCTTCTTTTTCTCCTTTCCCCCTCTCTTTTTTAAAATTATTTTGCGTATTCTACATTTTCAAAAAGGATGTCTATACCCACTTTTTGACAACCAATGACACAAAAAAAAGCCACAAGAACATTTTGCTGTAGAAAACAGATACAAAATGTAAAAATATTGTCAGTTAAAATGTTATTTTGTTCAAGAGGTTGGCCACAAATGCAGGTTTATAAAGCCTTCCATCCATAACCTTATCACTATTGATGTCAGAATCACAGAATACATCCTAAACCGCAGTACAGAAGTTATACAGAATTTTGCCCTGCATATTTTGTGATAATAGCAATGAATTCAACACTAATAAGATCAAATTTACTGTTGTTTTAAAGATATTTTGAAAACAATTCTGTAATCAAATAATTTTAAGGTTAAAATGAGGCTCATTCCTCCCTACAGTGTCTATTAACCATGTGCCAGGATTAATACAGTTTCCCATATATATATATATATATATATGGGACTTTTGCAAAATATAAATGAGATGTACATGTTAAACTGGCCTTATTTTAATTCTTAACTTCCTCAAGAGAAAAAATACATTAACTTAATCATCAGTAGTCTGAATGTAACCTTCTAAACCTAACAACAGATTATCATGATGAAAAAAATTCCTAAAATTTACTGATAATGAAACAAGTTCTAAGCTCATGGAAGGCTTCAGTTTATTGCCATCTCACTTTTACTGCACATTTTCCTGTGGAAATTATTAAAAAATGCTAAATCACATCATAGAATCATAGTCTTTGCAGATTAGTAGATAATAATCTATACAGAAACATAGGGTGGTTTGAATTGGAAAGAACCTTGAAGATCATCTAGTTCTAACCTCACTGCATCAGGCAGAGACAGCTTCCAGTAAGTCCAGGTTGCTCAGAGCTGCATCCAGCCTGACATTGAACGTTCCCAGGGATGGAGCTTGCACAAGTTATCTGGGCAACCTTTTCCAGTGCCTAGCAATTCTTGCAGTAAAGGATTTCCTGCTAATATCTAACTGAAATCTATCCTCTTCCAGTTTGAAGACATTTCTCCTTGTCCTATCACTACATGGCATTTGTAAAAAGTCCCTGTCCAGCACACTCTATTTAGGCACTGGATGGCTGCTATAAAGTCTCTGAGGACCTTCATGTTCTGAAGATTGAAGATATTTCCCGAGACATAATGTCTTCTATATTTTAAAATGATATTATACCACCTCTTATTAACTTAATACACAAAAAGTTGCTTTTTGCTTAGCAGCAAATATTAAGAAATTTTAGACACCATTCACAGGGTGAAAGGAAAAAATTTACAGACAGTACTTCATGACCTCCTGAGAAGAACAGATGGTAGCTGCACACAGATGTTTCTGAAGGCAGATGACTACATCACTTTCTTGAAGTAAACAATAGTCTAATTACTGACAATGGTTTGCCATTGTAATAAGAGCAAACACTAAAATAAAAATTGAAGGATAATTTTCAGGAGCAGATGCATGCTCTAATCAAACTAAACAATACTAATTATTACATGTATATTTTAATAGCATTACTGTCACAGCTTGTCTGTGGCTGAACAAATAATTTGGTTATAAATAAGAAGCCCAGCCCAGTTCCATAAACTAGCCCCTGGGTTGAGCTGTTATAGGATGGATTTGAACACATACAGGGACTTGACCCAATCATGTTCCACACTGAGCTGCAGACATCTCACTGCCACAGGAACTTGGCAGTCTTAAAGACAGACCAATGAGCTCTGTGGACTGGGAGATTCAAATCCTCCTATTTAAGGAGGATGCAGACAATAAAACAATCTGCTGTTGCATGGGAATCCTGGGGTGTGTGTTGTCTCTGTCTCTGACCCACTCTCCCCTCATTACACATTCCTATCGACAAAATATGAGCTAAGGTGATAGAACAGCTGCAAAGAAATATTCCCTCCCCTTGACTAGCCATCAGCAACCATCAGTCCTTGTTTTAAAAGGACTCAAAGATGAATACTGCTGGACAATACCCTTCTCCTGACCCAGAGATGAGGCAACTGAGAGGCATTTTAAAAACTTTTATTCCATTTTCAGTCTCATGAGAAGGGTGAGAGAATACAGATGTTATAATTCACACCATCACAATCAGAAGCCAACTATTTCCTAATTACAACACACTATAAGCATTTCTTGGCCTATCAGCTTTTTGCCACATCATGCTGTAGATGCCTTAAAGCCAATCATCTAAAATTACCCCTCATTGGTCCAATGCATCTTTCATAGTTTTATTTCTCCAAAGTATTTAGTCTTATTTGAAACTTTTTTCTAGCTCCATTTCTCTCTCAACAATATCTGTCCTAGTCCATGGCATTTCTAAGTCAGCATTTCTTATTTCAAAGTTTGCATATGGATGCATACTGTGTGGGCCTTCTGTTCTCAGGCCCTGAGAACTCTCTACAAATCCATTTCCCACAGCATACCTTGAAAAAAGACCCACACCAATTATGAATACATACTGTCATACTCTAAAAGTTATGATTACATGTGAAGGACAATACAGACTTTTATTAAAGAGAATCAAAATATAGATATCTACTAGGAAACGAGTAGAAAATTGTATGAATTGCATTAGGAAGTATATAAGATCACGTCATCCTGGCAGTATATATTACTCAGCAAATAAATCAGAAAGGCCAACAGAGATATTTTGCACACTGTATTTACTGAAAATGCAAATTGACTGGATGCTTCTCCTTTACTCTTTTCTTTTCTTTCCATTGTCCAGTAAATTTCTAGGTAAAAATATAAGTCCAGTGGTGATATACAAATTGTCTTCTAGCTCACTAAACTTGTACAGGCTCAGTGCCCACTTGTTTCTTTTGAAATATGAATTTATTGAATAGTCAGTAATTTCAGTTATTATTAAAATAAAAAAAACCCAAAAAACCACAACACAAACCAACACAAAATCCAACAAACAATGAACCCAGACCCTTCCTCCATGACTGTGGAAGTGTTATAAGCAAAAAGGACAAGGGAAGGACATTATTTTGTTTGTGCTTGCTGCTTTGTATATTTGTTCTGCTGTATTTTTTCCTTTAGTTTGCCATGCTTTGACTGACAGAAGCAATTGACATAAAAATGTAACTAAGTCCTACACCAAATATTTATTTGATCAATCTGGTCTCAGTGCTCAATTCTCACTTCAAGAGCATCCATACTTATGAAAAATGAGTACTATGACATTCAGCTCTTCACTTTTGGCATCTCAATAATAGCTCCTCACATTAATTTTGAATGACAGCCTCTAATGAAGGGTAACTCCATTAAAATGGAATCGTAAATGAGTTTACCTATGAAATCCATTTAATCATTTTGCAGATGGAACATTATTCTTGGACCACAGGGAAAAATGATACAGTAAGCATCCATGATTCAGACAGCTGCAGAAATGTTGTCTGTTTATTTTGACTGCAAGGTAATTGCTTTGTTCAGAACACAAACTTCAGAATTTTATTTTTTTGTTCTCTTGAGAGACAGATTCACTTTGGCACTGAGAATGTCTATTGACCATAGAAAAGTCTAAACAGAGATATTGTGTATCTAGCCTCTTGTTCCAGCCCTAGTCCTGATTGGGACAAATGCATCTTGCCCTTTCCTTCAATGCTGGAGACAAATATCCTTCTTCCTGACTGTAACAGAAACAGTGTTAGCCCTAATCCCATTATGTGGTATCAGATATTATTTTCTAAGGTTGAGAGTTTCTTATAAAAAAAGGGAACTTATATTTCACTCTTGCATCTTGTGGAAATAATGGAAGCATCTCGATCACTTTATCAAAGATTTGTCTTCTTATTTTATAGTACTGGGCTTGGAAGCCTTACAATGATTCATAATTTTGGTACATTTAGCGTGCAACAGTTGTCATAACCAATTTGAAACCAGTGTAAAAAAAAAATCAAAATTATTTATATAAGAGTTAAGAGGTCGTGAATAAATAAAAAGTAATATTAAAGGAAGAAATAAGTAGATGAAAAAACACAGAACAGAAAATAAAAAATAAACTTAGTGTGAAATTACAACTGACAAGATTTAAAGAAGCTGCTAGGCTGAGATAAAAAAGCATTGTTTAACTAATTCAAAGGCATTATACTTGCTTAAAATAGGTATGAATTTACCCATTTTATTTATATTCTTCCAATCTTTGAGAATCCTCTCAAAAACTTTTCTTTATTGCCATAGAACTATTGGAAATATACAGATAGATGGTGTCTCAGAAGCCCACTGTGCTTGTTTCCTCAGACAATATTTACTAATCATTTATTAATCAGTAGTGATATCATATATTGTGTTTAGGATGGTGACTCTTGTTGAATGCATGCAGGTAAAGCTCTACAGGTTTGTATTGCCAAAATTTGAACCTCTAGAGTCATGAAAATTGTGTTGGAATAGACAAAGCTTTTGAAGCACTTAGTGTTTATAAGCATTTTATTTTCCCCATAGATATGAACAGCAAAAGAAATCTGTCAGCGAAGTAACAAATTGATGTGTTAGAGCAGTGAGACTAAAATCCATTCCTTGGAAACCCTGTCATATGACCAAGACAAGAAGAAAACATGAATAATCAAGCTGGACTGTCTGGAGCAAATATTGTGTGGAAATCTTGAACACAAAAATAAGAGAAGTGTGAACTTACAGCAGTTTGAAAAAATTATGTTTCAATTGCTATGCCATAACCTGAAAAGCAACATTGGTTTTATATGCAATGAGCAGATTTACATGAAACTAATGATCTACAAAAAGCGAGGTTGGAAATCTCGGATGGTGTGAACTGCAGCTGAGTCTCAGCAACCAAAGCCACAGCATTTAATGCTTTATGAGGGATGTGATAGAAAACAAACAAACCTAGTAATCCCAAAGCAGGAATCACCATAAAAAAGAGGAAACCACCCCCCCCCCACCCCCCTTATTGCATTAATTATATGAGATTATGTGGTAAATGCACAATGTGAAGAAATAACAATGGTTACTGAGGTCTACAGAATTCTTCATCCTAAGGACTTGAAGTGGAATTTAAAAACACCCTGAATTATTCTGAATATACTGTACAATTCAATATTATCCTTTTGTGCCAAAGAAGGTTTCACTTCAGGAAGCAGTAAGTATAAGGAATATGAAATACACATTAATTGCCACAAATAATCCCGAACTTCTGTTTTCAAAAATTTCTATTATTACTTTTATATGTTTCAAACTGGCATTTTCTGTCATTTACAAGCACCACATCAATTATTTTCTTTCATTATCCATGTGTTCTGTTTACAGGGCACAAATGAACTTACAGTTTTTCCTAAAATTTTGCAAAATCAATTGTAAATTGGAGGGTTTTTTAGAAAATCATGTGTAAACTTAGTTTTTCAAGGCAGAACATCTCAGAAATCTCCATACCTCATTAGAAGTATTCTGCTAAATGCTTTCTGATCAATTGCAAAAAAGATGCATCGTCTGCAGGATCAGACAAAATAAATTACTTCAAATGTAGAAAAACAGTGAATATAAATTAAAAAATTACTGAGATAATTCAGCTTAATCATTGTGTTGTTTTATATTCCATTGAAGTGTATCAGAGAGCCTAAACCTAAATCCATAAGGTCATAAATTCTTTTTTCTCTATGTAATTCTTAAAAATAAAACGTAAACATTTTGATACATGAAAGATAGTAAAATAATGAAAGGAATTAAGAAGGCAACTCATTACCCATATTAGGGAACATGAAATATAATCAGACTGAGAAGTGTTAATGTAAGCACTGCCTCACTGCAAAAATGATTTCAAATATCTTTGTTATACTTTAGAAAAAGCAATTAAGCTTTAATGTACAACCTGATTATTCATTCATGAGGCTTGATTAAGTTTGATTTAATTTTGATTCCTTTGTGTCACAAAGAATTTAGCCAGTAGACCATGAGGGTTTGTTCATGCACTCTTCCCAGCAAATTCATGCAATAAAGCCAGGAAAAAAGTTTATTAAAAAAAAAAAAAGGAAACAAAAAAGAAAACCTCATCTTTAACACAATTACAAAGTGATAGAAAAGAAGTTTCTTTCTTGCAATTTCTGCTAATGGTGTTTCAAAGGCTCTGTTCCTAATAAATCTTAGTCTGGAGGTAGAGATTTGTTGCAAACACTAAACAGAGCTCCCATGCACACATCTAAATTTATGCTTATCTACTCCACCCAACCATACATTTTGAAGACCAAGCATATTCAGTGAAACTCTGCTCTAATTTTTACAAGTATTAATCCCAAAGAGCTTTGAAAGATGAAATATTCCATGCCCTGTCCTTATTTTAAATAAACATCCACAGATTCATAACAGCCTACTGACTGTTCAAAGAGAAATTTATTTGATTAATTTTCAGAATATTTTGCTTTTTAGAATTGTACTCCAGCTCTCCATTATCTGACTTATTTATGAAAAATCTCACTGTGTCTATGATTTTTCATTGTAATATCACCAGAAGAGCAGCAGGTCCCTGTCTTTAACCAGAACTTTAATTACAATGGGACAGTAGTTCTAGATTCTAAAGACAACATTTTATAAAACTTACAGTAAATGTAAAAACTTTTTTCTGTTACGATAAGTTTGAATGACATGTAAAAATTTCTTTCCTAAAATTTTACCTGAGAATAATGTCCAGACTGAGCACAGAAGCTAAAGAAAACAGGAATACTTACTTGTGCCTTTCTTATACTACAATACATATTACCATTCTGTAATGGTAGAATTCAATTCAGTGTATTCCAATAAGCAATCATGTTTATTGAAATACAACACCTATTGTGTTGTGTGTCAGCTATTTTTTCCCTTGGCTTCAAATGCTACATAAATGTTATCAAGCAGATGCTGCTTTGCATAAGGGGGAAAAAAAAGATTCTCAGAGATAAAGGCAAAAATCATTAATTTGAAGTGAAACATGGTACTTTGCACTGAGACATTTAATATTTTCATGGAGAAATCTGTTAAATTTAATTTTTAACTAGCAAAAGAGTTATTTTGGCAGTTTCTGTCTGAATTATTACATATTTTCTATAAAATTATTTAAAAGCAATTTTGTACATTAAATGCCAGCATAAAAACAACTCCATCTTAACTGGCTCCACTAAAGACAGTCTCGAAACATCAAAAGTTTGTCATATACACTGAGCAACTTAAAAAAAAAAACCTGTAATAATAATTCCTTAACTTATGAAAATTTCTGTCCACGAAGATTCGAACACTGTTTTCAAAATC
The DNA here is from genome assembly GCA_034509185.1 of Euphonia xanthogaster. NCBI lineage: Eukaryota > Metazoa > Chordata > Aves > Passeriformes > Fringillidae > Euphonia > Euphonia xanthogaster. The sequence continues at coordinate 96,346,990 of JAYDZK010000113.1, forward strand.
TGACTCCAAGTCACAGCTGCCACTTTTGTAAAAAGAAAACTAAACTTGGTCCCAACAGTTATTACATGTAAGTGAATCTGAAATACGGCAAGCTAAACACGTTTTTGTATGATTTGCCTAAAAAATATTACATAGTTCAAATGGCTGTAATGGCAGGATTTCAAAAGTCAAACTCAAAATATATGAAGATACGGGAGCAACAAGCTACTGAGAGTCAGAGAACACCAAACGCCAACATTAAATTATACTGAAGTGCAGAATTATCACAGAGGGAGCAGCTCAGCCAGTACTCACAGATACGTTTTCATGGACTCTGACCCTGAGCTCAAGGAGGGAAAATATTTTAGTATACATGTAAAATAAATAAATGGTTGGCTATTAAAAAATAAAAGTGCTTCTGGATGATTTACTATCAGCATCCTTTCTAAAATGAGATAAAATGCCTGGAGAGATGCTCAGTCTGCTCCCTGACCTTGCTGTGATATGTCATATGAACAGCAGAACCACAAAGCCCATTCTCTAAGGAGACACATAACATATTTGTGATTTATTTGACTTTATTTAGTAGAAACATGGTTTCTAGATTATTATCCCACCCTGTGAGTAAAGTACTTAGTAAAGTTAGCAAAACCAATAATGTATTGAGTATTATTGATGGATGTAATTCGTATGTGAGTCAGTATTACAAAGAAGACATCAAGTCAGGGGAAAAAAAGGTAAACTTTAAACATATTTATTTCTTTAACTTTTAATCTAAGGAAAAGAGATATAGCAAAGAAAGTACACACAGAAAATTTATCCACAGAGAAACTGAGCCATGATCAATTTTCAAAATAATCTAGCTCATCTGTCCTTCCTAGACTCATTCTGAATTTGGTAACAAAATACAGCACTATTCTTGAATTTTATTTTGCAAGTATATTAACAGTTAATAATTATTGTTAGAATTTATTCTATAGTGCAAGGTTGGGACTCTTTGCTACAGCAAAGTTGCTATTTGTTACAGATAAATACAACTCATACTGAAATGAATAAGTCAAAATATTTTTGATCCTTGGCACCCTATGTACTTACATGTAGCCAGATTAGATTGCATCACCATCTTGAAAGTAAGATACTAACATAAAATAATCATAAGACATCTTACTAAAAGTATCATTTCTGACTGCCACGAAGATTGAATATATAAGAGTTATTGTGCTGTAATACTGCAACCACTGAGAACCATAGCAAGATTTGCACAAAATACTTAAAATTTTACTAGTTTTTGGGCGTTGTGTGCGTGGGTAGCTTTTTTTCTTTGAGGAATTTCTAACTGACTTTTGTAGTTTGCATTTAAATATCAACATTCCAGTTTACATAAAACATCAGTGTTCAAGAACCAGGACCTTTCTTTATGCTTAACACTACTCCAAATCAATAATGAAGTAGCTTCCTGCTCAGAGTACACTATCACTGCACATTGTTACCTGTGAGACAGATTCTCATTTCCACCATGTCTAAACAGTGCAGAGTAAAATATATGGATATTTTGTTAGCATTCCCTTCCTAGTTGATGGATCTGGAACTCATAAAACTGGCAACAACACTTGACATGATGGAGCTTGGTTTTACGCATTTCAGCGCTTCATTTGTTGTACGCACTGGCACAGATATTCAAAACCTAGTACCTGAATGGAGATTGTGGTAATATGTACTCAAGAAAACATCAATTTTACATTACCTAATTAACAGCAAAGTGAAAGTTCCATTGAACAATTACATTGCTATCAAAAGACATCTCATGGCTTCCTGTCTGTCTTAAAAATAAAAAACTACAACAACAAACCCCACAAAACAAGACTACCAAAACAATGAGATGGAAAGAGAGAATAAGAGATTAATACTTGCTGCCAAAACACCAACAGTAAAGAAATAGAGGAATCTGTAAGCTACTATGCAAAACAGAGAGAAGTGTAACAATATTCTTTCTCCTCTCAAATAGAAATTTGCATTTGAAAAAAAAAAAAAAAAATGAAAACCAAGACAGGGTTAACAGTGGGGGAGAAGGGGAGAGAGAAAGAAAGAGGCTGAAACAGTAGTTGGCTGCAATATTTTTTTTTACTCCCCAAGATCACAAATAAGAAAAGCAGGCTTGCAGCATCCTCCAAGAATAAAATGAAGAGATGTTCTGAGACAAACTTCACTCTAAATATTTCAGAACTCAGCAGGCTAAATTTTAACAACATGGACTCAGGAAAGTTATTTTGTCTTAAACACTTCATATAATTGTAATTATCTCAACCTCTGTGATTTTAAAAGTCCTTCAAGAATATTTATATGCTGAAGTGCTAAAATTACAGTGGAATTTAGATCCCAACTGTTCTAGATGTTAGAGAAGTGCATAATAGGGAGCATTTCACAGTCTAAAAAGACAAGAAATTAAAATTAAAAGACAAGGAGAGGATGCAAAAAGGGGAAGAAGTGATTGCTTCAAGAAGTGAGAATCACCAGAGAAGTGATTGATCCAAGATCTACTGCAGAGTCACCCCCAGAGAGCAGCATGTCCCAAATCCTTGTCTAATCAGACAACTGATAACCCAGAGCAGCAGCATTCGTGTCACCAACAGTTAATGGTGCTTTCATAACATAATGAAGGTATCTTATCCACTAGAATTACACACAATGAGAAAGAATATTAAAGGCTTGTTTCACATGTAGACTCTTTTCTTTTTCTTTTTGACATCACTACATTTTATCTGAATCTTTCAGAGCTATTTAGCTGGGACCCACCTTTGCCTAAAAGCTGCAGCAGATCTAAGGGAGGCTTTTTTAGTTTTATGCAGATTTTTTTGAGTTCAGACACTCTTCAGTACTGTTCCCAACATAAATGTGTCATCATTTTGATATCAAACCTCATATTTATCACAGGTATGCGGTTTCACATCTTTACTGGGAAAAAAAATTTCTTTTTCTGAGTAACACAAAAGAGCAAACCAATTTTAAAATATTGACAGACACTAAATTAGACAATTACACAGCCAAGATTCTGACTGTGGGAAGGCTAAAATGTTAACACCTTGTGTCAATAAAAACTGACTTCAATTGAAATTGAAAATTCCTTCAAATTAAATCAGTGAACATTTACTTAAAACTATCACCTTAGTCTAGTTAAGGGCAATGTGCAAGAATAGTTGTGTGTCAACTTTGTCCCTTACAATCTAGTCCCTTGAAATGAAGCTATTTTACTAAATCTAGTGGGCATGAAAGATACTCTTTTATTTTAAACAAAAATTACAAAAAAATTTCAAAAATATCAGCCAAAGTTTGAAGTATCTCTGAAGTAATGTAAACAAAAGATTTTGGTTTGCATAAAAAATGAATAATGACATTTAATCTAAATAGTACCTGTATTTCTTACATACTGTAAAGCACCTTTATGATATTGGGTAGAACAATTTTATCAAAAGATTAAAAAATTATTTATCTTGTCATAAAATAGTCTTCTGAAGGTGGGAAGATTCTGCTTCTGAAAATGCATGAAGGTAGTTCACTTGGCTGCCCTTAAGACTGAGAGAGAAGCAAATTATGCATGATATTCACTTTTATGAAGAACACTATCATACTTAAGTATCTGGATTACTTTCTGATAAATTATCTTCTTCTCACTATTAATTTAAGATGCTAAGTAACTTTCACTCGACTGTAGGACAGCCATAGGACATTTTCAGTAGGAAAACTGTGGAAAATATCTTGGACTGGTTGGGAGTGTAGGAATTCATTTTAAAAAATTGACTGTACAGGAAGATGCAGGCAGGTGTTAAACACAGTGCTTAACTGCAATAATTCTATTTAAGTGCATCATACAGTATAATTCATATCTTACAAATATTTTGTATTTTTTTCTACAAAAATACCTTTTTAGATTAAAGAAGACCTTTAATTCTGTTGAAGTGATAAACATTGAAGATGTGCACGAAGACCAAGGCAGTCATAGATCAGAGTCATAGACAGTATAGTCATAGACAAAAGTGTCTGTGTATCTTACTAGTTACATAATTTTCTGTGACAATCCCATAAATGTTAATTACTGTCTATTGGGACTTCATAACTCTATAATTTATACCTTATTCAAACTGACATCAGTTCTTTAACAAAAATGCCAAGACAGCTCAACCTGTGATATTTGTACATATTCCTTTTCTTGAAATGGTGAATTTCTCTTCTATGATCACCTTTGTTTTTATGTAAGATTTTCATTAGTCCATACAGTAACGTATTTCTTTATGACTATTAATTACGAAAAGAAAATAAATATAAAGAAATTATTCTCTTTTCATTTAGATGTATCTAGGCTATTTTACCTAGGTATATTTTCTTAGGCAAAACCACTACTGTATTATTATATTATTACAGACCTTTGTTTAATATTGTTACATGTTGCAGTATAACATAAAGAGCTATACAGCAATAGTTTTTTTGAAAAGGATATTTTTACATTCAGGGTAACCATGGATACAGGAAACAGCTGGTCATTAAAAGCTCAGAGAACTGAACACCTCCAGCAGTAGCCCAAATTTTTATTGCAACCCTGCATTTTCGAACAAAATCCCATCTGCTGACATGAATATAGAGGTCTCCTATGTGGTTTGGAGTTTTTCCAATATCTGTAGATTGTTTCAAAAGTACACTCAGACCCCACTAAATTGTCTGCCAATTTAAGTAAATTAATTAACACTTTCTTGGTTTATTAAATACATAAGATTTCATCTATCCTGAGAAGGTAGAACCACAAAGGCAGGAAGAATATAGCAATTAAGAGCTTAACGGCTTACTTGTGGTAACCACTTTTTGTAATGTAGCTGGCAGAGCTGACATTAAAAAAAACCTTAGATAGCCAGCTGATCTGCTGTTTCATTTTGGGTCAAATGTGGGTCAAGTAACTGAAAGGATATTTAGAAATGGAGTAAATGTTAAATCTTTTGTATCTAACACATTGCTAACTATTTCTTTATTTCTTTCTACAAAAACAATTAGGAACAGAATATATAGGCATGATAAGAATATGCAAAAAGTCCTTCTGCAGGACCATGAGATTTTTTTCCTTTCAGAAATGAGACTGCTTGCCTGTATTTTGTCTGAACGTTGCTACATCCATCTGACCTTAAACCCAACATTTTAGATTTGAAACATAGAAATTGAAAAAAAAAAAAAAATCACCCTGTTGTTGCAAACTGCAAATAAATGTTCTGAAAGCAAATCAAAATATAGTGCAACTTCCCTTAATTTATCCATTTGAACATCACCATTGAGACCCAACTGTTAATGTCACCTAAATACTTTTCAAATGCCTAGACTGAATTTGCAGGTTTTCTTTTGCTTCTTTCTGTTTAATCCAGGCACTGCTGTAGCTTTTGAATCTAATTTAGCAAAACACTAAACTCAGAATGAATAGACTGATTTTCAAATATCCTCAGCACATTTTTTACTTTGAAGCTGATTATAGTGCAAAGTAACATCTAAGAATATTTGAAACTGTTCTCTATATATGTACGTTTCACTTTTTAAAGTTTTTAACTTCAAAGAGTAGTATTCTGCTTCTCATGCTTGAAATAAAAGTTGTCAGATCTTATGGCATGTTTTATTACATATCATTGTACAGTATATTCTAGGCTATACATGTCTTAGCTTCCATTAAAATGTTATATGACATTTTATGGACCACAGGGCATTACACACATTTTTCCTTTTGATGACAGACAAGGATATTTCTTTATCTTAATGTAGTTCCCCTGTTCCTGTGCCACTGACAACAAAATATTCACAAGACTGGAAATGCGATATAGTGCAGAGATGATTAAGAAATAAGTCACATATAACTTTCACTACAGGACTGTAATTTGAACCCTATGAAATCTCTGCAAGCAAAACTGGTAATGGATGAATTTTTTTGTTGTTGTTTGTTTGTTTTGATACATTAACAATCCATGTATAACCATTTTTTTTTAAAAGGAGTAATCAAAAACTTCTAACTGAGCATGAACTGCTATCCAAGCTCCATGGCCTTCTGTACTTTCAGACACAGTTGATGGACTGAGGTAGGTATTTTTAGTCGCAAGAACAAAAATGAATCTTGAAGAAGTGACTATAGCGTGTCAAGTTTCTCAAAGGCATAACATGGTGGGCCAAAATCTTGCATTTATACTTGTGAAAATAATTCTGAGTGTATTCATGTGTATACATACATATAGTGACAACAGTTAATAAAATAGAGAAAAATCTTTTAATGAGAGGGTTGATATTATGGCTCAAAAGCCATTCTGATTCAGAAGACTTTTCAACTGGTACTGAGCTTCTTGTAAAGTATTCTGGTTCTTTTCTAGGCAAAGGAACTAGAAGAAGATGGTGATTGGCATACTGAATTATTTTTTGTTGGTTAATATGTCATTTCTTCCAAGATAATTCAGAAGCCTTTCATAATTTGCCATACTACATATAATGCCATAAATTACAACTCTTGAAAACATGTCCTACTGAAATTGAAACTAAAATGTTTGATATAACAAAATAAAATTAAAAAAAAATCAGTTTTGCTTTTTAAACTGTCATTAAAACATATATAATAAATTAGTTTTAAAAATATTGATTTTATTGAATGGTATTCAATCCTAATTTAGTGTATTCTCATTAATCAGACTATATGTGTTACTCGGCATTACATAAGACAAATTCACATCACAGGAAACATGACTCAGATATGCACAATGTCTCATATTGAAAATGTGACTTGAAACAAAAATATAAATGGAAAAAAACACTTTCATTTCTATTCAACTTTCATTCCACTAGTTGCTAAAGAGAATAATTTGTATACAGTAATTTAACTGAAACAAAGAAAATGTAAAAAAAAAAGAAATGCTATTGAGCAAGCTGTTCTTCAGTACTTCTAAATCTATTCTTTTATTCTTATGACTCTGTACAAACATGACACATTTTTATTTTTTCTTCAACTGTATTTTATTTCTGACTGTTATCAGTCATGGAAGAAACTGCTGTTGTACAGCTATTGCTGCTTGATTACCTTGATAAAAAGACAAAATATTCTACCAAACTCTGACAGGTCAATGACTTTGCCTGAATTTACCAGAGCACTCAA
>JAYDZK010000113.1:96354249-96384837 GCA_034509185.1 Euphonia xanthogaster
TCACTATAAGGAATACTACCTCTTCAGCCAACTTGGAGCATGAGGCAAAAATAAAATATTCATTTGGGTGATCTTTTTAAACTATTCTATCTACAAATAGAAGGCACAGAGAACTCATTAAGTTTTCCACTAGAGGTAGCAGTTTTGCCTGGCCAAGTAAAACCAGCCTCATTTTTATGTTTTGACCAGACATGAATAGGTCCCTAGCAGCTGAGTATGAAATAAAAAAAATCATGACTATACTATAATTAGATGGATCATGTCTGTACACAAGTATTAATAACTTTTTCTTGTCGTATCACTTGTACGTATCCTGGAGCTAATGTGTTACTCATTGTTTTCACAAGGGAACTAAATCTTGATAATATAATTAATTGTCAGAATTTAACAGAATTGACAGTGACAGCCATCTCAGTAACTGTGTAAAGAAAGCAATTTTCCACAAGAAACAAGAAAACTGATGATGCTCACTGAGAACAATAATAATAAAATAATATTTCTTGTTCTCAAGAGTCAAAACCAATAAACAGGCAAGTTCTGAATGGGAAAGAGAAAGGAAACATTTGTGCTATTTTACAGTTTTCTTAGAAGACTGAAACTGGAAAGAAAATTAAGTAAGGATGGGCTGCCTAGACTTTAAAGAAAATAAATGCCTTTTAAAGAACCATTTACAGCAGTGTTAGGGAAGTCATCAGTTGTCACAGTATGGTATTCACCCAACTGAAAATGGAGGAAGCAGGAAACAAACTCAGTGTAAAGTCTTTGATGGCTTCCAACTTCTTGTCTAGATGTAATGGACAAGTTTTCAGTTTAAAAACCCAAATGCTCTTCATTTCTTAAATTAATTCCCAACAAGTAGTATGATTCACCTGCCTCTCTAACAATGCATGAATGTTTCTGGCAATAAGTGGTGCCTCTAGTGACATTGGCTACCATGCTGGTGGAGGGAGAAACCAAACATTGTCTTCTCCCTGAGTTTGCAGCGTACAAGAAAGTTCCTCCTACACATAATGCACACAGGGAGTTTCATTTTATACAAAATAGACCAAATAGCTTATGTCATCCAAAGGATGCCTGATTCATTTACTGCAAGTTCTGTTCACACCAGGATAACATCATGAACTTATCTGGGAGGATCTATCATTACATATGGCTTATTGTGAACGAAAGCCACAAAATGAGCCGTGTTAGCATAGTCCCTAAGAAATAATAAAACATGTCCCAGCCAGATGCTTTAGTCACAGTAATGGAGTCAAGAGAATAAAACTCTCTAAAAGAGAAGTAATTAAGAAAACTACAGATATGTAACTGTCTTTCCTAATCATGACCTCTGGAATCCCTGAAGATATCCTGTGAATTTCTGAGCAGTTTCAGATAAATGGGTTCAATGTGAATACAACATATAACTTAATTCCTTACTATAGTGAATCCTCACTTGGAAGGAAAGAAATTTAATCATTTTTAATATCTCCATGAGATCGTATGTCAAACCTCACAAATTTATATTGTTTGCTTCAACTAAATGTAAAAGTTAAACCAGAGGACTTTTGGTGGGTAAATACTTTGCCATTTGCAATGATGGATGATATTAAGAGGCTAAGAAATAAACAAGCATCTAAATACAAAGAAATTGGAAAAGCTGATAAGTATTCTAATTTAACAGATTTCAAATCACATGAAGTGTTTATTGGAACTATAAGCATTCAAATCCAAAAATTTCAGTATCCTTTTATATGAACACAGAAGGATGAGAATACAGGAATCTCACTTTTCCTGAATTCAACTAAAAACTAAGGTTATGTCCACAGTTGAATAGTGAAATCTAAATAGTAAACACCTCAAAACTGTATAATTAACCCAATATTGGCACAAATCTGCACTTTTAAGTAAATGTTCTTTTTTGATAGAGGAGGAGTGGGAAATCTTCAAGGACTCTGAAAAGGATATTTCTAACGTAACATTAACAGGTATGAGACAAGGCTCTCACTAAATCTAGAATTAGTTCTAGTAAGATTTGCAATCATTGTAGCTACTTTTGAAAGTACTTCACTAGCCTATGCTTACATGCATCAATTTTTTCCTCACACAGAGATATTAATTTTCTGTGCCTGATTTATTCAGGTTATTGTTTTCCTATCTTTAGGCTAGAACATGCAGCAGAATTTTCTTGTTTCGCATCTGTTGCTCTTAACCACAATTATGAAAAGAGGGAAGCAAGTCATTAGCAATGCATTTTGGAACATAATAGTACTTTGCAATAAAAAGAGTTTTGTCTTGTTTTGTTTTCTTTTGCTTTCTTTCATTTGTTTGCTGGTTTTGTTTGTGGGGTTCACATGAAATAAATGTTTTCTGATGGCAAAATGATTTATTTATATTACACAAAGCACACCATCCTTAATTAATTTTTCTTGCAGGACTGGAAGTGGTGACTCTTATATTGGCAATACATTTCACCTTATATAAACAAAGTTGCCAGGCATACTTTAATATATTAGAACTGTAACAATCTAAATGGACTCTAAGATTCTCAAAACCTGTATTGCATTTTTCTGTGTAGAGAGATTCTTAGCATGCTGCTTTGCCATAAATAAAAAATACTGGTTTAACTATAGAAAAGTATCATCTGTGAACCCATAAAAAGCTCAAACAGTTTCCTCAAATAGGAAAACTGCTTAGCAATGAAGAGGATGAAAAATACTGAACTGAACTGAAACTCTACACAACTGTAGTTATGTCAAATGTAATTACCCAATTTGGAAGGAGGCCAGAGAAACACAAGACAAATTCTGCCATCTGTTGCAGTCATACCATCTCAGTAAAACCAATGGGCAGAGTTTGGTTTAACACCAATTAAACCCTTTGAGCCATGGGAAATAATCACTGCAAGTGGTTGGTACCTTGGCCCTGTGCCTCTTTGGAGGATTAGACATTCAATAGATTATCTTTAAACAACTGACTCTCAGAGGAATCATCCCACTCTTCTAAACAGTAAGAATCTTGAATTACCACCAAAATTACTTAAAGCATGACCTGTCAGGCTGGAGATGGTGAGTAGAACCTGGTATCACATCTGAAATGGACTATATTGTATACTGGTAATAGTTCTTTGAAGAATTAAATTTCTGAAAGAAAAGTAACCTGTTATTTCTAAGTTGGTTTTGTCCCATGGTTTGTAGTCAGTTGAAATGGTACATTGTAAAACATGAGTATATCAGAGGAGATCTGATTAGAGACATGCAATTATCTCAATTTTCAAGGCTGTCAGTTTGAAGTAGAGACAAGCGACTCTCTTGACATCATGATGCCTCAATGGCAGAACTAGAATGAGAATTCAAGGTTTCTGAGTCTTAATTCAGTGGTTCATCATCTGTTACATGACAGTGACCTCCATGACCTCAAATATCTCTTAGAAGTTTTTATGACATTTATCTAAAACAAAATTTAATAAAATATTTGAACAATCTCACTTTTAATATCTCTCTAAAGTTTCTTATCTCTCTTAAATTATTTGTCTATTACTCTTTTAAGTGAATTCGTACTGTTTTGAAGGACTGATGGTCCAAGAGTAGGACAATAAATTTTAATTCTGCACAGACAAAAGTGGCCCTTTTTATGGGAAGGAATTTTTCAAGGAGGATGGCCTTGCTTTATCCATACAACTGCTTTTAAATCTTCATTCACTTTACCATAAAAACGTAACCTAAATTGTATATGTAGAACAGTGCACTACTATTATACACATCTGAATATTGTTTGTTACTTAAATAAAGAAGAAGCTTGATAAACTGTATGTCACACTGACCATACCTTCAGACTATCTACCTTAGGGCAATGTTAAAGAGAAAATAAATACATTGAGCCTTTTATTTGGCTAATATTTGTCTTAAAATGTACAGGGTATAAAGTTGTAATGGCCTTCAAGTCAGGAAAGATAAAAATATAAATCTGTAAAATTCTGCTGTTTGATCCTAGTAGGCTTATTCAAACAATATTGATCTAAATTTGAAAGACATTATATCACTCTAGATGCAGACAATTTATCAGTACTATTCCAGGTATAAACATCCTTTATTTTTTTCTTATGTTGCAAGAACAATATTGATCTAAAGAGCTTTGTGAAGGGCCAGATATTTAGTTAACAGAATTATTTATAAAAATAATCCTCTTAGTAATGTCTAGGATGACTCAATCATTTCTTATATTTAGATATGATGTTTTAAATTATTTTCACTCTATTAAAATTATGTATGTGCAGGGCAAGTTCCTGCTGAGCTTTTTATGAAGACTCTGTCACCTGGAACCTTGCAGGAAAAAAATCAGATCTGTTGGGCTGAGAATTTTGTTTCCTTTCAAATAAATGCTAGCATGACACTCTACATTCAACTTTTCTTCAGAATTCATCAGCTTTCCCAACCATTTCTGTGCTAGAGATAATTTCAAAAGACATGGAGCTGTTATCACATCTGTTCTTCATCAGAACAGCTCACAGTCTTATAAATCTGATGGATTAAATCTATGCAATAATTTGGGACAATTTTCACACATTTGCATGGTATAGTAGTGCAGTCCATGATCCTAATAAAAGTGAATAAAGAAATGAATTTAATTTTTAAACATTTTTGGCTTTATATAACATTTTAATTTTTAAAATTTAATTATTTAATTTTATTCATTTCATAGATTTTCTTACTTAACAGCTATGAAAAACTGCATTTTTTCCCTAGTGATGAATCAGTTAATTAGCCATCTGCATTTTTCCTCTTTGCATGATGCAGGCCAAAATTATTAATCTTTAATATGTCTTTTCCTCATTTGGAGCCACCAAATCTAGGAACCAAACTGCAATCAAGACCAAAATCTAAAAATTATGAGTCTTGACTCTGTCTAATAGGAGTTTCATTATCTCATTTGCAATTGGAAGCATCAAGGCTTCACCTTGAATGACCTCCCAGAAAAAACTGGTAGTGAAAAAACCATCAAAAAATTATTGAATGAAGGAAGATCTATGAATAAATATTTCTCATGCAATCCACTTCTTTTTGCAATTTTTTTTTAATATGAAGATCACTTCACTTGTATGTGCATATGCATTGTGTACCTCTCCAGTTCAGATCCTAGTATTCACAAAATTAACCCAACAGATTCCACAGGTTCTCCCTGCTAGCCAAGCAGGTGTTCCTCTCTTAGAGCCCATGCTGACTACACGCACATCTTGTCCTTGCCTGGAAGCTATTTTCTCTGTCACATTTCCAGGGATCAAGATGAGGCTGACTGGCCTGTAATTCTCTGTCCTCTTTCTCACCCTTCCTGAGGATAGGAGATAGATGCTTGAGGACTGGACTTTCTCAACCACTACTGCTTTTTAAAGATAATTAAGTGGCCTTGGCAATGACAACATCCAGCTTCCTCAGCACTTGCGAGTGCATCCCATCAGAGACCAGAAGCTCATGCATGTCCAGTTTTCTTACCTATGTCCATTTTTCTTGTGCATGCCCAGTTTTCTTACGTATGTCCAGCTTCCTTATGAATTCCCTGACCTGATCTGCTTCCAGCAAGTGTACATTTTTGTTGGGCCAGACTTTTGCCCTGGTATTCCTAAAAGCTGATCTTGCTAGTAAAGTCTGAGGTGAAGACACCATTCAAGACCATGGCCTTTTCCATATCCTTTGTCACAGGGGCTCCCACCCCATTCAAATTCTGCTTAGTTTTTGTTTTGTCTGCTATGTACTCACAGAAGCCCTTCTTGCTGCTCTTGTCATCCCTGGCCTGATTAAATTACACTTGCTTCTTGGCTTTCCTAGCTGTATCTCCTCATGCTGAGGTAATGTCTCTGAATCCCTCCCAAATTACCTGTCTTTACTTCCACCCCCTGTAGAATTCCTTTTTGCATTTGAGTGTTACCAGGAGCTCCTTGTTCACCCATGCAGGCCCCTTAGGATTTTTACCCAATTTCCTGCTTAATAGGGTGGACCACTCTAGAGGTCAGAGAAAGTCACTGAATATTAATTAACCAGCAGATTTTGAGGTGATTGAAGTTCCTATAAGGACCAGGATCTGGGAATGGGAGACTGCTTCTAATGTATGTAGAAGTCATTATTCACTTGTTCACCTAGTATCCCCAGAGCAAGATTTTAGCCAATCTCCTTTTCCATCCATGGATTTAATGCTCCTGTTCTGTTGCTTCTTAGTTCATAGAGTACTCCTTTCTTCTCTATTCCTTACCATTCCAACCACGAGTTTTCAAGTGTAAAGAGTCTCATTTTTCACTGGGATTAAATACAGTAAAGATGATAATTAAGCATATTTCCAGTACTTGAAAGATTTTAATAATTTCAATTACTTCGGTGAAGCACAAACCTCACTGCATCTGTAAATGCAGATTACTGTCAGAAAGTACAGGAGATAGGCTTAACATCACTTTTAATATTTTCATTCTTAAATTTTTTTGTGTTTGGTTGGGGTTTTTTTGGTTAAAGTGAACACACAACCTGGTAACATGAGGAGTTTTGGAAAACTAAATATAGTTCTAAAGTGACTACGTGAGTAAAATACCCCAATTATTTACTCATTCAGAAAAGAGACTACAAGACACCTCATAGAGTAGAGCCTAAATGAAAATTCCTGTTCACAAAAGAAATAAGTTAATGAAGCAGTATCCCATAATGCCCTAACAGAGTTAAAAAATATAAATATTTCTGATTTTATTTATTGAGAGAAAAAATTATGCACCAAAATTCTCTTTGCTTCTAGCCATGTTACAATCAACATTATGTTGTTTTGGGCAGAAAACATGCTCTTTTTTAATAAATAACTGGTATTGCTTACACCTTATTCATCATGCATGCTCCAGTTGTATGTGTTTTTATACAGCAAATAGTTTTGGATGTAAATCTTTAAAAGAGTATCTTTTTATTGTCTCTTGTGAGAAAAATTTAATTTTCCAAATGCACCATAAAGAATTTAGTCTAAAACCACATGATAGCATTTAAACATTTACAGCTATAGGAAAAAAGAAAACACACTTCATTGTACAGGAATATACTATAATAATGAGCTATTACCTCACTGGAAACAAGGTAATATTACTCTTTGCAGCAATATCTACAGCTGTACATAAACGTAATTTCACATACAAAACTTAAGTGCTACATATTTTTAATGTGCATTGTAAAATTTATTTGACTTGAGAATAACAAAGCTAAAGAAAAATGAACCTCTTTATCCTTGAAATGGTAGACTTTACTATAAACTCACTGCCAATAGTGTTTTGAATCACACTTACTTGCCTTGATCACTTTAATGATGCGTGTTCTAAACAGCGCACAAAATAATGAGAAAATCTGACAGCACATCACATTGTTGCATTAATCTGCATAAATCAGATTGAATATTAACTGCATGTCAAATATTCCTTCAAAACCTGCTAGGTTACGGTATGGCTATATAAATGTATTCCTGAGAGCAGCAGTGAAAATTAATATGTATCATATAGTAAAAAAAAAATAGCAGAGTCAGAAAAACTAAGAACTTTTCATTTTCCTATGAGTCTCAGAATACAAATAATCACATTGCACATTTCATCTGAATACACAAGATAATTTCCTGACAATGAAACAGAGAAAACAGCACACAAAACAGAAAAAAGTAAACAGAAAACAACCACTTTTGTGGCGTGTTAAAGACATACTGCCTGCACCATTAAGTACAATTCCTCTGTGCAATGTATATTAACTGCAAATATGTTGTGGTTAAGGGCTATCTAAAGAAAATTACATTAGTATTAGTCTTATCCCTTTATTCCTACAACTCAGATTTAAAGTGAAAACAGGATCTTCATGCTTTTTGCTAAATCACTGATAAATGGCTGTGTTAGGGAAAGGAAGGTAAATAAATGTGATACTTTATAACTACAAGTTCTCTCTCCTTATATGCTGGGATTTTTTAAAGCAATATAGGAAAATATATTCTTCCAGTACTGTAGGCATTTTTCTGAGTTTTTACTTATTACTCCAGAAAGATCAGAGAGGAGGTTTTTGCTGACGATCAGGGAATTCAATAGGTAAACAATATGATAAACTTGAAGCCTGTATTTTCACACAATAAGAAAGGTTACAAATAAGTGGTAGTTTTATTTAAAAAACCACTTACAATATGACAAGATGTATATTTTAGAAAAGGAAGTTAAATTATTTTGTAGTTATTCCTTATATAAACCCTTTCCTGACACTTGTAGGAAATGCATCAATTAATGTCAGAATCAAAAAGTCATAGAAGTGCTGAGGTTGGAAGGTACCTCTGGAGAAGGTCTAGTACAGAGGTCTCCAAACACTTTTGATCAGGCTCCTTTATCACTAAAATATGTTTGAGCAGGCATGACAAATATATGTGTATCCATTTATAAAAGTTCTATGTGCTTTATTGATGCTGTGCAGACACTATAATAAAGAATAAATAAAAAAGAATAATGACGGGGTTCCTAATGCATTCTGCAATTGGAGTCTTCCCCAGAAAGATATCCCTACTGAATGCAGTGATCCTTCTTCTGCTACTCAGAGTTGTAAAGGACTTGGAATGTGTGACAGCTAAAGCCATGAGCAGTTGTATCTGTGTACCTAAACTGCAAGCAGTCTGTTGGCTCACCTGTTGAAGCAGTGGTGAGGTTCACATTACGGCTCAGGAAGACCATGAACAACCAAGCAATGAGGCAAGTTTTGTTCTTCCAGCTTAAGTGAGACAATTGAAGGTTTTACACAGGAATATATAGAGCAAGGATTTGATCTTAAAACAGACAAACAAAAAGCCAAACTACAACAAACAAAATGCCTAAATCCAAAATACTCAAAATGAGCCTAAAAATCCTTTCACTGCCTACCATCCCATATTTTCCTACTATTCCTACCATCTCTTTTCTTTGAAATGTCTTTGCTTGGGTCTGGTCTTTGTGTGGATTTGGCTGTCAGAAATTCAATCACAGGAAATGAAAAACCTAACAAAAGCTCAAGGAAAAATGGCACATTCTTCAGGATAAGGGAAGAACAACTTTGTTTTACTTCACCTCCACCTGAGTTTTTTATGCGTTGTGCTCTTTTACAAGGGTCATATTGTTTGATAAGAAAATGTTTATTCCTACACACTTCTACACAAGAAAGAAAAACTCAAGGTTAGCAGTAGGGAAAGGTCTTTACACTGTATCATGACTATGATTACACAAAGGACTATTATAGGCTTCAAAATAAAGCTTGTGATTCACCTCTCCCTGTCCCTTTCCATGAATTCAGGGGAGAGCAAACACAGAACTTGCACACACTTATAGATGAAGAGTGATCCTTGAAAGGAAGTGCAATAATGAAAGTCCAGCCATTTTCCAGAGAATGAAAGGCAGCTACTTTCATGGTCTTACTAAGGACACTTAAGCACAACAACAGCAACAAGAAACTTTTACTCTGAGACTGGTGCAAGGGCATTTATTAAGCCAGATTATTTTCAGGACGAGGACAGATGCAGAAGAATGAATACCTCACACATACAGATTTAAAGGTAAAGATTGATTTCTTTCACATAATTTTTCAATTGAGAGAAGTACAAAATGAAGTATTCATGAGGATCTTATGCCTGAATTAAAAAAAAAACCTGCTAAATAATTACTTACAATTAAATTTAATTAACAAAAGTGCCTTGCTTCTGCCCAATACCATTTTCTAGATAACTAACTGTGGTTTTATTCCCTTCTTAATAACCATGTCGATTTATAACTCCTTCAGTTCTCCTGAAAGGAAGTAATCCTGAGACTTGAGGAGAAATCAGCTTCTTTTGATTTACACAAATATGACTGCTGAAACTTAAATATATTTTAAAAAGCATTAAGATTTTACCTTAAAACCATGCTGTGCTTTACAGATTAGCCTGTCATGGTCTCAATGACTTATACAAATACAGACATTTTAAATTTTATATATACATGAACACAGAGGCAGAAAAGCAAATATGTATATAGAAGAAGGATATAGAAAGAAGAGTATCAGCAATGGATTAGTCTGATCCTTGTCTAAATTCAGGTATAAGCCTTGATTAATTTCCAATAAATATATAAATTTTCCAAACCTTGCCGGCCAAGTGCTTCTGATAAAATAATATACTACTAGTAACTTCTACTTTGATGTACCTCAGCTTTTGAATACTTAACTCCCTAAGATTTCCTGTAGTAAACCAGTAGTTTAGCTTCAGTTTCAACCCATTCTATTACTTTTTTTGCATATATCAGTTTTTCTATTTTTTTCTTGATTCTCTATTTTCAGCTTGGTGTAAGCATGCTGTAGATTTTGGAGCTACTTTTAACTAAGAACAGAAAAAAAAAACCCCATGACTGGAACTCCAAGATCTTATCTAGAGTTATGTCAAAGAATCTGACTACTGCTGGTAAAAAAAGCATTATAGTATTTCCAGTATGTAGGGACAAAGACACTGTATAATGATACATTGGTGGTTGTTATTCTTTTTGATCTGTACTTGTCCACATTTGCTACATCTAAGGTAAGGCTTTCAGAGATACATACTTTTTAAAGAATTACAAAAAATATTCCTGCTTTATTTATGCTAATAAAATGAATTTATATTTGCAAATACTTTTTTTATTTGAAATGTAAGCAATGACAGAGGCTGTTTGAACAAAAAAAAAGAAAAAGAGATTTAAAATAATCCCATTGTGACACTATCACTATTATCTTGCGCTGTCCTACCAATCCTGTGTACAATCTGCTATTTCCTCCTGAGCACTAACGTGATATATTTACATTGAGACAATACCATCCTTCCCTAGTGATAGTTGTTGGCACTTAGTCAGAAATAATTATTTTATTGTATATGGAAAAATGACAGTATGGTTAATTTATTGCTTTTAGTTCATAGAGGCAGATAATGGAACCAGCTTCTAAAATTAAATATAAAAAAAAAAAGCCATGTAGCCTATAAATGTGTGAAAGTGACTTAAGAACAAGCACTGTGTTTTTAATCACTTTGGTGTTTGGCACCATTAGACTAAAAACATGCAGTACCATTACACTCTGGTGAGAGCAAACAGAAAAAGCAAATGTTATTTTAAACAACATAGAACATAAATAAAACAGAACTTGATTGAAGGCAAAATCTGAACAAACCTGCCCCATCAGCTGCAAAGTTGAACAACTGTTATTGACTGCCATAGTGTTAATTTCTCATAGTACTGAAAAAAAGGCACATTAGTGATTATGTGAAACAAATGGTCCATATTTCCCATCTCCACCATCTATTGCTGTAATTTTCAGCTCCTGTAGTTCATAAATGGTCAACAATACGTCAGAATGACATTTGTAATGACTGAACTGAATAAAATTTGTTTTGAGCTTCTAAGTAGGGAACTAATAATTTCTAGACCTTGAACACCCATACCTTTTTCACTGTATTGATGTTGCCTGTGTGACTTGTTAGATAACAGAAACTTTCAGAAAGACATCCACTTTAGGATGAAATGAACTGTATCTTAGAATAGCCCATTCTACTAAATTAAGTCAAATGATTTTCATTATTTGTATCCAAAGCTACATTTGAAGTCTGAGCTGCATCCATGCAGGCAGGAAAGTTGGAGACTGAAAGAAAGACAAAATGGATGTTTCTATTCAATTAAAATTAACTGAGAAATACTACCATTGTAGTAAATAGATATCACATAGTAAACGGCTTTTTAAAATACAATCTGTTTTTCAGCTAATTGTTGTTAGCAGCTCACATCCAGAAGACCAGGGTTACACAACCCATTCCCTTTCAGCTACGGTAAAAATATTCACCCTCTTTTAGAGACCAGACCCCTATCAGTAATATTAATTATCTACAAATATACATTAGAATTCTTTTGTAATTTAGTATTAACAGCGCTTAATTCACTCCCTTCCCTCACACAAATAAATACATAGAGACAATATTGTCTGAAGAAGTGGCGTGGAATACTCTAAGAACTTTGAAATAGGTTACTGAATCTGTGACTCTCAAAGCTGAAAAGATTTCCGCCAAATAGTTGAAAATACTTACATCTGATTCTCTGACAGAACCAGAGCACTTTAGAGATAACAGAGTCTGTAAAAAGTTATGATTCAGTAAAAACAATGACTAAAAATTGATTAAACAAAAAAACAGTATACAAAGTTTCAGTCCGTGAATTCTGAATGCTAAAGCATGATTTAAAAAATTGTTTTAATTCCCTTACATATCTATATTTTACCTGCTGCAAATTTCTTCAGCTGCTATAAACACGCACATTAATATGTCTGAAACTATTTATCAGTTCTGCATTCCATAGCAATTGATGCAAGAATATTATCTAGATGAGGATAACTGTCTTTTTACAGGGGAACCTAGAAATTAATGTTACATAGATGCTTTGAATGCCATGAGGCCTTCAAGGGTCACCGGGAATCACCAAAATATCAATCCCAGAAGATCACTGATCCTCAGAAAAGCAGAAAAAATGTGTGCCAGAGTCAAAGAAGACTTTCCTTATTATCTGGAACACAGTGTTTCCTTTTGGAGTGACTGAATAAAAATGTATTTTTCTGATGGTGGCCTCTTCCTTGTAAGTCAAGGTGGTAAGTGAAGAAATAGGCAAAGTTTAATGTTGGCATGAAGTGACACCATTTATCCACACTAGAGTGTTTCAGTTCTACAAACACATAGCAAACTAACCTTAAAAGTTAGAGCCAAAGGAGGAAAGAGAAATTATTTCTCAACATGTGTCTAACTTTCAATCTAAAAATTACAGTAAAACACCTTTTGATCTGTTCAAAGCCACAAGTTTTGCCAAGGTTTCATGCAATGCCAAGTGTACTGCACGGTCAAGGCCCACCAAGTAACTGGAGAAAGACTCTTCTACTGCATTCTTTTGTTTCACAGGTGTGGGACTCAATTACATCAATCTAGATTGTGATAATAATCCATCATGATAGCCTTAGATCTGTTATGTCTTAACACTTCTAAAAACCTCCTGTCAAAGCAAGCTGTCTTTTTATGTAGAGTATTAAAACAGTGAAAAATACTAAGAATTTTATCCTTTTTTCCTACCAGAGGAGCCAGCACAAAAGGAATCTGACAATACATAAGTCATAAAATGCTTAGTGCCAATATGTAAAAAATCCAAAACCTTAGAGGAAATAAATATTTGCTTGAAAAAAACCCTGAAAACAACAACAAAAAAACCCAACAGGACAGCAGCAAAAAAAAAATTGACTGCCATTTGCACTTATCTCTATCAAAACTCTTCACGGCACAGCTCAGGGTCACAAAGAACTCTGTCTGGGAATGCATGAATGCAAAGATTTGTTTGTGTGTATGAGTGTGTGTCCACACCCTGAGCAAGAGCAGGAGCTAGGTGGGAGTAAGCCAGCATGGCCTGTATTACAGTATTCACACACCAGAATATTGTAATTTCATTTTTAACTGTGCAATTCTTGTAAATGCAAATCTGTTCACAGATGTGCTCTACTGAAATAGAAATCAATAATTAAAACATGTTAAAAATTGGGATCAATAGATCAGCTCTGATGTATTTAGACATAATATCTGAAAAGGTTTCTACTACTCTTGAGTCTCCCATCTTCTGAGTTCTACCCCATGACAGAATTTGACGACAGACGTTTGACTCCAAAATATAATTGTTAATGAAGTTAGTGAGAATTTAAATTGTTATGTTAGTTTGTGAGCTTAGTGCATTGAGGCAAAAGTGCTAATTTCTCTCATCCACTTGTACTACAGATAAGGGCACTGGGATATTGAGCTAACAGAGTTTCCCTGAAGAACATGGGCACACTTCCTAATCCTATATAGCATCCACCATCCCTGCCACAGTTGAGATCCAGCTGTCTGTCTCTGTCTGACCTTTACAATGGTCAGAATATTCATTAAGACATTTTCTTTAAGTGACATCTGACCATGAGTGTAACAATTTTTCTTTGGCTGTATTCCATAACTATTTGGAAGACCCCAAGAAGTCTGATAATAGGAAAAACAAAAAGACAGCCCGCTTCTTGAAATGGTTTGCTGTCACATTTTCATAGCACATTAGTGTGATTTTCACACATTTTTCTCAGGATCCCTGTGATGTTTACCATATCTGCTGTGGCCCAGCACTGCTCTCAGCAGCATTTTAGCCTTGATTTTTGAGGTCAATTGAAAGGAAGTGTCTTACTTGTCAGTCCCCTAAGAAATGTGCAATATCTCAACTTTGTTTCTGGAATTCCCAACTAGACCAGCCTCAAGAGTGACACAATTTTTATTGCACCAATACTATCACATCATACCTTGCCTGACTTCAAGCATGCCATCAGGGTGATGTTAATTTAAAAGCCTGCTGTTATATATCTTGTGTATAGAGAATACAATCTGCCCTCACAAGAATGTCAGTTCAAATCCAGTACCAACAAGCCTTAGCATTCATACTTCTTCTGCCTAAAGTAGCAGCTTTTAACTAATGCACCTAAAATGCATTAGTTAGTAAAATATTGGTCACATGTTCAGTCAGATTGCACCAGAAGAAAACATTTCTTTCATCTGTGACCATTTTATATGCAGATGAAAAAGAAATGGCTATATTCTCCATCAAATTTACTGTCTTCTTGAGTTACAATGCTGCCAGATTTTGGTGCATTGCGACTGCAGATGAAAAAAAAAGTGAAAAAGAAAATTAACCCTTTAGAAACAAAACAAAATTTTAAGGCCTTCTCTGTCGAGAACATAAAACTTTTTTAGTTTTTCCTGACAACCAATTCACTAGTTGGTTTCCAGAAATTTTTCTGGAAGACATCACTTACTTTACACCCACTAACTGGTGAATTCTTTAAGAGAGTCAACAAAATAGCTCTGAAGTGACTAGCATGGTACTTGTCTACTTCACAGTAGAGCAAATACTTCTGAATCCTTAAACAAGACTCCCTAGGGAAAGAATCTGCAGCAGTGTGTACTTAAGGCATCAGTGCCCTGTGGATGATCTGAAGGGCTCATATGCCCTGCTAAGTTTGCTGGGCAATGGCTCTATCAAATAATTAGTGAGGGGCAGGGGCTGGGGTAGCTGGTGCATGGAGTGGTGGTAGTGCAAGATGGGGACACTCACTGCTAGCTCAAGATAGTGAGGCCAGGCCTAGGAGGTCCTGTGGGATTTGGAATATAACTCATTTCACTCTCATGGGTAATATGATAGCAGAGAGTAGGGACTGTGGATATTGGAGACGTACCTCTGCCTCTTGAAGTCCCAAGCTGGCAAAGAGCCAGGTATTACTGAATTTTCCAAGTGTCACTGCTGTTAATGTTTCCACGTATGGAAAGTATTACTTGGCCAACCACTGAAGGCTGAACATAAAAATCTGATGCACAGGGAATTTCCACCTGAACAAAAGGAAGAACTTGACTGGTGGTCAAGAACTCAAGGAAGAGACTGTCCAGAGAGGTTGTGGCATCTCCCTCACTGGAGATATTCAAGACACATCTGGATCGAATTCTGTGCCATGTGCTCTAGGATGACCCTGACTCAGAAGATTTGATGGGATGATGTAACTGTGCCCCCTTCCAACCTTACCCATTCTGAGATTCTGTTATCTGTTCAAGAGAAAGTGCCCAATCAGCTTTCCTATTGCCTGTTTCGGCAACCAATTAGATATTAAGAAGTTTTTAATTAGAAGTTTTCCATCCTTCACATTTCATTGTTCCTTATGGTTATAAATCCAATACATACAGAAACTTTAATAAAGCCAAGCAGTTCAAGCTTACTTTTATTTTCATTAGCTTCTCTAACACTTCATATCTTACAAAATAGGGATCTGACTTTTTGGATATTTCCATGTTCATTGAGCTGTAATATTTTAAGACATGGGGTTTATTACTTTACTCCCATAAATGATTTCCAAATACCCAAAGAGGCCATACAGAAAGTACCCAAGCTAATATAGTGATAGTCTACAAACACTTCTCTTTTATTGCCTTAAAAGCAGATAGTCAATGGATTTTCCTGTATTAGTATCCTGAGATCATCCTCTGGACAAAATTAACTGCTGATAATAATATTTCAACTGCGCACTTTTTCACTTTTAAACTAAATGTTTTTCAAGTTTCACTTTGAGTTAAATAAATGATTGATCTATTTAATCTGAACAGTTTATTGACTGCTTTGATCTTTATGATATTTCACTCAATGTCACAGGAATATGTATATAGTCTTTACCAAATAATATTTTTTAATTCACTCTCCTACCCCCTTCTGATATGGATACTAACACATAGCCTCAACATTGACTTTGTACAGTGGACTAATCAGGAAAAAAATCTTACAATAATAAATGTTCATCAAACACGAAATTTTCCTGTTCAGACTGAAATTTTCCTGAATGCAAAAGTCTGAGGAGAATAGTGAAAAATTAATATACAGACTCTGTAAATTAAAATATTGATTGATAAGAGGAGAAGGAGAAGATCTTGAATATCCAAATAACTTGGTGGAGGTGAAGTAAGAAGAAGAAAAAGAAACATAAAAACAGTGACTGTGGCTCTAAATATTAGATGTCAAAGGAAATTTGAAATTGGAGAAGAATAAAGCTGTGTTTCATGGCACCATGTACCTCTGGATAGCAAACAGGGAAACAGAGTCTCATGGGATAGGAAATGTGATGATCTGAAGGATCACGGATATTTTTTGGGAGGCAGAAGAGGAAAAAGGCAGTCACTAAACTGAAGGGACAATGAAATTGTATAATGAGATCTTACTTCCATTAGAGTACAATAAATTCTGCATCTATTAAATCTATTTTATCACACTAAGGAAAGCTTGAACAGGCATATCCTTTGGAAAGCAGGAAAGGTAAGAAACGAGTAGCAGTCACACTGCTCATGTAAGATTCTTTCTGGTTTTTGATACACAATAACTTCTCTCACACTCTGATGCCTTGCACCTAACACCATGGTATGAGGTCAGGTCTTTAGGAAGATGTTTGCTAATGTAGCAATTCATCGCAAAAGCCTTTGTAACCATTTTCTGTCCTTATGTTTGGCTAGTTACGGTACACACCCCCATCAAATTGCACAAATTAGCTTTCCTTTAGTTTCCTAAAGTACAACATAAAATATTACATAGTACATTAAAGTTTAATAAACATAAAAGTTTAACATAATGTTCATGGAAGTTCCAAGTGCAGAGAAATTAATGGCTTTATCAAACTAGTTAATACAGAAGATACGTTTGTTTTAGAGGAAAATAAAAGCACAGAAATATTTCCATCACTGTTATAAATTTTCATCAGTTTATTAAATCTTTTATTATGCCTAGAGATTCCCCAGCAATCTGAAATGAAATGGCCTACCTCTGAGGTGCTATTAGGATAAGAATAACTTACAGAATAGGCTTTACAAGACATGTAGAATCAATCATTTTTACTATTATAACCAAGACAAATTCCCATTAGAAACTATGCTGCACTTACAAGCATCTATTTAAAATTTTTATATACTTGGTGCACCCAACATAGCAGCACTGTGTCTCAAATTACTTTTGTAAATCTAATTGATTTAATAAATTCACACTTAAATTGCTATTCAATTACTTACTCTTCTCTCCAGCAATTTTACAATCTTGAGCATATAGCAGAATGAGAACATAATTAAAGGGCTTATTCATTAAAGAAATTCTTCTGTGCTGGTAGATTACCTGGATTTTTTCTCAAGATAGTGAAGCTACAGCACTTCTCTGAAAAAAGGTTAGCATGGAAAATTGGAACATTATAAATATTTGGTACTACACAGAAGGAGACATGCCTTATCATGTAGTGAATGTAAAGAATACTTATGCACTTCAGATGACCATGTAATACAGAAATATTCCAAAAGTTTATTAATTATTTATCTGTTGTCAGCTAGATCTATATACATTTTTCTTATTTTTTTAAAAATAATTTGAAATGTAAAAAAGGCATCAGCTTTCATATAATTACATTTATGAATGATTTATGGCTAAAATCAACCTGAAAACTTCATTTCCATATATGCACATAGACATGAGAGGCAAAGGTACCCACAGCCAATTATGTGACGCAGGCGAATTGCTCTAAATCCAAACAAACTGGGGTACAACTTCTTGGCAGAGGTCACAACACAGTGAAAAATATTAGTATGAAAGTACATAGAGGGACTGAATATTAGTATTTTAAGTTTCTCACCAGAACTATGGGCCCACAATACTCCAGAGCCCTTAAGAGGAATTATCTTTTGCTCATAACAAGCTAAAAAAGAAGGAAAGTATCATCTGTTTTGATTGATGAGAAATTTGAAGCAGGGTACTACTACCTGTCTCCTTCAAGTCTGTACAAATCCGAACATACAGCACAGATCAATTAATCTTTAGGACAGTGCTTTGATCAAGACAACCACATCCTCTTTTTCTATATATATCAAGAAACTGGTTTCAGCTTGAAGCTGCAATAAATCTTGCTAAAGTGAGATGTTACTCCTCTGAGCACAGACAGATTGTCTTTTCCCCACAAGCAAAGAGTCTGCTTGCTCTGCATTTCCAACCTCCTACTTAGCATTGCTTAGAGTGGTTTCCCAAAAAGCTCTGCTATCTAGAGGAAGTGTGGAGAGGGAATACTGCCACTACTTGTGTCTGGAGGCAAAACAAAGTATTCCAAAGAACAGCTTGATTCTGCTGCTAGGCAGTGCATAAGCTAATTCAGCTTTGCCCCCACCTTTGCACTTTTCAAGAAAGTCTGTGTATTATATGTTGTGCTGTTATAGATCTTCCTGTACAAATAAAGACAGGATACTGCTTTCCGCATTTGACTTTCTGTATTTTCTTATGGCACATAAAGAATTCAGTTAAATTCAAAAAAAAGTGAACCAAAACAACCCTACATGTGGACTATGACTTTTCCCTCTCAATATACAAAAGTTACACTCATAGATTTCCATATGCCCTGAACTAGAGTACTCAGCCTCTTAAATATGATCAATAGAAAAGAAAATAAACTCAAAAACAACTCTACAAATTTACAATTGTATTCTCTGCAATTTTAATAGTGAAATACAAACTAGTAAAAAATTACAGAAGTTTATTTAGAGCTCTCCAAAGATATTGCAACTCTCTAAGACAGCATATATTAATTCTCTAATTATTAATTCTTCCTTGTTTAAGCTAGGAAAAATAAAAATTAAAGCAAATTTGACTTTTGCCTAAATAAAACTGCTTAAGAGTATTAAGACCTGTCTGGTTTTGGATCACTTCACAAACTAGACAGACACTTATAAGAAGTCTGGATTTTAGGCCAGAAACAGATTTAATGGTACAGTATCTAATCTGGGATTTTGACCAGAATTGTGTGTTTGAATACCTGACATCTGCACAAAGCTTTTATATCATAAATCTACTTTGGAAAATGATGGGTTCAGGAGTTTCATATGTTACTATGAGGAAAAGGTTTACTTACTCTGATATTATCAGTTACTTTGACATTTTGATGTACCAGCATTTTTTTTCACCAGACCAAACAAATGAAATTTTTTTTATGTTCTTATCTGACTGTTGGACAAATCTTTCAAAAGGATTACCAAAACCATTAGCAATGATGGCAGCATTCTACAAAATTGTATCTGGATTTTACCCAAGCATCCCCTTTATGCATCTGAAGAGCTTGCAATGAAATTTGGTCTACTAGTAGATGGGATACAGTCTATCAGAATTTTCTTTTTTTTTTTTTTAAGTTCTTTACCTGTAACACAACAATACAATCGACATACAGCCACATATTTTTTGATAAAACTTCAGAAGTGCAGGCAAAAAACCATAAATATGCTGGCACACTTGCATGAAATCTTTCTTCCAGAAAAAAAATTGAAAATATTTTGTATCATAATTTAGTGATTTTTAATTTTTTTTACTTATCTAAGAAAAATGTGTTTACTAGCTGGAATAAAACATGATGTCACCTACATTTATAAATATATTTTTGGTACCCTTGTCTCAAAACCCTTTCAAAAAAAGAAAATGAATTGGGCAAAATGTTAAGGAGGAATATCTTGAAAAAAAAAAAAAACATTCTGAAAACACTAATAACTTCTTCATCTCTGACATATTTCATCCTCTTTTTCAACCTTCATAAACAGAAAGTTACTTAGGTATTGTGATGACAAATTCCTGGTTTGAATAAGTAAAAAATGGAGGGAATTATAAAAATCCTGAAAGAACTACCCACAATTTTTCATTTTAAAACAGGGAACTGCAACTTATATATAGAATAAGAATGCAGTTCCTTATCAAAGAGAACCATTTAGCTAAGACTCAAACTGCTAAGTCATTTTAGGTCAAAGCAAAACATTTTAGTCATCACTCAACAAATTGATTAGCAGTCAGGAGTGACTGAGAAACTCAGTGATCTTTTTGCCTGAAACACCGTTTAGTAATTGGACTCCCTCTTATTTTACAAATCTCATCAATCATGAGAACCATGGTGAAATCTCATTTTCATTTCTTCTCACATAAAAAGTATTGCACCATATATTCCATTGAGCTTCTGCCAAGTAAACCTGACCATGTGCAAACATAAATGCACCAGTAGAAAAGAGCACAATATAAACCAATAGCCAGAGCCTGTATATCCAACAAACCACACTTCAAGCCTTTTTTTAGCCCCTGCTTATCCCATTGAAAAAGGACAGATCACCAAATACAAGGAAAAATGCCCACTGTTAAGTTTGAAGTTGATCAAGTGCAAAGCTCAGCCTTTCTGAAGTTAATGATTGCTGCTGCAGTTTGCAGTTTTGTCAGCAATATCTCATATTTGATTGTTTCTATGGTAATTGTGGAAATGGTGGTGGTAGAGCAGCATGGAACCATTTATCTTCCTTCAGGATAGCCACTGTTAGCTAATCAGGAGTAGCCCTGCTGCTATTTGTCAATAATCAGAAATGTAGTTGTGACCAAGCTGCCTGAGACACCTGTTAGTAGGGCAATACTTCAAATTTCCACAACTCTGACAATTTTGTCTTTAATTTTTCTAATCAATAGTTTGTTGTAGGGCTGCTTTGAATGGCACCTGAAAATGTCTGCAATCTCTGAACTGTATTCAAGCTGAATACCACAGGAAGATGATGCCACTACTCTCTCCACAATTCTTTTTAAATTATTGTTATATTAAAACTGATAGATTCTCCATGTTCTTTGATTTTAGCAGCTGTAATCTGGTCTGAAATATTCTAAAATATGAACAATATATCTTTAATATCCACAAAAGATTAGATTAACTTCCAACTTTGGTATTTCACAGTTTATATGAATAAAATCACAAATATTCAGAATGTGGGAAAATGCAATTACTGATGTTAATCCAAAGACTCATTTAATTTTTCAGCTTCATTTCCTTTTGTTTAAATTGCAATTGTTGCCACTTTATCAAGGTTTTTATATTCTCAGCACGATCAATATGCAGAAATCAAATGAACTGCGTATTTTTTACAATTTAAAACCTACAGGTTTGGAGGTTTATCAATACTTCAATTATTTTTATAACTCACTTGATGTAAAGATTGTTTTCAAATCAAAACAATGAAAATAAGGAGACATTTTTGCAAATAAGATTACGTTAACAATCAAGATATTAAAAATTGCCTCTCCGCCTAGGAGAACTATCACTGGAAGCTAGCTAGGCAAGACCAAAATATAGTAATTTCAGAACCTATTTTATTTGGATAGTGCAGGATTTCCTGCTAATTCTTAATATAATATTATTCAGGAAGACTTTGATTTCTTAAGGAAAAAAAGTCATTGAAAACCTAGAAACTCCAAGTTTCCTCTATTAAAATAAAGCAAGCTAAATTTAAGTTTTGCTGAATATAGCCAGCATGATTAAAGTTTTAAAGCAAAAAAATCTTCCTTTTTTACTTTGGTAGAATATAAATATACACATACATATGGCAGTTACACAAAAAATCCTCTGTTCTTTTATCCCATTTGTCTTTGAGTTTTTACAGCAGCACTCACAAAATAAACATGAAGATTAAAAAATTTCCCCATCATTAAAGCAATTATAGCAGTACCGAAAACTATCTACACATACAGAAGTTTAATGCTTAAAAAATCTACCTTCCAGAGACCTGCTGATTCTGAACAAGAAATTCTGCTTAGCAGTTACTGACAGTACAGTATATCAATACCAAAGCAAGCCAAAAATCTTTCTTTCAGTTTTATTCATATTTCACCCATAGTCATCTCTTCTTTATCATTTTTTTACCTTGGAATGATTTCTCAGCCACAGTTGACAGATTGTGTAAATATAAATCAATATTAACATCCCAATATTAATATCCCTAAAGCACAGAGAACTAAGTGTAATCTCCAAGCTAAGCTTTATTTGTATGGATATTGTTTTAAATCCTTATTCCCATGTAATATCATCGAGTTACAGTAGATGCAGGAAACACCTTGTTTAAATTATTTAGCACTACTCATCTAATATACTAATGCTGGCTATTAGTAATTACTGATTAAGATCAACTACTGAGTAAAAACCAAATATTTTATCTTCTATATGTTTCTCTTAGGTATATTGCATTCATATACAAATTTTGGAAGATTGACATTTTTGATTTTGCAGTTAGTTTTATGAGATAAAAATATCTAATCACCAAAATTTGAGGTAACACAAAATACGAAGTTGGGCTGAATGAATGCTGTACTAGAGACAGAGCAAGCAGTCTGCACTGATCCTTCAGGCTATTCATGAACTTTCACAGAAATATATGTAATAAGGACCCACATGTTGTTCAGGTTTAATCTAGCACTTTTTTCCCAAATGACCATGTCATTAACAATTGACGTGGAATGATATTCAAAAGGCAGAAGCTTTCAGGAGCACTTCCCACAATAAGATCATTACGTAGGGGAGGCCATTACAGAGCTCACCTAGCAGTTCTCCTCTTTAACTTCTCATAGTTCCAGAAGTTTGGAAACATCTCTGCAATATGGTTATGTCTTTCAAAATTATACACAATATATTATGTCACATTTATGCCACGCAGACACTTGTGGCAAATACTGTTGTGACCTCCTTCCAATGCCCCCTGTTGAGGACTATCATTGTTTTCATGCTTGGTCAGGAGCAAAAAAGCAATAGTGAATTTTTAGAGTACTGTAATAACAAAATCTAAAAAAAATAAAAGCACTGCACATAGTCTATTTATTGACATAACTTATGTGCATTCCACTCACAAAGATTGAAAATTCTCCAGGGCAGGTATAAAAGGCATAAAATACAGCATACATCCAAACCTTCCATCCTTATTGACTCTCAGTTTACTAAATGCAGTAAATAAAAATCTCTTATCATCATATAATTCACTGCTCTTAAGGCACTGAAAATTTTCTTTAATTTTATTTAAGGTATTACCAATCAATTTTAATAACTACTTCTACTAATTCCCAGAGGTGTTTTCAACATCATTAACAGATATATCAAAAACACCAACAAAAATCAGTAAGCAGGAAGATTACTCAGTATGATTGTCTATCCACAAAGGAGTGTAAGAAATGGATGTTCTCACCCTTCTTTGCATAAAATAAAATCGCTGAGCAGATCCACACACCTTTAATCTGGGTCAAAAGGCTGTTGCCTGCATTACTTTTATTTTAGTAAATACATCTACATGGGGATTGAATTCAAGGAAAGACATTCCTAACTTTACATGCGACTTCTATTAAACAAGGGCAGGCCTCCACAGATTTAAAATGCCAAACAAGAAATTCTGCTTAGCAAGCCTGAAGTATACCCTGATGATAGCCTTACACTTCTATCACATTTCCTGACGCAAATATTGTAAAATTATGAGTCCTTTTTCTTTTTAGATGTTACAGAACTGACAATTAAGTTTCATTTAACTTTTTCAGGTCTGCTACAACAATTGTCAGAGGAAGAAGCAACAAAAATTCTTATACAATCCTCTGATACACAGAAATAGAAAATAAAATTCCACAGTTAATGTAGCTTTATAAGATTGCAGTACAGACATTTTTTGGTGTACACACCTGCAAATTTGAACAGGCAGAATCCACCATATATGACCTAAGTCACAGCATCACCTTAGTTTTTCTACCCACAGAAGTTGGATGCATCAAGTACCAAGATTTTCAAGGTAAAAGATTTATTATCCTTTCTGTTCAGAGGACATAAATACCAGTCAATTTATTGAATAAAAAAAAAAAATCTTGAATTTTAATGAATTGGAAAGAGAAACTGGGGAAAGGAATTGCAATTTCTACATCTGTTCTGTACAGAAATAGTGGGAAAGAGCAATTCAAAGATAAATTTTACACCCAATAGTGCATATACTCTGAAATTACATCCTTCTTTTCTTATTTTTTCTCATATTTGTCTCTTTAAATTGCTCAAAGGTTTAAATCCATTCAAATCCATAGGAATAGAGCCCAAATCAGTAGATAACTCTTCTTCCTAAAAAATTTTCTTTGTTTTCCACATTTTTCAATGAGCACTTTTAAACTTTCAAGACAAACTTGTCCTTGTGACCTTTTTTCTCCAACCTAAGTCACAGCAAATTCCTTTCCAAGCAGTATCTTTGCACTATCTTAGCAAATGAGTTATCTGTGGCCAGATGAACCTTTGCTTGTACACCCAAGTCAATTACTTTCTCTTATGTGTATCAGCTGAACCACTTCACAGCTTTTATTGGTCACTATGTGATCAGGATCTGCTGGGATGTATTATAAACAGTGAAGTATGGGTTTAAACAAGCTGCCTTCAAAAGAATCCATGGACCTCAGGCCATTCAATTATAGAGATTTACAGCACTGTAGCAATCTTTTTTGTTTAAGACTCCATGTTCCTCAGGCAGTAGAATTTTGAGAAACAGGAGTGTAGGACAAGGTACATAAAAACAACTAAATGCTATCACATTTACTCTGAAAGCATTTTAGATGAAAGGGAGAGATAATTTTTTCTTCATTTTATTATTAGGTAGGAGCAGGAAAAGCAAAATGTGAGAAAGGCAAGCTGTTCCACTGAAGCTGTTTAGTTTCATAATATATCTCTGAAGACATATCTGTCCATCAGTCTCCTTGAATGAAAAGTTAAAAAAGGAAAAATGGTCATTGAGTAAGGCTGTAGAACATCAACCCTTGCATATTCTAAAGAACAGGAGCATGGATAAGCTCAGAGTGTGCTTTCTGGTACTCCATACTGAGTTACATTTCACTTTCGATTGTTCAAAAATTAAATTTTTATTAGTCTTTTTCTCCTAAATACTTTTATTATATTAACAGCGAATCCAATGTCTTATGCAACTTGATTTGGTACATCTCACAGTTTCACAGAATCACTAGGTTGGAAGAGACCTTTAATATACAGAAACCAACCCAGCTAAATTCAACAAAATTATAGTGAATATTTGCTATAGCTACCTGTCAGAGGATCAACAAGTAGCTTTCCAACTAATTTTGTTTACTAGCCTTAGAAGCTGAACCACCTACCCTGCAAAACCACACGAAAAAACCCTAATCCAAACAAGAGATCAAACCCCAAATTTAAAAATCCACATGGTAAGGGTATCTGCATGGAATATATCTCAAAGTTTGCACTGAGAGTGTGGTGGTGATGCCAGTCCATGGAGCAATTCCCATGGTCATGGAAGGCCACAGAATTTCTATTAACTCGGCAGTGCAACATCTCATGTCTTGTCTTGACCAGAATTGAGTTTAGCGATGTGAATATGATTTATGGCAAAGGTCTGAAATCTATAAAGCTGATAAGTAGCAAACATTACCCCTATAGGTGACACTGGGGTTGGAGGAGGCTTTCACAGAATGTAAACTAATAATTGCAAACTGCCTTCACAAAGGGGAAAACACAGTTTAGGCAGCAACCAACAAACAGAAGTCAAACAATGGCAGTATGTTTGAAAACATTAAAAAAACCCCCACATGACAGACTCAAATCTGAGAAGAAAGAAATGGTCACCATCAATCATAAAATTCTTCATTTAAAAAACTCAGGACAAATAACTTCCTGTAATCCTCCCCCTGACACCACCCCTCCTGAGGATGTGTACCAACCTAAAATACTAGGCTGACAGCAGAAAGATGAAAAAAACATCAGAGAAGTGGAAAACTTGAATCATTTACATACTATAAATTTAACTATATTTCTACTGAAAGCTTTTCTTTTTTACCTAGATATTTCAGTCTGTAAATATCAGCATCATTGTAACTGAGATAGTAACTACCTATTTGGATTACACAATTAGACTTTATTTAGACTGACTTTATGATACGATCCAAAGTGTGGATGTGCTTCTTGAATTCGTACCAATTTTATGTGATCCTCCTAATTTCAAGATATACTCATTATGAACTCCTTTATTTATTTTCTGTTTTCTTTGTCTTAGTCTGATACTGCAACCAGTCCACAACATTCATCAATCACTCAGAAAAAGCAACAAATCGGGAACAACTTCAAAGTTTACTATGCTTGAAACAATGCCAACAAACTATTGTTTACTTAGAGTAGTGAAGCCCAAATCTTAAACAGAGTGACAGTTAATTTTCAATGAAGAACAAGATTAAACAGCATTTAACTAATGACTTCCTCTCTAATGTCTATTACTATGAGTGTAAAACAAAAACCAAGATGGATCGGGTTTGTGAAGAGACTACTTTATTTTTTATTCTGCTTCTAATCCCTCTTAGATGAAAAGGAAAATCAGAGAACCCAGAAAAATTCAAATGAAGCATTCCTTGCCATGGCTCAAGAAGTCAAGAAAGTTTGAAAATTAATGTCCTCACTGGTTTTAACATAAATATCCATTTATGGTGCACAAACAAAAACCCCCAACATTTCTTCCTTTACTTTTGATGGATATTTATTATTAAGCTAATAATTTGGCAAACTGACAGATACTGCCAACCTAACCAGATGTTTTCTTCTTTATTCCAGTCTTCTGATTTTGAGATGTGAAAAAGAATTTTGCACACTTACAGAAAAAGTGCATAGCTTAACAGCTGCGTGTCCCTCAAAATGGGAAGAGATGGGATTTAAGGCTTTTCCAGAATTCAGTTGTTAAGAAAACAAAAGCCCATTAAGTGTTCTGAATGCTCTTGATACACGGTGAAGTGGCAACTGAAATAACAGAGCTAAACTCTACTGGTATTTCATGGAATCTGTTTATGTCGATGGTAGACAGGCAAAGAATAAAAGTATTTTAAAGAACAATCTAAAATACCACAAAAGGAAAATAATTGAGAGTTCGGGTTTTTTTTCTTCTTAATCCTGACAACAGAAGAAACAATCTCAGTTCTAGATGTAAGTGCGTGGCATTGCAACTAAGACAGACTATGACAAACAAAGAAGGAATTATGTTGAAAAAGTGGATCCTCAAATATTGTCAAGTAATTGGAGACAACAATAATTTTAAAAGGACAAAATTTATCACAGAGAAATTGCCAGATGGGAAAGAAAGCAAATTAATAGCAAGCCAAGGAGCTTCTTTTAACTTTTATTGTAAATTCTGTCTTTGCCACTCTGAAGTTTGTTAGACATTCAAAATACAAAATTTAGACAGAAACCAAAAATCTGTAGTTTTTACTGATATTAAAGTAAAATTTCAGCTCCCCTTCCCTCCTTCCACCCCCAGTATCACCACAATAAGTATTTTCAACTTCTATTGTGCTATATTCTGAACACAAATTACTGAAGTACAATGGAGATGCCCTATATAATTATTTAGTAGAAGCATGGAATTTTTGATGCGGTACAAAAGGATTCTTGGCTGAATCAGGAACCCCATGATAGAATAACTCTTCAAATAAGATTTAAATACATATGTGAAATAAATATGCATTCTTGCTATTTAAATAGTAATTAATTTACTGGTCTCTGTTTCCTTTAGCTTGCCCTTACTAAGACTGAATCAACTGGAATTATTATACTAGCCATTTTCTAATGCAATCCTATTCAAATCACAAAACTTCGCATGTTACTACAATATGATCATAATATTACCACAGTCATCATAGATACAGATCAGTAAAATATATTTTTTGCTTCTGTAACACATTGTAATGAATCTCACAGTATTATGCAGCCATCCTTAGCTACACAGAGAGATGGTACTTTTCCCCCTAGGTATTATTACTTTGTTATTGTCACCATATGTTACGTACAAAAAAAAAAAAAAAAAAAAAAAAAAAGAGCAGATGTAACATTTATTTTTTAATAAAGATGGGTACAGGAATCCTGGCCCACCTCCAGATAATAACTAAAAGCTGTTGTTCTAACGGCTGTGAATCTATAACTGACAAAACTATTAGAAGCAAAATGTCCAATTAGAAATGCATAATGATAGTTTCTCTATAAACATAATTAAATAAGTATATATCATTGACATAGTTTAGTTTCACTCACTCTTTCTGTTTATTGCCCACATTTTATCAATATAAAGAAGTAAAATAAACTATTGAAAGAAATGCTATTGACAGACAAGTGATGTCTCGTTTTAAGCAAAGTAACACAGCATTAAATCATCCTCAAAAAAGAGATCAATGTAACCTGAAGGAATCTTTCATAGTTTTGCTTATTTTGTTGGGACAGAGTTGTTTGTCTCCATAGCAGCTCCTACGATGCTGTATTTTGAATTACTAGACAAAACAGAGTTGTGACATTAGCTTCTTCAGCTATTGCTGAGCAGTACCTGCACAAAACCCCAGTCTTTTCTGCTTCTCCTGTTGCCTTGACAGTGAGGGGACTGGGGATGGGCAAGAGGCTATGAGGGAACACAGCTGGGACAGCTGAACCCAACTGGACAAAGATATTCCATACCATGTCATGCTCAGCATGTAAAGCTGGAGGAAGAAGGGAGGGAGGGCATTCAGAGTACGAAAACTACATAGCAAAAATCTGTTTTTTTCACTATTTACCTTTCTCAAGTAGACATACTGCCCTAGTGCTCAGCAGCATGTGCTACTTAGCAAATTAGTACAACAAATCAAAATTTCCAAGACAGCTCTATTAAGTATGCTGTGCACAGATGATAGGAGCACATTCAGGACAGGCAATACATTTTTCTCATGTCAGATTTACCATGTGTAGTCAAACCAACAATGCAGAGTACTGCAGTACAATTTCTGCTTTTCCCAAAACCAGGGCACAACTGCACAAGTCTTATGAAGCTGATGTGCATAATGGACCTGCCCTGGATCCTCAGGTTTTCAGTTAGGAAATTTTGTAATCAATTCAAGATTTGTATTTTGAACAAGACCACTACCAAACATCTATTAACAAGACCTCTGAATGTCACTTGAATATAATTTCTGTGGGTGGTGGAGAGAGGAGGTATGAACACTTTTAACATAAAACATCAGTATGTTTTTCCTTGCTTGTTTTTTATTGCAGCCTTGTACTACATCTTGAGATGGGTGCTATCACACTGCCAAAACCATTAGTTTTGCCAGTTACAGTCCTTCATATGTCATCCTAGATATCTAATGCATACATTAATCCAGCTCAGTTTACCAATTCCACACAGCAGTTGTATATTTAATACATATGGAAAAGTTAAAAGCAACATTCCCATCCAGATTATCTTATTGGTTTGTGTAAGCAATTTCATGCAGTTGTCCTAAATACACATTAGCCCATTATATTAGCACAACATATTAATATATTCATACTCATTAATTTTTTTTACATATTATAATTTTCTGTCTCACTGATCATTGGAGTTTTTTTGTGAACAATACATCTTTGCAGTAACCACATGGAAAGGCTACCTGGCACAAAGAGTTAAAAAATCACCCCAAAATAGTATAATTTTTATATATTCCTAAAAGCAATTGTGTTAGTACAGTGTGGTGGAAAGAATCCACAATAAGCAATTTACAGAGCATATCCAAAGCCAGGGTAATATTTCTATTTCTGATCTTGAAAAGAAAGTATGTAGCACTATTCTTTCATCAGATCACCCAGAAGGTAACTTTAATATCTGTGATATGAGAACTGTAAGGCATTTTTGACAGGTCTCCTGAGCAATTTACCTGAGGACTATTCTAAAGCAGCATAACTTTCCTGTCAGCATTTGTTGGTGTCATCAGGGGAGTTATCCCTGGTTTTGTAGTAGGCTGGGGTAAAAGGTAAGAGGACACAATAGATAGGAAAAGCAAAAAAGTTTAAAGATTAAACTATGACAGTATTCCTCTTTCCTTGTGAGGACAATGCACAGAAAGATAGCACCATATCATAAAATTTTTTATTTAGTATGCATGCTTTCCACCCTTTCCCATATGTTTCTCACACCAAAAATTCCTTTTTGCCCAATCTAATAAGGCCTATTTTTCCCCCTCTCAGTAGGAATTGTTCAATCAAACATTCAAATTCTGCTCAACCATTTCCTATCGTGCTAATGACATGCTTTCTACTATATATACAAATAGAAATCAATAAATCAATGATGTTGCGAGGCAAAAAAAAGAGGTAGGTCTGCTTAAAAATATGCTTTGTGGTTTTTTTTTGTTTTTTTTTTTAGATCGGAAGAGCGTCG
>JAYDZK010000113.1:96391297-96420250 GCA_034509185.1 Euphonia xanthogaster
CCTGTGCTGATATTGGGGGTGGCCCTGACCCAGGTGCAGCCCCTTGCACTTGGTTTTGTAAAATCTCATGAGATTTGCATTGTCGCACTTCTTGAGCTGGATATACTGGGATAAATAAATAAAAGAGGAAGGGAGGAAGGGATAAATAAGTAACAGACGAAGGGAGGAGGAGAGGGAGGGAGGGAAGAAGGAAAAGGAAAGAAAGAAGGAATAAGAAACATTATGAAGGTTTACATAGAGACATATTATTACACAAACTTGGCTAAAAGGGTTAGAAAGTGAGACCAGACCAGGGACAGCTGAGCCATGATCTCTTCAATGAAGACAATAACCCAAGATAGCTGTTCTGAAAGCAATGGGCTATGCAGAGTACAGCAAGGCAAATCACGAGATATTCCAAACATCTACTGCTGACTGTTTAAAGAACTGAAATTTCCAAATGTCAAAAATGTTCAAATCCATGAGCATACATTTTTGAGAGAGATACTGCTGAGGAACAATTCCTTTTGTTCTTTTTCCAAGACTGTTAAAAGACATTCCAAATTGAAGGCTGAATTAGCCTCTCCTTACTTTTTATTTTTTTTTTTTTTAATTTTTCTTAAAAAGGAATTTGAATCAGAATATCCTGAGTTCGAAGGCCACCACAAAGGTCAGTCCTTTTCCTGTAACAAGTAAATTTGAAAGTCTGCTACTTCAAAGAAGATGGAATTTAATCAGAAGAAGTATTTTAAAATATTCAGTAACTGTAGCAAGTACCTTGCCAACTGAGACAAGCTTTCAGATATTTCACACAGGGCCAAAATTTCTATATAACTGAAAAGATTAATCACTGATTAATCATATTTGACAGGCTGCATTCAAAGGAATGAAACTTGATCAGAGCATTGGCACACTTGGACGCAAATTTTCCCCTTTACCAAATGACAACTTAATCATGACACAAAAGAAAAAAAAAACAACAAGTAAAATTCCTGACCTTCTATCAACAGCAATGATGTTAGGAAAATATTTTAGGTATTAATAAAATGGGGGGGGAAGAGAGAATTAAAGATCAGAATTTTATCTTGTTACAGATTTTTGGAACAATTTGAAAACATATTCATGTCTGAAAATAGAGCAGAAGAAAGTTAAATCAATTTCACAGACATATATTTGGAGGTAGGGTTTACTGTGGTTATTTCATAAGGGAACTATATAAAACATTATATCACATGAATAGTGTAATTATCTTTTTACAAGGGGGAAAAATACATCTTCAAATCTGGCAGTACTTTTATAAAGATAACTAAGAGAAGCCAAAAAGGATAGGAGGAACAACTTGCAGAAATTATAAAAAACTATTATTAATTCTTTTTCTTACAAATCAACAGCAAGAAACCTCATAGTCTATTGACAATTACATAAACAATATCAAAAATTAAGGAAACAAGAAAGCTACTTGAGTTTCCTCTGAATTCACATGGGAGAAGCATGGAAATAAATAATTCTTTGCCTATATTTTATATAATTATATGGGTTACATCAGAGGATCCATCTCAAACTGAACATTGGCATAAATCAAGGAGACAAAACGGGTAGTTAAAAAGTCCTGGGATGAGATATCAGACATTAAAGAATTCAAAAAGCCTAGGAAACAGCTAACACAAGGACAATTTTTAAAATGTTTCAAGAGGATATTAAAAAAACACACAAGGAACTGATATTGACATTCTTAATTACAAATAAGATGAGGCATGGGCAAATATTATTTATTGAGGAAGAATCAAAACAACTTTTATTCAAAAAATCTTAGGTCTTACTAACTTATGCCAGTTTTCTGAATGAGTCAATAACCTGATTCTGCTAGAAAAGAGGTCTAGGCAGGTTTTCAAATGTCATTTAATAAAGATCTTCTACAATGATTCTTAGAGAAACTTAGATGACATTAAAAAAAAAGGCCCTTACATACAAGAACACCTAGTTACTAAATTAGGAAAAAGTAAGTGAGAAGGGAAAGAAGAGAGGAAAAATTGAGCAGTTTTCATGGTGTTGGAAGATTCTATCTAAGTGATGGTGTGAAGAAAGAGGGAACTGAATTAATTTTCTGTTTCAGTATCATGGAAATGTAAAAGTAGATGTAAAGAAAACAGTATAAATGTTTTACTAATGTGCAGCTAAATTTATATTTTTTTCATGGCAGGGCATAGTAAATGTTAAAAATTAACATGTGCTCCAAAATAATTTATAAAAATTACCAAAAAAATATTCAGTAAGAAGCATTGGAGTTGAAAAACACTGATTTCATTCAGGAAACTTCTAAGACATGAGTTTCTAAGAGCCCATGACAGTTCTCTGAGACAATATTCCTCTGCTGCTCTTAGTAAGTATTCCATACATACCCATTCTTGGTCCATGTCAGAAATGGGATATAGGGCTGGGTGAACTTTTATTCTGATGGCATGCAAATACTCTCACGCTACTCTGCAAAAATAAAAAAGGTAACTGGCTTTTCTAGAGCAAGCTTTCCCTACTGACTGGAAAAAACAGGGAGGGAGGTGGTGCAATAGAGTTGGGAAACTACAGAACAATACTAAATATGTATTCTTAAGTGAAATAAAAATATTGTCCTAAAAAGAAAGAATAAATATAGAATAGCTAATTATACACATGCATCAAAAAAACTTATAGCTTTTCTCGTTTCCATCATCAAGATAAAATGCATAATTAAAAAATATTTACACGAGCTTTGAAAAATGTATCATTACAATTTACAGGGCCATTCAAGAAGTTAGAAAATGGGTGATAAAATAATAATTTTTTTAAAAATTGAAGCATATTAATGCTCTTAAAGTTATACCACTAGTCAGATGCAAATGAGAGATAAATTTTTAAATCTGTTCTTGAACTTTCAGGTTTTCTTGTCAGGAATTCTGAATTTAATATCTTTGAAACTGGAAAAAAATTGGCGAGAAAAGTACAGTGCTGAGTGGTGATTCATAACAGTTTGTAATCCAGTAATTTTTTCCCTGTCTTTTATTAAATATCAGCAAGCTTTGCTAGAGGAAACGTATCTGTAAGGCTCCATTTTTATTAGTTTTAGCTCTACAATTTAGACAATTTTCTAAGGAAAGGAAATGAGCATTTCAACAGAAAGTAATTAGAAAACAAACATATAACAGTATTCCATGTTGTAATTCTGACAAAATATATTGTATTTTAGAAATCCATTAAGGGACCAAATTGTGCAGCCTGTACCGTTTTATCATTGCAACAAGCAGCCCCAGTGGTTTTTGTTGAAACAAATCTATTTCTCCACTGGATGAACAGTGCTAGATGAATATCAAAGGGTTTAACAATATCACCATAATTCCATCTCTTCTTGAATTTTGTTCTGATGAAGAGTAAATAAATAGAACTCAGTCTAAGAGATTCATGACACAAAACCAGGAATGAAACACGTGGCAATTAATATATCCCCTAAGTATTTCATTTCCTCTCTTATCATGCAGGCAAATCATAAAACTCCTCCTCTGTACTGTGGTGCCTTCTCAAACGCATCTGGCACTCCCCAGGCATTCAGAAAGCGTGCAGACAGATCACATCTACACACTCTCTGAATGTGCTCACTGTTGAAAAGGAAGCAGTTTGTAACTCCTTTTGCATTTGACCCTACTCACACCCCTAATTCAGCACAGCAGAAGTTGGTAAATAGAGCAGAGCAGCAAA
Source organism: Euphonia xanthogaster (assembly GCA_034509185.1). NCBI lineage: Eukaryota > Metazoa > Chordata > Aves > Passeriformes > Fringillidae > Euphonia > Euphonia xanthogaster. The sequence continues at coordinate 96,395,003 of JAYDZK010000113.1, forward strand.
AGTTAACATAAACATGACAAAACAAACACAGGAGTCAAGATTTTTCCTGCTCCTGTGGCCCTTAATCCACATGTGGCATTAGGCCATGCTTAATCCATGCGGCATTAGGCCATCCCAAAAACTGTCAATGCTCCAGCCACATCCACTCTCTCAGGGGTTAGAGCAAGGACTGTCAATATCTGAAGCAGAACTTCCCACATGGTTTCCTTTAGAAAGAATTAATGTGCACAAAATCACTCCAAATTAAAGCAATACCAATTCAAGCAGGGATGATGAAAGAATTTGCCTTAAAGTCACATTATGTCTTTTAACCAAAATGTAAAGGTATGTTTATGCAGCTGCAGCAGTTTTCATCTTATCTTGCTTCATTTATTTTTCTTGACTACTTCTTAAATTTGATTTTTCAACTGTACTTGCAAAAACTGTTTTAATTAATAACTTGTGATACATTTCTGTGCAGTTCAAAGCAATAAGGCTGTCTCTCATCAAAAGTGTGTTACTGTAGTGGTCTAGCCTTTATTAAAAAATAAATCTGGAAGTGAGTACAGTTGTGTTATAAAATCTTTAGAGATGTGCAGAGACAGAAGATTTTCATTTTGGAATTTTTGTTAATTTGATTTTTCTAGATCTTAAAAAAAAGGGGGAATGTTTGAAATTTGATTTCTTACTCAATTAAAAAAATAGATTTAGGGAGCAGCAATTTAGTCTTAAAGCCTTTACTAATTTTGCTTTGGTTTTTTTAGTTAAAGTAAGGAAGATTGTCATTCACATTGTACCTATTCCCACAACAAAACTTTTTATCCATAAAAATTAGAGTTTATACAGTGATGTTGTTAGGAAGACTTCATGGCTGTAGCAGATGAATTATTTTCTGCATATAAGAAAACCATAATTAAATACCTCATATAATTAGGTATTTAATATAATTAATTAATCCCTTTCACTTCTAAGGGAGGAAAGAAAGGGTCTAATGGAAAGAACACAGTGGATAATGTTTAATATTTTCAAAATACAAGAAAAACCAACCTCATTGAAGTTGCATCATTAAAAGTAAATTTTGCCTATGAAATGTGAGGGAACACACCCAGCTCTGACACTATGATGGGATGACCTTGGCTGAATTCCAGATGCCCACCCAGCTGCTCTCTCACACCTTTCCTCTACAGGACAGGAGTGGAAAGGAAGAGAGAAGGTTTCATGGATTGAGATAAATCTACCTCACAAAAATAGACCTGACTAGGGGAAAATTAAAAATATTACCCATTAAAAATAGAGTAGAATGGTTAAAAACAAAGAAGAAACTAAAATCATCTTCTGTCCTTTTCACCTTTCCTCTCAGGCTCAACATCACTTCTTTACTCATTTTCTCCACTACCTCTTCTGTCTATGCACAGAAGGGGAATGTCAGGATATGGCTTCTTTCTGCTTCTCCCTCCTCCTCATGTGTTCCCCTGTATCAGAGTGAGGAGTGTCACTCCCATTGGATACAATCCTTCACAAACTGCTCAAGCATGGCTTCACAAACTGCTCAACCAGTTCTTCAGGGACTGTTTGAGGATGGGAGCTTTCCATGCAGAAAGACTTTTAGGAAAGACTGTTCCAGAGTGGGTTCCCTAGGGTCTGAGATTCCTGCCAGGAGCCTGCTCCTGCCTGTACTCTCACAGGCTGCACTTTGCTTCAGAGCATAGTGTCCAGCAGAGGGTCATGCATGGGCAGCAAGATGGCCATTTGCTCCACCATGGACCTCCAGGGGCTGCAGGGGCACAGCTGCCTCGCCTTGGTCTGCACCATGGGCTGCAGGGGAATCCATCCTCTAGCTCCCAGGGCACCTCCTCCCCTTCCTCCTTCAATGACCTTAGTGTCCACAGGGTTTTTATTTTCACATTGGCTCAACTTTGGCCAGTGGGTTTCCTTTGGAGCCACTTGGAGCTGCTTGTGTCTGGGGGAGCTCCTAAGCTCTTCTCACAAAGCCCACAGATATACGGATTTTTTTGCTAAACAGCATGATAACCTTATATTACAGACAGAAATAAAACTTAAAATAAAAATTATTTCATGCATCCACAAGCTCCACAGTTCAATATTCAGGTCCACTGCAAAACATATTCCATTAATTTATTATTTCACAGCCAGCTATTGCTATTTACCATAATCATTAGAGATAATGCAAAAGAAGAGTGAATATTCCTCAAAATTAATTTATAAGTTTGTTTCAAGGTCATATTAACATATGAAAGAGAAGATATTTTTCCATAAACATCATGTTTTGGGTATTGATTTATACCATCAACAAGGTGTGTTTTTTTCATGCTATCCCTTCCTAGATGAACCAGTTAGATCCACTTAATATTTGTTACCATGATATCAGTCAAATTATACATCCATTAATTTAAATGATATTTTCCATTTCATTTTCCATTGAACTACAATCAATAAAACTGCACAGCAACAATGTCTGATCCCAATTGTTTCATCAATTCTGCTCATCTTCTACAACAGAACTTAACCTTTCAAAAACTGCATGGGGAAACATTTTAAACCAACATACTGCCAGCTAAGAATAATATTAAGGACTCACACTTTTTGAAAGACATAATTAATATTACATTTTATATTCAGAACTTCAATCTGTGTGGTTTACTACTATGAGTGGAAAGAGATTGCACAAATTCTATGTCCTGTGGAGGTATGGAAACATATTAAAGAGCAAGATAACTGTCAGCATGAAACCCTTTAGATAAGGATGTAAGGATTTAATTTCTGTGTATTGATACCATGTTTTTAATACTACTAAAACCATTACTAAATAAAAAAGTTGCCATTGTTTGCTTATATCCTCTACAAGTACAAATCAACCATATATCAATTAATAATACTGAATATTGTTTTAAACAACTACAATGGATGATCCAAATAATCTCACAAATAGAGGTTCTAGAAAAAAAGTAGGATACTAGGCAATTGTGTTTTGCTTTGACATTCACTCTAAAAAAAAATAGCTGTATGTCTTGTGTCTACTTGCTAAATAAAGCCATAATCGTACACATAAAGATGCACAAAGACCTTTAAATAGCTGTAGTTTCAATTTTTGCTGACCTAGACATCTAACCATCACCCACATTACAGCAGTCATTCTTTTTTACTACTCTAACCCTGCTTATAATGTTATTTTATTTGAACTTGAAGCTACTATCCCAGAAATAAAAGGGTCTTGAACCAGAAGTCAAAGCAATTGTTTTCAGGTTATTTGTAGTATTAGAGAAAATCCGAAACAGTCTCAGAATTTAGCAAGGTTCAACAGTGACATTAGGATGGGTCTACAAAGGAGTTCCATCTAAATTGAGTTAGGCTGGAATGCTTGAAAAAGGAACTCTTTCCTTTCTTAACACCTGTTTTGCATTTAATAGCAGCAGCAAGGTTAATTTTCTCATTAAGGGTTTGCCACAGCACTTTAATCCTGTTGCTCTTTAATTTTACTCATGCTGTCAATGGGTGTCTGGTGTCACAGAAGACCATTTTCAGAGGTACCACTTGCTCTCTGCAGCCAGAGGCCAGGAGCCCTGGACACAGTGAGAAGAATGCTTAGGATACTGTGGCAGACCCTGGCAAGGAGATCTGGCTGGAAATGCTGCTGAAGACTGCAAGAGACCTCAGCCTTGGGGATGATGCAGGGCATGGTTCCCAGCCTAAATGGAGAAACACATCATGTGCTCTATTCACAGCTCTGCAGGGAAAATGCTCCCATCAGGGTTCTGCTGTGTCCCTCTGAGGCTGGGGCAGGCAGGGGCAATATCCTTGCCTGTAGGTGGGATCAAGTTCTGTCATTAAACTGAAAGAAGGGGCCAACAAGGACCTTGTGAAATTTAGCAGTGATGAAGTCCTACACCTGGGAAGGAAGAGTCCATTGCAATGACATGGTGATGTTTGTTTCCAAAGCAGCTGTTGCTTAGAGACTGGCTAGGCAATCAGTCTGCTGGTGGTTTTGGTCCCTTCTTCATCACTTGTTGGGTTTTTTTTCCCTTCTTTTCCCTTTTCCTCCTTCCCAGATATTAATCAGTCTTTATCTCAATTCATGAGTTTTTTTCTCAATTTTACTCTTCCAATTCTGTCCCCGAAGCCACTGCTGCAGAGTGAATGAGGCTGGGTGGGAGCTTACCTGCCATCTGGGGTCAAGCCATCACATACCCACTGCTCAGAGTAAGTCATGAAGACCTGGATGTTTTTGAGACCTCACTAGACAAAACCTTGAATAACTCCGTCTGACTTCGGAGCTGGTCTTGCTTTGAGCAGGAGGTAGGACTGAAGATCTCATGAGGTCCATTCCAGTCTGACTCGTCCTGTGATTCCATGTTTTGCAGTTATTGTAAATCAAATATAGGGGGGCTTTACTAATGGAGAGAGCTGATACTAAAAGAGAGAGTTGATCACAGATATCTAATAGTCTATGCAACTAACTGTTTTTTAAAAGAAAACCAAACACATAAACAAGCCAGCACAGACATATACGCAAAAGGGATTTGAAATATAGTCATATGCCTAAGAAGATGAGCCTCTTTCTGGCCAAATCTCCAACCTCAAGTTACTTGCATTACAAATAAATCAAGAAAATACTGATGTGATATGTATATGTTATCATAAAATAAATAGCAGTAAAGTTAAAACCCATTGTACGTTATGTAAAATATGTTAGAAAGGTAGGCTTATATGCCTGAGCTTCCATTTGTTATTACTCAGTCATGGTGGAAACAGAAAAATCTTTACATTTAACAGCAGACATCAAGTATAAAACCTCTCTCCCAGTCTTTCCCAAGAGAAATTACCTAGTTACTAAACCCTAAATCTAGTTACTTAGAATGTCATTATTCAACAGCAAATGCACATAAATTAGATTAAATTATTTGTTATCTAGGAAAACAAAAAAAAGTTACTGTTTCTCACTACACACCTCATATCATCAGATATGTATATTTAGTGATTGATTGGTGGGTTTGGGGGCCTTTTTGCTTTCTCTTTTTTGAACTTTCAGAGTCTCAATGAAAGTGGGAGCCTTCTGGATTACTATTTAGTTATCAGCACAGAAAACCGTAAAATAAAGGAAATTTGCTCAGCTAAGGGTCTTTGAATAAATTATCAAGTCATTTTCAGCAGGACAATAAATGAACAGATCTTTCGAGGCACAAAAAAATAAGGAATAGGAGCATCTTTCAGTTCTCCCTCTCCTAAGAAGAGATCTGATGTTCAACAAGACAGGGAAATGATTTGTCTCAAAGTTATTTTCTTGCTTTGACCTTCATCAAGACTCTGTAGCTTGCAAAGTTTACTCTCTTCTCAGTCTTACTGTTCCTCTCAGTCTTCACTTTTTCTTCCTAGTCTTGTATACTTGTCATTTCTCCCTGCACCTTTTAAAAATGAACAGAAAATATCTCCTTTTTCTGTACCCTAAAGAAATTCGAAGCCACTGAGGTCCAATTGCTCAAGTCTGGGATGCAGTAAGGGATGCTTTGTCTTGTATAATCTTTTTGCTTTAGGGACACTTTTTGACATTTTGAAATAATAATTTTGGGTGTGAATGCTCCTCAAACAATCCAACTAAGTAATACTACTAAACTAAGTAAAAATAAGCTGATTTTTAAACAAAAGCCTACTTTGTGCATTTTAATGATCACAGCTCATTAAGTTAGTGTTGCTTTATTTATTTTTTTCATCTCCAGAAGTTCCTTAATTTCTTTTACCTGCATTTTGAGTTTTCTGGTCTCTTCTCCCAAACTTGGTTTTTCTGCTTCTAGTTGCTCTCTCTTTCCCCATTCAGAGGCATTCTCACACTGCATTCTTTCCATCTGGGATGGTTGAGGGTAGGAGGAAGAATAACCAAAAAAGAAAGAAAAAGGAAGAGGAATAATCTGAATAAAACTCCCTGGTTTTCACTGGGTGAGGCTAATAGCTTCACCTCAGAGTAGGGCTGGCACCTTAGAAATCAGCCCAAGGTGTAAGTTTTCAAGGTGTCATAAAGTTAAATATTTGATTTTGAAAATAACCAAGACAGTCAATTTTTCATCAAATGTACCTTCAAAATTAAAGCATAGATAATTTTTTTTATATGGTAACTGGTAACAAAATCCTATTCCTTTCCTGCTATTCATGGAAAAAATAGTATTAAAATAATAATATGTTTTAAATAAAATTGAGACTGATTTTGGCTTGACAATGTCAAAGTTACCTTTTTATTCTGCAAAAGACAAAAATCAGCATGTTTTTATTCTGTTTACAATTTAGAAGGATTGCAATAAATGTTTATTAAACTGAAGACACCTTCAGTACTACATAAAATTATCCACCTAATCAGAGGAAAGATTTTTAAGTTTTCATGTTAATATCTTTCCTGTGGTCATGGTTAATAGTCTTAAGTGAAATATTATCTTTTATGGCCAATGCTGTAACCTTATTTTAGGATAACTTAATGAATTTTTTCATCAAATCCTTATATAGGAGAAATTAAATATATCAAAAAAAGACACATTAATAAGTCACATAGAGTAATTATCAAAAAACTAATTTATTCTTCAGAGACAACTACATAGAAGTTTTTGTCCAGGCTGCATTAAATACTTCTCAGACTTCAAATGAAAAAATTGTAAAGTGAATTTATGTTTATAACACAAACCAGGTACTTATCAGGTACTAATGGAAATTTATCAGCAGATTATTATCAACAAGTACTTACTGTTAACAAGTTAATAATAACTGGTTCTTAACAGGAGATTAAAAAAGATTAACATACATTAAAAACTGTGAAAATAAAAGGTTCCAGTTCTTTTAATTGAGGTGAAAAAAAGAAGAGAATTGCTAATATATTAAAAAAAGGTCAAAATTTTGAGAGCTTTTTACAATTTTCAGTTCTGTGAGAACAAAAATTGATGGTTTGATAAAAATGGTGACTGTAAAGATGGTGAGACACTTCTTCATTAAAGAAACAGGATATCTGGGCCAACACGGCTTTAGAAAGAGCCATAGAAAGAGCCATATTAGTTACTTTTATTCTAAAATAAATTTCTGGCAAATAACGAAAAGGTTCTGAATGTAGACCAAAGAGAATGAGCTGTTACAGCATAAAAGAAACATATTTCTGACCCTGTGAATAGGAACATTATTCGCTAGCTAAATCAAATTGCAAACTTTTCCACTCCCCACCTTATTTCTGAGTAAATAAAAACAATTAGAAACCAAATAAAGTTAAAGAAGCTCATTCAGATCATCAAAGGACAGTAAAAGTAATTGTTCCACTCTGCTCTGTATTGGCCTCACCTCGAGCACTGTGCAGTTTTGGGCCAGGTCAAAGTATTAGAGTGGGTCCAGAGTGATAGACTACAAGTCACTAACTCCAATACACAAGTAAATGTTTGATGCTCACATGGTCCCAATGAGGTCTTTAAAATCTATCCACTGAATTTCTGTATAACAGTTGGAAATTAAGGAATCACATACCCCTATTTAGCAGCAAATATTATTTCTTCCCCACCAAAGTTATGCAAGTGGTTTGAATTCTTTCTACTGGACTACAAGCACAAGCCCCATATTTTTTCCTAAATAAATGTGCAGGCATATTTATTATTACAAGTATCCATGAAAGTTCCAGAACATGAGAAACCCTGTCTTCTTGCAAAGCACCTGCCAAAATACACAGCTGAAATTCTAAGCCTGAAAGTTCACCTTTTCAGTGTTGACACTAATCAACACAAATTCATTTTTTTCAGACATCAAATAGAGAGAAATCACAAAACCATCCAAGGTTAAATTTCATCAAGAAATTAAGCAGAAGATGACTATCACATGAAAATCTGATGTCAAAGATAAATTTATTTACCTATGTCAGTAAATTTTCAATTCATTTCCACCAAGATGCAATCATGATAAATTTACATATTTAACAATCCTGATTTCAGTTGGGATAGGAGTTAATTATCTTCCTAGTAGCTGGTACAGTGCTATTTTCTGAATTTAGTATGAGAATAATTTTGATAACAGAGAGAAATTTTCATTGTTTTTGAGCAGTGCTTACACAAAGTCAAGGCGTTTTCAGTTTCTTATACTGCCCTGTGAGCAAGGAGGCTCAGGCTGCCCAAGAAGCTGGGAGTGGACAGCTAACCCAAAGCAGCCAGGGGGATATTCATATTCCATTCTATACAATGCTCTTGTGTGAAACTCCAAATTCTGATTTATAAAGAAAAGTGAAAGCTTAAGAAAAAAATTTGCAATGTGAAAAAACCTTGACATCTTTAATTTTCCTTTAAAATATGGATTTTTTTCCCTATAAATTATCTGTGCAGACTTGCACTGAATTTTACTGTTTAATAGGAAGACCAGAATAATGGTGGAAGCAGAGAATGAGGTCAAGGTAGTGTCAATGAAGTGGATAATTGCAAAGGTGAATGGTGGAAATGAAGTACAGTGTACTGACCTTTTGAAACTGGATAATTACATCTTAGAGATAACCGACACCATTTTATGAAAGGCAGAACCCTGAAAAAAAGAGACACAGAAAGAGGAACTCCACCTTGTACAGTTCATTAGCAGGAAAATCTTAATGCTCTTATTTTGTTTAAGGCAATATAACAGTGGTTGAGGTTCCAAAAGTTTCAATAAAATAAGATTTTTCTCCTTCCCCTTAGTTAAGAAAAGATAGAGTAGGATGAAGGGCAACAATTAAGGTGCAAGGAATGCAAAAAGAAAGATGAAGATTAAATCTAGCAGTCAACAGGATTTCAGACAGTAAACAGAAGAAATTCCATGCACCCTTCAGCTTCTTTTTCTTTTTTAGTGCAAAGATTTGTTAGCTTTCTATAAAACTTGGAAAGGGTCGGAAAGTGTATTTAGAGAACTATGATCTTCAGCTTTTTAAAATAAGGTTTTAAAATAGAGTTGGACAGAACACAAGCATTATGTTAAAAAACCCCTGTAGCTTTGATCTGATCTGACTTGACAATGATGTCAGAAATAAAAAAAACTGCCAATCCAACCAGAAATTCTCCCTGTAAAATTATTCCCCTACAAAACTGTCATTTTCTTTACCAAAAGTATGTTCTGTGAAAGATTATCTACATATCTCATAAAAGCTGATTTGACTGAGACTAGCGGAGTTTGGGGTTTTTTTTTTTAATTTCCAATCTGAATCTTACACAACCACAGCAAATCATTAGCTTATAATGCTATCTGTCTTTATACTCAGAGCCTACAGACAAGCTGAATGAGGCCTACAGACTTGTGACCCAGAGAGGGAAGAATTCCTGTTTAAAATAGTGACCTCGGGCAGCCTCACTCAAGTACAAATGTAAAACATCTGCTTCAGTTTGTGCAGATCAAAAATTAAAATTTAAAATCAATATGCTTTTTTTGTCCTTTAAATGACAATGCAGGGCTTTTTTCATGTTGCAAAGCAAGATAAATGAACACATATTTTCAGGATTCTTGATATCTTCACTGTATTGTGCATGGAGGTAATTTCCATTCATCAGTGCTACAAATTATTCTAGAGAATTTAAGAAAGAGGTATATTACACTGAAAATTTAAACAGCCACAGGTTGATTATGAATTAAGGACCACGACACCATCCTAATAAAGAAAACCTATTGAAATAACCATAAATCTTGATAAAGTCACAAATGAATTTGATTTCTTCCCCACAGTTACTCAGAAAACTCAGCACAAGAAGAAAATTTTTCTTTTCTGTAACTCAGACACGAATACTGTCTCTCAAAAAATGTCATATCCAACAGTCTTTTCAGAGCCAAGAACTCAAAAATTGTGCAGTTTTACCAACCATCTTTCAAATTATTGCACATCGATAAGAAATGCAAGGACAGAGAATCTGCCCTTTCACTGTGGTAATTTATGAGATGTCATCAACATCCAAAGTATGGAATTTGCTTCAGCTGCTGGAAGGAATGGCAAAGATGCAGCTTCCTTAAATATGGCATCTAGGTAGATTGGATCAAATGAGTTGAAAGCAAGCTCTGCTTAAAGATCAAGAAAAGATCAAGCAAAAGCATCACATTCCTTCCCTGAATTCATTGTGAAACATCCTTACAATTTGTAACGTAGTTGTACAGGGTCTGAAGATATTTTATCAGTAGTTTAAAAGTAATGGCATCAGATGCTAAGGGGAGTCTCTCAGCATAATTGGGAGAAAAAACTTCTGTGCTGTAGAATCAGGAAAAAAACTCATACAGCCAGAAGCATCTTCAAAGAGACACACAAGAGCAGAAAACAGTTATGTTGATGAATCTGGTTCTCATAAATCACTTCCGGTTTTAGTTCAGCTGTATCTACAGAACTTGGAGGATACACCATGGTTCTACTCCATTGCTCACCTCTCTGAGAAAAGTGTAACAGGAAGATGGATTTCACAAAGCAAAACAATTCCAAGAATCTTTGTTATTTGCAAAGTAACCCCTATTTTTTGGGGCTATAGGGGAGACAGTCTGTTTATTTTTGTTTTTAAAAATTCTTTTCTATTTTTTTTTAATTTTGAGATTTCTACAGCTAGAAGTCTGTAAGAACACGAGGAAAATTGCCAAAGCTCCTAAGATCTTAAAGAAAACTCTTCAAGTTTTCTGCTTCCAAGATCAGGACTGCTGTATGCAAGTGTGATGTTTGCTGGCAAGCAAAAATTCACAAAATTACTTAGCAAGTGTGACACTGGGCAGTTTTGCAATGATTATTTCCAATATGTCTGACATTTTCTAGAATTCTTTTCTTTTTTCACCTAAAAGGTACAATCAAAGACTACCAGAATCCATAGCACTCCTTCCACAGGAAAGGGAAGACAAATGTTAGCTACCATTTTATTTGACAAATGCTTCAATACCGTAAAAAAAAATTTACTCTTTTTTCCCTATTGTGTGCAAGTTTGCCAAGAACACCATTTAGTCCATCAGCCACTATACTGAAAGCTTGATAAACTTTATTGTCCCTCACAATATCTTGAGACAACGAGCCCTGCAAGAAATGGAACTTTTTAATCACTGCTTATATTCATAGCAATGCCTAGCACCAGCATATTTAGTAATCAAATATTTCTTCCTCCTGGTTCAACTCAAATGCTTAAGTCTGCTGCAAGCTGATATCAGTGCACTATGCTGACATTAAATGGAAAGTTGCTGATTTACCAGGATTTTTTTTCCTCTCCCCTTGTCTGTACAGAGAGAAAACTCTTCTGTGGGTATGACTAGTTTAGAAGAAGTGATTTATGCAGGAATAGAAGTTGTCCATAGATATATAAAAAGGTTTAAGCATGAAACTTTACAACAATCAGAAATAATATATGAAGAGAAGAGTGAACAAGTTCAAGAATAGGAGCATAGTCAGGTGGAGAAAATCACCTTTGATCTTAAAGATCTTTCTTCCCATCTGAATCTGGCACTGCTTCATCAGTTTCTTGTGAGTCCAATTTCAAATGGATTATGCATTGCACTAAAATGAACACCTCCTGTTCTAGAAAATCTACTATTCTTTCAAGGAAAACAAATTTTCTATCAATGTCTATCATAGAAAATTATATGTCTGTCTAAAATTCTACTTTCACCAATTATTTGTAAATAATTGAATACTTCCGAGGAACTACCTTCACCTATCTAAACATTTGAGATCAGTAAAGAGAATACCAACACATCAGGTACTCATTTCTACTTTAAAATTATGAAGAGTTTTTGCATTTTGATCTCATTTACAACAAGAAATACTTACATTTTTCATATGGAGAAACTAAACAAGATGACTAAACAAATTCTGGAAGTTTCTTTCAGTATCACAGAATGGATAAGGTAGCAAAGACCAGAGTGGGCCATCTGGGCCAACATCCCTGCTCAAGCAGGGTACGTTAACCTTCCTCATTGCAATCCCAATTCATAACAAGATTGAGACTAGAGCAATGCCCAAACAATCAGTGTCTACCAAGCTGTACAGTGCTGTTTATTTCGCCAACATTTTCATGCGTCAAAAACAATTTTGAAAATTATATATGAAAAAAATTTAAACTAGAATGGACTGTTATAATGAAGATATAAAAACACATGCTATAAATAAAGAATCTGATATTTATAAGATGTAAGGACAATTTTGTCAAGTAAACATTCTTGTAGGCTTGCCAGAAAAGCATGAACGTTTGCATGAGTATTTAAAAGCAAATAAGAGCGTGATTATTTTTCCTGATACATTTTGTGCTGTTCTATTCTCAGTGCTCTACTGATATATAAACCAAATGTTAAACCATTCGTAGGCTGTCTTGGAAACTAAGGGACTTTCACCCATTGTTTAAAACAAGCAAATACAAAAATGCTGTTTTTCTCTTAAAGCCAGGAGATATAATAAACACATCCACATGTCCTGATCAGCCAAATCACTAATGAACATGAAAAATGAACCATGTACTTTATTATCTTGCAGAGCCGAATTAAACAATCTGTAGTTCAAAATGCAAACCTCCATACATATACCCTATCACACCAGTCCATACAAATACCTATAAAGTTTTGCTATGAGTAAAGTGTGTTTCAGCTGAGAGAAACACAGAAAAAATATATTCCTTCATTTTTCACTGGAAAATGTACTCTTGATGTACTTGATGAAAAGTAATGCATCATCTATATGCAAATTTAGTTTGTGAAAATAATAAAAATAATAAAAACTAAACACCAACATCTTCACCTACATTTCAAATTAAAAAGGAGTATAAGCCTCATCTCAGTGTTTGTTATTGATGCAGCTTTGTCTTATATTTGCTAATATAAATATATCAATATTTTACCACCATTTTTGGTTGGGAAACCCTCATATTGTCCAAAAGATAGCAGGTCATATATTTGCCTACCTCAAAATAAAATATTTGAATAAGAACCATTCCTCAATTTTGTCAATTGTATTGATATTGACTGAATTTCTAAGTAGCCTAGATAAAATCCCTGTGAGTACATTCTCCAGGCTGAAGTTGAAAGTGCTCTGGTTTAAGTCTCATCCTGACTTTCCAGGCATCCTCTCAGACATCATTGAGGAGCTCATGGGAGCCCTCTCAGATACTTGTGGGTATCTGCTGCTGCCACATAAGGAGCCATTGAAGTAACCAACCCTTCACCACTAGAATCTTGTTTGCTGCATGTTCGACAGAAAAAAACGCCCCTGCAAGAAAAATGAAAACCTGGATTTCTAAATTAGGAAAAAAGGTATGAAATCTATAATCTGCTCCTCCAAAATTTTGAAAAATTTTCCATAAAAACTTTGCCTTTATAAGTGCCTTTTTTTTTTTTTTTTTTTGTCTACAACTGGTTTAAGATTATCTCTCAGTTACAAATGTCCTATTTATCAAGATACTGGGAGTTTTCCAGAATTTCACTGAAATTCTCTTCTCTTCTCCCATAGGATAAATGTGGTGAGAGCTATTTATTCACCAAAGAAAAAGTAATTACAATTAAATTACCAATAATAAAACCTTTACTGTTGTTTAGGAACAAATACTCATGGTCTCTTATTTTCTATATACCCAAGTCATAGATAATTTCATGCAGAACTTATACCTGTATTATAATATGGGCAAAGTGGAGGGACTTTATTTTCTATGTCTGTCTGGGACTAAGACCCTCACCTCTAGCTCACACCACAAAGACCCTCAGTACAGACCACTTGGCTGCCCCGGGCACCCCAATTCTAGGCCCATTCCAACAGCACCTCTAAGCTTTCTCTTTTACTCAACCCTAAGAGAAACTTTTGTCTCTGTCTGGAGCAAAGAACCTCATCTCCAGAAATTCAGTCAGCATCACTCACAACTTCTCCTGCTCTGTATTTCTCATTTTAGCTGCTGTTCAGCTATATTCCCCTCCTACTCCTATGGCTTGCTGTACTTCAAAGGTAATGCTCATGGTATAAAATGTACCAACATCTACATCAAATGTAACTTACTCAGCTGCACCAAAAAGATGCTTCACTAGCTTACTTCAGTAATTTGACTCTACAAATTTACTAAATGTCCTCTTTCACTACAGTCTTTCAGACTATCCAGTATCAGTCTTTTATTTGGTATTTATTTGGCTCCTTTCTTGCCTACTTCATACTAACCACTTCTAAAAGTTTCCTCAGTTTCTGGAAATTGCCTATAAGTCAAACACTTCTCACTCTTTCCTGCAAAAATCTGACAAGAGTGGTTTTCAGAGTAATTCCTGACTGCAGAAACAAAAGTTGAAGCATTGGTTCCAACATAATTTAATTACTATTTACTCATAACTTTAATGTTAGGTATCCTTTAAGTAGCCTTTGACTTGAAGGCTATTTTTTTAATAATCAAAAAAACAACCAGATTCAAGTAGTTCCTGTACTTGCCATAATTAGAAACAGAGACTGAATCTAAAGTCATTTGAATGCACTGGTCATCTTTTTGCAGCATATCTTCTACTGCAGGCTCTTCAAATTATCTTGTTATTGTGTTTAGCAAAATATCAGTGCTTAGATAATCATGACCTTACATAAAAATGGCATGCACAAGACGCTGTTTGCTGTATTTCTAAATGGAAATTATATTTGAGTTGGGACCAACACAACAAAATTATCAAACTCCTTTTCCTTTTTTGACTAGAAATGAACATAGTAATCTATACAAACATTATACAGTGGTTTAGGTGAATTTAAAATGTTCTCTGGTTACATTCAAGGAAATAATTCACATTTCAGCTAATCCCATAGAGAATACTGCTTGAAATTTATAAGGGACACATGCCAACCAAAACTCCCAAAGCTTGACAAGCCATCACTCATGTGGAGAGTGAGAATTCCAATGTATGAACAAATGACTACTTCCTTTTGCTATTATGCATGGTGAGGTCATAGTTTTAATCCAGGGAATAAACAAGCAAAAATTCCCATATTAACTAATAATCAACTGATCTAATAACTAGCTCAAGTCAATTAAAAATAAATTAAATGTAAAAGAATAAAAACACTTTAATATTTATGTTTCACTAACAAACAAGGTAAAACTTAAGCTTTTGATATTTACAAGGAAGGGCTAGATTTGTTTACTTTACAAGCAGTAGCCTGCTTTTCTTATAGTTGATTTGATTATGACAACACAGAAAGGGTGGCAGTGATAATAGAATAAAGAAACTAAATTAAAAATTCTAAGTAAATGGCAAAGATTGTTTTAGGCATAGGATTGCATTAATATTTTTCCTAATGTAATTTGAAATCTCAAAGGTTAGATGATTTTGGGCATTCTTAAGCCCCAAAAAATATGAAGCAAAGCAGGAACTTTCACTCCTTAATTTTCCTCACTGACATCTTAGCTTCATAAGAGGGAGAGGAGGGGGGGAAAGGACTCCTCACTCTGTGCTGAAAAGTTCAATTCTAGACATTCTGGTTTATATTTTAAAAGAAGATGGAACAGGCCCCTGCTGAGAATTTTTTTTTTTTAATGACACCTGAAATTTCATATTAAACTCTGCTTACTTCCCTTTTCACCCAAGTATTGTTGCCAGACTGAAGTTTCCTGGGTTAAGAGTTTTTATGATCTGCATTTAGCTTACTTCTGTTACTAGTGTCCTTATCAGGGGGAGGGGATGATATATGTATGTATGTATGTGGATTTTGGTTTTTTTTTCCTAGTCAAACCTAATACAACAAGTTTCTTCCCAAAATAAGGAACACAGTCTAAGCCCTGGGAGACCTGAGACTGACTAATGCAAAACCTCTTTTTAATAGCAAGATAAAAAAAAGGTCTGTATGCCTGTGAGTAGAAATACATGTACAGACCTTAATGGAAGAAAAAATGAGCTCATATTCTATGGAAAGAAATTACCAGACCAATTAAATTTTCATTCTTAACTTTCCGAGCAATAACAATTTATATATCATTTAGAGAAAATAATTTCTATATTTGGTATTTTTACAAATAAACAGTCTAGAAATTTAATTGCAGTCCAAACTATAAAAGCTTGCCTTCTGTCACTTCAAATAGTTATCTACTGCTGTGTGTTTATGTAATTATTATTAGTAATTAATTTAGGAACTAGAATATGCAATAAGCCATTCCAATAAGTACTGTAAAAGGAAGATGACAACCCTTATTCAAAAAACACAGGGATTGGTCATAAGAAGATCAATGCAGACATGTAGAAAATCATCTGGGAAAAAAGAATAAATAGTGCAGTGGGTAATATATTTGTTTATTTGTTTGCTTGTGAAGTTTTATTTGCTGTACAGAAGGTCAATAACTCTTTTGCTTACAACCAGTTTCTTAGCCAACTTTCCATCCTCACTTTATATTGTTGAATTCAGAAAAACATATAGCTAAATAAAGAACTGTAAGGGAAAAAAAATCAATAATAGTCAGCATGATTAGGAAACATTCAAAACAAGTTCAAATTGGGCTCAGTCTCAAGAAATTCCTAAACTGTATGGGTATTACATGTTGCAGATCAGAGCACTGTTCAACCCAATTTTAATTGATAATACAAAACTATCAAATTAATAATATTAAAGATATAATAGGAATGCTAATTGATGGATTGGAAAATAAGATACTAACTAGACTTACAGTACATTTTTTAATGTAACTGCTAATGAATCATAACAAAAATACATCAAAATAACAGCAACAGTCAAAGCCTCTACATTTAACTTAGTTCACTTATCTTACAGATAAGGAGTGTTGACTTTTCAGATTAATGGTCAAGGGATGCTGGGAATTGGATGTTTTCTGTAACTGTAGATCTCTACAAATAAATACATGTCAGATTACTGAAATACTAAATAGTATGAGACCACACTAGAATTTGCAATCCTTACTTTCCTGTAGGAAAAGCATCCATTCCAACATATTTAATTAAAATTTGCAAGTCTGATTTGACATAATGTGAAATACTGAAGAAAATCAAAATGGCATCAAGGTTCCTTGATGAGTACCAGATATGATACCAATGTTACTTAAAGCAGAGATAAATTGCACTGTAATACACCAGATTCCAAAAGTTGCCATGTTCTCACTCTCATGCAGTGAGCTTTTTCCTTAAACATTAGCAACCTATGCTAAAAAGGTTAGATTAAACCAATATTCAAGCTTGTTTTCTCTTCTGATCTGTAAGTTCAACCAGATTCAAAAAATAGAGATGACTTGTTCAAGGAAATTTAAGTGTTGTGCTGCTTAGAGTTCAGATAAATATAGCATAGGACATTTCTCCATACAGCTCTCCTTTCAGAGTAAGAACCTGAAATATACAGCTTTAGTTGTTTGATCTAGATAAGCAATTACATAAAATAATTTCTGTAGAGCAGTGGTCTGGTGGAAAGCTCCTGTAGCAATGGTTCTACTTCTTACAGTTTACATGTCTTCTGTTTTATCTGAGCCATACCCACAGTAGAACATCATACTGATACTCTGAAGTTTCAAGTGTCCCTGAAGAATCTTTTGTGGCAATTCCTAATCACCTGTTACTACACCATTTAGGAACTGATCAAAGGTTCATTGACACCAGCAGATTTCTCATTGACTTCAAGGTATCACTCATGCTGTTACTTGAAGAAATATGCAGTATTTCACCAATGTGAAAGTTTTGTTTCAAAATGGATGAAAAGTATCTAAGGCTGTTTTTCCAATCAAGCCTCCTCCCAAGTTAGATTGTCAATTTTTAAGTGGCCCATTGCTATCCCTATCCAGGTAAGAGTAGAAAAAAACAACTGAATCACTAAGACCAAAATGCTTATATCTTTAATTAAATACCTTTAATGTCATCAATTTTCAACATTCTATCTGTCATTACATTTAATTCTTCAGTGGTTTGTTACTGTTTTTAAGTAAATTCAGCCCAAGTTGATTATACGCGGATGAATTACGAATAAGCCCACTAGCAGAAATATTTACTTTAAAAACTAAATGAATGCTAAAATATAATACCAAAAGGTAAATTCAAAACAGTTAAACATATGTTAAAAATTAGATATTAAAAAGCCTTTTTTTTTAAATTATACACTGCAAAGAATTAATTTCTGATATAGAGAGCCATATGGTGAACTGACCACATGAATACATTATTGAGAAGCAACTTTGTCATAATTTTAGGCCTTTCAATCTGAACTATTAAAAAATCTTTTAATTAAAGATACAATCATAGAATCATACAATGAAGAATTGGAAGGAACCTCGAAGATCATCTAGATCCAACCCCCCTGCTCTGGTAAGGAGCCCCTTGACTAATCCCTAGGACCAAGATTTCTTCATGTACACAAACACACACATACACACACTTCTATGAGTGTGTGCATTTGCACATTCTCCCTCATCTTTTTCATTTCACCACCAAGTTATACTTCCTGCCAGTGGCAGAACAGGCTAAACAAACCTCTTCAAATGGTGCCATTTAGTCATGGTGTTCCTTTCACGGAAAATCTGTGTGAAGAAATATGCTTCAGTATGCACACACACGTTTCTTCTGAACATGCTTTCTCACAGAAATAACTTTTCATCTCTCACTTGTCCTTAAATAAAAAATAACCAATAAATAATCCTTGTCTTGCTTGGTGCTTTCAATGCAAATTGCGTAATGGAGACAAAAATATTGGCAAGTATGATTCAATAGAGTTTAAACATCTTGTCAGAAACCAGTATGAGCAAAAAAGTCAATGAAACTGGAGGCTTATCCTGCACTTTCCAAATTAGATTTGTGAGAGAATAAACATCAAATGGAACCTTAATTTTATGCAGCATGACAAATTATGCTGGACACTAAGAACATTAAGTACGTCATTTCCAGAGATAAAACTAAATACGAACGGGGACCTGATATATGAAAAGAGTGGAAAGAATAGTTAACTCTTTCCAAGAATTGCTGCTGAAGCAACAGTACTGAATTCTTTCCTTACTTTCTGACCACTTGTCAGTTATGGTAATTTACACAGGAACACTCAAAATTCTAGACCTAGTCTAAAAATAATGAGATTTTATTACAGGAAAATTAACTGCACCAAGATTCCATTCTATAAAGTCATTTGCGTTCTCAAATAATTCAGATGTTGTTTACAGAAAATTGCCTAACGATATTTTAAATCTCAGCCCTGAGGCTTTGGATATCAAACTTTTTAAAAACTCATTTAGCACACTAAAATAGACTACTGCCTCTTCTCTATAAAAGCACTTTAAAAATTTTTTTGTACAGAATTTTGTTCCTATGATAGCCACTCAAAGTACTCAACATTTCTGGGCATCTTCGGTAAGAAATTAAACAGAGGAATTCACAGGAGCCAGTACAGCCATTCAGGTTTATGTCTGATAATTATTATGCTTTCTGCAGGATTCAGGAAACAGTCAGAAGGCATTTTTTGAGTCAGGTGAAGAGCATGTGACAGAATGGATGATCTTACTATATGTATCTAAATTTGCTGTAAGATTATAGGACTATCACTTTTCTGTTTCATATATGTACTAAGTGAATGACAGAAGCAATTTCAGGTAAGCAGGTGCGTAGCACCTTCACACTATAAGATAAGTTCAGAATAAATATTTCTGGAGAAGGTAGAAATCACCCAGAGTCTTTAACAAGATCTACCTGTTGACAACCTGAGCGTCCAAAAAGGCAGTTCCATTTTAAAGAGCATTTAAAAGTTTACAGTGATAGGAGAAGACTTGATTTATCCAGAAGCTTCACTCACATCAGTGGAGCTTCCTTCACCTGGGAACAACAGGTAGGAAAGCAGTCACAATCTCTTAAAGAAAATAATGCTCGTAAGTAACGACACATAGATTGTTGTAATATAGTGTAAAACATCTATATACTGAGAGGGAGAACAGAAAAAAATTGTTTTAAAAAATGTTTAAAGATAGGGATTTTTGCTCAATCACAAAATCAATAACTGGTGACTTAATTTCAATTGTAAACAAAAAAAAAGGAGGAAGAACAGAAATCTCTGCCAAATATACAAAATAGTCATTTAGCTTGTGTTCCTTTTTATCTAGGTATACTTTTTTATCACTGACATTCCAAAAAGATTTAGCTACCAATTAGTGTATTTTTTGCCTCATATCCCACAAACTGGAATAGGAATTTCCCTCATTAACTACCAAAGCACTAAATAATGCAGAGGAAGAGAATATTCTGTACTTCAGCTAAATGAAAATTCTTTTAAACAACACAGACTTGCACTGCCTATAGTGGCATTTGTAAGTCTACAGTGCACACCAGTGGACTATAGTAGTATATGCATTTTTCCACTTTTTTCAGGATAGTTTTGTAAGTATTTCATCTTATTTAACTCTTAAATGACCAGAAAAGCACATCCTTCAGGATTTATAAGGATGGATATAAAATTTTGAGGAAGATTTGCAACAAGTATAAACAAGAATATTTTATTGTACATAAGATAAAAAGATCATTCTATAACCTAAAACTTCAACAGGCTTGCTCACTCCAATTCTGTGTTTGCAAACATCACAGCAACACACTAAGGATTTGCTTTGTATTCCAGAGTCCAAAGACCAAACTAATCATTTGTGTTTCTCAGACTGATGGTTAATTGAGCTGTAAACTAAACTGTATCTGAAAAAATTGGATATTTGATTACTGGGGACATTGAACAAGCAAAATTAAATATAAAAAATTTCATGTTCTTCGGAGAACTTATAGATTCCTCCTCTTTCCAACAAAGTTTACTTTAAACCCAAGTATATCTAATGTCAATACTCTTTATTGACTCAACAGCCTTACAAACTATTTTTGCCTTTCTGTAGATACTCATGAAAATAGAACAATCAGTGTAATTTTATACTGAGTAATTTCTTTCCTGTTTTTAAAATAAAGTGTTTTATGTCTTTTAATGGGTGAACAGAATTCTTAGAACAAAAAATAAACTATCAGTTACAACACCAAACACAACTTTCTGTTGTACTTGTTAAAATGGTCTAATTTTTGATCCCAAACAAGTCAGCATCAATGCTAGTGTCACACAAAGCTGCCTATAGTTCTCATGGTTATTATGATCATAAATTGTATAATTTACTACTTTTTTAAAATTAACTCAATATGTTGAAAACTTATTTACAACTTCCAAATTGATGCTGAATTGATAATATGTTAAAACGATGATCATCAAGATCACCAAGGCTTTCCTTATTTAGTTTATTCCAAGCTGAGTAAATACTTGTCTTTTTAATGAAACTAACTAAAGAAAATGATTAGTTATTGGGAGCACTAATAATCAAGTCTTGGCAGCTGTGAAGTTCCTAACATTCCCCAAAATCTCTCCAACTTCCAAAAGGCTAAAAGAGCTATCCATTCCTAAAAATGGTTTAATTTGCAGTGGCACCGTCATGTGCAAACCAAGCACTTTTTGTCACATTCACAGTGGGACTGTTAGGCAATCTACCAAAGGAAATAGCAGATTAATTTAGTCAAGGACATAAAAATAATCCAGATGTAATGATTGATCTGCTTTTAATCTAGAAATTCCTCTGTGATTTAATATTGGAAATTTATATTAGAATCAGATTCCATGCTTAGCCCAGTAGATGTCTGCACTTTCCTTTATTTCACTTTGAAATTTTTCACTGTCTAAAATCTTGCCTGTTGTTCCAACATCCAATTCTCATTATATAGTGAGTGTTGTCTTAGACAACACAAGTTCTGTCATCATTAGAGCACAAGGATTTCATATTGCCAGAGCTTCATACCTCCTTGATGTTTCTTGCCAGAAGCTCCTCTAGGCACTGTCTGTTCCTGGTCCCTGCAGCAGTTATCTAACTCCTCTTGCTCCCCCCACTCCTCTCTTCAGATCCCATCAACCCATTCTTTTATACCACCCGTTCTTATTGGCCACAGGTGTGGCCTGTTAAAATCAGGCCTGCTTCTAATCCTTAATAATTGGTCCAGCTGCAACTCATTGGGGGATAAGATTACCTTCCATACTACTTTCATTTACCCATACTGTATCCCCCTACAGTGAGTAATATTCACATCTGTGTTGTCAACACACAAGGTTTGGTTTATTTCAGCTGAGTTTCTACTTACACAAACCCCCTCCACTGTTATAAATAATTTCATTCAAATTAATCAGATTCATCCAGATAAGTTTTTTTTCTGCAATTTAAAAATGAGATTTATGTCATAAAAGTTAGAATCTGAAAAGAATGCTCAAAATATCATCTCCTGTCTCCTGTTAGAAATTAAAGCAACTGAGCATGTTCCCAAGAAAAAAGCAGCAACACAGATATATAGACATGCAAATGCATAAATATTGTTATCTGTCTCCAATGAATTCTCAGAAAATTTTTACTTCCTGTTGTTCTATTCCTGATGATAGCACCATAAAGCATGTCATGAAGATTAAATTTCTTAAGCAAAACTATTAACTAAACCTGGATTTCCTCTGTTTTGCACAAGTATAACAAGCTAAAATCCTACTTAATGAGCAAGCAGAAAATAAAGAACTAAAATCTGAAGGAACTCAAATATGAAAGATAGATATTAGTTTGCTGGTGCATTGCATATGCATCACCTATTAACTAGAACTTGAGATTTAATAGACTGCTTGCAATTCTTTCCAAAACATGGAAGAAAACTAATTAAATTCTCTCCATTATTCCAAATCTGAGATGTCAAATTCACAAGAAATTTTTAATTCACTATCTATGTTTAGTTATATAAATACACATTTTGAGTTTTGTTGGATCAAAGAGGTCCTCTATCCATTGTCCTGAAAGCTAAAACCCATTAACTGTAATACAAATATTTCTTATTCTTCAGTCATGAACACAGATTGAAATGAACATGTATTTCCTAACACCAATTTGACACAAGCAGGCAATGCTCTTAAATTACTCCTTCAAGGCTGATCTTTGTAAAAGGACATTGCTTTCTGGCATCAGACCTCCACCATGAGTGCCCTGCTGAGCTAAATTAGTCTCCTGGCACATCTACCTGTTCTCCTGAGTATTAGGACAAAACTTGGTTGTACTCCAAGGCCTGGTAGGTTTGGTTGACTCTTTTGTTTACCTATCAGAGTTGCCTCCCATGGGAGCCTTCCCAGCAGTTTTCTGACTAAGCCAATATCCTGCTCTCCTTAGGCTCAGGGTCTGTACTCTGCCGCTTGCCTTTTTCCTTTCAGGGTGACCAACACTGCTATTTCAAAGCTATCAGAGATGAAATTATTCATCATCACATACCCAGCTAGTTTCCTTCATATTAGTCAACAGCAGATCCAGCTATTCATCATCATGTGTTGGCCTTCAGCAAGAATTTATTTCTGAAACCCCACTGAAATCTCTGTGACTGCAGCAGCTATTCTAACTTTCTAGCAGCTGTAATCACCCACAAGAACTGGGATTTACAACTCCGAGATCTGAGTTCTTTAAACACTTTTTTTGTTTCCTCATTAGGTGGTCTGTAACAAACTCCTACCACAATGACACCCTCGCTGGCCTGTCCTCTGATCTTAAATTCACAAGTCTGATTATCCCCCATTCTTCTGGAGACCTCAAAAGAACTGAGCTGCTTTTAGATCTGAGGGCAACTTCCATCCCCTCAGCCCTTCCTTGCCAGTGTTTCTAGAAGTCCTTCCCAGTACTCCAGTTGCATGGACTTGGCACAGTATTTGAATTGTTCCAACAATATTGTAGTTCTGTAACCACACACAGCTCTAATTCTCCCTGCTTGTTTCCTAGGATGTGTGCATTTCTTTACCAACATTTGAGGCGGCTGTCCCTTCACATTGTTTTATGGTTCCTGAAGACTTTCATGCTCCTATCAACCTATGCCCTGAGTTTTCCAGCTGACCACCTCTTCTTTATTTCACGGTGCTCTGTAATTTCTCATTGCTTCTTTTCCTAGTTCAGGTCCCCATGACCTCAACCCTAGAGCTATGAGATTGTCCCCAATATGGCCCTAGCTGGTGCCCATCAGGATGAATAGTAGCATAGCAGTCTAAGGACTGGACAGACCTTAGCAATCTCTCTGCAATTTTCTGGATCCTAGCTCACAGCAAGCCATATCACCCTCAAAAAAGCAAGTGGGGAACACAGGGGTTTCTATCCTCACAGGAGCAAACCTCCTACTACTGCCACTTGCTCCTTCCTCCTGATGTTAATGCATGGTGTGTGTTAAAGCTGGCTCTGATGCCTCACAAGTTATCGCTTTCTTCTCTTACTTCACTACCAGCTGTCTGAACCTTTTGAACTGCAGATCTGGAAAAAGAGCCATCCCCCAATTGCTGGAGAACGTACTTTTTCAGCCCTCCTACTGTGGGACTCTATTCACTGTGAAACTCACAGCCTCTGGCTGCCCCTCCCATGTGGTTCAGACTTTTTTATCTCTGGGTCCCTGTGAAGATCCTGTTAATCTCCTCTTTGCCTTCTCTGATCCTGCCCAGCCTTACTTCCTTGTCCAGGTAGATAGGGACAACACATTTTTCCAGGCAATTTCTGCACCTCTACTGCTCTATTTCTCCAGCCTCACAGGAAGGATGGGAAGGCTTTCCTGAACATCCCCTTACCCCACATGAGCCCTTTCTCTCTGAACACAAGCCCCACTGGACCCTGATCACACATCGCTGTACATCGGGACCACCAGCCTCACCACACATGGGGATGAGGCACCAGAACCTGCCTCCTCTGGCTGGTCCCTTCCTGGAAGCCTGTGGAGCCATCCCAGTGCCACTCTCACAGTTCCCGAGCATCAGTGCTGCCATGGCAGCATCCACACACCCTCACCAGGTCCCTCCCACCTGGTTACACAGAATAATCACTGATAAAGGGTGGATGTATCATATTCATAAACCCTGGACACAATTTTACTCTTATCTACAACACAGGAAATCAGAAGCCTAAATTTTCTTTCTTACTCCATGTGATAACAATGTACTGCTAACATACCTGTTTCAGGCTTTCCAGCTTGGTTTGTCTCAGGTCTTCATATTTCCATTTCCAAAGAAATAATTCATTTTCCATCTTTTCCATTTCTTTCTCCAGAAATACATTCATTCTAAAAAAATATTTTAAAATTTAGCATTGTACAATTTTGAAGCTGACAGAACAAAAATTACTTTGAATTTCCTTCTCATAGCTTGAGTTAGGCTGCATTTGTCAATGTTATATCTTGACTTTTCTAAAAACCTTTATTATCATTGCGTAATTAGTCCAAAAGAGTCATTGTCCTGGGTTGACTGTATGATGCTTTTATCCCCAATCGTCTTGTTCTGTTCATGCTGAATAATAAGTTTTGCGCCTTTAAGAC
>JAYDZK010000113.1:96420350-96434297 GCA_034509185.1 Euphonia xanthogaster
AGGGGCTGATTAAATCTGCTTTCCTAGAGGAGCCCTTTGGGGGGGGTTCTCTCCCAAATTTGCCCTGAACCAGGACAGTCATCAAAAATAATAGTTAAAGAGAAAACAGAAATCCAATAGCACAGAATTGAAACTTTAAATGAAATACAATTTTGGGAAAAACTGAAGAAAATTTAACTTCAGTTAGTTGGTCAGGCCACCTAATTTATCACAAGTTTCTTCACATTAGTGAAGATCCTCAAAGAAAACATATTACATCACTCGTATTTAGTACAAACAGCAGATTAAACACACGTATACAGGGGGGAAATATACACTATAAAGACCAGAAACCAAAGATGATTGATGTTAAATGTTAAAAAACATTATTAAAAGATGTATACTTCATGTTTCAAAAAAGAATTCTTCCTGGAAGAAAATGCTAGAAGAATTTTAGGAAAATGTATTATTTGGTGTAGTACTATGCCTGTACAATAAGAAAAATATTAAATAGTTGAAAAGAAAATTCTAATACTTGGCAATTAAAGAAACTGTTGTGTGCCACAGTAGTCCTCTAATGGAGGTCAACAGAACTTTTCAACCTTTTTAACAAAGATGCTATTGTTGGGCTTACTACAACTATATTTTGAGAATATTTGGTTTAAATATTCACATATTATAGCAAAGTGTATTGATGGAATTTGTCTGGGGCATTTCTATGCAGCAGACTGCAGTCTTGCACAGAGATAACAAGAGTTGCCACTGACTGGGCTGACTCAGGTCTGGAAGCAATGTCAGCTACTTTAAAGAAGCAATCCACTATAGTAAAATATCTTCTTCTCTCTTCTTTTATACCTAAACTTAATGCTCTTGAATCAGGGATCTCCGTTTTCTGCCTAGATTTAGTATATAGCACAGCTAATCTTCACAAAGACCTAGAAATCCCATAACATTACAATAGTAAAATAAACACCATTATTCACAAAGCAAAATGGAGCAATATGTATTTCATGCACTTCAACTCAACCATTTTGCTTTCAAAGTAATGGGATATTTCATTGGAATAATATCATGACTTCATTGGGGAACTAAGAGAATACTTAGTGGGACATTTAATACAGTAGAAAGTGAAAACACGAAAGATGGCATTCTAATACTTTGAATAATTGTCCATTGACTGCACTGAATGCAGTGAAAGTCCTCAGAAATTGGTCTGTTCTGAAAAGTAAAAGAGGAATGTACAGTATGTTTTGCTTATTTAGAAGACACTAGTTTTGTTTAGTGTTACAGTACTTAAGTGAGATCAGCTCTCTCTGATACCACTAATTGAAAGAAATTATTCTGATTACATAAAATTTACTATTTAAATAAAGAAATCAAAGAGTGGAAGAAAGAATATAGCAGACATCAGAAGCAACTTACTTACTAGAATCAAGTTCAAAGCATTTTAATGGATGTTGTAACAAGACATTTTAACTAATTATCTAATTAAATCACAGAATTACAGAAAATGGTTGAGGTTGAGAGTGACGCCAAGGAGGACATCTGGTGCAAACCCCCTGCTCAGGCACGGTTGCCTAGAACTGATTGCTCAGGACCATGTCCAGATGCCTTTTGAATGTCTCCAAGAATGCAGACTCAGCGACCTTCCTGGGAAACCGGTGCTAGTGTTCAGTGATCCTCGCAGGAAAAAAAAAGGATTTTTTGTTCCTCAGTCGGAGCCTTTTGTATCTATTGTCTGTGTTACCCAGCCATTCTTAAGAAATTACTCTTTGATATTATCAACTAGCAGTCAACTAGTTTGTGGGCTTTTGGTTTTAGAGGAATTAAGCACCTTTAAGTTCAAAACAGAACAAATTAGTATTCTAAAGCT
Organism: Euphonia xanthogaster; assembly: GCA_034509185.1. Taxonomy (NCBI): domain Eukaryota; kingdom Metazoa; phylum Chordata; class Aves; order Passeriformes; family Fringillidae; genus Euphonia; species Euphonia xanthogaster. Next base: position 96,422,203 of record JAYDZK010000113.1, read on the forward strand.
AGAAGACAGTCAGATGAGAACACTGATCCAAAAGATGACAAGAGATAGCTATTTTAAGCAAATGATTATGCAAAATGCTGACCCACTCATAAGGTTTGTAATTTCCATTCATCCTATTGGACCTCAAATGTGTAATTGATGTGAGCCATTAGTACCTAGTAGAGGATGTTGGTGTAAACCCAAGCCAAGATAGTTTTTGAATGTCAGAACATAAATTTTCATCTCTTTACTTTTATTATTTCTTTTATACCTTCTTTCTTTTTGTCCTTTGCAAAGCCTGATGTGTGTGCATAAGGCTATGCCAACATTACTGATGATAGCTCTACGCAGAACGCAAAAAGCAGAAGTCTTCTCAGGGTGAAAAAGCAAAATATCTTACAGACATAGTTAGGAAACCAAGAAGGTTACTAGTTAGGTAACTTAGGGGGAAATTCAAACACTGGATTTGCATAAGCTAACTTGACTCTAGAAAAATGCAGTCAGAGTTCAGTGTGCTGCATGTAAACCAGGAAACTGCTGAGAAGTCCTCTGCTGTATGAGTAAGATCATACTGACTGCTAAAGTAACCTCTGGCCTTGGGGTTCAAGCTGTCTATTATCTGTTTGCTTTTGATGCAACACAGCTGTGTGTTCTTGGCTCGAGTTCACTGAGAAAATTGCTAAGTTGTGAGAAAGAAGCTGTGAGAAAATACTTAAGCTAGAGCCGCACAAGATAAGGGGAGTAAAAATGCAAATGGTGTGAGATTGTTGAGATAGTCATTACTAGCAACTCCAGAATCCAGGAGTAAAAACACTGACATGAGCAAGAATAAAACCTAAGAGAGAAAACTGGAAATCTGAAGTTGGAAATATGGCAAAATCAGCCAATTCTACAAAGTGGTGGAAACTAACCCTTTCTGAGATAGCAGGTGACAGCCTGCTCAACAGAGATTCATCAGCTGTCTCAAGAGACTGGTGACTATTATAATACTTATCCTAGTAACATTTTTCCTAGCTATTTACTATCTGCATTGCCAAATATAGTGGCTTCATACTTAGAAGTTGCATATATTCTGCTTACATAACATCTCTGCATGCAGGAAATGTTGCCTTCCTGGAGAGGGAATTGTTATACCAATCCACGCTGCTATGTGGAAATCACTGCTTGGTGAGCATTTTTGCTGCCTGAGGTTGGCATTGCCACATGTTGCATGTTACAAACATGCCCCAGTTCTTACTCTGTGCCAGTAAGTTTATTGTCTTATACTTATATTCATATAAATGAATATGAATTTTTTTATAAATGAAAAAAATGAAAAAATAAATTCATGAAAAAATGAATAAATGAAAAAATCTGTCTCTGTGAAGTACAGCTAAAAATTTATTAGAGAGGCATGTGAACAAAAACACAAACCAAAACCTATTAAAATTTTTCCTGAGAAGAGACTTAAAGTGAGTTGAAAAATTTTCCATTTTCTAAATGGAAGTTATTATATATGTATGTGTACTTGATCGCTGATGAAGTACCTAGGCCCCTAAATATTTCAACCCCAGGAAAATGGGTATGTGAGGCATCAGTCTCCTAACTCACACATATATTTGTTTCACAGACAAATGAAATACCTTTCAAGGAGAGAGAGAACGGCCATCTTCTGCTATATGATTCAACTAGAGAATTATTGTATGCTTTCTACAACTATCTAATTCATATAACAAAGCACGTTAAATACCAGTTAAGAATTGAAAGGACTTTTTACCTCAGACTTGTACTATGTGCACGACAGTTATGAAATAAACTGACAGGAAGGAAATTCTTCAGCACAGTTTACCATTGGAGACTCTCTGAACTAAAAGTGTTGAATATGTTTGCAATAGACAGGGAATTTTCTTCCTTTTAATTTTCTAATTAACTTCAACTGATTTTGAAATTACCGTCACCTGTAATTACAGCCTGAAGTCTGCTACTACATCATCATCCATCACATGCTGCACGTTTCCTTGAACAGCCTTTCTCAATTTTCATCATTTATACAACATAAAACTCCTTTTAGGCCACCAAAATATACATTTAGTATTTATGTCAGGCAAATTTGATAGGCTACATAAGTGTACAATAAATCTGTAACTCCCTCTTTGTTACAGGCTTTTAACACAGACTTTGCTACAAGTGAAGAGGTTAACAGCATTTTGCAGCTGATTCATATATTTTGAATTCAAAACCTGCCTTTGTCATTTTGCAGTTGGACTCTTTCAAAGTCTGCTGGTAGAGTATATGAAAATTTGTCATTTTGCAGAAAGCACTCCAATAACTGGATATAACATAGATTAGATATCACTGCATTGATACCAAATTACATATTTTTATGGAACACCCTTATTTAAATGACAGACAAGACAAAGAAAACCATAAACACACTTTGCTGAATTGTTTCTCTAAATTCTTATTAAAGCCTTGCAAATAGCAATGAATAAAGTTTAGAACATACGAGCTCTAAATGCAAACATCCCAGTATCTATTTTAGAAACTGTCTTCAATCCCTCTATGAGAATTCCAAAAGTAGGATATATTTTGCACTTACTCTCTTTCCTTCTGTAGGATTTTCCTCATCTCAGCCAAATGCAAATTTAAGACTGATACATGTATTAAATCATTCTCTGTTGTCTTAGCTGTAGTGCCCAAACTTATTTTAGGTTCCTCCAAATAGATGCTGGGAAGTCCATTGGGGAAGAAATCGGGAGGCTTTGGGGTGATTTTTTTATTGCCATTGCTTTGGTCTTTGTTTACAACCTGAGAAAACAAAAATATGACACCTGAGAAAAGCATAAGTGAAGGAAAAAGTCTAGCATACCTCCAGCAGGGCCTGCCAAGGCTCTTCTAGACATTTAAGGAACATAGGAGAAAAAAAGGAAATAGATTAACAGCTTAGACAGTTGGACTGTATATGGGTAGAAGGTGCAAAAATATCAGTATATTTGAATAACTGTAATTTTGCGATATCTCACAGCTTCTGTTATGACAAGCTTCATATCCAAGATATTTCAACTGTGTCTTTACTAAGGAAATATATTCAATTTCTCTTTTGTTGGCTATAACTCTGGTGAAGACAGAATCTTGGAACTAATAAAACCAGCAATGCAATTTATCCATACAAATAATGTATTGAGAAACTTTACATTATGAACTCAAACTTTTTATGCAAAGTGTATTGAAGCAGGCTTATACAAGTTTTTCATAAGGAACAAAGTATACAGATATCTATTTTGAAGATACATGTTTTGCATACAAAACAAAAGTAATATCAAAATCAGAAAAAAGTTAAAATACACATTTTTGAGGAAGACTGAATGTCTCTTATAAACAAGTTTCCCTTAGAAATGTATCTGCTTTACCATAGCTGAGGAATTTTGTTTAAAAGCTAATATCATTTTAGCAGTTTACTGACAATCCGCTTTCACATCACTCTGTTCAAGTTTTTAGAAGAATGCTCAAAATTTACATCAGAAAACAGAAACCACTAGAAACCACTGAAAAAATAAAAATGTTTCCTATTCACATATAAAGTTTCATTTTTTAAGTAGGAAAATTTTTATAATAAGGAAAAATAGTTAAAGTATCTTTTGTGGCATTTCCTTCCAATTGCACATTTGTCTGCCTGAAAATATGAAAGGCATTCTTTTTTGGCAAAATTTATTCTTGCTACTAACATTATCATTTTTTGGGGTTTTTTTTTAGATTTCACAGGAATATATATCATTAATATGCATTAGAGAGTAAAATTTCCAAACAGAATACACACAGATCTAAGATCTTGGCAATTTCCCTTGAATCAAACTAAAAACTTTCCTACTTTCAACAATGCAGGGAAAAAACTTTTTCCTGCAATATGTGAAAAAAATTACCTATATCTACAAAGACTGCCACCCATCAGAAAACAAGTACAGTTTTTACATGGTGATGTCTATGAAGACTATACAGTGCATTCCAAGGCACAGAATTAAAGGTAGTTAAACATGAACAAATACTTCAATTTCTGATGAATGTAACTGGATTTTTTGTGTAGAGCTAGGAGCTGTTTAAACAGTGCTGATACTTGATTTTTATATTCTATATAATGATTTCATTTCTCTCCTTATCAAATAAAAAGTCTTGCACATTTGCAAAAGAATTGCCTACCTCTTCCCACACTTTTGAAGTTCAGAGAGAATGAAATAATTTTAGATTTTAGGTTCTTCAGAAGCCAAGAACCTAATATGCTTATTTGGAGGGGAGAAGGGATGTAAGTATACAAAACATGGTTAATTCAAATGAGAGAGGTAACCTGTTACCGTAAAACATGAGAGAGAATCAAAAATATATGGTAAATTATTGGATATAACAGTCTGCCTCTGTTCCTCAATGTCTAGTCATAGTGCAAAGGTATGAATTGTTTTCTGTATTTTTCTGGATTAGAAATATTTAGAGGTGGGGGTCAGGGGGCTGAAGGATTTTGCTAGTGCATGGATCAGGCCGCATTTTGGTCAAAATTCTTGAAAAATCCCATTTCTACATATACATCCATTCTTTGTCACTTCTTCATGAAGCACAAAAACTATTTCCCACCCTTTACCTTCTTTGTGTCTTCTGCCCCAGGAATTTTGATGATTTTGGATAGGTCTTTTGGAGGTTCTGGTTCCAGAAACATTAACAGGCTTTGGTCTTTTTTAATATAGGATATTTCTGAGCAATGGCATTCCGTTTTCCAAGCAGTTCCATTTTCTAAGTTTTCCTTCTCACTTACTAAATCCTGATTTATTTTTTTAAGCACACTTAGCTCTTTTATGACACTGTCTAATTTGATTCTCAATTGTCTTGCTTCCTCTCGTGCTTTATTTCTTTCTCCTCTCACTTTGCTCCATTTCTCCCTCCAATTAGCGGTGCAATCTGACCACCAGCGCATTGTCTTCTCCATTTGGGCAGCTCTGGCTTTGACTTCCTCCAGTTCCTGAATTTTTACTGCTTCAAAAATTTCCCAGTCACTGCTGAAACTTGTATGCATATGTGCATAATGAGGTGAATTTGGGTAGAAACTTTGAGATGGACAATTTGAATGAAACAGATGGTCACCTGGTTGCCAACATCTATCAAATTTGTCAGGTTGTGTTGGTTGGCTCCCAAAAACCTCTATCTCTTCCATTTGTTTCTGAATGGAGTCTAAATTCATGTTTTGATTCATCATCTAATTTCACTCCTAAAAAAGACAAAGACAGACAATAATTTAGCTTTCAATTAATTATATCATATGAATAAGCTTTAACAGTTGGGGTTTTTACTGCTGTAATAGTGAGTTAATGATGCTGCTCATGTTTTAGAAATGTGCTTTATCAACAAGAAATAGCTATTCAAATATCTTTTATTTAATACTTTTTGAGTACAGCATAAACAGACATACCTATTATTTGGCTAGGATTTGCTTGCAAAGGAAGAGTCATTGAATAATCATAGTGCTCTGAAAAATGTTTGAGTCTAAAGAAAATAGACAAAAGCTTTCTTCCTTCAAGAAAAGATTGAATTGAATCGATATATATTTTAAATATCTAGTAAGAGGAACTTATTTGTCTAGAACTAAAATCACAAATTACTTGCCTTCTTTCCCAAACTGTGGAATTTCATACTAGCCTTATAATTTGCATACCTAAGAAAAAAAATATATTAAAAACACCTGTGACCTTTGGATTTCTTTTTTTTCAAGACAAAAATCACGTGTTTTTTATACAGGGACATAATTTCGCTGTCTGCATTCCAGAAGATTCCCAGGCTGTATATTCTTATATTTTGGAAAGTGTAGCACTATACTTATTACTGTACTGTACAGTCTACCTCGTAGTGGTATGACTCAGCTAGTAAATCTTGTTGCATTCTTTTTCATTATTTATCTTTTGATTATTTATTACTTATTTGACCTAGAAGAAAAACAGTTTCTCAGAAATTGCTTCCCTACCCCAGTGCTGAGAAAATGCTGATGTGGACAATCTGTAGAGACTAGCCACTTATACCTCCTTTTTTTTTAAATCTTGGTTATGTAAACCAGAGCAACCAAGCAAATAAAATTCAGACACATAAACAAACTTAAAAATCTTACTACTTCAATAGAAGAATAAGTTGTTTGAAGTAAAAAAGCAATCACTTTTATATTGTGATATCAATTTGTAAAAAAAAAGTTTATGTTACAGCAATTAGTGCTAACACCTGCATTTGAAATGCAGAAGGCCAATGCTGCTAACAAAACACTGAAGAGTAGATAGTTTTGGCAGTATGATTCAGTTATGTCTCATTTCAATTGAATAGAAGCTTTTGCACGTTTTGTTCCAGTTTTCCAGCTGTTTTCAACTTTTCCATGATTTTCAGGACATTCATTTGCCGTTTGTTAGAAGCTTATGGGGGGCTGTTGTAGTGGAGTACGGATATGAGAGGAGGAAAAGGACAATGAAGGACTCCCAGTTCCTTTCATTATCACTGTCTGGTGTAGTACCATCGAGCCCCACAACAACACTACACAGATGCAGCAGGGCTGCTGCCAAAGCTTCATCAAGGTTTAGCCTTTCTCGTTTTTTTGATCTACTTCCAGCAATTAATTTGAATAAGCCTTATCCAAAATACAAAGATATTGCCACCCACAAATTTGTATGAGGCCCAGTAGAGCCAAAGTAACTAAATATTAAACTCTTGCAGTCAGTTGTTAATTTAATTTCTGGGTTGTAGTAATTCCTTTGTTTCCTAAAGCTTTAATAAAAAAAAAAAATCAAAACTACAGTAAAATTTAGATACATAATAATATATAGACAACATATTACATATTGTAATAAATACATAATTAAATAGTTGAAACTTTTGGATATTAAAAAAGTACAATAAATTTTCTTACTTTTTTTTGTGCCTGCCACAAACTAGTATAAATCTACAGAAGTATTTATTACACCTTTCATAATCAGTAGTTTTTTTCAGTAGATTTTGCTAGCTTCTTTGCATATTCATTAAAATGAGGGAGAATTTCGGGAATGCACAGTTTACAAATTTTAAAAGATGGAGAAACAAGAATGGTAATATTTTCCTTCGACTGAAAATTTGGAAGACCTGAGAGTTATTTATGAATCAGAATAGCCTGTTGCTGATGTTTCATTACAGGTTTGAGGTGATTTTGTCATTTGACATTCAGTAATGTTTCCAAAGCTGGAGAAATGTTAAGATCACAGACCACGGGATACCAAAAAGAAAACATTGATCATGAATTCTTGCTCCCCTCCATTGTGATGGCTCAAGTGCTCTTGAGGCTGGGACACTGACAGTCAGATAACACTTACAGCTGTAACAATTGAAGTAGGCTTGTACAGTAAGCTGGTGGTCTCTTAGGCTTCTAATCATTTTATGGTAGGCTGAACTTTGCCTGCACTTTTCAGCATGGATAGATGATCCCAACTCTGTACCTAAAATTAAAAAAATTAAGAAATAAAAGTAGTCATTCCTCCTCCAGAAAATAGAAGTGCTGTCTCAGTCCAAGCTGGTAAAGAAAAGATGCTTCTATTTGTATTAATTTCCCTATCTCCTTTTCAGAAAATCTAATCAAAATGGGTTTTTTAGATACCCTCTTTAAGATTGAAAGAGGTAGAATAAAAAATCATTTTTGCATTAAAGGAGACAGATCTCAACACAACCCATTTCAGTGGATGGCTGACTCAGGACCAAAAAACAATAGAAATATTGCTGGATAAGTGAAATAGGTAACAGGAATTTTATTAAAAGTATGTATTATGAATATTTGTGCTTGTATCTATTTTTAAAGAAGTGGACTAAACTATTAGCTCGAAAGGAAGCAAAGATTTAAAAATTAGAAAAATGTGTTGATTATTGTAAAAGTTCTGAAACTGTCAAAAATCTTACAGTTCCAGAGGGATGATTAGGATGGACTTATTTTATCTTATTTATAGTTCATATCAATCTACTCTTTCATGTTCTCAAAAATACTGCACTGATGAAATTACAATAAAAACAAGTCCAACAGTCCAACTGAAGACTGTTTTAGTATTGAATCTGTTGATATTGAATCTTTAATCATCTCTATAGTTATAATGGTATTTAAAAAATAATAATTCTTTTCTCTGGTATATGACCACATCATAGAAAACATCACATACATACATTGATCTCTGAAAACTGTCATCTATAAAATATTATATGTATTATACATATTATATATGTTCCAGGGGGAACAAGAATAATTTTTAACTTGTATGTTAAAGATAATTCAAAGAAGAAAGGTCCATGATGATGTTAGACACAAATCTCTTAACATCAGAAATATCACAAGTCTAAAATTGACAAAACAATACTGTGTGGAGCTAGTTTTAAAGTCACTACTTGAGTTTGCAGCAATAGACTAGCTAGCACAGCATATGGAACTCAGTGTACATAATTAATAGATAAAAGATAATTGGATGGAAAGATAAAATACACTTAGAGAATTGGTGAAAATGGGGGTTTTCTGATCAATGAAGCCTTCTGATCATTCCACTTTTAACAGCTGAGTGATAAGGAGGAACACAATATCCCTTTAAATGGAATAATTTAAAATAAGCATGAACAAAATATATGAAGCAATATTCATTGTATCATGTGAGTGAGGTGTGATGATAGAGTGAGAACAGAGTGATGATAGTTCTCAGAGGAAAAAAAAACATTTGGTGAACATGACAAAGAACATAGGTCTCAAAGATATTTAATTATACTGCAACCTTTCCTATTTACTTAATGATCCTGAACACCAGTAAGAAAGAGAAGACCCCTTGATTTATTTTTGCCATTTATTGTTTTAGGTACACAGCAGTATATTCACCCTTGGTGGCACTGTTAAACAAAATCACCAGGAGAGAAAAGAATTATGTTTTCCTCATGTTAATACTTGCTCACTGAACTCAGCGTTTTCAGTCAGTTCAGTAGCTTGGGCAGTGCTTGAGGATACAATTTCAACATCCTTTTACTAGCTGCATGACTTAATCTTTAGTTACATGTCTCTTAATTCTTAAGACCTCAGCCAAACTTTTTTAAAGTATTCTGTCTTTAGAGAAAATGTCTGCTTTAGATTAAACCAGTTAATTTTCTTTTGTCTAATCTATAAATTAAATAGGACAAAATGAATCATAGAACTGAACATTTTCTTTGTAAGCGCTACTGGAAAGCCAGAACTTTCCATGGTATTGCTGCAGTTCACCCAACAACAGACCCTAACAAAGAGAGAAGGCTTTAAGAAAATGGGTGGGGGTGATGTGGTCATTATGGGAAGAATATAGGAAGTGATTTAACCCACTCCCTGAAAACTTGGCTGTTTAGTAAGGGCTGCTAACTACTAAGCTATCAACTCAAGAAAAGGAGATCAAATTTTGTGTGCCTGTTCCTGTTGTAAAGTTGGTTTTAATTAATAACCCTTAGGGGTCCCACCCAGTGGCTAGATGAAAAAATATTGCTAGATGAAAAAAAGTAAATGACTGAAATGTACGGCGAAAAAACATCACACTGGAAAGCAATTAATGATATAGCTCAGTCTAAAAACATACTCATAAAAAATTGCATCTAGTTTCCAAACTCTAATCATCCTGGCAACACACAGCCAGGAGGTTGATAATTTGTTAAGAAAAAATATAGCACAAAACTCTGAGGCAGTACCTGGTTACAGGAGTAGCTTAGACACACAGGGACATAGGATTTATTTCAACAGACAATAAGAGAAGATGTCAAAAAAGAGGACTGATGAAAGTTCTGGTGAAACAAACTGAATATTTGTGTCATTTTTTTTTAAACAATGGTAGAGCACATCAGCAACATTCTACCAATTTCATGGAAGGTAAACTAATCTAGGAAACTCCTCATGTGTGTTACAACAAACACCTGGAGGGTAGAAAGAAATCCTTACATGAGGAGAAATAGTGGTGCTCAAAATATAATCCCTGCCTAAGTTCTCACTGGTCTCACAACTGCCTTAAGCCAGTGGTTTGGTACTTTTTCCTTATTCAGAGAAATATAATCTTAGCATCAATAACATTTTAAGAATAAAGCAGGACAAGCTTGGTTTAGGTCAAATCTTGTACAATGGATTTTCCAGCTACTGCATCAGCCTCAAAATAGTGGGACAGTAGATCGATGGAATAAATTGCTAAACCAGCAAATACACAAGAATGGATCTATTCGTACTGCGTGGGAATCGTATCTGTGAGAACTTGTAAGTTGGCTACACAAGTAACAAACTCCCACAGGAAGAACCACAGATAAGGAATTCATATCAGTAGCTGCCCAAAATCCTGTTAAAATACAAATAAAACCCTTCTGAAGTCCATACAATGAGGTTGCAGTTAAACATACAACTCAAGTGTTTTCCGTGTGCCTCTCCTTCTACAATGAAAAAGAGAATACGTTAAAAACAACTGAGGTTTGGATTATGTCCAAGACCCAAGTGTTTTCTCTTGCAGAAAGTGTGACCTTCCTGCATCACCATTGCAACACTGATAATTGGAACATATACCCAGAACTTATGTATAACAGATCCTGCATTTCGGAACAACTCAGGTATTGCAGATCCATTATAAACCTACCTTTAAACTAGATACAGAAGGAATACTATCTGCAACATCACAAGGACACATTTTGACAGTGGGTGATAATGTTACATAACCACTATGATCCAAAGTTAACCTGAAATTACCTACATGCAGTTAACACTGGATATGAAGCTGTACATGGTTGTGATAACAACAGGGTGATAGGGTACTGCAGGCATGTAAGGATACTAATCATGTATTAGTGGCCCAGAATACTTACAGCATATGTAAGTGCATATGCTTACACAATGAGAAAATACACAGTAATTATTTCATAAATACTCCTAACAGTCACTGTGCAAATCAATGTAAATGGACAAAATAAAGCTACCATTGCTCATGGCTGTGTATCTTAAAAAACAAGCCAGCCCACTTCTTACTTAAGTGTCCTTCACTTAATGCAGCTCCATAACGTACAAGAACCTGTGATTATGGCTGCAAAATTAATTACAATGAATGTACATTGAACATAAACAATGTATACACTCCTGCAAGGAATGAAACCTGTACTGATTACAGTGACCATCTCTATGATGTTGGCTACAAAGTCATTGACCACAGAGACATGGAGGTTAGAAATGTTATTCAAAATCTGTTGGGTGAAACTGGTATATGAACTGAATTAAATTGATACTAAAATCCTCCCAAATAACTTTTTTGATATTACAAGACACTGAAGCTAGGATAACCAAAATGACTTGGAAAAATCTTAAGAGGAAAGAAAAGTAAAAATATGACAATAATGAACATACAGCTGATCCTAAAGTCTGACATATGCTGAGAGCAGTGCCAATATGAGTGGTCAGTGGGAGAGCAGACTGTACATAGAACTCAGTGGATAGGAAGAGATAAGGGTAGATATTACCTGCAGCCAACAACTTCTGCATCTTCAAATGGGAGTGCTACAGAACAAACTTCTGAGCTGGAAAGTGTAAATGCCTAAGAGTATCCCCAGTGTTTTTGTAGCAGATCCAGCAGCAGGCTGACTGATGAGGCCTTTGTGCTTTCCAGTGGGGTATGGAGACATTCATTCCTCAATAGAGGAGAAAGGATGAGCACTGGCGTTGACAGCTTGGTAACTAGTTTGTTCATGGAAAAAATACAATTTAGAGAACTTGTAAATAAGAGAGCTTGTGAATTAGGGAAATAATGAATTAGTGAGGTCATGTGTTGGACTAGTCTGTACAAAGATGATTCCACCATTGTTTGATGTCTTTATGTTTTGGTGGTGTTGTTTGAGACAGAGGACTTTTTTTAAAAGCTTTATTTTTTTTTTATGAGCTCATAAGCTCATAAAATAAAGTTTAATTTACAAAGTACACTGTGCTGTAAATTTGAAAGATCCATACAGATCATGACATAATATACAGAATGTTCTACTTCATGAAAATAAAAGATAGTGCTTTCAGGACTTTTTAATGCACAGCCAAAGATGATTCTCTTTATTTTTTTCCCACAGCTATAAAAAAATATATTAACAATATTAAACCATAT
>JAYDZK010000113.1:96434397-96453323 GCA_034509185.1 Euphonia xanthogaster
AACCATATGGTAAATTTTTAAACTATGTTGTTTCCATACATTGTATTCCTTACATGTGTCATAACTACAAATCAGCCAAAAAATGGCCTGAAGAGACAAATAATGCTAATTGTTTACTTCCTATTAGGAGCTATGTGATAATTTTTCCCTCCTATTCATACTTCTCTAGTTTCCTGTTAACATAAAAATGTCAATAAAGATCTAATTTATTTCCAAAACCTATTTTATTTCCTTCTCATGTCCAGTAACTAAAACCAGTTATGCTATGAAAATGACAAAGTATAAAGTTTTGATTTTAACTTCACAAAGAGAAGTGTTTTGGGGTTTGTCAGGTTTTTTGTTTCAGTGAGGGGTTGTTGTTGCTGTTTTGTGCTTTTTTGTGCAATTAGGAAATCTTAAAAATGCCTGAAAAAAATGATCTTCGTAAGACATCAATTTGGATAGTATGATGTGCTAGGTGTCTCTGAGATAAAATGAAATCACTGTAGCAATTCATTATTGTCCTGATATATAAGACTAAAAGTATGCAATCTCATTTTCCTTCTATAACATAACATTTGCCTGAATATTTTAAGTGAAAGAGACAATGTCAGGCCTAAATCTTAGTTTCCAAGTTCTTTAATTATAAAAGTTCCTAAAGGACAGGATAAAGACTCAAATGCTTTGCCAAAAAAAAAAAAAAAAAACAAAAAACAAAAAAAACAAACAAAAAAACCTGAAGAACAGTTCTTTTAAAATAACAATTTGAGAGGTTTGAGAGGGAACAGTAAAGATAAAAGTGCTAAGTTCCACATTTCTTATAGGTCTGATGAAATTTATAATCTTGGGAACCCAGAATATCACTAATTTTCTCATTATTTCTTTATGGTATAGACACTTTTGCCTTGAAAACAAATTAATAAATTTAATCTCAGGAGACAATAAAAAACTCCAGAGGCAGAAAGGTATAGAACCAAATGTAAGCAAGCCCTTCATAGTAGAATCTATGTAAAACTGGAGTCTGATCCCACTTCTGAGTTGATTAACACTAGATGATGAGATGGAATAATATGACAGAGAGGAAAGGCAAAAGCAGAGACTCAAGCTTCTACTTGGTTTATATTAAAAAAGCCATAAACAAAATTTGCCAGCTACTCTATCAAGACTAAAAACTTAAAAGCTAGAAAGTAACTTCAGGAAAAGGGTAATTCTGCAGGGAAAATTACATTTTACTATGATACAAAACATTGTAACAGACAAAGTGTTTCTGAAGTACCCCCAGGAAGTGCATCATTATATTAGTTGTCCATGTATAGCTAAATTCCTGGGAGAAGCGGTAAAGGATGGGCGGTGAAGATACTGACTGAAAGACAATAAACCACTTAAACCTTAAGAGGAAGCAGTAAGTGAAAGGAGGACTCAGAAATGGCTTAATCTTTTTTTCTCTTTTAGTAGACCATCCAGAATCCAAAGGAAAATATAGTGATCACCATAATGCTGAAAAAAGCATTTTACACTATCTAACAGGATTAAGTACAGTGCTTCATGATATTACAGTATCCACTGTGATAACCAAAATTCTCTAACTCCAGAAGAGGAATCCTTTCTATTATTAATAGTAGTTTGGTTCTCCTGAAGGTTTTAATAATTCACTTGAAGGCATGTAGGGTAAAATTGCATATATATAATTTATATCTTCAAAAAGAACCCAAAACATGAAGTAGCCCTAAGTGGCCCTGGGGCTGGCCATGCCAGTCACATTGCCAGTTTGTCCTCATTTGCTATCCTTTTCCACAACCTGTTTCAATCCTTTGAAATAAGATTTACAATTCCAGGTGTAAGTTGTCCCACTCATTTTAGAGAAAACTAAATCTCTAGTGTGACAGAAATTCTTGTGAAACAAAGGCATGCCATGTAGAAGTCCTAAATATGATACTTAGAGTAAGGGGGATGATCTCAAAAGTCCCCCCTTAACATGATTCTCTGAGCAGTGTGATTTCTGAGGAGCTCTAGTAGCCTGTTTCTCCCAGTTTTAACAAGGTTGCCATGACATCCAGGAAATAAGAAAAAAATTACGATCACAAATTGTGAATCTCAGAATAAGTAACTATTAGCCAAATGGGTCGCAAAACACCATGTACGTACAGAAGAGCCACAGGAAATAAGCCCCTTTTGTGACAACACTGAACTACCTTAAAAGCAGCAATTCTGCACTCTTGTCAGGAACAAGATGCAAGGAACATAGAAAAGAAGAAAATAGGCTTTATCCCTCAGATCTATTCTGCCAACAGAAACTGCAAATATGAGAATATGTGTATGAAGGAAAGGGGTGAACAAGATAATCAAGCACTCCCAGATACTTCCCAGGCTGAAGGTCAGTTCTAAGCACTGGAGGAAACAATCCAGAGTAAACATGCCAGTAACAGCAACAATTAGTGTCTTGCAGGAAACATTTACTTCTTCATGAAGTTTCACAAAATTTTATATTTGGACTGATGCTTTTATTGAAATGATTGCCTATACTGTGTTTCATCTAACCATGAGGTATTATATATTTCTCTCAATGTGTGAATTGCTTCTGTAAAACATAGTGAAAACTTCCATGCCAATAGGAAAATTTGACCACAGGACTGGTATAGCTGACATGGCTTGAGGCTTTTAAAAACTGAGTGGTTACTTCATTCCACAGAATAAAACACCCCTAGGTAAAGTGAATTTGTTCTATTTACACTAATACAAAAAGTGTCAATAATTAAAAGCAGTAATTTAGGACAAGATTTCTTTCACAGCACACTTCCCATTATTGTTGCTGGTGGGGGGAGGGAGGGTGTGGGTGTTCTTAAAGCTTGCTCAAAATGAAATGCTGTAATTCTCTCTGGAAAAGATCCACCAAAAAAAGGACATAGTCCACTTCACTGTGGTCCTATGTATGTTTTTTCCTTTTATCATTTTCTCCCCATGTCTAAATATTAATTTTAAAATAAAATCCTATTCAGCATTTCAATTGTTCTTTTAAACACACGCATACAATATATCTTGTTTAATATTATACAGATTATATACATAGTGTACATACTATAAACATATGCATTCATAAAAAGGCAGCTTGGAAGGTAGTCACAGATTACAATAAATGTAAAGACTAAACAAATATTACTCTTTTTTTTTTTTTTTTGGCTGCCAATTTTAATAAACTTTAAACAGTTTGGATACTATTTCTTCAGATGAGAACCAAAATCATATACTCTGACCTAGATCTACTGGGTAATACAAGTGGTTACATATCATTGCAATATCTTTCAAAGTCTTTTACAGCAACAAGCTGATTTTTCTTCACATCTTTGAAGTTTTATTCAAATCCTTAGGGTTAAATATGGGTAACATAAATATTTGTACATAGAGATGTTGTCATTTACTACCCATAAGGCCAAAAGAAGCTCTGAAGTACTGCTTTAAATATAATTTACAGTAACTTCATTTCCCCAAGAATGTTTTATTTGGTTACACACTTTCATAACATTTCACCCATATCTTTTGTACATTCAAGTCTGTAGTATTGATTCTCAGCCACTACAGTTGAAAAAACATATTGTATAATCAGATTATGCAGGGAGGGAAGGGAGTGTATGTGACACCAACAACATTCCCAGATGGTCTCAAAAAGAGCTAAGTAGAAGCTAAACCAACCATAACCCAACTAAATTTGGTAGCTGTGGCATTTGAGAAAGCTCGCTCAGCTAGCTCCCCTTTGAGATTTGATTATCACGTTTTACTAGGATATAATTAATGAAAAAAAGGGTCAAAATAAACTTCCTAGGTAGTTAGGATAAGTATGAACTCTCAAAGTTTTAGATCCTTTCAGAGTGAATGACTTGCAAAGAAGTTTACAAAACCTAGTGTAAACTGGTGAGTTAAACAAGTAGCCAAGTCCCCTAATTTCTAATCCAATCTCAGTGATTCTATGTGAAGATCGGTAATCTCCATGGAATACATTGTCTGAATGATTATTAGAAAAAACAGATTATGAATCAGCATATTAACAATAACTTCAATTGAGAACAGATTCAGAGTGTATTTAAAATAAGGCAATGGTTAATTAATACAAAATAATTCACATGAGTAAAACATCTGGTCTAATAGATATCTTCTGAATAGCATAGAGAGATTTCTTAAGAACAATAGTAATCTGTTGTTCAAACTTGAAACAAGTGATTGCTTCAGAAGAAGTTCACATTAGTTAATACTAGTTCACTATACCGAAACACTATCTTTTTTTAATTCTTATAGCTAAAGCTACAAGTGAACTCTTCCTGTGATTTACAGAAACACCTATAGGCATCTTGCTCTGCAGGCACAATGAAATTTGCTCTAATCACATTAAAATGGTATCTGTTGTTTTTGGGGTTTTTTTGTTTGGTTTGTTTTTCAGCAGTTCCACAGCTAAGATTAAAAATAATGCACAAGTCTTCTTCCTCTGTTTACACAGAAAGCAGAGTAAGTTTCAGTGAGTGTTTAGCGTGACAAACCTTTTCAATCAATACTGAAATGAGTTGCACTGCTAACAGGGTCATTCACTTTACTGGGAACAAGTAGGATAAACAGCTAACTTCTAACACCACTCAGCTTAGTTACAAAAGAGACAGTAGTCAGTCACAATAGAAAGGACTATTCACAATAGAGAATCTCAAAAGACTCAGCTCAATCCGAGTTGTCAGCGTGTTATTACACACTGGATGTGAGCTCAGCCAGTGCACACATGCACTGTCTTGCTTATACTGACAGGCAGTCCTTTAACACGGCACAGAAGAGCATCTTGCATGGATTTCCTCTGAACTTCTCAGGAAGAGGGAAGACTATAGAAATGTAGGGAAATAATACCCAAGGTATACATCATCCACAATCTTAGATCTGCCTTTGAGTATGTAAGTCATAACTGGTCTTATTAGTCTTTACAAGCATTAAAGGCAGCTGTAAGTTAAGTCAAAGAAGACAAGAAAACTGAAAATATCTCATTCAGCTGGGGATTTTCATTCAGGGTATTAGTTAAAGAATTTAGGCTGTGTGAAATATAAATAATTGCAAATAAGCTACAAATAAGCTTATAGCACACAATTAAAACAAAAGACCATTGTATCATGTTGAATTCTCAAGGGTTAAATTCCTTTCCCAACTATTGTTAGTATTAGCATTCTACTATTTCATGTTTCATTTACTTATGTTCAAAAGCCAAATCTACCTCCTTATGAGAGTCACTGTAGCTTCTTAATGAATATCATTGAGGAGGCTCAACTACTCCCAAACACAATTCAGGATTTCATAGATCTGTGGGATTTTTAGCACATTTTTAGATTAGATACAGGTCAGGTCAGCTAGGTTTCTTTCAGCCTCAAAAGTGAAAAAAAAAAAAAAAAGAAACTGAAGATAGACTAACCATACTGAAAAGCACTTTACTGAGCAAGAATTAGGTCAGATGCAATGCTAAAACATGTTCATCCAAACAGCAGAGATCACTTAAATGTATAGAGAAACTTCATTGTTTTGACAAAATCATCACAAATTTATTTTCTAGAATCTGGACCTCAATTCTATTATCTTCTATGTTACTCATTTGGAAAGTGACCTTGAACTGGATAGCTTCACTTTCATTTACAGGCTTTTTTATCCCACTGAGTTGAGGGGGTTGTGTTTTGTTTTGGGGGTTTTTCTGGTGTGGCTTTTTTTTTTTCCTTTTCTTTCTTTTATTTTATTTTCAATGAAGCATGAAGATGTAATGGCATATCCCTGAAAAAGTTGTTTCTAATCCCTGCTTATACTCTGAGAAATTCTTCAGTTTTAAAAACCTTAACAGTATCTTAAAACCATATGCTTTATGATATGAGAGATCAAGAGTGGTCTTGTTAGAGCTGAAATCATTTATGATGCTTTCCTATTCAAAACATGACCTACTTTTAAAGGAAATTTCATAACACAGGGAGTAGGGAAAATTAATCACAAATATCTGATGATTTGTTTCAGAGCAAGACATAAAACACTCCAATGCTTATTAGGACACAAAACAATTTTTCTTCAAAACACTACTCAGAGTCTAGAAACAAGATTTTCCCACCCACATAAGCAGACAAGTAAGAACACTCATAAATATTTTGTTTTCTCTGGGTCAGAGCATATCCCTTTGGCTGGTTCAGCTACTCTGATACAGTTGTATCAGAATTGACAACTCTCTTCTGCAGAGATGTTTTTGGTTTTATCAAAACAGTTTTAGAAGTCATATCTTGTATAATTAATTCCTTTAAGAATGTTTCTTACAAAAAGATTGCTACTTGGACATTTATATGTAATTATTCTTATTTTTCCCTACCAGTCTAATATTTTAACACCATCTCATGTCTTTCAATAGCTCAAGGACTTTGATTTTGTGTGATTTAATGCTGTAAGATATTATCCCATGATGATCCCAGCTTCACTAAATCACCCTTGAGGGAAATGAACAGAGGGAAATCCCCATTGTGACTTTTACCTGGATTCCACAGTGACTAGAGTGGTCAAATAAAATAAATCACTAAGTATCATCTGTTGTATCCTAGATGCCGCTTAAACGCGTAGAGAAGCATGTACAGTCTCTTAGTGCCCACTTGCTCTAGGCCAATATGTAGTCCCACTAAAAGAGAATAAATTATTTGAGTAATTGGTGACTACTCAGCATGGCAGAGGGGAAATTGGCACCCTTTTGCAAAAATGGACACCTACAAAAGTTATGGAGAAACATCCAAGTCAACTGAAAATACATTAAAAAAAATACTCAAAACAATAGGAGCTTTCATGAAAATTCCTCCCTGGTATTCCTCCAGTAATGTGATTGACATTAAATAAGAATGGGTTTGGTAAAAAAACCTAGTCTTATTTAACCCAGTGTAACTCAGACATATATTACTTAATTAGTATGAGCAGAGAATCAAGGTGTTTAAGAAGGATCATTTTCATAATAAACCAGTAAATTAAAGATCATTGTATGGACTAGAATAAGAATAGGAGTGAACAGATTAGGTGAGTCATTGAAACAGGCTTCTCCAAGAAGCTGTGGATGACCCATCCCCAGAAGCGCTCAAGACCAGATTGGATGGGGCCCTAAGCAACCTACTATACTGGGGGGAGATTGTGACTAGATGATCTTTAAGGTCCCTTCCAACCCAAACCTTTCTATGAATCTATGATTCCATGAGTATCAAATTTGTACACTTCAAATGGTTCCAATATCTACCTGTCTGTCCAATATCTATCTATCTATCTATCTATCTATCTATCTATCTATCTATCTATCTATCTAACTGTGTTGAAGTAAACGACAGTAATTTAAGTCTGTTCATTAACAGCTCCTTTCATGCATTCATTTTCAAGTGATTTATTTTTCAGGTTTACCTGAGGTTACCATTACTATTTTATACTTAAGGTGAAAGAGTGGCCTCAATTCAAAGCTGGCTGCATGTAAATACACAAAAAAACACCCCCAGACATCTAATTTCACATTTTTCAACTTCAATTTTTTGTTGATGTCTCCGGAACTGATATGACTAGTTCTATTACTGATACCTAATATATTTTGGAAATTCATTTATCTTCATTATTTTATGCTAAGAACTGCATTCAGAAACACAAAAGTAACTTTTCTGACAACACAGGAATTCTAAAGTAAAAACTAGGACTCTAGGTATAGGATTATTTATAGCAGAGTCTGCTTCAAAAAATGTTTGAAAGAATCAGTAAGACCTAATACAAACAAAATGCAGCTATCTGGATAGTCATTAGGAAGCCCATTAGTACTATTTGCTATATCTACTTATTAAACTTACGAACATTGCTTTTGGAATTTGACCCTTGGTTCTCATTGCTGAAGGATCATCCACAGTGTCTCACATCATCTCTGATACTTGCCTTTAAAATAATGGCAGACTGAATATATTTGTCCAGCATCAACAAATCATAGTATCAAAAAATATATTTCATTGCATTAGAATAATAGCATACAACTAAGAACGCATTTTTCTTATCCCAACTTGAGATATTTCCTGAAGGAAGTTAGGATTATACAACTGATTATTGAGTTGCATAACTTATGAAAATAGAAACACTGTGAAAACACTTCTTTCCAACAAAAAAAATGCAGTACAAACTTCTGCAAACTCATAACAATATTTTCATGACCCTTATGTACATAATACAACCCCCATTAAAAGGTACCAAAGTTTTACCAGTTTATGACATTACATATGCATTTCACAAAGTAATTTTAAAAAGGTTTTCAGTAGTAAAACTGTATAATCTGTGAAACTTCTGCATTTATACTAATTTCTAATAAAAAATAAGAAATAACTTCAACAAACTGTCATTTAGAACATTTAAAAAACTTACCTGGTTATAGTAACCAAGCATTCTGCTACACTTGAAAAACAAGTTATGTTTAATGCCATGTTAGAAGTAATGCTACATGATAGTAGCAAAAAACATAGAAGAGAAGAATCCAGCTAGATATAACTTAGTCACATATTTCAAATACTGTTTTCTGATCTTCAGTACTTTTGCTGGGCAGTTCAGACTGTTTAGCTCCTTACCATCAGCATGATAGTAACTCATACTTTGTCCCTGAAGAGATTTATAGAAATTAAACATTAAACTCACAAGCTTAAGACCCCTTACCTTCTGAGTTTGCTTGGCTCCTCTTGCTTCTCAGTGTAACAGAAACATGTATAAACAACAGAATTTCCTGCATCCTTTTCTCATCTGCACTGTACTGGGGCTTGGCCAATTGGATTATTTACAGCATTAAGGCCACTCCACAGTAACTGGAAAAAGATTTTCATTGGTCAGGCATTATCAAAACTAAAACCACATTTTTCTTTTAAGTACAAGTCATTTATACAAAACAAAACTTCTTGTCATATTGTTCTTCACTAAGCATTATTTGCTCAGTATTTATTTCTCCTTCCCTTTCTAAACAGAAGACTCTGACCCCAGTCCCCCAGATCTTTTGTATAAGATTAAATTAGTTATTTGAATCACAGTACTTAAGCACTAGTATTCAACCAAATTGGTTGGATTCTTATGTCACTACTTGCTCCTGCTATCCCTCCTGAGTTTTAAGTAGCCTAAAATGAGACTAGTTTTTCACTCAGCTGGATGATATAACCTTGAAAATACATGTACTTTCATAATTAGCTCTGCAATTAGCCAGGGGCTCTTGGAAGTTATTATAAAAAACTGCAGTATTCTAGATTATCAGAGAGGTGAAAAGACCAAGGCAAGGGAAGTTAGGAAAAAACACCCAAAACTTTGAAAAGCTCTTTTTGCATTGAAATTTACAGTTACATATTACAATTTAAGGTAAGAATTATTTCTTTCTGGAATACAAACTCCAACATTTTTGTAACCAACATAACAAAGCATGACACCACTGTCTCCAGCCTGATACCACAGGTTACCTAATTGGCAGGTCCTCAAGGCATAAAACTGATACAGTTAGACACAGATGGGGTGATTTGCCATAGCTATAAAAAGCCAAATATTTCCCATTTTAAGAAATCCCTCATAATGTACAGAATACTGACAATTCCTGTGTCACAATCTCAGATTGAGAAGCCAGATTTCCTTTAGCTTTAAGGGACATATTTCTACTTCCCTTCTAACATCCCAAAACTTTTAGCAGCACTATAGCAGGTAGTCTTTCCATCATGAATAGTAGTTATAGCTGCATGACTCTTCTCTTGTCTGACACTAGGACTTTAATTTTTTTTTTTTTTTCGGGAAATGAACTAGCAAATGCTCCCAACTCTTCCATGACTCGGAAAATCTATTCCACCGTCAGGAGAAAAAAGGCATTGTCTTCCAAAAGACACAGGTAAAATAGGTGAAAAAAAGTCTCTCTCTACATTTCTGTTAAAAACCCAAACCAAACAAACAAAAGATGCAAACTAAAGGAAAAACACCCAAAATCCAAGGCAAAAACTATGAGTCCACACAAAACAACCCCAAACTGAAACAAAAACTCCCAAACCAAACCTAACACCACAACAAAACAAAACCACAAGTCTGTATCAAATTAGAAACAAGCACACACACAAAAAAAAACCCCAGCCCAACAAAACCCAAATCCAAACAATAAACTAAGGCAACAGCTACTTTATGCATCTTGCATGGCTTCTTTAGCAACTAAATAAATCCCATCTCCCACTAGAATAGTCTCTGGCTACATTCCATTACCCCTACTGAGGGAAATTGCTTCACATTTAAAAAGAATCAAGTTATATACACATCATAATTTAAGCTTCTAACTACTCACATTTCAACCCATTCATGAGATTTCCCATTCATTTTCCACCATTCTTCACTTGCTACAATCTCTGAGCACATCCAAGAAGGCTGTTCCATTGCCCATATTTAAACAAATATGTTGTTTCTAAAGAAATTGATGCACATTTATTTTGTCGGAAAGGAAGGGAAGTAATTTTGGTCACAACTGAAAACGTCTTTCCAAGTGAAGATATGTAACAGAGAATTTATCATTCAGTAAGAAATAAACACAAAGGAAAATGTGTCATTACAGCATGTGAAGGAACTAGTAATCCTGGAAGTGTCATTTAAGTATCTTTTGGGAAGGAAAACTGCACTCTTCAAGAAAAAAGGCACAAAAAAGAAATATATATAATAGACCAATAGTAAATAGTAAAGCTATTAAAAAACCCCTCAGCTTCTATTCTGTTGCATTCTGTTGTAATCAGCAATTCTTGGAGGAATCTCAATTTTCTACCATTGTTAAAAATGCATCTGAATTTAAATTAAAAAATTACAGTAAAATTGGGAAGTTACAGTGGTATTTTTGTATCTTTATTTGCAAATATATTTTTGGTTTTAGTTTTATTTGACCATTTACCTTGATGCTGTGTCCCTACATTAACTGCTGAACAGATGTTGTCAACATGCAAGTTTGCTAACATGTGACCTTTACATGTGAAGCTGAATTGTCTTCCTAGAAGTCTCCATGTATGTAAACAATTTTTAGTTCATACTAAGAACATTTATATATGTTCATCAAGAGAATGATAAGCAACTCTGGTTGTTATTTTTGTAAGAAAATTGTACTGAGAAAATATGATAGAATCTATAGACCGCATCAATAATCTAGAACATATGTAATAATGTATGGCCTTAGTTGTCAATTGTGCTTGATTAGGGTGGGATACACTCCCCTCACTTTGAGTACATTTGAGCTTTGGCAGTATGCCTGACCTGGTTTTTCCAAGATCCACAGAGAAACATTAAAAGAACATGAAAGCCAAATTTTGAATTTTTTAATGCCAAGATTCATCCCTTTGGGGGGTCACAAAGGAAGAGACCTGATCCTTTTCAGGATCACTGAGCCAATGAAGAAGATTAAATAATTTGTCTCAGAGGAAAGTTAGAGCAAGTCTTTCTCAAAACATGGAAGTTTACAATATTTACTGTATTGATGCAATTTCCTTAGCAGATATAAGAAATTATCATTCAAGCCAAAAACAATAAAGCACTTCAAATACATATTGCAATAAAACAGAACATTCCTTCTATGGAAATTGGAAAATAGAAAGGGGTATGAAGCACTAAAATTGTAACTGTTTGAAATTAGGCTTCCTCAAGTATTCTAAAAAAACATAAACATATGCCAGTTTCCTTTTATTGATAAAAGTAATTTTTAATCTTACTATTTCATACTATTCCACACAATTTCATACAATTGAAACAATAAACATCACATTTAATTTGAATATATGAGAATAGGAGATCATTCTTTACTGTACCTCAACCAAGACATGCTCCCTTAGGCGATGGAGACACATAGAAGACAACTTGATGTAGAAGGTACCTTCAAGGCATGAAGAAGGAGAAAAGAGAGGCAAAAAAGTCATATAATTCTGAATCCCATCTCTACAGCAGCAATAGCAAACACCAAACTTATATTAAAAAAAAAAAAAAGCAAACCTGTGAAAATATAGTTACAGAAGAGATGAATCAATTAAACAAAATGACCAAAACTGAGACTCCACCAAATTTCATGTACAGAGTACTCAGTGTGGGAAAACACACTGTGGTTCCATTTGATAAACAGTCTTGGAAAAGGGCACAGGGTAATTATTTCCTAGAGTATCTCTCTAAAATTAGAAATGCAAGAAAGGGATAACATTGTCCTCCCATTTTCTTTTAAGTTCTAACACATTCTAAACATGTGATCTTAGCAAAGCTTTGCTTTCACAAGGTTTAGGTAGTGTATGCATGGATGGGAGCCCTACAGGGATGGCTTCTGTCAGAAGCTGCCAGAAGCTTCACCCAGGGCCAAGATGGACCCAATGCTGGCTAAGGCGCAGCCTTATCCATCTGAGCCTTAGCCATCACACCATCTGTGATGGTGGTAGTGCTTTTGGGATAATGTGGTTAAAGTGAAAAAACCCACCCTGTACAACAGCAATTGCACTGAAGAGAAGAGTGAGAATATGTAAGAGAAACAGCCCTGCAGATGCCAAGGTCAGTAGAAGGAGGAGGGGAGGTGCTCCATTTGCTAAATTAGTCTCCTACAAAGCCTGTGTTGCAGACCATGGTGAAAAGGCTGTGCCCCAGCAGCTCACCAAGGTCCATGGCAGACCAGAGATCCATCTCTAGACTGTGGAGGACCCAATGCTGGAGTGGGTAGATGTGCAAAGGGGGATTGGGGCACTGTGGAAAGCCTGAACTGGAGCAGGTTCCTGTGGCCCTGTGGAGAGATGAGCCCATGCTAGACCAGGTTTGCTGGTAGGACTTGTGACCCCCTAGGGGAGCCACACTGGAGCAGCCTGTTCCTGAAGGACTGCACTCTGTAGAAAGGACTGACACTGGAGCAATTTGTCAAGAACTGCAGGTCATGGGAAAGACTCATCTTGGAGAATTTCATGGAGGTCTGTCTCCCATGGGAGGGACTCCATATTAGAAATAGAGAAGAGTGTGAGGACTCCTCCTCCTGAGAAGAAAGGAGCAGCAGAGACAACACGATGAACGGATGACAGCCCCCATTTCATGTCTCCCTGCACTGGCTGGGGGAAGAATTCAAGAATAAAGTTAATCCTGAGAAGAAGGGAGGGGTAGGGGAGAAGGTGTTTTTAAGACTTAGTTTCACTTCTTATTACCCTATTCTGATTTGATTGGTAAGGAACTAAAATAATTTCCCTAAGACTCTTTTACCCTGATGGCAATTGCTGCATGATGTCTCCCCATCCTTAACTCATGAGCCTTTCATTGAATCTTCTGTCCCCAGTCCAGTTGAAAAGGAAGTGATACATTGGCTTTGGTTAGCACCTAGTGTCCTGCCAGAGTCAATCCACCTGAACAGGCAACATGCAGGCTAGATTTCATTAATAAAACTATCTATGTATGTAACACCTCACTCCTAAGTAACTTTAAAACAGATCATAAAACTTAAAAGTGACATCAAACAGCAATGACTTAAAAAAAAAAAAAATCTTAGTTTTATTCCAGCACAGTGATAAAGCATAACAGGAAGAAGCTTATCTAGGGCTAATACTTTACTCAGCTTGTTAGTTTTCAGTTCTGACTTCGCCTGTGCAAGTTAATTTGATCCACAAGTGCAAACAGTGATAGCAGATAAGCGTAGATGATTTATCTTGTAAAGATCTATGCTGCTGATTGAACTTCTTTGCTTATAGGAAGTGAAATAGGAAATAACTATGTATTACATTTGATGTGTTGGCCTATTAATACTTTTCAGCACATTTTGTGGTAGCAAATTAGTGGGAAGCAAAGTTGTGGTAAAATTACTTACATGCTTAAAGATTCTCAAAAGCTTCACTTTCTGTTGCTCATTACATTCTTTAGTGAAAATTAATATATAGCACCTGAAAATGGATTGCTTATCATACATAAGTATACTTCAAAAAGCCTCAGCTTGGCAGAACTACTACTGATTGTCAACAAGAAATATTAGTAGAGCAGGTTATCAAAATAGGCTCTAAATTTGAAGATTCTTCTTCACTGGAAGTTATTTCCACATGATACCAGAATTTCAGTGTTTTCTGGTTAAGAAAAAAAAAATTAAGACTAGTCACTTCAGTTATTTTGTCTGGTCCTGATTTTATTCTGGGTGTCTCCTGACCAACTGATGGTTGTTGTTACAAGGGCATGTAGGGATAGGGCAAGGGGTAATGATTTGAAACCAAAGGAAAATCAATTAGATGAGATATAAGAAAGAGGGGGTTTTATTTTATTTTATTTTATTTTTTATATTGAGAGTGTGAAACACTGGAATAGAGTGCCTGGAGAAGTAGTGGATGACTTCTCATTGGAAATGTTGAATCTCAGCTTGGGTGGGGCTCTGAGTCAACTGATCTAGTTGAAGACAACCCTTCTCATTGTGAGGTTAGACTAGATGTCCTTTAAATGTCCCTTCCAACCCAAACTATTCTGTCTTTTAAAAGAAGTTATGGAACTTGCAAGAGTACAACACTCTAGCAGTTTCAAGATGAGCAATAGAAGTAAAAAGGCAAGAACAATTGATTTCCTTTTGTTATACACATATTATTTTCTACTAAATGCCTATATAATGTTTACCCTTTCATACTTTATAAATAACTCAGCAAAATTGTTTCTAAGTAAAGTCTCAATAAAAATATCATTACAAATTTCTGGTACATCTGATGGAAAGAGTTCATAATTTATATTTAGGGCTACAATTTAATGTTGAAGTAATGTAGTGTTGAAATAGCAGCAACATAATTTAGAAGAATTTAAAAAGAAATTGAATTAAGAATAAATTAAGAATTTTCCTTTTTTAATGAAAGAAAAAAATTGCTTCTAGTCTGATATTTCAATATAAAAAAACTAAAAGGAATTAAATTGAAAAGATCTGCTCTTCAGTGTAACCTGAGTATAAGGAGAGGTCCTGCCAAATCTTTTATTAACTGCATAGAGGTGTGAGGCTGCTGTGGAGTCTAGATTTGCCCACAAATGCACTGATTAGAAAGACTTGTATAGGTGGCTACAAAGAAAGCACAGACGACTGGCAGCAATTAGCACAGCATGATTTTTCAGTTTACCACTTTCAAACCCCAAAATATGACTTTGAATAAATCATACTAATCAACATATTCCTATAAAAGAAATCAAGTAATTTCTACATATATTTCTGATGAAAAATGCAAAAGGTCCAACATACAAATAAAAATTATGAACACTTATAGTTTAAGGGAAATATATTTCTTGATGAGTCTTTCATATGCCCAGGTTTTGCAAATTTCCCTCCTCAGATATAACTAGAAAACAAATGGGGTTTTGTTCAGAAGAAGTTGACAAATACTGCAGTGAGGTGTACAAGAAGCATATGTATCTTCCAGCATCATGTTGGGAAGGCTGCAAGATGAGATGCTGCTTTGTGTTCTTAGAATGTGAGTAATATTAATAAGTACAGCATTAGAAACAGCCTTTTCTTCCCTCCTCTCTTCTATCCTAAGAATAACTTCTTCCACAAGAATACCCCTGCTCTACAGAAGGGATTGTAACAGCAGCGTGATATAACTAGTGTGTCATCTGACCATACCTGAAGCAAGAAAGATGTCTAAATTAGTACTACAAACACTGCCTATTCCACTTTGAAAAAAAAAAAAACAAACAACAAAAACAAAACAAAAACCAAACAAAAAAACCCCAAAAAACCAAAAACAGTTATTCACAGTAAATGAGCATTCATAATTTTCCTTTCTGATCTAAAAGTAGTTATTCCTTTTACTAGGATAGCATTACTGCTGGCACTCAACATTCAAACAGACTGCCACAAAAACCTTAATCACTCTAAGAACAGTTACTGAGTTAAAAAGTAGTGGTTTACTCACTTTTATATGAAACACTATTTCTCTGTCTTTAGGGCTGCCATTCTCAATAACGAAAACATATTTTATCTTCAGCACTTAAGTGACAAAATTTGGCAAGATGGAAGCATCTATGTTATTAATAAAAAGATTTTTTTTAATTAAGTTTAAATATCTGGACTTCATCTGCATCTATTTCAGAAGGAAGCTATAATAATTAAGTCTTTGAATCATCAAATTCTAAATAACATCCGAAGAAAGATGTGTTTCTGATTTTTTCCTGTAGTCCAAAATGAAGATGAACATCAGCAGCATACAGATGCTGAAAATTAGTGTCTTGGTACTACTTATAGGTCAACAGCAGTTAAAGAGGCCATAGAAAGCAAGAACATATTTAAGATCTTTCTATACATTCCTGTGATTATCTTGATTAGGACAGTTGTCCTTACCCAGGATTAAATGTAAGTTGGAACCCAGAACACATTTATGTGTAGAAAGTCAAGCATCTGCCTGTTTTTTTTTTTGTTTTGGATAGGATCAGTGTAATTTTGGTTGGTTTGGTTTGCAAGAATCTTCTTGCAAACTTTTAGTCTATTTTTTGTTATCCTACATTTTATTGTAAGAAAAATTAATCACAGCTTCAAAACAAACACTATTAATCACCTAAGACTATAATAAACAACATGAGAGAGTATAAAAAAGAGATACATATCTACTGCCAACAGTATTACTGAAGAGCATTGGGGGAAAAAAAAAGCATTGGTCTGGGCAGAGTGTCAGGCAGATGTCTTGAATTAAAGTTGTGGTGCAAATCACTTCCAGTTATGACAGCAGGAACAGTATTTGTGGATGTACTCGCATGTCACAAATAGGCTGCATGAACTAGGAGAGGTTGTAAAAGAGAGCTGTTATTCATCTAAAGACCCTATTTTATTTTTACGATTTAAAATACCTTCTTATTAAAAGTACAATGCACAATTTTTCTGTACAGTTTTTAAGCCATACTTGCTAATATTTCAAAGTTTACCTGTCAGCAATGATCTAAACAGATGAGATAAAGGACACATCTGAGAATCAAGATTGTCACAAATGTCACATCCCTAAGATAACCCACACTTCTTGTAATACATCTATTCTAAAAAACTTTTCCACATAATTCCTCAGTAATGAGGAGCCCATTGGTCAATGAAGCTATTCTAACTCTACCCTTGAGAGCCCTAAATTTAACATATGCAAGGGTTAGCCTGAAAAGTGTATCCATCTCACAGGAAAGATTACTACTGAATTGACTGAATTTTATTTTGAATGGTTATGTTCAATGGCAACACATCACTGAGGAACCTTAGTCCAGTTTAAACTTTGTTTTTCATATCGTGACTAAAGCTATGGCCATGTTGTAGTACAACTTTTTTTACAGAAATGGAATAGGACACTGCTTATTACCTGTGCTCAGGGACTGAAGTGTCTTCATCATTTCTAGAGAAATACTAAGGCTGATGTCTATACATTAAAATATATTTACTCTCTCTCTTAACACTTTCTTTTAAAGTTTAACTTCTTCACATTTTTCAACAATTTAGGAAACTGCTTAGCACAATTTTGTACTGCTTCAGATTATCCTCTCTCTAATGTATTCTGCTTAATCTAATTTTTCTTTCCCTTCTTAGTGACTTTCCATCATACTTAAGTACAGGAATGCCCAGCAGAAATGAAAGGATGAACTTTCCCAATATCCAAGATCCTGTCATAGATAAGCCAAAGAAATACATTCTGTACTGTTTAACTTGACCTAAGTTGATGGCTAGCATTTCTTTCGAATGAGAAGAAAAGGGCAGAGCAAAACAGACACAGAATAAAAACCATTCTGTGGAAACTTCATTCATTAATGCAATTCAGACAGATAATGTGAGCAGCTACAAGGCTCATTTTAAAAATATAAATTATTAGTAACTTAATCTCTCACTCAAGTATCTGTGACAATTAAATGAAGATGGGAATAATATATAGAAATTCTGTGTGTGGAAGGGGAAACTAAAGCAAATCAACCACATTTATGTATGAAAATATCTCTAAGTAAGGATCCCTTCACTCTTACAGCAGCATCTTTGCATGTAATCTAAGAAAATAGTTTTGTCTTACAGTGCAAGCATCCAGTCAGAAGCTGTTCTTTGGTGAGGCTTTTCCATTCCTTGTTCTGTTAAACCTCCTCTCCATCCATCACCTAGGTTTGAGAGACAACATTTCCTAAACCAACAGGAGTTCTGTTCTCTACCCCTTTTAATTTAGATGTGCAGACTCAGCTTTAATAATCACTAAAAACTGTGCTGTTGTTAATGAAAAACATGCTTAAAAATATGAATTTGCAAGAAGAAATATGCAGGCCAATTTAGATATCAAATTAGAAACAGAAACTGTCTATAAACTAATATAATATTACCTCAAGTGTACTTAGATTACTGATAAATTTAGTTTTATATATGGGTGGTGCCTACTATCAGCCTATCACAGTAATAAGCCTTGAATCTCTTAGAGTCTTGAGTTCTACTGTTCTACAAACAGTAGAACAGTAGAACTGTCTTAATCAACAGTAGAACTGTCTTAACCAAGCAGCACTTTGTCTTGTATTTGAAGTTTAAGTTATAGGTAAAGTTTTTCAGGTAATGTAGTCTTGAAAAATGTTAGTAATTACTCACAAAAAGTCTTACAGAAATATTTAAGGAGATTTGTAATCATATCTGTAAAGCTAGAGATTTTTATCTAGAAAGATCAAAGGATCTGTATAAAATGGTTGCTTGTGATATATCCTTAAAGACTAAGAAATATTCAATATACAGCTCCTATATTGAACTTTCCTGCTCAATTGTTTGTTTTTCTTTTATATGCTTACCCTCCAGGAGAGCTTTTGCCACAGAAAGGTGGGAAAAAATGAAAAAAAAAATTTAAACCAAAAACCCCCAACATGATCCTTTTATGGTATTTTGATATATTATTGTATTGTTGTGGAGGGATAGAATGTAAGAAAATAAAGATAGTGCAGAAGGTAGTCTCACACCTGAGGAGTTGCAGCTGTACTAA
>JAYDZK010000113.1:96459143-96472621 GCA_034509185.1 Euphonia xanthogaster
TTAATTATATAGCTACATTCTGGCAGAGATGTTCATGGGTGTTTTCATGTAGTTAGAAACAAATTGTGTTTCAAATTGACTGTACGTGGCTCCCACATGGGAAAAGACTAAATCAGCTCCTATATCAGTTATATCAACAATTTTTATGGTTAAGTTAAGAGAGCTCTGATTGGAGATGACCAGTGAAGCTGAGACAATGGTACAGGCACTTTGACTTAAGAATAACCTGTTTTAAATGGAGGATATCAAGGAAATTTTGATAAAGAGTTAAGTAACTTGATAAATTATTTATCCATAATTACATTTACCAGACTTAAAAATTAGTCACAAACAATGTTTTTCTATTCTGTGGAACATATTGTACTTTATCCACTGTGAGTCAGACAAAGGTATCAAAACTCACTGTTACTGTACGATCATATAAAACATTTGTGCTGTCAAAATAAGCTTAAAAATCAAATATAATAAAAAAGCCAGAAATATTGCCAAGTTCATTTCCAGAAATGAGCACTGTGAGGAGACATTGAAGTGTGAAGATTACAAGTTGTTTGCGGAATTACACCCAGCCTGAATCTGCCATGAGACTGGGACAATATTTTTTTTTTCCAATTCAGTTCATATTGGATATTTTAAAGCAAATTAATATAAACCAAAACTGTATTACAGAAATCAACTTACTTGTATACAGGAATTTAAAAATATATTCTTGGTCACCTTTGACAATTACCTTTCATTTATCACACCTTGATACTCGGTCATGACTTCATATCTGCATTCAGGGACATGAAATTCCAAGCTAGACTTTGAATAGATTATACTCTTATGATGAATCCAGTGTCTTAAAAATTTATACTGTGTTCTTTTGCCCTTTTTTTTTCCCCCTCTCTGACTTTGATTTTTTGTTTCACTGCCTTCTTGGCTTCTCTACCAGTACTTTTCTCACAGTAACTTTTCTTATTAGTAGCTGTGTGACTCTGCTGCAGAGTTCAGCTGTCCCTGGTTTGTACAGCCCTTCTGCCTGACCTTGGCTCTGGTTCACTGAGAAAATTCTTGTTGAGGTGTGAGAAAGCAGGCGAGCTAAAACAAACAAGATATGGAAAGTAAAAACAGATGGAAATGCAACTGTTGGACCAGCAACAGCTAACAGCTCCAGGACTCTAAAGGACTGAGTAAAACTGTAAAGTAAAGTAAGAGAAGTAAAAAAAAAGGGAAGTAAAACCTTCCCTTCCTGCCAGCTCCAGGGAACTGGAAGACAGTAACCCAGCAGCAGCAACAGAAGCAGCAGCAGGACAGGTCAGCCCATTTGGAGAAGCTTGGCCCTTCCCCAAAAAACAGTTTATCTGGTCCAAGAGGACTCAGCTGTTAGCAGAGAAGTTGCAAACACCTAACCTAATAGTTTACTACTTCTAGCCTGCTGTCACATGTATTCTCCAACAAAAAATCCCTTCATACCCCTCAGCTGTATCTTGCTGGAGTCTCAGGGGGAAAGCTGCCCAACTGAAGTGATGAAAGAGGGTTTTACAGTATCTAAGAGAGAATGCTATTGTTCAGCTAGCAAAACTTTTTCCTGTCCTATGAGAAATTAAGCTAAAAAGCAATTTTTAATTGGGCATTAGAAATACTAGAAATTCTGGAAATTTCTAACAATCAAATGTAAAAATATAGAGCAGTAATTTAGAAAGGATAAAATGAGAGCACTTAATGTCTTTTTGTAGCCATCTCAAAATTCTAAGTTGGTGACTGAAAAATTAAAGATATTTTATAAGTATTCAAGGTAATATAATTTTTAGAATTTAAGCCCCCTTTTCTCTGCACCCATGATATATTAATTGAAGACAAAACTTTTGCATCAACAGTTCTGTTGCTGGCATGCATTCTCAGTGAAAAAAAAAATTGCTGAAATACATTTCTATTTAGTTGGATTTGGTATGGGTGTTCTATCAAAATAAAGACAACTAAGGCATGCTATTCATAGAACACCGAAGTTTTTAAAAGCCACCTAACAACACTATGGAATAATCCACACAGAAACTAATTTTCAGTTACTGGCACCTATGTTCTCGATGTAAGTAGCTAATAAAAGTATATCTAAAATCGGCATGAAGTGATTCATACCCTTCTGACGCAATCCTGTTAAGAAATTCCAGCAGGTAGGTGGAAACATAAGATTCTCAGAGTATCTAAATTCTTGCAAATTAATGTTAGCACACTGTTTCCCTCTCTTGAAACTAAGACCATAAAACACAATGACTGTGACTTCTCACACGGAAAGTTTCTGGCATAGGAGGTTATTAAAGTCTGTCCTTTAAATCCCACTCCAGATTTTCTGTAGGGCACCCATCTCTCACATTTTCCTTGATGTTCATGAATATTTCAAATTCATCCATATTATATTGTGAGGTTTAATGATAAAACTATACTTATAAAGACAGATGTTATTACAAATACAAAAAAAAGCAAAAAACCAAAGTCAAACTGTACTTTATAAACAGTGGTATCATGGGATAAAAGAATGACAGAAATTACAAAAATCTTTTTTTTCATATAATGTGTCAATTTTCCCACATTCCCCTTTAACTATGTAAACACTTAAACTCCTTAATACTGGTTTTCAGATTGATATTGGTCTAATGCATGAAGTATCTATAGATCATATATAATACTGCTTTATTTAACTCAAAGCCAATGTAAATTTTCTCATAGTGCCATTTTTAATTAGATGTTTGCCTTATATGTTCATATTCTTCAGAGCTAATGTTCTGAATAGCATAAATTTTCTCTCGTGAGATTTCTCAGTGGAAGGGATTAGAGCAGCCTTCATAAATATTAGACCCCATAACAACCTTATGATAATAATATTTTCTGTAGCTTTGCAGATGAAGTAAATGCACATAATCTATGTCACACATGAAGTAAATGACAGATGATATGGTATTCAGACTCCTGGACGCTGTCAGATTAGAATCTTTTAAAAATCTGGAGAAACCCAAATCTCAGATATAGGAGAAAAGAGAGTGCCAAAACAAGCAAATAAATTTGAAAGACTGTAGTAAAAATGCTGGGAGGGTCTTCTTATTCTTGAAATTCAATCAAGACTGTATGATTGCCTGCCAGAACATAATGTTTTCAGGTCAATATAAGCAGAATAATTTCTCACATGAACAGAAGAATCATAACCGGATAACAGCAACCCTCAAAAATATTTTGAGCAGCTATCTCCTTTACTCCCATGTTATGTTAGCTCTTCCAGTTTCTGCTGCTCCTAATAATCACAAGATGCCGACGTGTACAACTAGTTTCTGCCAATCCAAGCAAACCATAGAAAGCATGCTGTAATTTACAGTCCCAAGATGTTGACAGACTCGTTCACCAGCCAACAAAACATTACTTTCTTTTGCAGCTTCAAAGCCTGGAAGGAGGACATGGAGTTCTGTGAAAATCAGTGGGATGCTGGAAAGCTAAGGCATAAGCTACGCTGTTCATTACAAAGATGCTGGCCATCATTCTGGAGTGGATATCACAGATCTAACCTCAACAAAACATCTGGCAACAGGGCTGTTTTCTACACAGGCTGTAAAAAAATAGGCTGAGAAAGCTTTTCTTAGGGGCCTCAGCCTAGTGTCCAGCTGTGTTGTCATTTTTGTGCACTACCAGATATGTAAACCAGTAATATTTTATTCATGTCTATGGTCTAATTCTGTATCTTGTGCAGGTGTTTTTCTGATGAGTATGTTACTTTTGAAATGTTGGTAATTTGAGACAGCATTTAGAAAATTCTTCTGTCATTTTTTGTCAACTCATGAGGTTGGAAACCTAAAAATCTCTCTAGATTGCTGTTGAAACTCTTGTCTAGCAAATGCTGAATTTTTGCATGTTTAGTTGTGTATCAAACCCC
The DNA here is from genome assembly GCA_034509185.1 of Euphonia xanthogaster. Classification (NCBI taxonomy): domain Eukaryota; kingdom Metazoa; phylum Chordata; class Aves; order Passeriformes; family Fringillidae; genus Euphonia; species Euphonia xanthogaster. Next base: position 96,463,039 of record JAYDZK010000113.1, read on the forward strand.
CAAAGGGATAGATTAATATGTTAATACCTTCAGATAACATCAACGAAAAACAAATCTTACTTTTTGAACCATGGAAAAACATAAACCCTAATTCTAAGCCTCCAACCTCAGGCCAACAGAAGATGACAAAGCTAGGACAGAGCAAAGGCCATCACAGTGCAGCATTGGATGTTTAGTGACAGAAAGTCCATGACACTGTTATGTTTTGTTGGATGTTTGAAATACAGAGAAGGAATTCTGTTGGTTCTGTTGCATCCTTCTATTCACACAGAACAATCCCACTTGCAGCAGCAGGGCTGCTCCCCACCTCCCACTGCCCTGCTCAGCCCACCCATGGGTCCAAGGAGGTGCCCAGTGCTGGGGCAGTGGAACAGACACTGGCTGACATGCCCTGCCCTGACAGACCCCTTCAAGGAGCTCCCCCTGCCCTACCAGCCCCCAGGGCCACCAGCCCTCACAGTGGCCTGAGGGTCTCTCCCTTGGTGTTTCACAGTCTCAGAGGCTCGGGCTGTTGCTGGATGCTCTGGCAGCACATTGTTCAGCTCTCCAGCCCATCTGCAACCAGGGAAGGATGTCCTGCAGGTAGGATGGTGAATGGGACATGGTTAAGCTCTGCATAACATAATGCAGTGACTGTCTTTTAAAAGAGGACAACCCTTCTCAAGAGGAAAGTATACAGAGAGATATAATACAGAAAATCAAAATAGTTACCAGCCCAAGAGGCTGTTTTTCTCTAATACAGTGTCTGTTTTTTATCACAGTTATTACATTAGCGCCCCACAATCTACTTGCATCCTGTTGGCTCTACAAATAGAGCTCTGCAGATGTTTGCCATTATCCACAATTTAGAAACTATTTCACCAAACACAAAAAGAACCCTGGGAATTAATCACCCTCTTTGTCGAAGGGCCCTTGAAGAAGCAAAAATGTCAGAACCATTGCAAAGAAATAAAAATGTGTTTAGATGTCCATCTAAAACAATACAATATTGTTTTTATTAAAACAAAAAATTATTTTTCTTTTCTTTCTGTTCTTTACCACGCAAACATATTACAGCCCATGCTACAGTATGCATATTAACCCTGTCCATCAGAATGAGAAAGAAACCACATAGGTATTTGGTGTAGACCTAGAGTCACAAATTAACCTATTCAATTCAGGAAGGGTGGTAGTCATCATATGCATAGTGGCACATAAACTTGCATGAATTAAGTGGGTTTATTCTTGTGTGGTTGATGAGATCTACAGGAAATAAAATTACAGTGGTCAGTATTATGAAGTTATTTTTACTCACATTTAATCTGATGAGGAACCTTACCCTGAAACTTCAAAATCATTTTCCATTTTAACCATAGAAAATTTTAACTGTGGAGTTGCCAAAAAAAGACTAAGGAAGCTACAGAGCAACTGTAATTACATTTTGTTCTACTTCTTCTTGCAGGTGCTGCATAGTGTCTCATGGACAATATTTTCTGCATATGTGAGGGAAAAAAACCACATTTTTCACAGTATTAGGATAACAACAAATAGCAAATTATTTAAACAAAAGAAAATTGACCCTTTTTTCCTTTGCTTTTAGTTACAGTTGTTTCCTTCAGTTCATTTATCCTTTACATACCTGGAAAATTGTATCTATGCACTCTCCAGTTTACATCCTGAGCATACAGTTAATTTTGAATAGTAACTGACTCCTTTGGCTGGTAGGATCAAATAAAATTAAAACCCAGGTTCTAATACAAGTGTTTGTTTATTACATTCTATGTCAACAGCTCAGATATTTATGTAGATTTGCTTACTGGAGACTAATTATGAAATTAAACTGAGCACATAAAATACTTCAAAACTGTTAAAGGTATATTTTAAGCAAATTGATTAATATGGAAAGCTATTAAGATATCTCATTATTCACCCTATATTGATGCAATATTTATGAAATAAATAACAAGCATCTACTAGCTTCATAGGAACTAAAGCTGTCTTCTTGATTGAGCAGGCATAAGCAATTTTTTTCAACTCAAAATTATATAAAATAACAATATTATTAGCTGGACTCTGCACAAGCAAAATGTCCGTGTTCCAGCATCGGTCCAATAAGAATGAAGTCATATATAGCAAAATGCAGTATTTCAAACTAGAAAATATAGTTTTCATACTTTGAACATGTTTGTCACTAATTTTGAGATAGAATATAGGTAAGCTCTGAACATATGCTGTGACTATTTTGAAGACAGTGTAGTCATCACAGAAGAAAAAGCCTTTGGTATAATTTTTGTAGATTTTTGTACATTTGGTTTATTTTTTGTAGACTTTGTAGAAAGATTGTGTCTTCCCTGTAAGATACCCCGGGCTCCTACTACCAATACAGTGTATTTTCCAAAGATAGAGCCAAATGGTTACTTCTTACACTTAGTGATTTTGCACCCCAGGTGCTAGTTCTGGCTTTTGACATGGTTTTCTTCCAGGGCTCTGGGTTATCTCAAAGCTGTAGTGCATAGACACCTGATTGTTTTTCTTACGTGCCTCAGACTTCCCATCTCCAAATCAGAAAAATGTTTTAAGATTTTCTAAACGTTTTTCTTTATGGGATCTACATACTTCTATCTTTATAGGAACAAGGAGGAAAGCAAGAGACTTGAAAATCTGAAATATTCCCTGCAAATACAGAATTGGGTAAACACATAAAATTTATCATCAGAGAGCAGCTCTGTTTTGATTAATGAAAATCTTACATGGAAGTCGTAAAACAAAGAAATATGGTCTTCAGCATGTTCAGACAATTTGTGCAGAGAGAATTCCTGTTCTGTAAAGGCTATTCCTCAAGAGTACCTTTTTCTGACTGCATTACCGTATGTCAGCTGACTAGAACATGGTTTCTCCCAGAAGTCTTTGATGGCCGTCTCAGTCCCTTGAAAGGCACTAGTCCCTCTCCACCAAACTCATTTGTCCCTAGGCCACGACTGGAGTTCTTATGTAACCTGCAGTGCACCATAAGCAATGTGTTTGCTTCTTGGCCTCATGAGCAGCTGTGACACATCTGCTCTGGTGTGACTGGTGAGCAGCACCATCAGACACAGGACACTGCCTGGGGAGGCAGCAGTTGGCACAGAAGGGTGCACTGAAAGGAGGGGACAGATGCTCTGCTGAGAAGAGCCTTCCTGTGCTCAGCAGTGGTGGTGACATCCCACAGGGCATAGTTCCCAAACTCCACTGGAGGAACTGATCTTGCACAGCAGAGGCCTTGACCCAGAGTGAGCTCCAGCTCTGCAGGGATTTGTCTCCAGAGATGCTTGGGGCTTGTGGCTGAGACTGGGACAATGTGAGCTGGGCTCCTTGCCTGCCTGCTCTTGTGACCAAGCAAAGTGTCTGCAGGAGGAGGTCACCAGACTGTGCAGCATCAGAGATAATGAGAAATAGTTTGGTGTAAGGTCATGTGAAAAGAGAGCATCTTTTCACTAAGATCATCATCTGATCAAAAACCTTTTCAATACATTGGTGACTCTTTACTCAATAATGAGTAAAAGGGGAAACCAAAAACAAGAGCCCACAGAGACACAAACCTGGCCACAGGAAGGGTCAATAGAGAAAGTGCCATGGACCAGCCTGGGACAGAGAATCTTGTCTGTCTTGGCACACTGGGGTGCTCCTCAGTAGCCAGGCATGAGGAGGAGCCCCTGTGCCAGGAGCTGGTAGACATGATGGTCATTTATAACATCCCGTAACACCTCGATTATCTCCACCTCCAGCTACTTAACAGTAATGAAGGGGATGCAGGTAGACTATGTGCTTATCAAGTGTGAAAATGGAGCCTCCCATGAAGACAGAGGCTGGAATCTGGTTACTTCTGGCACTCAGAGGATGGGTCCTGCTCCACTTTTAGATTTCCAACTTTGTGACACACAAGTGCCAGCATTTACACGACATCACCCAACCAGACAGTCATCAGGATATCAGAGAAAAACTGTGTAACACTGTTATCAGCAGGGAACCTTTGCATGTCAAAGACAGATATAACTGGAAAGTCTGAAAGGGGAAAGATAACTCTACCAGTGCTAAGAAACAATTAAACATTTTTTTTAAACTGAAAAAACCTAATGAGAAAGTGTTTTCTAATTTAACTTTACATTCAGTGTGGATTCAGAGTGTATGAAGCATGTAAGTCATTCATTTCTTAGCATGGGCAGACATTCCCTTATTGAGTGACAGTAACAGAAGCTTGCTCAGGCCCTGGATTCTGCACAGTTCCATCAATTAAAGAAGAATTTGACAAACAATGTGACATGAATTCCAAAAGGATTATTTCTTTGTCTGCAATCATCATTATCAGTCAAAAAAAGCAATACTGTTGGGTTCTGTTGAACTGTTCTGTTAGCCCCTCAGTTTATAAGGGTTTAGCTTTGGTTCTCTCCACCCTCTTCCACACTGCCTATCATCCCTACTCCTCCCAAATCCCCATGACAACCATTGTATCTCACCTTTAGTCCCTCCCTGGTACTCTGTCCGTCACTCAGTGCTTCCTCCCTTCCCTCTAGAAACTTCTAGCCAGAGCCTTGAGTCACTGCCTCAGGGGCCGGGGCCTCTCCCTTAATGTATCCTTATTGGTTTATTCCCAATGTCATTCTTTTGTACCCCACTCCCCTCTGGGCTCCTATTTGCCCAGAGGCTGACCCCTCCCCTGTCTCCTGTGCCCTTTATAAGTTGCTGTAACTCTGTAATCCTGGTCTTTGGCTGTTGGTTCCCCTGGGACCTAATAAACCTGGTTGCACCCTCAGCTGAAATCCACTCTCTTCTTCTGCTGTTTGTTGCCACAAGTCACGTCCATCCACAAGGGACTGCTGCTGTCATAGAACAGGGCAGTCACCTTAGGCGCTGTTCGGGGTCGCACAACCCAGGATAGTGCCCCGCAGTGATAGCGGTGCTGGACGCTAGCTGGACATCCTAGAGGGTCAAAGCTTCTCTCCAGCTCTCTTGCCGCATCACAATACTTACAAATACATGCATTCAGTTTTCTAGGCCAGGTCTAAAAATCATCAAGATGTACAAGTAATCTTTGTTTAAATCACTCAGGTCCTCAGGAATTCACTAATTACTTTGTCCCATGTGCAATTTAAAGTTTTTGTCCGTGTACTGACTCAAGCTGCAAGGTTTTTGTTTGCCGGGTAAATCTTCTGCACACCAAGGATACTACTAGTTTTATCTGATCACACTATTACTAATGTGCTTTGACTTAAGTTACACCAGCAACTATGTTAACTAACAAAAAGCATATTTTCTTTTGCTTTCTTGTTCTTGCCTTCTATACACTGAATATTTTTTGCTATAAAAAGATGTGGCCAAGTTAGGAAGAAAACGCTGTTGAATAAATCTTTATATTTTCTCTGTATCTCCCAAAAATACAATTAATATGTTCTGGTTCTCACAGTGATAGGAAAGCATTCTGGCAGCCAGTAGAAGGGTGAAAATTAAAGTATAGTACTGCTAAATAAAATCTTGCAGAAGACAGCTCCCTAGAGTTTCATACATTTCTTTGCATTAATTATTCTCTCAGGGTTTCAAATTATAACAAAACAGTGTGGCAACATACTTAAAAACACTGTAGTAAGCATAACAGAAATTCAGATGTGAAAACCACTTCTCAACTGAAGTGTAAATGTAAGCATTGCAAAAAATGACTTCAAAGTGTCTGTAAACTTTTCTTAAAAAAAAAAAAACCTGCATTAATTAAATTACATCATGGGCACAGGCCTGATAACTGTTGAAAGCCAAAAAAAATACCCCACAAGGATAATTACCAATAAAACTACAACAGCAATTTTGTTTCACTAAAGTAAAAGCTGTAAAAGCGCATTCTACATTTGGGTAAGAATGTTCCTATATTATTTGTATTCCTTGAAACGAATAGTAATTTGTTTTAGCAGCAAAAAATCAGTTTGACTCCCATCAACACCACAATGACTAAAATATAGATACCTAGCATTTGAAACTTTGCAGAACATGCCTATGAGGAAAGAGTGAATGGAAGGGGCTATTTTTACCTAAAATCTAAACCTAGCTGCTGGTTAGGAATGCCATGGCTGGACCACAGCACATGTCCACCCAAGTGCAGCCGCTTTCGGCCGTGCCCAGCTGCATTACAAGAAGGTCATGAATCTGCTGGAGCTGTGCAAGCAGGGCCCTGCTGTGGGTGGGTGTCAGGACTGCTGTGACAGGGCAGCTACAGTCATGGAAAGTGGGAGAAGCTGCTCTAACACCAGAGGCATTGCCCCAGGACCTGATCAACACTGCCTGCCTGACAGTCTGGGAGAGGTGTGAGAAGAGATCTAACATCAGCATCCCATGTAATTACCTATTATATTGTGTAATTACCTGTAATTGCCTATTACTTAGAAAATCCTGTATGCAAGAAGTATTATTACAACTTTTCTACAGCAGAATAATCCTGTTCTTGCCAGTGTTTCTACTGTAGAAAGCTTTTCCTTAATGTAGTAACACGCTGATGGGGACATGAGACTCGTTCTGACATAAATTTTGGTCATAATTTCAATCTCTCAGAACAGACAAATAAGAAGCAAAACACAAACTGAATGCTCAAAGCATGAAACCCAAACACCCATTATTCTAAAAATAAATTTTGGAAAAAATATATTTTTACAGCACTTGGCCAACAATATGCTCAAATTTCCCTTATAGCCCTGATAGGAAAGACTCAAGAGAAAAAAACATGATTAGCCATGAGAATCAATACCTATTGCAAGCTGGATTATGTGTAAGTCTAATTTTCAAATTACATAGTCTCATAATGTAGGGGAATCTAAATAAGTGATATATTATAAATGATAAAGCAAACTTTAAAACAAATCCAGCAAAAAAAAGGAAAACACTATTTTTGTAAATACCACCCAAAGACCACCAGGTGTCTCTGTAATAAAAGGAATGTATACAGAAATACATGAAAAAAGAATGTTTAAAAAAAAAGTTTTAAAAGGAATTCAATCTTCAACATATACACACACACAAACTCAGGCAAAAAAAAACAACAACAAAAAAAAAACCCAAAAAAAAGAAAACAAACAAAACAAAAAAACCAAAAAAAAACCAAAAACAAAAACAAAAACAAACAAAAAAAAACCCAAAAAAACAAAACAACTCCAAAAAACCCATAATCAAAAAAACCCCTCTAGTGATCAGTCCAAGCTGTTTTAAAAACTGGGGTTATACAAAATGTGAAGTGTTAATGCAAGACCAGGCAAACCCTACTGCCAGTGTCAGCAGTATAAATGTTTTCAAAATTATGCTTTTAATTCAGATTATACTTCATGATGTGCCTTGCAAAAACTGAAAGGAATCTTATGCAAAGCACATAAAAAAAATCCCCAAAGTGTACCAGATAACGTGCAAATATCTGTTCTGCTAATTAGACATGAATTTATCTCACTACAAGTTTATCATCGCTTTGAATTTAATTATGATTTATGACAAATGTGTCACTGGTTAGTTCATTTTATGGCACAGACTTAGGTACTGATAAAGTTGTACAAACCCATTATCATAGATAAAGTCATTAGGAGAAGATACTACCTATCAGTATAGCTTATTGTACTGAAAAAAAACCTACTGTTATAAGCACTTATAGCAGCACAAATTTGCATATTTCTGTCAAAATATTGAATACCAAATGATGCAATTACTGATAACCTTGTTTATGACAGTATTGGTATTTACAAAGCTATATAAAATGTTTATTTACCTTTAGAAGTTTTTTAAAGCCAGTCATGAACTGTCTGAGTAAGAGAACAGAGATTATACTAATTTAACAGTTACTTGGCTATGCCCATTTTCTCCCATATGGATTTTCTACTAATAGATTGATGGAGTAAATTGTTTTCATTGTCTCAGTCTAGACAGTAGTAAGATTAGGATCAAAAAGTTGCCATTTCTCATTTGGTCATATGTCTGTCAGGCATACAGACACCACTTAGCTAACTGGGGTGTACAGAGGATGAAATGTTGTGGAAAAGAAATTTTCTGCATTCGGTGAATAATTGTCACAATTTATTCAATACAGATGTCTGGAACTTGTTTCCATAGTTTTCCCATCTTTGGAGCTTGAGCGGTGAGGGCGGGGGGGGGAAATTAAATAGTCTTAATATTGCAAAATCTTTCACTAAAATGTGAGAAGGAAAAAAAGCATCTACCATAGCCCAGAGTCAGATATTTTAGAATTCTAATGTGAGCTAAGGCATATACTCTCAGGCCTTGACCTGTTTTTCAGCCTATGACATGGAAGATGGCTTTTGCAAAGGGCTGGACAACTCTGGGGGTTATTTGATGAATCCAACAGGTTATACCCACAGAACATTAAGTGAACAGTACATCTTCACCACACCTGCTATGGCCCGGTGTGGAAGGCAGTGAGTAGCCAAGAGAACATGTATCTACATCCCTGTAAGTACAAGCACATGTGCACGCACACAAAGCAGCTCAAAAATGAAGCAACTTCAGTGTCTGCTGCTTGCAGACATTATTCAAAGAGATAATAGACCCTATCATTAGATGAAAAGGCTTAAACACTTAATTCAGAGGAACTGGATGGTCCCTGGAAAGAATCTATCCTTTTCTGACAAAAGATCTCAAACATCTGCATGTACAGCAGAAGAAAGTAGATCTAGTATAGGGAAAAAGGATAAGAGTTTACAGTACAGGAATCAAAACTGAAATGGTATAGATCACAGAACCACAGAGTAGTTGAGGTTGGGAGGGAGCTCTGGAAATCCTCTGGTCCAAACTCTCTGCTCAGGCAGGACCATTTGGAGATGGTTGTTCAGGACCACATCCATGTGTCTTATGAGTATGTCTGAGGTGGGAGACTGGTGGCCAGCACTCAAGTCAGCCTCACAGTGGAGAAGTGTCTTCTCAAATTCTGAGAGAATCTCCGGTGTGGTGTTTCACTTCATGGCCTTTCCCTTTTGTCCTGTCACTGGGCACCACTGGCAAGAGCCCAACTTTGGTCTATTTGCAGCCCCTTTCAGGTATTTACACACATTAATAAGGTTCCCCTAAGCCTTGTCTCTTCAAGGCTGAACAATCCCAGACCTGCTTTAACTGAAGTTTTTAAACAACCAGGACTACTTGCCCTACCAGGACCTGCAGATCTGCATTGACAGAAAAAACCACCATAGCTGGAGACAGGAAAGACTGTAACAGGTTTGAACGAACGAGGGAATGACACCGACATTAAAGTGAGCAAGTTTCACGCCCGTGCCGAAGGAAGGCTGCTGACACAGCAGCAAGGAAAGAGGTGAGCTCTTCCCAGGGCAGAGAGCCGGCAACAGGACAGGCGGCACACGAGTTCCTGCTGGAGGGAGGGCGAGGCTTGTTCTTCCAAAGAAGCAGAGCACTGATTCAACTGAACAAGAGTCTCCCCGCTGGGGAGATGACAGAGTCAATGCACCCCGCGTTCCGTCACCGTGCCACGCTCGCCTCCCTCTCGCCTCCCTGGGCGCCCTTCGGCAGGGCCAGCACCCCGCACCTCCCGCTGCCGCGGCCGCCGCCGCGCCCGGAGCCCGCCCCGCCGCCCGCGGCTCCG
>JAYDZK010000113.1:96479093-96500897 GCA_034509185.1 Euphonia xanthogaster
TTATGTGGTGTGTCTCTGGAGAGCATCCAGTTTTAGGTTCCTTCTATTACTGCTGGAGGAGTGCCCCTGTTCTTGCTCTTACTCATTTCAGGTAATCGGGCCTGAAATGAGTAAGAGCACAAAGCCTGCTGAAATAACTGAATTCATTGCATCAGTGATCACTGCTCAGCCAATTTCTTCCCGTGTTTCTCTGTAAATGTCTTCTCAAAAAGCCAAATTCAGTGCTTTTAGTGCTTTTTTGTTTGCTGATGCCTTTCGTAATATCGACCTTTTCAGAGAAAACCCCAGACCTTCGTTACTTGGAGAAGTGGTTTGGGTAGACGTGAGAGGATTCTTGAATGCTTAACAGTACTTCCTTTGTGTTTGTGTGTTTCTTTACTGTCAATTCGCCTAAATCTATGTGGAACCAGGAGGATATTTAAAAGAGGAGGTGTAGGAAGGAGTGGGGCCCAAGTGAGATCTACATGTAATAAAATTTTGTAAATACATGTAGTGTTTTTAGTTAATATCGATTAAATCTGATTATTCAGGTTTGTTGTATTTGCCTAAAATGTTATGCAGAATACTTTTCTCAGTGATATTCCAGTTTTTCCTGTGCTTAGATATAGGAGATTTGGTCTTTTGAGATTAAAATGATTTTGTCTCAAAGACCAATTTATTGTATATATCTTTTTCTATAGAACCAAACAAATATGAAATATGACTTCATGTTTCATCTTAAAGATACTTATTTTCTATAGAAAAGTAAGTCTGGAGAATTAGAAGTTTCAAGTTCATGCAACCAGGTAACTTCAAAACTGGGAATACATTTCATGGTTCTCTAACTTTGCCGTCATGTATATAAAATTCTAAATCATATAATTGTATAAAGTCTTATCCTGAAATATTTGTATTTGTCATCCTGTTACTGAAATCTTGTGCTTTATACCTAGAACAGAATTGGTGCTATGTTTTTGTTATATAATTAATTTTTACTTATATAAAAATCACTAAAAGCTGCAAGGATTCCTTTGTGCCCTGGAAAAGATTTTCTTCTCAGATTTGCTACCAGTTTCATAGTGTCTGATAAGTCTTTTAAAATAGTTGTATACTCTCATTTTGAAATGGGAAATTTTACATCTGAATATGAAAACTCAAGTCAACTCTGCTTAATACCATTGCAATCTAAAGATTCTCTGAAATTAATGTTGTTCAGTCTTGAAAATATCAGAAGGAGATGCAGCTTTAATGTGTATGTGTCACTAGGAAGGAACGTGAGTGGTTTGCTCTGCATGGTTTGTGTTTATAAGAGGAATATGAAGTAGTGTGAAAGAGCTAAACTTTGGGAAGCTTGGTGTTAGAGAGCTGGTATCACAGGTGAACATATAAATCATCCAGTAAATGTTACCTCTGGTAGCTCTGTGGAATGAGGATACAGCTCTTGCATCAACAGAGCAGTCACCTGCTGTGGTATCAGTTTAATTTTCAAGGCGTTTAGCCTCAGGAGTCCACTGTGTGTGAGCAGAGTAGAAATACATCACACCTAAGGCTGGCACAATTGCTGTTGTTTGCCTGTACTGTATTCTTCATATCAAGAAGCAGAGGTGATGATGTAAGTAATTTCCATGAAGATGAGAGAATTTTTGTAATCCCCATGGCTGGAATGTTCAGAAAAAGTATTAAAAATTGTCTCTTCTCATTTTCCTAAGCATGCGCAAGAGCTGTACAAGGAGAAATAAACTGTGGACAGATCTAGTGATTGAATGTTCTAATACACATTTTAATGCATTGTAGTTCTGTGTAGTCGAGCTGTAAGAGAAAAGGATCAGAATCAAATTGATCCTCATATGTGTATTTCTTTGAACAGTTGTCTTTGATTAGATGCCTGTAGGTGAGCTGCTAGTTGTATTTGTAGTGCTGTGCAGTAAGATACTTGCACCTGATCCAGGTGAACAACCTTAGGGTCAATTTCTAAACTCTTTGCACACAAGATGTCCAACATCTGCTTCCTGTAGCATGTTGTTGGTAGCTTCAGAATGGTTTTGTAACAAGCATTGACTCTAGGTGCTTTCTGAGTGCAGAGATTGTTACTCAACAGGGAATTGTACAACTATTGCCACACTATAAGTATGTTAGACTTAATCCTTTTTTGAGACTGTGTAGTTAAATTTTTGGAAAAAACTGAATTTGCTGGAAAGTATAGTTTAAGGTGACTGTTGCTATGTTCACAAGTGGAAGGGTGGTTGCAAATTATACTCCTCCAATTGGTGGAAGCAAGATAGAAGTTTTTAAAAAGATCTGAGGTGAGGGGAAAAGTTCTGCAGTTGTCTTACTTTTAATCACTTCAGTAAGCAGCAGGTAAGTGTCTGCTTAGAAAGTGCCTGCCTCTGGTAAGGTTCATGATAGTAGACATTTACTTGTGTGGAATATGATTTAAAAACTTTTTTGTAATAACTGCAGTATGATGCTGCACTTCTTGTTAGCCACTACTCTAACACTTGAGTAGTTAATTGTCTACTGTTTCTTTCAGGCATTGGTATTTGCAGTTCTTCATCCTCAATGCTTAATTTTTGCCTCATATTTTCTGTCAATTGTATCTGCATATTCAATGCTTGCTACTTTTGGTGAAAGCTGACCAAGCATGTCTGTCCAGAGGAATCTCATGACATTTGAGTTGTGGCACATGAATTGGGAGGCTATCCTGGCACCCTGCAGCACCTCTGAAAGAAGTCCAAAATATAATAATGTAGCTTAATAACAGCAAACTTTTCCTTGTAAGCAAGTAAAGTAATCCATATTGAGCTAAGTGGTATTTTTTTCATTTGTTCATGTGGCTTGAATAGTAAAACATTTTTAAACATTAAGGTAGGAGAGAATAAAAGGTCTTGGTTCACTTTGGCATGAACTCATTTCTTTCAGGTATTGCATCTGAATTTGGAGTGCGAGGCTATCCAACAATTAAGCTGTAAGTTGATCCTTCTATCAATGATTTCATGACAAAAAATTAAAAATAATCCTGTCCATTTAGAAGTCTCAAACACGTGTAATATATAGTCCAGTACAATGTCACATTAAATAAAGACTCTGTGGTTCTGAGTACTATTTACTGTGGACATACTGGGTATTTTAGCAGGTTATTGTTTAAGCAAACAATATTCCTAATAGATGATAATAAATCTTGTCAAGTTAGTTTTCTCAAAAAAGGAAGCAGAGATGTTCAGCTTGATAATCTTGAAGGATGAAAATTGTCATGCCATATAGAGGTGTTGAAAATTCTCCTGAATTTCCTAAACCACTATGGATTTAAAGACAGCCTGTCAGAATTAGTAAAACTTTCTTGAATACTTTGCTAATGCAAGCATGCTGCATCCCTTCTGGGCAGAATACTGTAAGCTGACCAACACTTCACTGAAGCGTAATACATAAATTTGAAAGGTTTTGCAGATTATTTGATGCATTTCAATTATAAAAAAAACATTAAAGGAGTTTATATGCTTTCATTTTACAAGGACTAATCCCTGAGTAGTATAAATGTTGAGTGTGTTGGGTTTGGTTTGTGTGTGGCGTGTTTCATCGTTTTAGGGAGGCTTTTTAATGTGGTCATAAACAAGTGTTCTAAATTATCTGTATGCTTACAAAGTAAATGACCACTGTGCAGTAGAAGAAAGAATTGTAAAAGGATTTAAGTATTTCAACAGGTCAGTAAATCAGATACTATGTAAATACACTTTTATTCCATAATTCCATTGTATTGCATTATTGAGTTTTACATTTTACTGACCACTTCTTTGGCTTATTACTTGCTAAAAGGTGACTGTAAACATGAAGGTTGAGAAATCTCATATGTATGAATGTAGTTTAGATGATTGCTTTTCTGTTCTTTTTTCTATCTGTTTGTCTAGCTTGAAAGGTGACTTGGCATACAACTACAGAGGACCTAGAACCAAAGATGATATAATTGAATTTGCTAATAGAGTGGCAGGGTAAGTATCCTCTTCTCAGAGACTAGTTCTGCTGACTTCAAACTTATGTGGGACTTTAAGGTGGGCCAAGACTTATTTAAAAAGAGCAAGATACTGAAGTAAAAAACTATATGTACTATGTGTGTGGCTGCATGGGAGAGTGGTGCTAATTAAAGATTATTTATTTCTAAGGCCACATTTCCTGGGTGTTGTGCTTACATTCTGAATTTTCTCTCTCAAATGATGGAGACCTTACTGTGGCCTTCCACTGTATAAAGGCATCTTCTAAGAAAGACAGTTTTTTTCAAGGTCTGTACTATCAGGATATGGGGAAATGGTTTTCAACAGAAAGAGCATAGATTTAGAAAAAATATTAGGAAGAAATTCTCTACTGTGAGGGTGGCAAGACACTGGAACCGATTGCCCAGAAGAAGTTTTGGATGCCCCATCTCTGGAAGTGTTCAAGGCCAGTTTGGGTGGGGCTCTGAGGAACCTGGTGTGGTGAAAACTGTCCCTCCTCATGGTGGCAGGGTTGGACCAGATGATCTTTAAGGTCCCTTCCAGTCTAGCCCAGTCTGTGATTCTGTGACCAGTAAAAGGCATGTATGTTTACATCATAGAAGAATTTTATAGTAAGATCTGAATTTCATATTTAGGTGTGCTATTTGATGAACATGGCATGTTATTTGGTAGGAGGTGGGAATGTTCTTTTTTTTTTAGTATAAAATAGAATAGTAAGTTGAAAAAATACATTAATTTGCATTTTGGAATTTATTTTTGGAAAAAAAAACTGTATGACATTTTCTTGTGAATTTTTATTTGTTTGAGTTTTGCAGGTTGCACAAACTGAGATTTTTCTATGTCTTTGTTTCCCTTTCCAGACCTCTCATCAGGCCACTTCCTAGCCAGCATATGTTTGAGCATGTGCAAAAGAGACATCGTGTGCTTTTTGTGTATGTTGGTGGTGAATCTCCTTTAAAGGTTTGAAGCTTGATTAAATAAAGTTATTTCTTTTGGCTATTTAGGGAGTAATTTTAAAAATCTTTCAAAAGACTGTAGTGCATGCTTGTAGCAAATTCTTGGGGTTTTTTAGATTTATCTTTTACAATCTTATGCCATAAACATGTTTCCAAATTGCTCTTTGAAGATAAGGTATGTGACAAAGCTTTTGTTTGACACATACTAAAAGTTCAGAAATTAAAAAAACATTGTTTGTATTTTTTCAGGAAAAATACATTGAGGTTGCTTCAGAACTAATAGTTTATACATACTTTTTTTCTGCCTCAGAAGATGTGCTGCCTGAGGTAAGCTGTTTCCATTCCTACCCCTTCCCCAGAAATGGCGTTTTTCTCGTCATCTATGTAATTCTGCTGTTTTGATGGCACAGAGGTGGCTTCTTACAGTATATTTGGCTTTGGTAGATATCTAAGTAATTACACTGAAACATGTAATGTTTGACTCTATATGGAGAAACAATACAACCCAAATTCCAGTCTGTCATTGCTTTCTTTTGGCCAAAATACTTGTTCAAATAAATTAATCAGAGGATTAGCAGAACTCAATGTGGGCCACAGAACTTGCTCAAGAAAGTAGATACTTGGATTTTTAGCCAGTGCAAAACTCTTGTTGCTCCCAACAGTCTTTTCACCAAACTCATTTAAAGCTAATTAGGAGGTTCGGAGCATTTATTACTGCTGGTACCTTAGTAATCAGAAGTAAGTGAAGAGGTAAGTTATTTTCGTCTTGTATAGTACAGCTGATCAACACATTAATCTACCCCATAGATCATCTAGTCTAGTCCACTGGCTGCAGAATTCTGTTGTGGCTTTTTTTAAGGCTTCTGTGATAAGGAAATTGTTTATAGTTCACCACAAGGGTGGAAAAAATTGATGTTACTGTAATGAGTCTAACCATTATTGCTTATTTGTTGTAGCAAAATTAAAAGACTTTTTCATTTATTGTTCTCTCCAAGTGAGACCTAAGTCTGCCCTATGCCTACTAACCTGTGACTTCGAAGTTAGTTGGTGATTAATAGGGTGAGAACTAGCATAATTTGGTTTGTTATTTTGTGGGGGTTTTTTTAGGCAGCTGCATTTTACAACACCATAAGTAGAACTGGACTCATTACAAATAGTGTCTTCTTAGTTCTCCAGAAGCCTTGCATCAAAAGCTACCTTAATTTAAATACTGCTATTTGCACTTCAGCTCCAGCTGAGCAAGAAAAGTAGTGTTCAGTTGTGCAGTGGAAAGAGTGAAAAAGGCAGGAATTCTTTGAGGTTCTGTGATCACACTGACGTAAGCAGTGAGCTTTTTTTTTTCCCCACAGAAAGTAATTTCCCACCAGTGTCATTTAAGCTGAAGTAGTGATGGTGGTCAGTATTCTATGGAGAGCAGCAAAACTGTTCAGAAATTTGTGGTTGTGAGTTGTAATGAGCCTTTGCATTACAGTGTTCACTGTTGGACTTAGTTTCATCACCTTAGTTGAAAACATACCATATTATTCCAAGCTTTAGGCATCTTTCACAAGCTTTAAGCTATACACAAATTGATTGATTTCTCCTTCAGCGATGTTAAATTAGGTTTTGGGCAAGTGAGAGAGCAAAGCATCATCTGGGACTACCTTCTTGATTGTTCATATCAGCTATTATATTATAAATTACTGCTTTTACAAGAAAGTTAATGCAGAATGACAGAAGGCGTGTCATTTGGAAGTGATGCTGTCCTTTACCTTTCCAAAACATGAGTAAATCAAACAATTCAGATTACATGATCAAAAGTAAGCTTATCATGCTGTTCTTTTTTTAACCACAAATGCTGTTAAAATTTCAGCTTAGAATGCTAGCAAGCTGTAAGAAGTAGATGCAGTATTTTTTCTATGGCAGTTCACTAAAAACATGAGCTGAGTAAAATTATTTTGAGTTCTAAGAAGAAAGGTTCTACAGCTTTTTTTTTAGTATGTTGCTGGCCATCTTAAATATCATGTTTAACATGGTAATACAGGCTTTTGTTATTTGTCTAAGTTAGTCTGTTTGCAGCCCTGTGTGCCGAAGCTTTTTTTCTTTATATTCCCACCAGTCTGAAGCACAGGAAATAGCCCAGATTTAGTGGCACATGTTACTGGTGGTACTATTTTACTCCACAAAATTGAGTGTCCATTTAGTAGAAGCAGCAGTATGACAGGTATGCTGACAACAGCACAAATTGGGAACTGAGAGCATGATTGATAAAACCCTCAAGTTACAGTTTCCTATCTAGAGTCCATGTCCAATCCATAAACTGTTCTTCATGCTACTGCAGATACCAGTAAAAATCACGTTTCTTTTATGCTTTGTGAGATCCACCTCTCAAAAATATATTTATATATGTTGCATTATTTTTAATATACAGAAACTAATAAATTTATCATAGTACATGTAGACAGAAAATCTTTAGGTATACTTAGAGATTTTCCCCATGAACTACATTTTCATGTTTTCAGATGTTTTCTTGGTTTAAAAATCTTTTAATCTTCCATGGATTGATTAAAACCTGACTCTTTCAGTATGTGACGTTGCCTGAATTACCTGCTGTTATGGTCTTCAAAGATGGAACTTACTTTGTTTATGATGGTAAGTAAAAGTGGGCATTACCTTAAGACAAGATATTTAAAGCATATATGGAGAAGCTGGAGGAGTTGGGATTTTTTTTGAAGCATATATAGGGATGCTTGGAGATTCCCCAGTTTTAGGATAAATAGCAGCTCTTTCATAAAGGCAAAGAGAAAAAAATTACTAGTTCTTCCATAACAAAATGCAAGGAATTTTGCATTGCAAGGAATTTTTCATTTTGCAATGCAAGCAATACTGGAATTGAAGTGATGGTGTTTGCTTTATATTTTAGTAAGATGTAGCTTCCAATATTACAGTTTTGCCTGCATTAACATACTTAGAAAAGTTACTGCTTCCCTTACTGTACAAATTCATTGACTACTTTACCTGGTTTGTTCAGTGTGTGTGTGAGCTGTAGAAAGGCCACCTGAAGTTAGTAGTGTTTTATAGCACTGCTATTTCTACAGTGCAGTACCTAAGGCCAGTACACCTGGCACTTCTGTAAAAGTGTATATCTGTGGATATGTGTGCACATTCATATAAAGGTATTATATTGTGCTCAAACTGTACCATAGGGCATGTTAGAAGCACGTACTCATAGTTACATTGCATAGCCTGAGCTTGTAAGCACACCAATTATTTGCAAGAGCATCTACTTTTAAGTTAGATTCAAATGCAAGCTTTCACTTTAAGTTGGAAACATATCACTCAGAAGATTATTCTGCAGGTTTAATTTCTTAGGATAAGTAATACCACAGCAAATTATTTCAGATTGGTCGCCAAGGGTATTCTTTGTAACCTCGTAGAATGGATGTACTTGTCTTCCTCTTCAGTTTGTTGCCTCCAGTTAAAAATTCACTCTACAGCCTCTGTGATTTTCTTTTAATTTTTTGGATGTCTTTTAGCAATTCCAGAGAAGGAAAGCTTGTCAGAGAAACACTTCTTTTGCTGTGTGGCCTGCTTGCTTTTTCCACACCTTCTAAAACAAATGCAAAAACTGTAATAATTAAGGCTTTAAATTTACTTAGTAAAAATTTTACTTTTCCATAATGTACTAGAAACATTATTGGAAGTCAAACAAATCATGAAGACTGAATAAGGTTTTATGTGTGACTGTTATGACTGGCATAAATATGAAGAGCTCGCTATAGGGAAAAAGGTATAGCAAAATGCACTTCAGTGCTCTGCCTTTTGTCTTGTTTTCTTTTGGGTTTTTTCCTTCTCCATAGTAGGGGAAATGGATGCAGATCCATGGGATGCATTATGCTTGGAAGTGCTTGCTACTACCTTACAGCAGATAATTGTTAATCTGAAATTATTGATACTTCAGTCTATACAATAGATTTAAGACAAATTATTTATTGTGCATTTGTTTGCATAAAATGCAGCATATATGTATATATGTTTTACTTTTTACTTGTGGTTTAGATCTAATTGATGGTATGTATTAGAATTTAATTCTTAAAAGGTTAAAACATCGAGCACCTTAAACTAGCCTTCAGTAGATTGTCAATCATACATGATTATTTTTTCATTTGCATTCACAGTGCTGTTTAATGCATCTGCTTTTTCTTGATCTTTCTGTTTCATTTAAGGACTCTCACAAATACTGCTTTTTGTATTTTTATATCTCTGCGTTGTTTGAAACTTGACAAGTTATGTACACACACCCCTTTACAATCAGGTTTTGCACCTGTTACTTTCTGCACTGGTCACAGTTAGCTTCTAATATAGTATTGTTTATCCTTGATTTGGAAAATTAAATCATCAAATCAACTTTTCATGCTTTTCTATAATATGCTTTTTTGTTCAACAATTGTAAATAGCTTTAGAAGTTTTAAAACTTAAAATGCCCGTAAGTGTGATAATTGATGTAACAACAGTAAAAGGAAAAAGGGAGAAAAATTAGTGGTTGCCTCAGTAGTACTGAAATAGTAAATCTGATGGCCCACCTCTTAAAAAAATGTACGTAATCCTTTTTTTTTTTTTTTAATGTCAGAGTATGAAGATGGTGATTTGTCATCCTGGATAAACAGAGAAAGATTTCAAGGTTACCTTCATGTAGATGGCTTTACTCTGTATGAACTTGGAGATACAGGTGAGATGCTGCTGCTGCTAAACCATTTGACACTACGTACTAAACAGTAAGAAAAGTCAAAAGAGTACTAAGAACATGTTTTTAAACTTTAGAAATTAATCAATATCAAGTTAGAGCTGATAGTGGCAGTATTTTGTTGATGCTGGACTGACCTGTGACTAGAGGTTTCACCTACAGTCTACACTAGTCCATTCCTCACTACAGTTAGTGTGTCTAATCCTGTGGTAATCACAAAAATTAGTAGGACTTTTAATTTAAGAGCACCTTACATTTTGCAGAAGTTGCATATTACCTCTTGGAGTACGTGCAGGGAATTTTAAAACTAGATTTAGAAGTATCAAATACGGATTGTCCAGATATCTTGTATCTAGTGGACTTAGATATCTTTGAAATAGATGTGGCAAGAAAGGGAGAGGAGCATGTATTGAAGTGGACTTGCCCCAGAAAACTTCAGCTTTTCTTTAGCAAAAGTTCTGCAGGCCAAATGAAAATTGTGCAGCCAAGTGACCTCTGGAAAAGGCACATGTACTGCTCTTAAGGTGTATACACACGCTGAGGTACCAGTAGAAATACTGTAAGTGTTGACTTTTCCAGGCCAGGACATCTTATCATCTATATTCCATTTCAAAATACTTACATTCAATCAGCACTGAGTTCTTTCAGGTTTTAAAGAATATGAAGCATCTATGTTCTTACGTGTTTATGAAGATAACATTGTTGCACCTACATTTTGAATGGTTATTTACAGAAATGCTGTTGTGAGTTGTTTAAATATAGTGTATTGCTTCCTGTTACATTTTTGACTAACAATTCCTCAAATAACAAAAACATAAAACCAAAACTTTATTAATACACTGGAGAAGCCATCATTTACTTTCTAGAGCTTTATGTATTAATATGTAGTACCTGGAATTTATTTACATCATCTTTTATAGTCTAAAAGGCTGTCCACAGGTGTATTTATTTGGTAGCATCTTAGGGTGGAAAGAAATGGGGGAAAAGTGAGAATTTATGTATGGAAGAAGTGGAATAGGGAGAAGCTACTGCTATTTCACAAGGAAGTATGGGAATGAATCATAAGTCTTGCCCTTAAAACCCTTCACTCTTACCTGAACAAGTGACTTCTTATTTTTGAGGGGAATGCTTCCTGTGGCATGGTGATAGGTAGGAACTGAGCAATTGATTGTCTTGATGGGGAGGGTTTTGAGTGAATTGTGGAAAAATCAGCCCTCTGGAGCCTTTGGGTTAATTTGGCTGATGACTGATTGTGCTGTTAACAGATCTGCTTTCCTAACTGCAAGGGCTTGATCTGGAGAAACTTTGTCCAGCTTTTTGAACATAGATTTATCTGATTGACCATGGCATTCTTTGGGTTTGGAGGTTTTTTGTCCTTTTAATCAAAAAAGCTTCACAAAGTAAAACTTGAAGAGATAAGTATATTCTGGTGTTGACCTTTAAGCTCCTCTGACAGAGGCCTGTGAACTAAATTGTGTTTCTGATGTCATGAATTCTGGGCTCTGCCAGTAAATTTTCCATTTTTTTTTCATAATGCTCACAACAGTATGAAAAATAGTTGTTATTAAATCCATACAGTAGCGATTTAATCACTTACAATCAGTTTGTAATTGCTGCTATATAATGCAGGTCTCTATAGCCTTATATTGAGGTATATATATGATGCAGGTGTCTATAGCCTTATATTGAGGTATATAAATATGCAGCTTGAGTAGAAAACATATTTTTATCTGCATTTTCTCCCTTTTAATTTCTTTCTATAGATAGGTTTTTCATGCAGTGCTAGTGGTGTGGCACTGAGCTCCATCTTAATTTCTTTTCAGTAGCTTTAAGACCACAGCTTAGTCAGCTTGAAGAGGCTCTCTGGCTGTGATGCTTATTTATACTTAAAAACTAATTCCTGTCCATGGAGAGTACCTGATCTTCTAAGTTGACTTATTTCCCATTGGAGAATGTGTTTCTTTTTAAATGGTTTCAAGAATTTTATTCCTTATTTTAGGAAAACTTGTGGCTATTGCAGTCATTGATGATAAAAACTCTTCAGTGGAACATACCAGGTACAGAATTGAGTATTGGTGACGCTGTGGGAGAGATGTGCTGTTATGACATAGGGAAGTTTGGAAGTTGCTTAAATATTGAGAAATATAGGTTAAATGAGTGGGTTTAACTTGTAAATGTTGTGACTTAGTGTGCTAACTTCGCTTAATTTATGGTTTGGTTGAAGCACGTGTGAGTTCACTGAGATGGTGGGAGTTCCTGCATCACTTTTTTGCCATTCCTTAATGGGATCATGGGAGCAAATGGTGATCTCATAGCTTTTAAAAGCTGTTGTGTCACCTTTTAAACAAAGACAAAAGTGCTTGAGTTCAGATGACTTTGAGATGAACTCAGTGAGTTTAAACAAATGACTGTACTAAAGTTCACTCACATTGAAAATTAAGCTAGTGATATTTTATATATTAGTTGTCTGTGGAACTTTAAACAAGGGATGTTTTTGCTGGGGTTGGAGTTTGCCAGAGAGGCTGAGAGGAGCAAGACCTTCCCTTGTCCCTTTCTGGTTGCATATACAGACTAAAAAAATGCTGTTCAAGTACTGTGTATGCTATTTTCAAGCTTAGGAACTAAGCAAGATGAACAAGGTCTTTTTTGATAGTCCTTGTTGCTGATGAGGTACGAATGGCTGCATACTGGGGAAATCTCAATGCTTATTGTTTGTATTTAGAAGGAGTTTATCCTGGATCCGTGCCAATTTTTTTCCTTTCAGATTAAAGTCTATTATTCAGGAAGTTGCCAGGGATTATCGGGACCACTTTCACAGGTGGGACTCTGATCTTTTAATACTTCTTCTGCATTAATCTTTCTAAGACAGCAGTCACATTTTTTCCCTAAGTGAAAAATGTTACAGTGCATGCTTTTATACTTTTATACTGATATTTAAGACGACCATTTCATTAACTGACTGTGTTTCATACTGCTGTGTTCTAGATCATCACTTTTTAGAATTACATTTCTAAGTGTGTGCTCTCATTTGCAGTTATAGGAAAAATATTTAATGAAGAACTTTTGCTGAAACCCACTTTTGTCTTTTCTTTTTCATAATTTTATTTTTAACTACTTCTCTTTCAGGGATTTCCAGTTTGGCCATATGGATGGAAATGATTACATTAATAGTTTACTAATGGAGTAAGTAAATTCTTATTTGAATATTCTTTCTTTGGTTGTATTTGTTACCAAATGTATTTAATTGAAAATAATCTCACAAAAAGTTCTTGGCTTTCGTGACTTAAGAAAAAAACAGTCATCAGAATTCAGCCTGTACCATAGTATCAATTACTTGTTAAATTAAACTGTATAAATAAATAATTTTAAGTTAGATGTTTGGCTTACTGATAATGCTGATTGACAAAGCTTATATTTTAGGTCTGCTTTGTTAAATTACTCTTAGAGTTGTGAGGCTTTCATTCTTGATGTATTTTTATGACATGCATAGAAATGCACTTCAGCAGAGAAGCATAGAATGCATGGAAGATGCTGTCTGCCCTTTATATTTTGAAATATATGTGTTTATTTTGAAGTATATAAGTGGTTTAACAAGATGCTTGGCAGTTGCCCTTACTGTGATCCTTTTCTACAAAATGCATACTTAGGGAGTTGAGTTGTTTGGCATTTGTAGTTACCTACTTCTTCTCCTCTGGCGTTTGGATGTCTGAAAGAAAGGAAAACCAGGAGTCAGTATTATAGTTCTGTAAGTTTTCCAAATCCATTTCTCAGGGATCTGAACATTAATTAAGCATGTGTTCATGCCCTGTAAAGATTCTAGGAGCTTCATGTGGACCCAAAAGCACAAGGTCTGTATTTCTGTAGAATGTCTGTAGATTAACACCTGATTTAAAAACAATTGTCTCTCCATTAAAATAATGTGATTTGATTGAGCTGGTGCTTTATACTTGCCAAAAGTGAGACCTTCCTCACTTGCTTAATTGCTTCCCCTGTGCAGGCTCTTATATCTGTCTGCTGAGCTCTTTCATCCTGTTTATCTGTCAGAAAAGTGTCTGGTTTTTTGTCTGAGCAAGTAGGGAAGTTATTTTGCTGATTCAACAATGTTATTTCCTTCTACTCTGCTGAGTACCAGCACAGATGTGCATAGAAGTAGGGAAGAGAGATGAGATACCTGGGAGGAAGGAAATGAAGGAGAAGATAGAAGATCTAGTGGCAAGGTCTGTTCAGCTGGTTTGTTTAACTGAATCTGCAAAATGCCTGCTTTTATTATTTGTAGTATATGGAAAGTTCTGGTTCAAGTACGCACCGGCTTTTAATTATTTTCCAAACCCAGTGTATACTTTTCAAGCATGAGTAGGAATGTACAAGTTTGCGATTTTCAGCAAATTATGTTCAAAGTAGTGGCTCTTCATGTGGCTACATGAATAATTCGAGTTAAAAAAAAAAAGTATTGCAACTGCTTCAGTTTGTCACCAGGTGGCAGCAAGTAGAAATAGAAAAAATCTGAGTAATGAGAAATGTATCACAAAACACTTTTTACTGTGCTAGATGCATATATGAACAAATTCTGTTTTCTTTACAAAGGACAAAATATTGTATGATTTCTGGGGATAGAATAAAACCTTGACAAAAGTACATTTATGAACTTGACTGTAACTCCATTAGTAGACATAATTCTTCTGTCTTTTCAGCAGTATATGCACATGCTTTTGTTTGATTAGAAATGGTACATTTAAGACCATGCACAAAAGAAGAAATCAGAATATTATGTATTTTAATTAAAATACATTATTTTAATTAAAATTTTGCTTAATAATGCTTTTCAGTATTTTACTGAGAGCAAAAATACAGCTTTTTATAAGCTATGGTGTATAATATCAGTGTCAGCTATAGATGTATGCAGAACTCTCCTCTGCTCTCGAAAGTAACATATTAAATGTGCTTTTGTGAACTTTTGTATAGCATAAAGAATCTGTACATGGTGGTTACTTTTCAGCTGCTCTACAACCAACTCCAAGAACATCAGTTATCAGACTGTTAAATGCAACAGAAACACTGCATCTAATTAATAAAACTTGTTCTGTTTTGCTGGGAGGACATATTTTGGCAGGAATTGGAAACTTGTTACCAGATGCTTGCAGAAACAGTGACTTGGTTTGAGTGCCTTCTACTTAGATTTCTTCTTTGTCCCTAGTAAGAAGAGAATAAAAATTTCAAGGGGAAATATTGTATTTATTGAGTCTTATGTTACAGGCTGCCTTGCTGTACAAAGTTGTGTTATTTGGGTTTTTTTTCTAAAGTTCCATTTAAAGGATGGCATTATTTTGCTATCCCTGTAATTGCCCTTACAGTTTTTGAGGTGTCACCATGCTTTCAGCTTCAGTACTGGGAAAAGAGTCTGCACCTTAAATCTTTAAGTGTTCAGCTTTCTGGAAGTTCAGAAAAATGTCATATATTATTAAACTTTTTCACCTTTAGGTTTGCATTTGAATTTAAATCAGAACCAAAAGCCCCACCTAAAATGTGAGAGAAAATTTAGGATAATTTCAGTGACTCCAAAGAAAAATAGGCATCTTGAGTAAATAACCAATATTTTCATTAAATAATTTACTATTAATTGATAGCACAGATAAGATTGAAATCATCGTCAATTTTACATGTATTACAAACGTGTACATGGATGGGACACATTAGACAAGGGTGAAAATGTACAAAAACAAGGTTTGGATTCTTTCTGCTGTGAAGGAAATACTTGAATTCATTACTGATAGAATTGTAGAAAATTGATAAAGACTACGGGAGATTTTAAACTTGTTTAATATATTTAAATCTTTCTTTTCAAATAGTGTACTTTTGCAGTATTAACTTTTCTTAACCTGATCTTATTTTGAATTTAGTGCTATAGCAAACAGAAGATTAAACTGGTTTGTGTCCAGAGATAATTTCTAACATTTTTTTTCTTTCCAGTTATAATGTATGTGCACATGCACATGAAGGTTAACTGCTGAGTAATAATTCTTTAAAAGCTCTGTTCCTCTTAAACCATATCTAAAAGAGCTGTAGAAAAGCTGTGCTTGGCACAGTTTGTTCTTTTGACTTGACCAGCAGGTAAAGGTGATCAGTTAGACAATGGTTGTGTGGGATTAAATTTTTGAGTTACAATTCTGCCTTTGTGAACTTAAATACTTAATGCATTTTGTATACAAGGCTGCTTTTTGTGATCTCTTACTATTTGGAAAGCCATAAAGTACCTGATTTGCAGTTGCTTTGGGTATGTAAAATGCTGTAAGCTTCAGTAGTGTCACTGACACAGATGTGAAGGAAAACAATATTAATATATTAATGAGAAATGTGCCCATACCATTCATGTTCATACCATACCATGCCATACCTCTTCTCTTGCTTTCTTGGTTTTAAAGAAGTACTATGAAGAGCACATATGAAGTGAAGATTAATAGATTCCCTTTTGAAATGATGTAGGGATTACTTGAATTGGAATATTTTATATGGTAGTTCTTTAAATAGATAAACTGTCTGTTTTATGTTTCCAGTGACTTGACAATCCCTACTATTGTTGTATTGAATACCTCCAATCAGCAATATTTTCTACCAGATAGGCACATTGAGAGCACAGAAGACATGGTTCAATTTATTAACAATATCCTGGATGGTACAGCTGAAGTAAGTCCTCATTGTGGCTTGGAATATATTGGTTAGTGTTTATTTCCTTAGATGCTAAAGTAAGGAAAAAAATTTGTTGCTCTGATAGTTATGTGTGTGTTTAATATTCCTGTTCTGTCTTACTGTCTTGGGTGCTGTCACTGAATACGTGATTGTAAATTCTGGAGTCATGCTCTTACATGTTGTACAAAGCAAGCTTTCTTTTGTTTATAGCATAATGGTAGACAGCTTCTTTTGATATTTCTTTGACTGGTTGCAGTTGTAAATGGAGAGATTTTTATTCATCTCCTGGTTTGCATTAAATGCATTTTTTTTTTTAATTTTTAATGATAGGGTGCAGTTCAATTATGCACTTTCTTTTGGGTGGAAAATTAATAAATCAAATAGCTGGAGGAATTACAACTTTAGAGTCAGAAAAACCAGTATTATACTTACTTTGGATGTTAGAAATGGACACAAGCTTACTCCTGTCTGCTCCAAAACTAAAAAAGAGCTGTCTTTTGTTAAAATGGCAAAGTTAATTGGAATTGATGACTTGGATATTTTTTGAGTATTTATTCCCTCAGTGTACTGTAAGTTGAACAGAGAGCTATGTTGTGTGGTTGAGTAAAGAGGTCATGGAGCAGAACTTTAGTTTGTGCTTCTGGGGAAAGAAGGCTTTGCCACGAAGGGGAGCTGATAGCTAATAATTTGGCTGCCTTCTGGGAGAAGCCTGTTTTTGGTTCAAGCCCAAATTGACTGTATATTGAGGGCTTCCTGTGTTAGCTGAATCCCACTTTATGCCTGCAGTTTTAGGTCATTGGCTGGTAATGGCAAATAATACAGAAGATATTTGTCATATGTGGTTTATTTAATCTGCCTGGTTGATGTAGAACATGGTATAGGTGGATTTATGTGCTGTTCAGGATTTTACTGGCCATGCTTTCCATTGCAATGTGAGGGGTATTGCTGTAATTCGGTGGTTCTTTGTTCTTGAGTTCTTGCTTTTTTCATGGTTTTAAGTGCATTGA
Organism: Euphonia xanthogaster; assembly: GCA_034509185.1. Taxonomy (NCBI): domain Eukaryota; kingdom Metazoa; phylum Chordata; class Aves; order Passeriformes; family Fringillidae; genus Euphonia; species Euphonia xanthogaster. Next base: position 96,496,426 of record JAYDZK010000113.1, read on the forward strand.
GTTATCCACATCAATTAGACTCTAATTGTATGTCTCTTTCCAGTTGAAACAACAAATGTAATTGGTTTCTGTCTAATTTTTTTTACTTGGAGAAGAATCATTTGTGATGCTTCGTGTTTGTTGCCGTACTGTCAATTAGGTCTTTCTATCTTTTGTTTGCAATATCTCAGCTAGAGTGATTAAAGGTTAGTCTAAATTCACATCTATGTACAATACAAAAATATACTACATGACTTTTAAGTTGTCTATATTTAAGGTGTCTGTAGACATAAGATTGCGCTACTTTGGCTGCATTCTCTGCCTAACAAATTGTGCAGCTCTTGAGGAATGAGAGTTTTCAAAGTATGCTGGTAAACAACTAATAGGATGCAGACTTTCTGAACCACAGAGAAGTTTCTGAGAAGTCTGGCTTTCCCCCTTCTCTTCCTTGGGAAGTGTTGGATTATTCACCTGGATGATACTGTTACTCTGTAAGACTCTATAGGTAACATTTGCGAATCTCTCATCTTGCGGACTTCTTTTGCTATTTGAGGGGTTTTTGGTCAGATCATGTGCTGATGAGTTGACTTCCAAATATGAGTTTGTTTCTCTGGCTATTCAAGGAAGGTGAAAACTGGTCCTGTTCAGCAGACAGACTGCCTTCTGGTTCATGTAGTTGTTTTGAACACTGCTGAATTAGGGGGCAGTGTAGGTATAGCCTGTCATTGCTTGACACAGGTTTTATTTATTACACATTCATATCTTCTCTTTGCTTAGTTCTTACATGTTTCTAACTGTGCTGTTGTAATCCATAAGTGGATGTTCAACAACTACAGGAAAGTTCAGAAGAACTCTGCAGTTTCACCATTGTTACATTGGGAGAGTTGCTAGGTTTTGTTAGTGTTTCTTTATCATACAACAGAGAGTGTCAGCCCATTGTCTTAGTTGGCACTGATTGTTTAAAACAATTGTGAGAAACCTTTCTATGAGACTACTGAATAATCTTTATCCAAGCTTGGCAAGTGGGAGTGTCTGGGCATCATGAGATGTAAGAATAATTACTTTTCATTTCCTTCTAAAGGGACTTAAGATTGCAAGGTCTGAAGAATGAACTTTTGGAATCATAACTGAAAAGTGTCAGCAGTTTTGACATGGTTCCATTTGAAATTTCAGGCACAGGGTGGTGATGGACTTCTGCAACGAATCAAGAGAATAATCTATGATGCCAAGTCTACTATAGTGGTAAGTTTTATTTTTCATTGAATTAGATGGTGCCCTTTTCAGTCTGGATACAAATACTTTAAGAGAGTTTAAAATATATTTTTTATATGAGTTGTTTTATTTTGTATATGTTGTGTATATATTATAGCTATATGTATAGGTTTGAGCCAAATTAAATTCTTGATTAAATTTTTTAATAATGTGTGTGATAAATATTCAACATATCTTAGTTTCTTCATTTTTTACTGCTTTTCTGTGTGCCTGACATGTATTTTAAGGGATAGAACAGAGAGAATTCAAGGTAATTTCCTTGATCCTTTTGACATCCTTACCTGAAACTGGTACCACTTCACTGTTCTGACGAATGTTGCATTTTTGTTTAATTAATTAGAGCATAAGGGGATTAAATACTACTCTTTGTGTAGTTTCAAAACAAACATTTTTACCATCTTTCTCATAAGTTAATTATGCTTAACAGAATTTTGTTGGGAAGATGTGCACAAATCCATTTCTTCTCTTGTCCTATGCAAACAAATAAACCTATGCTGTGGATTTAAGTTGAAATTCGCTTGCTTCTAAATGAGTGTCTTCCAAACTTCTGTAAAAGTAGTGTTTAGCTACCAGTTTCTGAAACCATTGATCCTTCTTCCTGTGCCATTAAGCTACTCCTCAACAGGAAGCTCTCTAGAATTTTTCTGCAGACTAATTTTTGACAAGACACAAGTAAGAGGTGAAACTTTTTTCTTCAAAGTGGATTTTAATGCTCTTAGAACAATTGTTTCTAAAACTTGAAAGAATGCATAGGATATGCGGTTGGCATGTAAACATTAACTATCCCAGTGCAATCTTGTAATACTGAACTTGTGTCATTTTTTATGAACTTAGAGTAGAAATTGTTGAAGTTGAGGACTCCTTGCCATTTTTGCAGAAGAAAGCAAAGAGGTGAACCTTATAAAAAAACCCCACAAAGCAACAGCAATAATAAAACTCAAACCAAACAAGCAGAAAAATCAAAATAACACATCCATTAGGACAAGAGGACACAGTCTTGAGTTGTGCCAGAGAATGTTTAGGTTGGACATTAGGAAGAGGTTGTTGACAGAAGGGGTGATTAGGCATTGGAATGGGCTGCCTAGGGGTGTGATGGGGTTCACCATCCCTGGAGGTCTTTAATAAAAGACTGGATGTGGCACTTAGTGCTGTGCTTTTGTTGGTGGTGTTATATTATAGGTTGGACTTGATGATCTGAAGGGTCTTTTCCAACCTAGTTGATTCTGTGATCCCTCTAAAAATCACTGATTTTAATTTTGGATGTTTTTTGAATAAATACACAGAGTGATAAGAGAAGTAATGCAGTAACTTTCTATGTTCACTGAAAGTGATTTTTACTTTCTATTTCGACAGTCTGTGTTCAAGAGTTCACCACTGCTGGGATGCTTTCTCTTTGGGTTACCCTTGGGGGTCATCAGCATCATGTGTTATGGAATCTGCACAGCTGATACAGAGGGAGAGGTATTTGAGCATGAGGGAGCCAAAAAAGAAAGTGGTGATCGAGAGCTCACAGATGAAGGCAGTGAGGAAGAACAAGAGGAGGAAAAGAATGGAAAATACACAGAACTTTCAGATGGAGAGCTTAAACAGAAAGACATTATGGAAAAGAAAAAAGACTAACTTGTTTAGTAAGAGAATTCTCTAGAATTTCCAAATAGACTTATTTATTGGCGGTTGTCATTTATTGGTTATCTTCATGAAAGAGGATTGTTTTATCTACATAACGGTAGTTTTGACTTGCATGTATTCACATTTTCTCAGAAATTGACAGAAAAAAAAATGGATGTTCTCTTAATTGTCCTTAGTAGATTAACAAAGAGCAATTTAAACTGAAGAAGTTTTCAGGTACAGTTCTATACCATTTTTGTAAGAGTTTTGAATTGTTCATTTCCAGAACACAGATAATGTTACTCGACCTTACTATATGTGATGAACTGCTACTAATACAGCCCAGCTATGCACTGATTCATATAAAATTAAAGCTGAAAACGAGGAAAGGTTAAGAGAGCTGTAAAGTGTTTTAGAGCCTGAGAGCTGAAGACAGCTTAAAAGTTTCCTAAGAAGCCACCTGTTCTACCTGTCACACATTATTATGGGAAAAGAAAAACAAAACAAAACAACAAACTTTTCTATTTCCTCAAATTAAATGTAAATTTTTGGGAATTGGAGGACCATTCTACCATGTAATAATATAATTATTAGCAGTCAAGAATGTTTACTAGATACAGAATATGGGAACTGTATGCTAAATGTTTATTAGTGCTTTAGCAGCTAAAAATATTGGAAAATTGTGTTAAAAACCTTTTAGAACATGATTGCCTGTTAATTACTTTCTGTGAGTGCTTGCACACTTAGAGTGCAAAAGATCTGTAAGATTTCTGAATCCACAGCACAGCTTGATAAAGGAAGACGTCAGTATGAACACCTTCTGACTATTTGTATAACTCTCTAATGACAAGCTTTTTGAATGGTGAATATTTATTTTACAGTGTTTACTTGAGATTGTTGTATTCTTTAAGATAGGTATTTTTCTTTGAGACTGTTACCTACTCTGAAGGAGGGAGTTAATGAAGCTTAATATTAACGTTGATAAAGATTGATCAGTATAAAGCATGTTTGTTACCTGTTTCATCATAAAAGCCACTTCTAATATGAACCTGTGACTGCAAAAAGGACTAATTTGTGTCCAGGGCTAAAACTCTCCAACGATAAGCTATAAAGCAGCCTTTGGCATGAATGTACTGAAAAGTACCACAAAAACAAAACTTATATTTCTCTGCCTCAAACTATTCATGCTGGGTTTTTTAGTTTTATTTCTCTCGTTTTTTAAGTGTATATTACTGTATAATACAAAATATTATGTCCTCCTTATAAGGCAGCTTGATCACATAAGAAATTGCTATTTAGTGCTACAGCACTAAATTAAGGAATTCGAAATAGTAACCATGAATAAGCTTAAATAGACAAGTTCTAAGTTTGAGCAAATTTGATTATGCTGTAGAATCATAAGCAGGGAAAATGTATTGCATTCTTTTTCCTTGTGGGAAAGAAACTTGTTTCTTCTGTTTAAGTAGCTTGGTAACAACTGACTTCAGGTTGCCATGCAGAGTACCTTAAGTAGATCCCTGACTTGAAAGATTTTGGTTATCAAAAAGTACAAACTGTGATAAACATGTAAAGAGATTAGGAAATTTTTTTAAAAAAATTCCATGTCTGATAAT
>JAYDZK010000113.1:96500997-96538195 GCA_034509185.1 Euphonia xanthogaster
TTCCATGTCTGATAATGAATACAAACCTTTTCCTTTTTAAAGGAAAGATTATAAGTGAGATCATAGAACACTGAGTAGCAGGTATCTGGTATGTTTTTTTCCCCCTTTTCGTTTTCTCTGTTTTCTTTCTATGAATTGCCTTTTTTTCATTTTTCTCGTTATAGCCAGTTGTACATAGTGACTTGAGTTTTCTTGCTTTTTGTTGAGCTTTTATTTTTTTTTTGATAGAACCTTTATGAGGTGTAGGTTTAGCATATACATGAGGAATAGGTGCTTAAAAATGTGTTTAGAAAAGGGTATTTTTTTTAATGGTATTGACCTCCCAAGCTGTTTATTGAAAAAAATTTTAAAAATCGCTTAATGAAAAACTTGTAAATTTCTTTGGACTTCTGCACAACTCAGTGCTGATAGCCAAAATGTAGGGCTATTAAGGCAGTAGTATGTTTTCTTTGTCTATTTTCTTAAGATTTCAGTACAGATCAGTTGCATATTTAATGTTGGCTCAGGCTGGAAACCTGCAGCTTTTGACTTAATAAAAAGACCTGAAGTGGTCACTGGAACCATGCTGTTCCTTCTCTGGAGTGTAATGAAAAGAAAAAAAAACTGCCTGAGTTCTGCTGCACTGCTAAGAACTGTTTCAATGTGGAGCCTTCTTTTTTGTTGTTATTTTTGTTTGTGTTTATAGTCAGTAGTAGCCAGTTGACTAGCTGGGAAGTATTCTGAGAGGTGGACCTGAATAATGATAAATACTGTGGAAGAAACGGATCACACTGGGATCTCTGTTCAAACTGTAGCACTTAGTAGCTGGAGTTAGGAGGAAAGCCTGTATGTCAGTCACTTCTGAACTCTAATATCTATCAGATGCGTACTGAATGTTGAAAATTAGACTTGAAATGTACTGCTGTTTTCATCAAATCCTTCCCCCAGCTACATTGAACAAGTCATGGGGAGAGAAAAGGGGGACAGGTCATATACTGGGTGTAGGAAGTGATGTGAAATTAAGGTGTTTGCTGTGGTCACTCAAGTAATCTAGAATGCTGTCTGAGGAGGGGCATTTTATTTCTTTTCTTCAGTCTCTAGAGGTTTCTTAAAGCAACTTCACTGTAATAACTTTGGATTCATAAAACAATGCTGCTTTTTTAAGTCAAGTGTAAGCCTTTTGTTTTTCTGTAATAAAAAGGATTTAAAAGAGCTTGTTTGTTTTGGATTAATTTACAGTGTCAAGCTTAGATGTTGCTTGTTGTGCAGGAGGCTGTTTCCTGGTATGTTTGTTATAAGTGCATTTTAGGCCCCCAGTCCTGCAGTGCAGAAATGCAGCTGTTATTCTGCAGGATTTTGAAAATAGTCTCTAGAGGTAGGAGTTTATATTTGCTTGTCTGTGATTTAGTGAGCACTCTAGCAGTACAAGAGAAATGAATTTCCAAAAAAGTGGTTTTAAAAGACCAGACCTACAGGAGTTTCTGTAGCAAAAGGAACCTGAGTCAGCCTGTCGTAGCTTCGATTTCCTTCTGGAAGCACTTGAGTAGTCCTGGAACTTGGACGTGCACAGTCTCTCTCATGCTGCTTCATTGTTTGCCTGGGCTGTTTTAACAGCTCTCGTCCACACTGTGGTGCTCACTGCTTAAAGGACGGGAGGATGGCACTCTCAGACATCTGATGTGATGAAGATGGCACAAAAGTGCTTAATTCTCATGAAGTACTTAAGTAAAAGGTTCAGCTTGCTCTGTTTTGATCCAGAACTAATTTACTCTATTCCTCTTTTGTCAGCATGTTTGGAGAAGCAATTGTATTTGGAGGAGTGGGAGGGTGGAGAATTGTTCTGTTGACAGCCAAAAGCTCAAGTCAGTGAAAAGGGTCCAAAACCAGAATGTATTTCCCTTAAGCTGTTGAAATCTCCTGAGACTCCAGATGTTTCAGGCTGTATTATCCTGTGACAGACTGGTATGGGCTCTCAAATCTTCTCGGGAGCAAAGCCACTTTCTGCAGTTTTGTTTTCATCACTGAGCACATCTCTAACAGATCGAATCACACTGAGCTCTGGTACCTGACGTTGCTGGAACCAACAGAGACAATTTTGAGAGTATTATGCTGAATGCTTTGTTGGGCTCCTGGGAGGTTTTCCTAAGCTGCCTAGGCAGTGTACATGTTCCTGAAACAATTCTCTGATTTCTGAAATTTTAACCATTTTAAAGGATTACTGCAACTATCCTGTATACAGTTTAGTGACATAAAGCACCATTTAGCAGCTGATGTGAACTCTCCTGTTGCTAGCAAACTTCCTTCTGCTTATACACTGAGTAGAGAAAAATGCAGGAATAGCAAGTATACATAGAATAAAAGTATTTTACATAAAGCATTTTTGAATGGAGAATTGTGGCAACAATAATATTCAGCAATAAAACCTTTGAAGAGAGGCAAGGAAACCTCTAAGGGAATTACTAGTAAGAGGAGTAGAATTGCTTTTTAGTTCAGTTGCAAGATTGGCGTAGACTTCATCTGGGTTGATGACTGTCCTGGCCAAAATAGTTGGTGGTTTTAGGCTGTCTTGAGTTAGGGGATGGAAGCTTTGCTAAGCTCTACGGCTTACACATGAAGGGCATGAAAATGTGTAGTGAGAAGCAATGGGAATGGGAGAAAGGAATGGAGGAGGGCCATATGTTTTCATACCAGTGTCTTGTGCTATGAGCTATGTTTAACATAAACTCCCACAGATATGCATGTAAGTCCTTCCAAAAGAAATCTTCTATTCTCTACTTACTGTGCAGAGAGCCTTTAGCTGTTAAATTTGCCTGCCATACCACGAGTAACATTACTACCAAATCAAGGTTATTTGTGGAAATTTTTTCTGTTCCTCCACAGAAATGTACAACCCAGGTTACTCAAAATAAGATACTTTAATGGTTATCATTTGTTCAAAACCCCAGCTCTCTTTTGTCTTAGGTTGCTACACCTCTACTTTAAAGGAATGACACTTTGTAGCATACATAAATTTGTGCTAAGGTGGCAACTTGTAGTCTTAATGCTTTCAGGAATTAAAGATCTAATCAATAATGTAGGATGTGTATTTTCATCTTAAAGAAGTGGCATGGGTTTTTCTAAATTAAAAAAATACATATATTGCAATAGTGGCTGCAATTTTATTCTCTTTACTTGAATAGCAAATGTTGACTCAATCTAAAATAGACAATATGCTGTTCATAGACTGTTAAAACTTTGTCACAACCCTAAGAGAAAACAAAAAGGATTTTATGACTTCAGTACCTAAGTTTTTTATCCCCTCCCAAAGTAATTCTTTTTTTCTTTTATCATTGAGACTGTAACTTTTCTGTTAATCTTCTTTTTTTTTTCTTAGCATGCTTTTATGAAAGCATTTTATTTAGTATTGTGACAGCATACTATGTACTTGAAAATACATATGTACTTGAAAAATTGAAATGCAGACTGGTGATTTGTATGGCCACTGGGTAATTTTGTTCATTTCCTCTTTGCTTTTGTAAAGTACATCTTTTTTGATCTTAACTTTGCATGTTGGGCCAGTTGAGCCACTTCTCCTTAGTGCTTCTTGCAGGATCAGACAACTCACTAAACATAGCCTGTTGTCCTCAGGTCGATATTATAATCTACTTGGTAACATTTTCTGAAAGCAGACTAAAGCTGAGATAAAATCCCTGTACAGATACCACTAATATCAGAGTGTTTTTGTAAGACATTTTTGGACATTATTTTGTCAACAAACTGTTAAATCTTCAAATATCGGAATTACGTTCTGAACAGAACATCTGGTAGAACAGGAGATAACTTCAGCAAAACGGTGCTCCTATGAGAGACTGACTCTCAAGGGGTGTAGATGGTCTGTATAGAAATATAAAGTTTCTAGGAATAAAATTCTACTGTGAAAAGAAGAGATCTTCTTTACATAAAGTGGAAGAAAGGTAAGGCTTCCTTCTTTTCAGTCACTATGAAAATTAAATCTAAGGGTATTTGCTGCAGAAGATGGGAGAAATACTTGTTGGCCCAGACAAGCCCTTGACAATGTGTTAGTTGCTTCTAAGATGGAGGAAGAGATAAATTGCTGTCAGCAGATTTAACATGTAAAAGCTGTGTCTGGCTCCTGGTGGATAAAATAATTATAAATTATGCTGTGCCTTCATGCAAAATTGTGCTTTATGCAAATAAACACTTGAAAATTGAGCTAAACCTTGAGATGGCATTGTCATGCTAAGTATCTACCCCTTTCCTTTCTCATCATTTAAAAATACCTTTTTTAAAAACAAATGCAGAAAGACTACATATTTTTAGTCTTCATGGTTCATTTATGAAATCCCCAAATGCTTCTATTCCATCCAAAAAAGCTGTGGTTACAAGAGATGATTCAATATATTGTGGTGTTAACTTAAGATTTATCTGATACTACTATGAGGTAAGAAGATCCAAAGTGTTTTGGAGAGGGTTGAAGAAGAAGTAGTATTTTTAAAAGGTAAATAGAAAAACTGTCTCAGTTCCTTTGACAGAAATATCAGAATATGAGAAGTTATTTTTGGATCTTTAAGGAGCTAGGAGCTTCTTGTATCACATTGTCATGATTTAAAATAGAAGGATTTCTAGCAGAGGAAAGGTAAGTAATTCTTGATTGCTAGAACAGGATTTAAATGAAGATATGAATCTGGAACATAGTGTATTTCTGTTTTTACACATTGCATATGTGTTGTTATAGTTTAAGTGGTCTGTCTTAGGAAAGCTGTCAGTGCATTAATGTGAATCTGTGTTGGGTTTTGTTTTCCAGAGAGCACCTGGAATTCAAGCATAATTCAGAAGCACGGGGTTCTTTCTGTGGGCTGTAGCTGCCTCAGCTTCAGATGTCAGAAATCTAAATGCTAAGATACACTAAAAATAATACTTTGAGTTGCTCACTTAGCTTTGCAAAGTCTCAAGCTGTGTGAGGAAAATTAATCCAACACAGGCATTGTGTGTTAGCTAATGGAGAGTGATTGTCTGTGACTTAATCTCAAGAAGAGAAGTTGCAAGCCTTCTCTTGGTTTTGCAAATGGTGGTTATGAGGTGGGAGGAATTTTTCATACTGATATGATTTCACACTACGTCTAAAAGGTGTGATCTTGGCTAGAAATGTGCAGCAAGGCTCGTTAGGGAATGAAATTTGCAATGAGAGCTAAAGATATGGTGATCCTGAAGAAAGACTATTCCTCATGTTTAGCTGCAATGGAGGCTAGGAAAGAGTTGTAAAGTAAACACATAATAAAATAATGAAGCTTGTAATATCCATGTTCAAATGATACACTACTCTACCATGCCAGTCATCTTCAAAGAGTGTTAATAAGCCTGTGGTTGTGTCAGGATATGATGCACCTTGTTGGTAAGAAAAAGGGAAGCTTCCACAGCACTGGCTGTTCTTTTCACTTCTTCCCTTTGGATAAGGAATACCTCCATGCTGACCATTGGTGGGAATTAGCACTGCTGATCTCCAAGCCAGTTGCTTTTCTCACACCATTTCCCAGGAGCAGGATCTTGACTGCACAAAGCATCATCTCTGGTGAACTGCAGCTTTGGTAGCCTGTGCCACACACATGTGGGTGGCCCCGTGGTGGTTTTCAGAAAGAATTAGGAGTTGGCCACACTGAACAGGAGCCAGAAAAGTGGTGGTAGCAGAGACTTTAGGAGCCCCAGCTTTGACACCCAGGATGTGTGCTTTAATGGCCATCTGAAGGCACAGGGGAAAGGATGCTCTACACACTTCAAAAAGTCATCATTGCATTGCTGTGATGATGTGTCATAAGGTTTGGAAGAATACATGAAGTGCAGGGGCAAGCAGACACAAAAGCCTGTGGGGTATTTCCTCTGCTCAGGTCCATGCATGCTTGTTTGAAGCTGGGACAAGGCCACTCTGTTTTTGGGGCAGCAAGTTCATGATCATAGACGGAGGTTGGTCTGTGCCTGTTCGTCCTTGGGCAGTGAATTTGCCCTGTCATGTTTCAATTAGAGTGTAGACATGCCATGGAGCATTAAGTTCAGTTTCTGGACATCTTCCTTTGACGTGAGGTGCAGTTTTAAGTGACTTATTTAGGCCATAGTTTCATTATACTGCAACTTTAATGATAGTGCTGGCTTAAGGAGTTTCTATCCTCATACCATTGTAGGCTGTCCTTCAAATTATGGCCAGGCAAGCTACTGGAAAAGCAGTGCTGCGAATGGAGCAATGAAGTGATCCAGGTGAATACAACTCCTTGGACAGAACACTGGGGCAGTGTATGAGAGAGCAAGAGTTTGGAGGAAGCAGCAGAGTGGGAAATATTTTAATGGTATTTCATGACAAGCTGGCTATGCTGACTTAGATATTTATTCTGCCCTCTACTTGCTCCCTCCAGAAACCAAAGGTGATTTGGCCATGCCCTTACAATGAAGGAACCATGGGTTGCTATCCCAAGATCCCTCTTTCAGTGGTGAAGTAATATTGTTTGTAATGTCTCCTAACATCTCCTTCCTAGGAGAGAGTTAAAATACAGGAAGAAAAATCTGAAGCCTTGTCATGTTAGACAAAATGCATCTTGCAAGGATGTAACTGGGTAAGAGTGGGATGTACAGAGTACAACTGTGGGGAGTCACTGTCACAGGGATAAGATGATTCACTAGGTTATACGTTTGTAGAGAAATTCTGCTTTAAAGCTCTGCATGTGCATGTCAAACCTTTAAAGGCCTGAAGTCTGAGTCCAGACTCAGCAATCCATTTCATTTGTGCATGACTACTTAGGAAAATAACCAAGAGAAGCAGGAGCTACATTATAAGAAGGAACCGGATTTTCAGACTTGCATTTTAAAAGAAAAGTTTGATTAATATATAGAGAAAGCAACTAAAGGAATTCTAGACCAATCCATCTGGCACGTAGCAATTGCAAAATCCTTCGGTAATAATTTTCTGAGAATCTAAGAGCTTTATGAGCTGGATAGATTTAAGGACTGTTGCAAGAGAAGGTCAAATGAAAATCTCAAACGTGTGAAATGCTTTATTTTGGAAACACTTTCCAAGTTAGATGAGAACAATGTGGTTGTAACCTTGAAGAAGCAGAGGAGAGTACCAAAAGTTATTTATTTTATACTCCTAGTAACTTGACAGAAAAGCAAAAAGCACCTTTAACTAGCAGTGGCCAGAGATGTGTGCTGACCCCTCCTTATGACTGAACAGACCACTTTCTTCAACCAGATGATCACTTGCCTGTTATATCTAGCAATTTATTCTGACTTCTTTCACTTCTTTTTCCCATTGCTCTAATTTTCTTTGTCTCCTTTTGTATTTTTGCATTCTTATTCTTTTACCATCTTGTTTCCCCTGCCTTTTCCCAAGCTTTTTTTCCCCTTTTTTTTTTAATCCCTCATTATTTCCCTCCCTATATAATAGCAGAGATAAATATACATAAAAAGCAGATAACAGTGTAACAACAAATAATTAGAAATCTTCATTCAGGCTACTGTGTGACCTCTCACATTTTTTCATAAGGATTTTGTTTCCTTAGTGGTCCAACATGCTCAATATTCTAGTATTTCTCATTAATTTTGACCAGCTCAGTTGAAAATAATGGGATATTTCATTATTAAAATAAGGTTAAAACTTGTTCCAGGTAACTTGCAGATTTGAGACAACAGATTTGCATGCAGTACAGAAAATGTGTTGTCTTTGAACTTTTTGCTTAGGAATTACCAGATTTCACTCCTATATTTAGAAAACTAGAATTTTATATTTGCTCCTTTTGAATTTTTCCTGCACTTAATGCAGGATATAAGGCTCCCCTTCAAACATACAAGCATTTGCTGATTAGTTTTATCTTGAACTCAGATGGTAAACATGGTCTTGCAAGCTACTTTCTCCCTAGGCATTTATTAATTTCCACAATCATTGTACAAACAAGCACATCTGCTACTCTTGGTGTTCATATAGTTAATCTTATTATCAGCAATTGATTATGTATTATCAGCAATTAGAATATGTATGCAGAGCTTATGTTTTCCAGATTTAAAAAGCAATGTAGGCTTTCAGATTTTTTTCAGAGCCTTTTCTTTCCTCTTTGTCTCCTGTTTTTATAGTTTTGAGTGAAATCTAAAGAAAGATGATGTGATCTAGAAGAGAATAATTTTAATGCACTGGCACAGTTTCTGTGGGAAACACAATGGTTACTGTAGAAGAGTTGATGCTCTCTTGGCAGAACTATTTTAACTGAGCAGAACTAATGTTCTTTGTTTTTCCAGGCTGCTGTAATGGTGCTCTGATTCTCAAATAGCCAAGGTGTGCTCATGAAGACCTTTTACTCCTTCCCTTTCTTTGTTAGCATAGATAGAAGCAGACTACCTTAGAAACAAAGTACTGTGTCCCATGCAATTGATAAGCCACAAGCATAGTTCTCAGAATTAAAAGATCTCATTTCCCTTGTTTGAGATATGACCAGGGCTTGTGTAGTATTTACAAGAATAATTCCCAATTAGTACAAATAGTTTGTGCTTGAACAGAACTATAAGATCTCTGGATTTTTCAAATGTTTCTACCACTGTAGATTATTACCTTTTTGCAAGGTAATTTTTATCTTGTTTTTTTTTTTTTTTTTGGTTTGTTTGTTTTTTGGGTTTTTTTGTGAATTTCTTGTTTGACAGTGATATTGTGTTAGCCAACTTCTAGTTGTGCAAGCCCTAAATTTCTGTGCAACCTACAGAAATGCAACAGGAAAAATGATGATTCAGCAAATGCAGTCTTGTAGAATGCAACCCCCAAACATCACAAAAGTTAATTTGCCTGTATTCATTAACTCTTAGGATTCAGACTGCTAGTTAATGTAATTTCTAGTATCCGGGTCTGCTGCAATGAGCTGAAATGTTCAATTTTTTTATGCTGGTGTTTAGACTATGCCATGCCCCAAGTCTCTCAGAACAAAATTGTATTAACTTGGTTCTGCAGCACTGTAGTTGAGGTCTGGTAAACTGTGGTTCCTTGAAATATCTGAACCATGATCCTGGGAGATAAAAGACCAAGGTAATATGCAACCTAAACAGAAGTTTATCTACAGATTCTTCAAAGCAAAATAACCTCTCCCTTTCAACTTTCTAAAAGACTACTGGTTGAAACAGAATTCTAAACTAATATACTTCATTCTCATTGCTTTTGCACTCCATTTAACAATCAGCACCTTAATGCTTTTCTAGAGTAAGTTGCTGCATAATGGTAAATAATCTAAATTTATAATTCTGTAGACTCCATATAACTACACAGTTGCTATGAAATGTCTTTATATCTGAACAGTGGAAATATAGAAACAATTGAAATGCCTTTAAAACTGGAAATCCCAATGAGAGACAAAATATAAAACTTCAAAGTAAATTTGTCATTTACAAAATAAAATTTTATACTTAAATCAGAGGTGTTACTATTACACAGGAAAAAAATTATAATGTCCCTATTTAAATTAATATCTATGTCTTTCCAGTTTAATATATTCATATGATGGCAGTATTAAAGCACTGTTTAATTATCTATCCTTTAAGTCTTCTGAGATTCAGGAAAAAAATCACACTAATGAATAAAAAGCAAAAAAGATTATAACCGTCAGTCGTTTGTATAATTCAATTTTCTAACAGCACATGATTCAGTTTCTAGGGAGATTAATAGAGAAAATATATATTCCCCACCCTTCCCCCCCCAAAAAAAAATACTTTTAGAATGCCGTGGGAACATCTCTGTAGTTAACACTTCACATTTTTAAAAAAAAAATTTAGACAGTACTGGACAATTTCTTGTGAGAACAGACTATGGAATTTAATTGGGATTCCAAGTCCTAATCTTCTAGCTGTTTCTCTCTGTTAACATGGTAATATAAGTAAATACCAAGTCTCTGAATCTGTGTGTTCTTAATGTGGGATCTTAATAATCAAGAGCTTAAACCAGTCCTCCTAGTTCAAGGCAACTGCAATATACTTGAATATTTACAAGAAATTCAATTGGGGAAAAAACCATAGCAAAGGAAAAAAAAAAGAAAATTCAAATAATAATGTTTTCAAGTCTTTTCCTTTAATGTTTTCTCTTTGCAATGTTCTGACATTCATTCTGATCCCCACCTCTCAGACGAGTCACTTTGTAACTCTTTAGTTAAAGTCAACCAATAAAACCCAGAAGTGGCTTTTAATGCTTTATGTTTGAAAGTAATTGGTCAGCAGTTTAAATAACTTATATAATTGGTCAACTGGTCAACTGGTTTAATATTCTAACATATATATTCAAGAAAATGATGGTTATCAGTTAAAACTCCTACTACTCAAAAGGGACTACATTGCTACAAGGAATCACAGGTTTGACTCAGCTCTAAAATAGTTCCATGTGTATAAGTTATGATTGAGTCAAAGCTGTAATATTAGTTGTAGAGATAAATTATCTGCTGCAAGCTGTTTGCATGATTTTTATAAACAAGTTTTCAGAAATGCTTTGATTACCCACTTCAGCTGCCTTTTGAGTAATCCAAAATAATACCTTTCTGTAGAAAGTTATGTGCCTAAAATGGTGAAAATTTGAAAATTACTTTGCTGTGCTGTTCCAAGTGGGCTTACAAAATGTCAATGATGATGCTATTTCGAAACTAAAGAAAAGAAAAAAAACTAATTCAGCCCTATTTTTCTTTTTTTTCTGAAGCATAACTACTGTAACTCCATGCATTTGGTTTTACTGTTGTGACTCATCCATGAATATGCTATTTTTCTCCATGCTGGGATACTCTTCAGTAGTCTGTATTTGGGACAGAGGCAGCAAAATAAAATGGGTTATATTTTGAAGGTTGCTAATTTTATTATCTTTCTCCTCATACAAATTCTACTCAACTTTAGCATGTGAATGCAGGCATTTCTAATATGAAGATACTCTGTCCTGTTCTAGAAACATTTCTTGTGCGGTGTATTATGGAATTGTCACAGAACTGAATTTCTGGGACTCTTACACAATATTTTCTTCTAAAATGCAACTTTTAGAGCCATCTACCAACTTCTTTTTTTTTCAAATATACTTCAAAACGCTAGAGTGTGAGTTCTTTTTCTGAGTACCCAATAGCTCAATATGTAAGATATTTAGGCAGTTCTTCACCAAAAGAATGAAATGCCAGTTTAAAGGAAGCCAAGAGCCTCATCCGTGTAGGTGCCTGAATGTTCTTCATAAACATGTCTTAGGTCTGCATCACACTGATAATACATAAATATTAGCTACTTTGGCAATCTGACCATAAGCTCTGTATGATTTTTGTGTAGGAACTCCTGGAAAAACAATAAAACCTTTTACTCTCTGTGTGACCCCTAATATTTTCTACTTTAATCCTTGTTTTCTGAGCCTGTTTCACTAATCAGAAAAAAAATAAAAAAGAAATCCCCAGGGAACTGAGCAGTGCACTAGCTGAGATATGATTACACTTTGCCAATTTTTTTTTGTAATAGGTAAGTAACTAATTAATGGTGGGCAAATAAGTCATCAAATGATTCAAAAACATCCCATATATCCCTTACTTGGCTACATATTTGCACTTCTGATATAACAAATAGTTTGTATTTTATCATTACTTTTTTTAAAAAGGCATTTTATTCCAGTTTTGTTTAGATTACTTTTTAGCTGTGTTTTATGGTGATTCTTAATAAAATATGAGAAGTTATATTCCAACTTAGAGTATACCAAGCACTCATTTTTTAAAATATGAAGGCATTTTTTTCTGTTTTATGGAAGATTTTTTATTTTTTTTTAATAAACTTCTCAATCTATTTAAATTTGTCTCAAGGAAAAGTCATTCAGGTTAATAATATGTCTAGAAAGGAATAACGTTATTTTTTCTGTCATTTTTACCTGCTCTTTTTTCTCCAAGAATTTCTGTATATATCTTTAAATGAACCTGAAAGACTAAGCTGAGTTTTCAGACAGTTAACTTGCCAGATATAGCCAAACTTGTGTAAATTTTATATCATACTGATGGAATGTCAGAGCAGATATTTTTGAAAGGTCAGTTCAGTAGCAGGATAGAGATTTTAATACAGATTTTTCATTATATAAACAAGAATTGATATATGAACAAGATAAATTCATATCAATAAACACTGAAGAGCAGGAAAGAATTATCTAATTTTCAGCAGATTATAAATGACTTTATAAATAAAGTATAGCTGACTTATAAACAAATGAGAATGGTTAATAACTTTGTCATAATTTCTACCAAGTCATAAATACAAATTAAATATATATGGGAAGAACCATGTGAAAAATATATTTTGGTCTGGGGTATAGGCAGACTTTGAAGGATGTATTGGATTTACTTATTTAAAAGGTCTAATAAATCTGTTTCTTAATATGGAAAATCTATGGGAATTTTTAACACAAAAGGGAGAAAATTGAGCAACAACATGCATTAGAAGAGACTGATAAATTGTATATGTGTCCTAATATAATATGCAGTATATAATACATATATGTCCATTACAAAAAATGGTTAAAGAAAAATACTGCCATAATGGCAAAGCTCTGAGATCCAGATCAGCCCTGATATTTTCCTAGATTGGAAGCTCTTTGATGTCATAATGAAAGCAGTGGAATTTCAGTACAAATGTGTAACCTGTTCTGCAAGAGCGATTTGTTGACGGTGGTAAATGACAAATGTTAGACAGACGTGCTCTTGAGGTGCTGCTGGCCTGTTCCTTCTATGCACGAGGCTTTTACAATTTGTTTGCCAGTCCTTAGACACAGCTAAATGGGAATGTCCCTATAATTACAGTTTTGTGTGTCATCAAACATCTGAAAAAATATATATCTCTGGTTATTGTGTTGGGATTAAACCATGGGCTGTGTGTTATTAGCTTGCTTGTGGTGCTTAATGCAGATTGTAACTATATTGTTTGTAAATCTTGCATAATATCCTAAACCATTATTGTTCTTGTCCTGTGTCCTATCTATTATCATACCTTACTGGAGTTGTGTTTAAATTATTTTGTTGTGGACTGTTATCAGTTTTAAATTTTTTTATATCACGAGTATGAATAGCAGCCATCGCACTTCTTCAATGTGAGCAATTTCTTCAATGTGAGCAATAAAATGCTCAAGGAATATGTACAAACCGGTTTCATCACGGTGAGGTTATGAAATGCAATGTGTGTCTTTGTGTCTTAACATGCCTGTGGTTTGTATGCAGTATATTGGCTTAAGAAAAGCAAAACCTGAAATGCATTATTGCTTGGCAGAAGAAAAACAAATACTTGCAAGGGGACTAGTTTTGAGTAGGTTTGATGACATTTACTTTTTTGGGAAAAAAACCCATAAAAGATTGATCAGAGTATTTAGAAAAGAGGGAAACATTCTTTATTAAATAATCTCTCAATCCTGCTTTGCTGCCATCATCTTCACAATTTTTGTTTTCTTTCTGTGCTGATGTGTCTTATGTTCTAAAAATTCTTTTTTCTGAACTGTTGCATTCCTGCCTCCGAAATCAAAGAAGCATCATTATTGTGGTGGCCAACAGCTGGCCTGAAGTTCTCACAATTCTGAACAAGTTCAAAACTAGCAGTAGATAAAAAAAAAGAATTTTTACATTGGAATGTGTTCACCCATTGAAGGGAAATTCACCTACATTTGCCGTACATGAGATTAGAAAGAAAAAGAAAAAAAAAAGGTGCTTATTTGATTAAGAATATGATTTTTCATTGAAATTGTGAAGAGGATAAAACTTTTCCATAAGGGCTTTAGGATTAGGTCATACATAATTTGAAAGATAAGAGCTAAAGTCACACCTACACTGTGTGAAGCAGCTTTTCCTGTATATCTGGAGTCTGGTTCTCCTAAGTCCCAAGAAAATGTTACGGTTATTGGTGTGTTGGTCGTATAACACTGGTGTGCATCACTCAAAAAACTGCAAAGAAGGTACCAGTTACAATTGGTAGTGTTAATTGCAAAATAATAATAAGAAAAAAATTCTAATTCTAAGAGTTGGTAATAGTTGCTTTGTTAAATATTTATTTGACACCATGACATTAAACCAAAACCAGCTCCAGATTTCATATCCATTAGGTACTTTGTTATCTGTGCATGTAACAGGAACGATTTTTGTTCTCAGAAAAAAGGAGGAGTGAGGCAGCCTAGGAGGTCTTTTCCATTCCTTCTGGCAAACAATACATGAGCAGTAAAAATTGGTCTGACTAGAAAGTGGAATGTGATGGTTATTCTAAGTTAGTTTCAGAGACGTATATGCCTGAGCTCTTAGGTGGTGTTTTAAATTATTGTAGTAGTAATAGATACACTGCTACATTTTCTGTGAGATGGTTTTGACTCCTTTTGCCCCCCATAATAGGGATAGTTTGTCTAATACAAAGACGTCTTCCCAGATCAGCAAAGAGGAAGAGACTTGTTACCAATAAAAAATAACAAGATTAATTACCTATACTTGTTTTCTTCTCCAATGAAGCACAAAGAATTGAAACTTTGGCATCATCAGGCTTTCTCTTCCAAAGGATGATGACAAAGTTTGGGGCTGGTGAACCAGGTTGATGACAGTCACTACCCACACCCTTTGTCATTTTCCTTTTAATGATTTACTACTTGGCTGATCATTAGCTGGGAAGAAAAAATGTTTCCATAACCATACAAGACATCCAGGCTTATATCCCTAATTACTATTCTTTGGAAAGATGACAGGACATTTCACTGTAATTACTGCTCAGCTGGATGTGTGCCTATGAAAAAGAACATATTTCAGATTATTGTATGGGCTGGTAGGATGGTACTCTCTGATGTGTGGTGTTTGAAACCAGCAAAAAAATAGAGCCGATATTCTTACTGATTTCTTAGTGTAGCAAAATTATTTGACATAGAACTTGTAAGTATTTAGTTTCTTTGCACAGAAACAGAGAAACTTGATGTTAAAAAAAAGCTTTGAAACATAATTAAGCTCATGATTAGACCAAGACATTATTGAAGGCAACTGTATTAGTTTAAAATGCAGCAAACCAAGGTAATGGCTACTGTAACTTCAGCAAGCAGAGAATCCATGCTTGTAGGTAGCAAACTTGCCCAAAGCATTTTAGTACATCCTTAAAATGCAGTCATGTTTAAAAGCTGACTAGAAAAACTGGAAGGTGCTGCTTGAAGTATGTGATATCTGGGTGTGTAGGTGTCTCCTTGCTTATTTTTATGTTGCAATTAAGTTGTCATTCCTCTACTTTCATCATCATGAAATTTTGCTAAGCTGCATTAGGAGAAGTTGCCTGTGTAAAAAGGGGAACAGTGCATAGCCAAAAATTTCTGAACTACTGATCATCTTGTTATAAAAGAATGCATATTCGGTCCTATGCTATGTTTTTCAAATTGTGAAGGAATTTCATTAAAAGTTGGGAAAACAAATTGTCCATGCCAATTTTCAGGACAAAACAAAGCATGGCAAGATGTAACTAATACCTTACACTTGTCTAAACCCAGTTTATGAATTTACTTAAAATTCAGTCCAGTGAGCACAATGACATTATATACTGCATCTTGCTAAAAATCTCTAACCAAAAAAACAAAATAGCTGTCTTCTTGTGAATTCTGTAATATCTTTTGATGGTATAAATTAATGCTGAATCAAGAAGAACTACATAAAGTTTTGCCAAAACACCTGCACTGTGAGTATGACAGCTTACTGAATAACATCTGTATATTGAGTCTAAATTAAGCTAAAGTAGTTTCTTAATATTAAACCTTTCTTAAAATTAAGCTAAAGTAGTTTCTTAATCTTAAACCCTTCTTAATCTTGTAAAATTTCTTGTATCTTTCCATTTTGAAGATGGTAGCACCTATATAGTCCAATAGAACATATTAATGAGTATTTTGCTTAGTAAAACTTATTTAACATAAAATTAGGTGAGTATCAGAAACTAGTGTAGAAAAGATAAAATACTATGAAATGGTTGTGTTAAAAATCTGATTGTAGCCACTCTATGTTAAGGTGCTTTATGACACCTCATATGTCACCACATATGACATCAAGGATCCTCTTGCCGAAAGGCATACACCTCAAAGCAGGCCAAGAATGTTTATTGCAGTAAAAGAAAGCCTCCTGACTCAGGAACTTCTAGTAAAGGGAGAAAAGGGCCTTCAAAGAAAGGCGTTGGTGTTTGTATCTGTGTCTGTATGGCAGGATTTGTAAAAGAGTTGGAAGTATTTACTGCATCATTCTAAGACTATGTTTGTACAGGAGCTTCTACAGGAGCTGGAAGTATTTGTTGCTTTATACTGAGAGACATCAGCTCTGTTCATGCCAGTCCTGACTTATGTTTTGACCTCCTTTAATACATTGCTATTAGCCGTTGACGTGACCTGTCTGTCCCTTATGACAAAGTAATGAACTAGAAGTAAAAATCTGTTGCAGGAGCAGAGTTTGAGGTGGATGAGCAATCAGAAGTGAAGAGGAACCTATAACACAGCTAAAAAAATACAGAAAAATGTCTCCATCAAGGTGGAACAATAGCTATTGCTTTGGTTTGTGCTACTGCCCGTCTCCATCTAAACCAGCACTTCCAGCTCCTTACCCTCTGACACTTTTTATTCTGTGTCTTGTGCTGTGTTTATACTGCTGAAAACAGAGCTCCACGTTTCACTAAAATCAATTGCTAATCCCCTACTATTGTGAAGACTCTGAAAGCTGAGGCTAATACCATTAGAGCAATGCCATTGATTGGTATTCCAACAAATGTTGGTTTGTCTGCCCGCCCCATCCTGCTGTCTAATTAGCCCTGAACAAGCCAAGCAAGCAACACCAAAGTGGCACCAGAGCCTACAAGTGAGTTAATATGCTGTTTCTCATTGTAGAAAGTGTGCCTGTACATGTTCAAAAAACCAATAAAAATGGGGGTTTGCATTTCTGATACAAGGTGTCTTCCTTACTCTTCATACACATTACTGTTTTCTTTATAAACCATGTTTTGTATATGTGTAAGATATCTACTGCAGAGGTCTAGAAGGGACAATAATTTTAAGAGTCTGTCCCTTTTAATTTTAACTCTATTTTACCTTCTACTCCTGACTGCTTAAAATAAAACCAGATGATAACTATATATTTTTAAGTTCAAAATAAGCAGTGCATGGAAAATTTTAGACATCTTGAGAAAGTTACATCAGTCAGGTGCTGAACTCAGTTTGTTAGAATAAAAGTATTTCCTCATCTCTGTTTTTAACATTAAGTAGTTCCCAGCTGAAATCAAGAGCTCTTTATATTGCAAATAACAGTACTTGGGACTCACTTTTTTACTGGGATGTAGATCTGTATTTTGGACCTGTGCCCAAGCTGTTGATCTCTACTCCTGTATAACTAAATTTTAAACAAACATCTACTAAAAAAGCATTAGAGGAGAAAATGGGTATTTTTAAACAACAAACAAGCTTCATTAAAAATTAAAGCTTTAAATTAACAGAGTAGAAACCAATATGCATTCTTTCAGAGAGCCTCAAATCTCCTATGATCCAACCTTGTAAATGTCTCACCTCGTTTTATTCTTTCAACTCCCACTGCTCAGACTGTCTCTTCCAATTAGCATTGTCTGTACAGGTAGCAGATCCATGGTATCTACTGGATTGTTGGGGCAGTTAGACTGGTGGGTTATAATCACAGGTTGGGTGTTTTAAAGGTTTCTTGGTGTGAGAAAGTTACTGCTCAGTGAGCTGAGGTTTGAATTTACAGTAGTGCTAGCTTATTCCAGTTCCGTTTTTAAATACACTTGGGGACAAGCTCATTTGAAAGTGAACTTACAGTACTTAGAGTAGGTTACCTGGCAAATTACTCAGCTATAAATGCTAGCTTCAGTTTGTGAAAAGGGACTGGGGGCCTTGGTTTTTTGGGTTTGTTTGTTTTTTGTTTTTGGTTTTTTTTTTTTGGTTTTTTTTTTTTTTACAAATGAATTTTTTTATTTTTATTATAACCTACTAATTGAAACTTATGTAATGTTTATGGTTTTATTCTATTCAGTTAACCTGGTCACTGTTGTTACTAAGGTACATGGATTAGCATTTTACCTAGCTTCTATTCTAAATATGTTGACAATATGCCTTAAGCACAAATGATGTTGCCTGCTGTCATGAGGTACATGTCCTGTAATTGACCTTTCTGAATTCTGCATATACTGCAACATTATAGGTGTGTGTGTGTTCCTCATCTGCACCAGAGATACTGAAAAAACATCCTACTGCATGGAGCAAAATAGTGGCTTACACAGTTAATGGAAACCCAGCAAAGAGGCTGAGACAAGAGAGCAAGTAGCTCCACCAGAACTCCAAGTGATGGTCCAGCTTGGATAGGATGGAAGCTCCCTTGAAGGAGTTTTTGGTTTCTTTGTATGAGGACTGGTCGTTTTGTTGTGTCAGAAACCACCTATAATTATTTAATGCAACTAATTTCCTCCAGCTTCTAGAAAGACAAAGCTGCCATGTACTTCTTAAAACACACAGACTTGTTTAAGATTTCATTTGAAGCATTTCTTTGTCCTAATTCATCTGTAAATATGATGTTGTAATGCTTGCTTACACTTAACAAAGTACCTGCCAGTGCTTTCAGGCTCTTTAATGAAAGGCAACTTCATTGCAAATTAATTTATGAATTTTAAGAAACTCTGGGTGTGTTCTATGACAGAGTTCATATTAGTTTGCCAGCCTGTAGACCTTGTAATATGAAAGTTCTAAATGTCAGATGTGGATTCCTAACACTTCTGCTTATTTTAGAGTCAACCTGTGGCGTCTGATTTTTCCTCTCCATCCCCTTTCCTTGTTAGACATGAATATTCCTGAACTCTCAGGAGCAGAGGGTGATGCCACTTAATGATTTCAAATACACTATCTTGGCGGGTATCTTCTTACACTGTCAGTCGTTGCTATAGGATCAACTCCAGGTCCAGTGATCAAAGGAATACAATTATATGACCAAGTACAAAAAATGAACTTTAGGGCTGGTTGTTGAAACATGCATAAGTTGAAAAATGTTTTTTAACAACTGCAATTACCCCAGCTTTCCAGTAGATGACACTTTCACCAAAACACTTTAATCTCAATTCACATAATTTTTGATTCCTTCCTTTTCCCCCTGTTGAGTGGTCATTTTGTGTACCTTTTTCTTGAAAGGATTCCTTGCTCGGATGCTTGATTACTGCAACCTCTCTACTGTTCACAAATATATTAGTGATGCAGTGGAACTGCATCAGTGACATTCACAGGTGTTTTTCCTGTGATTGCAATGCCCTGTTGTTCAATCCTCACCATCTCCTGGTGGCTTAATGGATAATTGAAAGCTCTGGGGGTTTTGGACCCTTAGCAGTCCCACCACGTGACTTTGTAAATGCTCATCATGTGTCAGTCTACTGCAACATAAATAATATTTAAAAAGAAGACCAAGACACTGTAAAACCTAAGTGTAGTCTTACTGCTATAAAGCCAACACCTATAACATCATTAAAGAAATTTAACAACTTAAATGGCTTAGATTCTGGAAGTGCCTAAATCTTCATAATTATGTTATCTTGCAGGATTTTCAGGCTTCCATCAGGCATATAATCTGCTTTGTATATGTCAGAGAATTTTGGATGTGTAAGATACTGTGGTAACCTCGAGGACAGCTTGTGTGAATGATGAGTAAAGTGTGAGTGAAAAAGATGGAGGCAGAGGAGAAAGCACCCTCAGCTGGGACCAAGGGCTCATCAGCCTCAGCTTGGCAACCTCACTGTCAGGCAGGGAGGGGAACAGTTTCTATCCAGGAGGAGACGCTTTGGACAGATGTCAGCAACATGCCTTGGAAGTCAGCAGTCCAGACACATCAGAGAGGCCATAAACTGAGAGGCAAAACCTTTCTTTGAACCATATCTGTGTTTCCTGTTTGTGCTCAGTTTCCCATGGCTCTTTTATTGGGTGGTGGCCCTGTTGCATGGATGACCCGAACACAAGGAATACGAGGGCTTAGTAGGCAAAAGGAGTAAGAACAGACTGAGTGCATCAAGAGAGCCAGAATGCTATGATTTTCTGCCTTGTTAAAGATTCTTACTTTAGGTGCATGAGGCTTGGGCTTGAGTGAGAGGACCAACCAGTCTGATAGCTGTGAGCTGGCAGCAGCAATTGGATAGCTCTGCAGACACCGATAGGCAGGAACTCGGGTATCTGGGAGGCTTTGCTTTGGGGCTGGGCATCTATATAATGATCCTGCAGAGACAGATAGGCACCAAAGCAGCTTCAAGGATCTAAGCAAACATACTTACTAAAGCCAGTGACTCATATCCATACAGAAAGTGTTCTTCTCCTGATTCAGGTCTTTATTATTTTAAATGCTTAATTAAGTCTCTTTGAACCCACAGGTGCAGCCACTTACTGATGCTTGCTATTTGTTTTCTTTTATTTGTCACAGGCTTTCATTTACCAAGATATTTCAGTCAGAAGACTGAACTAGATGTATTTGAGGGGATTTTAATATATTCTTGGAAACTGTGAACAACTTTGGTACTTTTCTGTTCTATGATCTGGATGTAAGTATGTGCATCTGCTTGTAAGCAGGTCTCTGGTGGCTGGCTTGACCACTACCATTCCCATTTTTCAGGCTGATTGAAAGTTGGTTATGTGTGTATGGCTGCTAAATTATTTCTTACGAAAAAGTGGTGGGTTTAATTTTTCTTTTTTCAGTGAGTTGAATTTTGTCAAATGGCAAATACTAAGAAAAAGAAATCTTTACAATACATGAGAGGTGAATGAACTACTTAGGATTGAGACTTTTTATGTTTGTCTACTGACGAGCCAAACATTTATCATTTTCAAAATATGAACACATTGAAAATTACATTCACTTTCATATGCATCAGTCATACAAACTTTTTTAACTGCCCTCTTCCAAACCCACTGTTGATGTGCTGGTTTTTTTTCTTTGCCTTAATTTCTCTGAAGTTATTTCACAATACCGGAGCTGTTAGGTTAGGTTATGCTTACTAAGTTATTTCACTGTTTGTTAAGCTTTTTTTATTTCATGATTTCTTAAAGCACTGACTAGAATCCAGGAAGTTATGCAAATCACTGAACTTCAGTCATTGTGTCTGAATCTTTCTATATCAATGAATGATTTTTGTGTTTAGTTTATCTTGGTTTGGGGTTATTTTTTGTTTTATTTCAGGGTTAGGTTTTTTCAGTCCAAAGAATAACTTTAAGGGATTCAAAAGATAGCTTATGGAGTAAAGCTTGGCATAGAGGCATAAGAAGGATAGGAGGAAACTAGTAGCACATGTTCATTCTGGTTTTGCCAGAAGAAATTTCAATCCATGTCTCCTATTTGCAGGCTAAACAACTCATCACTGAGTACAAAGAGAACAGGGTTGTGGTTGTTTTGTTTTATTTTATTAAATATGCCTGAAACCTAAATAAAATAGCACAAATTTTGTGTTAAAGCATTAACATGGTTTTCATTCACAGATAGTTGGAAATGGTTTTCAAAATTTCAGGGGAAGGGAGGTGGAGTAAGCTAAGAAACTGTAAAACTGTGTGCTAGGATATAAACACATACATAGTATAAAAAACTTATGTAATTTTCAGGTTAAATTTTATTGTCAACTTCAATGCTCTCTGCATATTTTACAGTTTATTTGGAAAAGTTTGTAACTGATTGTTTTTGTTCTGACCTCCCCTTGGAGGGAGTGCTGTGCAGACTGTCTGAAAGCTGGGCTTTCTGCTTATATTATGCTAAAAATGTCCACTGCTTATCATGTTCTGAGAGTGTAAATTCAGCTTTAGTCTAGTGTTCCTTATTGTTTTCCATAGCTGTCTGAAGATGTCTAGCCAGAAGGGAACAGTAGGTGCTGGTATTTATGGCAACTTTGGATGGCTACAAATAATGGCTTACCCTGAAATGTGTTTAGATTCATCCTGGCTTTAAAGTATTTTTGAGACAGGGCAAGCTGTGGGACACTGAGAGCACTATGCTATAGGTGAGGTTACCAAGATCTCTTTCCTCCCTTCAGCACAGGACTCTCCCTAATAATGCTGGAAGTTAAAATGAATCATTTATGAGCATCAGTAGACACATGGGTGGGGCCTCTTTTAAAACTGGTATTTTGTTGATGCAACACGTGTGACGGCCTCTTAGTTCTGAATATAAGTGTTACTGAGAGGAAATTAGGTTGGTTGGCAGAGGAGATCAGCCAGACCTTGCAGTGCGTCTTGCTGAGGAGCTGGTATATCCACCAGTACTGTGCTTCAGATTCCAGTACATGTAGAAGAAAAAATGGAAGGTAAGTGTCTTGAAACTTTAATGTCCTTTAAACCAGGACTGAAAACAGAAATAATTAAATGATCATGTGCACAGACCTAAATAATTGCAGATTTTTTTTTGTGTAGGGATTACTTCTATGTTTGGATGTTCTTTGTAGAACTAGTGAGATTGGAAAAAACAACTTTTGAAAAAAACTACTGCGAAGGAAAAAGCTATGGAAAAAATTTAGTGAAACAACAACCAATTCTGAAAATAGGAAATAGCATGGAAAAGAATAAACTTTATTGCTAGCATAAGTACAGAGTGCCAGCTTTCAGTATTCTCATGCTAGAAGCAATTATTTTCCAAGGAATACCTGAAGTATTCTGTCTTGAATGAAAGAAAAATATGAATTGATAGAGAAAACCCTGTGACTGGTATTGATGGTCAGGTTTCTACCGGAGGCAGAAAACCAGTAAGAAATGTGAAACTGAATTGCCTCTTGTATTTTTTCTGAGCTGTCTTTGCTTAAGAAAGTAATCATTAGCTCGTTTGTGATCCAGTTGCAATACTTAAATCTGATAAGCAAGCTGTGGGCTGACTTTAGAGAGCTTTCCTGGGAAATGTAATACCTCAGCTCCCTGATGTTCCAGTTCAGCTGGATTACTGAGTAGATGAAGAGTAGTTGTCTTGGTTTATAAACACCTCCAGAGACCAGGCAAGAATCAGGTTCTTTCAGGGTTCTTGACCACAGGAATTTGCCATGTGTGCTATAAGTACTTTCTGTTTGACCAGAATACTTTGTGCTATGGTTGACAACTCTCATTAAGAGATGAGATTTTCAGTTTGGTTCTGTTGCTCATTCTTGTCAGCAGGTATATTGTATTCATGAGCAATAATGATGTAATGCACTCCTGTATTTTTTTTGGTTATTGTTGATTGTGTGCATATTTTTATCATGGGTAGCACCCAGCTCTGCATTTGTTGCTCATCTCTGTTGAAAATCTGAATGACCAATGCATGACCAAGTTTAAATAGTTAGATGAGAAACAAGATTCTTTTTATTCAAGGAAAACAAATCAGAAAAAAATGCCTTTTTTTTTTCTTTTCTTCTTCCTACCTATTCCACCTGCCCCCACCCCCTCCTCAATTAATTTAAATTATTATTTAATTCAAGATGTGATCCTGGGAAACTCCACTGATTTGTGTTAAAAATTTCCTGATCCTAAGCGCTTAGCTATGAGTCTCCCCTTGAGTGGATACACCCTTGGTTTTGGATGGGAAAAATTCTTTTCCCTTAAATACTAATTCTGTAGGTACCCATGTAGTTAGAGAAGATGCATAGTTAGATTTTTCTGTAGGCTTAGCAGGACCAAACTTAACCCTTTAAAATAATAATAATATACAAGACTTTGTACATCAGTAAACTCAATTTCCAAAACTGCTGAGAATCTGTGGGTCCCATCATCTTTAATTAGAATAAAGAACATTGGAAAATAAAAAGTTGTATGCAAATAAGTAAAGATGAATATTGCCACCCATCCTTCTGGCACCAGTGTCATAATCACTCCTATGAAATGACTGATATGCAGGCAGGATGCCTGAGGGGGAATCAGCCAAGATTTTTGTCAAGCTAATCACAGCACCTGGGATAGATTGTCAGCATTTTAAAATGTCATAATTTGTGAATATTTCCTTCTCCATTAAGGTCCTCAATGATATCTGCAAACCTTTTTATGACTTTGGGAGTGTAGACTGAGACATCTGCATGCATATTTAACATTATTTTAAGTCTTGGATAGATATTTATACATTTCTCTTTTTTTAAATAAATAATTTGGAGTGCCACTTAAGCATTCAAATACATACACTATCAGTTTTTTACTTATTCTATTTAATGTTTTATTTCTTTTATAAAACAAACCCAAACATCTCAAATGATAGCATGTGCAAAACTGTAACTTGTCTATAGACAGCATGTTGTAATGTGTGGAGAGAATATTACAATGCAAAGTCAGTAGAGATGCTGATAAAGTCAGTAGAGATACTGATTAGTATCTCTATTTTTAAGTAGAGATACTAATATTGGCCTTCAGCATCAGGTATTTACAATCAGGCACTATATAAAAGAAGTGAAACTTGTAGCACAGCTACAAAAATCAGAGAGTTAGACAAGTTTCCATCTGCAAGCTAGGAAAGTGGTGAACTTGTAAAAGATCTTTTATGGATGTATGTCTCAATTTCAGTCTTGCTGAATTTTGAACAGTCTTGAATGAATTTTGAAAGAGTTATCTCTGTCTTTCATCGTTGTCTCTTTCACCTAATCTTAACCACAGTCAAAACTGGGAATTTAATTATATGAGGCTTTTTCTTTGTGCTCCTTTCTCTGTGCTGCAGTTATTGAGCTGGGAGAAGTCGACTTGAACTGTCCTTCCAACTGTCAAATACATAATACCCATTTCTTCGGAACTGACAGACAGATAATAAGGAGAGGGCAAGCCTTTAGCTTATATGCTCGCTTCCAAAATCGTGAATGGGATGACTCCGTGGACCAGGCTGCTTTCACCGTGGAGACAGGTAGTCACTCCCAAACACTCTGTGGACTTTCCTAGTCCTTTGTTGAATAATAATATTTTCCATAGACTTCAGAAGACTTCTTTCATAGTCCTCATATTCCCATAACCTACTCATATTTCATGTGAAGAGACTACCTTCCCCTAAATCGGGCAGTTCTTCTAATATGTAAAGTTTTCTCACTCTCCTGGAGAAGTGACAAGTGAAAAAGAAATCCACCCTTGGGAGCTTCGCCTTGCAAATGATGCCTAAGCAAATTACTAGCCTTTTACATGTGCTTTGTTTAGTAGTCTGATGGAAGTGGTTTTTATTTTCCTGAAAAGGCCTCAGACCCTGTGAATCAAATGAGACAAAATGCACCTTCCCAATGGGCAGATGTCTGGATCAAACCTGCTGGAGTGCTTCCTACAAAGTTCATCAGCCAAAATGCATCAGTATCAGCGTGTTTCCTCCTTCCAATGTCTGCATTGGCCGTTATATTCTCAATATGCAAATCACATCTTGTGGTCACACATATCAGCGGTGTCTTGGAGATTTTTATGTCCTTTTTAACCCTTGGTGTGCAGGTAAGAACTCTAATGACAATCAGATTGTTTTAAGAAAAATAGCTAGTGATGAGTAAAACTGTTGAAGATTATTATTTAACTGGTGCATAAAGGATGTAGTAACAGAAACAATGAGAATCAATGAGAGATTTAATTCTGTTCTTTTTAATCTTTTTCCTCCAAGTTCAAGACTGTCTGAAGCCATTGTTTCGATTTGTTCTTTTAGTGGTAGTAGGGGTGGGGTATAATTTTTTCCCCACAACTATTACAATGTCTTGACAGGATAGAAAGCATTGGGAAGTTTCCTCTGTTCATCAGGAAACACATTTTTGCTGCGAGAGTGACTGAGCACTAGCACAGGTTGCCCAGATGGGTTGTGGAGTCTGCATCCTTGGAGATATTCAAAAGCCATCTGGATGTGGCCTGGGAAACTGGCTGGAGGCTGGACCAGATCACCTTCAGAGGCCCCTTCCAACTTCAACCATTTTGTAATTTTGTGGATACTGTTTTGTCATCATAAAATAATACAGTACAAATACAAATTAAATTCTGTAGATCTGGCTCAGGTAGCAAGCAATTCTGAAGTCTGTAGGACCTTGCCAAAATCATTACATGACAAATATTCACATTGTCTGTGCTGATATGATCTAAATCAGATACACAACTCTATGTTGCTGAGTGTTTGACTTGTAGAACAGCTTAGTGTGAAGATAAATTGCAAACTCTTCCATTAATGTGTTCTACAGCAGGGAGAGACTTAATAAAGATATTATCTAGCTGTAAGTAGGAATGAATTGTCTCTGAGTGCTTAAAGAGCCCACAACCTTTAACATAAAAGTATACATCAAAAACTGGTAGGAAAGAAAAGAGGGATCCAGTGATGCAGAAACACAGAAGTACTAGAAAGGTACACTTTGTCTGAATGAAAGCCCTTCATCTTTTCCAGATGACCCTGTATATTTGGACAGTCAGGCCCATAGAGAAGAATATGTTCTGAATGAACATGGAATACTGTATGAAGGAGTCCACAAGCACATAACCTCTCGACCATGGCACTTTGGACAGGTATTTTTTTAACACTTGTTCAGAAATAGATGACATCCATATACTGATAAATGAAGTGTTTGTATTTTTTCAGAAATATATGCTCTATTTGTAGTGCAAAGGTTTTTAGGATCAGTTCAGACTATGCATACATGAACCAAAATGCCTGAGAATTTCACTGTAGCCCAAATAACTGGAACAAAGTTTTATCTAGTAAAATGAGGGAAATTGTACAATGTTCTGGGAATAGGTGAAACAAACACTGTGCTTCAGAAGAAAAATTATTCTATTGGTCAAACATAAGTAAAAATGACATGATTTTGCCTTTGGTTTTCCTTCAGGAAGATAGGCAATACCATGCAGACCACTAGGAGCTGTGCTTGATTTAACAAAAGAAAAAAAAAGGGCAGGAGAGGTGAGAGGGCAACTCATGTAATTGAAAAAGACTGGATTATTGATAAGAAAGGTACTTTAGCAACATCAGCATACCATGATGCCTATGTTATCATCTTTTTCCTCAGTTTGAAGATGGGATTCTGGATATCTGCTTGAAGATCTTAGATATGGGTGCGAGTTACCATCACGGCTCTGATCGTGACCACTGCTGGCGCAATGACCCTGTGCATGTCAGCATGGTGGTGAACCACATGGTAAGATCTGTGGGGACGTGAGACCTCTGAATAGATCAGGTCACACTTCATTATATTGTAGAAGGATAAACTGCATGGTAATCGAACACAGCAGGCGAGCAGAGGAAATCCTTCCTGTGCTCAGATTCACAGGAAAATTAAACTTTTAATGCTAATCTCTGATGATTTTGAGACATGATTAGAATGTGAAGACATGGTCAGCCACTTGAAAAGGTTGTTTCTCTTTTCTCTTTCTAGATAAGCAGCCATACCACTAACAGTATAATGAAGATTCCAGAAAACAATGATTACCTGAAAGGAACAAAGCCATTTTCCTGGAATGGAAGTGTCCCTATTCTACAGCAGTGGTACAGTGGTAGATGCAGGCCAGTCAGATACGGGTACTGTGGATCTCTTGCTTCAGTAATGTGCACAGGTAGGATATTTCAGTTGGCCCTTACCTAGTTTATAGAGAAAAGAAGAAAGGAAACAAGGATCAAAAACTTCTGACCCTAAAAACTACTTGAATAATTTCACTCGTAAGCATTTTACTAGAAAAGAAATGGAATATTTTTCTAATGCTCCTGATATAGTGTTCATTATCAACCTTTTGCTTTCCTATACAGGTTGAAGAGCAAGAAAAGTAGTTCCATCTTCTCTGTGACCTTTATATTATGCCGTTATCAATACTGAAACTTTTATTAAAACACAGAGCAAGTGCAGCACCATTGAATCATAGAGTAGTTGGGGCTGGAAGGAACCAACAAAACCTCCACAACCCCATTGTGGAGCCAAAATTTATGCTTTGGTTGATGTTCGAATGATAAGAAAAAACATTAGGTTACGGACAGGAAGATCTATAGTAATGTCTCCCCCAAAACACAAGTGCATTAGGCTATATTCTCCTTTTAATGCAAAAGATTAGACAATAGTGCACTAAGCTCTACAGACCAGAAGATCTGAGTTCCAGATTTATATAATTTATCTACTGAACCTGCTTCTACATTGAACGAAGAAAATGAAATTGAAGTCCTGTAGGTGAATCTATATGTACCACATTATTTACAAAAAAAAATTGTTTTATTAGTGCAGAATCAGGTTAATGATTTCTGAACTATCTGGTTTTGTGGATGTTTTTGGTTTTTATTTTGATATGGAAGAGTAAAAAACATTCTGCTAGACTTTTTTTCAAACTGCTTTTCAAGAACTAAAAAGAATTTTGAAGATACTGCATCCCAAATATTGCTTCCTATCCATTGTGTTCCTATAACTGCAAATTAGAATATAAGATAATTTTTTATAAAATAAGTGAAGGATTTGCCTGAATAATTGTGATTTGTAATTATTCATTAATATTTTTTTCTTACAGTGATGAGGTGTTTGGGAATTCCAAGCCGTGTTGTCACAAGCTTCTGTTTTCCTTGCTCAATTGAGAATCCACTTGGTATCAATGAGATTTTTGACGCTACTGGTAAAAACCTGTGTGGCAAAGACAAACTATGGTAAATAAAAAAAATATAAAGCTCTTTTGCCCTTTTAAAAATTACGTGATAGGAAAACCAGTATAATTTTAGCAGATCAGTGTCTCTCTTTGGTGTATCTCTTTCTTTACCTGGGTAATGCTCTTCAGTTTCCTAATAATGCATTTCAAAACCATGACATTACTAAAGAGGCAGTCCACTAAATGTAAAGTTTCAAAAAAGAAAAAAGGAAAACCTCTTGTGAGAATCCATGCTGCCTGCTTATCCCTCTCAGCTGAAAAAGATAAGTTCATCAAGCTTAGAAGCTGTAAAAGTGTAAAGTAGATCATCAAATGCTAAGGAAAATTTATCTCTAATTTGGACTTTTATCTTCAGTCATAATTACTTGGTTGATACCTATGTTGTCCTCCTGATGTTCCTTATAATGGATTGCTTCATTCATATAAACCTTTCAATTCCTGTTAAACTAAAACAAAAGAACTGTGTTGTCATGCTATCTACTAAAAGAAACATGTTTTGCCATCGGGTCTTTGGGGTTCTGGAACAAATTTCCAGCCTGAGAGATATAAAGCAAACAAAACCACTCCTGTCATACATGTCATTAACAGTGTTTAGACATACAAAATCTTCGGCTGATCAAAAAATTATTGCTGACATGGTTTTTCTCTGTCATAGGTGCTAAATTTGGTAATCCAAGAGACATGTTTAATTGTATATTCCTTCATTCTACAGGCGATACCACTGCTGGAATGAATCTTGGATGGCTCGCAGAGATATAAATCAGTGCTGTGGTGACTGGCAGTGTCTGGATCCAACACCTCTGGAAACAGGCAGAGGTAATTTTACTATAGTTGGAATGATTTTCCTCAGATTACGTTGCTGAGTTTCCCTACTATTCAGGTTACAATGTGTTATAACATTTTTGTTCTCTGGTTTAGGTTCAGCTTGCAGTGGTCCTACATGGGTTCGAAGCATCAGGGAAGGGGAACTGGACTTGGATTATGATGGTCATCATATGTTTTCTCGAGTAAATTCAAACTATGTTGGCTGGCTTTCCCAAAACAATGCCAAAAGAACAAAATTTTTCTGTGACACATGGCCATGTGGACAACGTCTAATCACCAAGAGTGTTGGCAGTGAGCAATTTGAAGATATCACTGGAGCTTACAAGTATGAACTAGGTATGATGAAAACATATTGAATAGATTAGAGGAAATTTTACAGGCTAATCATATAGAAGTATCAAAGTAATCTCTCCTGTGTTTAAATGTGCAAAACAATCTGAAATTGTCTTTTCATTTTTGAGAAAGAGGCAGATGCTTTTCTCTTCAGAGATCTTGATTTCAAAACTTCTAAATATATTTAGGTGATTCAAACAAAGCACATACTAATGGACAGGACAGGATAGGACAGGACAGGATAGCATAGGATAGGACAGAATAGGATAATTTCAGCTGGAAGGACCTACAATGACCATCTCATCCAACTGTCTTACATGTCAGGACAGAGTGAAAGTTGAAACATACTATTAAATACCTCTTTTTAAGGCACTGACAACCATGGCCCATCAACCACCTCTCTAGGAAGCCAGTTCTAGTGTTTGACCAGCCTCAGAATAAAGATATTGTTCCTAATGTCTAGACTAAACCTTCCATGGCACAGCTTTGAACCATTCCCATGCTTCCTGTCACTAGACACCAAGAAAAAGAGCTCAGCACCTCCCCATCCACTTCCTTTTCTCAGGAAGCAAGGAAGAATAATGAGTTGCTGCTCAGCCTCCTTTTCTCCAAACAACACAAAGCCAAAGTTCTTACCTGCCCTTCACAGGATGTACATTCCAGCCCTTTAAATAACACTGTTTATATGTATATGTTTTGGTCTCACCTTGAAAGTAGTTTAAAAGATTAGCAGACTCAAGATAATCTAAAAAAACCCACAAATTCTTCTAAACCTAGGATTAATATCTTACTTGTTGCTTCTTGTACTAGGTCTGTCAGAAAATATCTCTACTTACTAAATTCATGTATTATTAGCATATGCTGCTATTATTACTTTGGGCCATGGATTACTGATTTTCATATTCCAGTAGGTGGGAAAAGTTCAACCAGCAAGACTGCATAAAGGAATGAACAGCAGATCACAGCTGATTGTACATTTGCAAGCTCTGTGGGGATTTTTGTTTATTTTTGGTTGGTTGGAAAACAATTGACAGTTTCTTTGTTTTAATGGCATATTTTCTCTTGAGAGAATGGTAGCATCTCATATTCACCCTTATCCTTTTAGAGAGTTATATTTTCAGTTTTGTACTAACCATACATTTTGAGATTTACATGACCATTTTTTATATTTAACTACTTAAAGTAAAATAAGGTTTATAATTTTTTTTTTTTCCCTGAAGTGTTAATTTTCTTCAGTGCATTCAGTCTGCTGTATTTCATATTTCACTATCTGGTGCATTTGTTCTACAACAACCTGCTACTTTGGGTTTCAGGAAGAAGAAGCAATAAATTTAATTATCTTTATTATTTGGGTAGAATAATAATAGGGTTCTTGAGCCTCCAGCAGATTCATTATCATATATCTTCTTCAACAGGTTCTGTGAAAAACAAAGAAGCCTATTACCGGGCTTACAGAAGGATTCACCCAGGGTATTGCAACGCTTCCAACTGTCATATCGACAGAGAGTTATCGTCTCTGAAAAACCCATTTCTGAGTGACTCCGGAATTAACATGAGGTTAAAGATGGCCAACTGCCCAATGTATGGTGAAGACGTTCATCTGAACTGGCTGCTTGAAAATTTGCGTAATGAGAACAAAACCCTGAAGTTTAATTTGTGCGCACAAATTATAACCTACAGTGGTTGCCCTATGGATCAGTTTTGGAAAGACAGTGTGAATGTCACATTGGGTCCAAGGGAAGGTAAGAGGGTGTCTAATACTCTGTTCTTTTTAGGAGCTAGTTGGTTTTTAGAATTTGTGGAGACTTCCTAATAGTGGTGGGAAGTGAGATGTGTACAGTGTAAAATATCAACAGCTGAATTCCCTTTAAGGTGATCACTCAAAAATCAGCACCATGTCGATACTACGTATATGGTGACAGGTAAATTGTAGTCTTTCCTTAATTTCTCAAGGTTTAGATATTCTTACGATAGTTGAAAAAATTGTTTCATTGAAATTTCAATTCTGGACTCTATACTCAATAGAAAGATAAAACTGCAGTTGTCTATGAGAAAAGCAATGTTTTCTTTGGCCAGAAGGTATCAGCCAGTGTAAAACACTTGCTTAGAGCACCTAGGCATACCATTTGCTGGGAAGTGGAAATGTGTAGAAGAACATAAACACCTGTTTACAAAGTTAATGTCTTTTTATGGAAGAAACAAGATCTCTTTCATTATACCAGATCATTATAAGACAAAATTTCAGGCTGATATTAAAATTCTGTTTTATGAGGCTTTAATTTGCCTATATTTGAATTATTGTTTTAGGAATTACACTGGGAGGAAAGATTCCAAATTTTGCTTAATAATTATCATCATCATCATCATCATCATCATCATCAACTAAGCTTGCAAATTCACTGATAGATAAATTGAAAACCGTGAAACTGATTGCAGAAGATAGCAATGTATCACCCTAAGTCAGGAAAAATTTTGTCTATTTTCAAAGATGCTATGATAACTTAGTATTTAATTAAGCTGTTGTAAGTCTGAGTTAAACTTTAGGAGGAAGGAAAGTAGGAATATTAATTAAAAATTCAGAAAAACAAAAGAAATAAATTTGTTTTACAGTGAAAAAAATTCCGGTGTGTATATCATATAATCAATATGGACCTTATCTCTGTGATCACAACATTATGAAAGTGGTTGCTGTCTCAGACCCAGAGTGTGGAGAAATTCTGATGGTGAGCAGGGATATTGTGGTCAACAGACCACCTGTTATTGTAAAGGTAAGTAACTTTAGTTATGGAATTTGGGATCTAAGGAACAGACCTGGGGACTCTTATTGGCCACTTCCTATGTACAATGACAATAAACTTGAAATATTTTACATTTTTCTTTTATCTTATTGCTTTTTTTTTTTAAATTTAGTGAGATTTATGTGAGTTTTAAAGTAAAACAGTTGACTTAGTAATGTATACAGATCATAGAAGCAAATAGAAAGAAATAAGTATTAATAATCCTTTAAAATTTTTCCCCTTCCATTTATTTACCTCATTGTCAATTTTGTAAGAATTAAAAAGCATAAAATGTGTTTGTTTCTTTTTTTAACTAGCTACTGAGCCAGCCCAGACTTAAAGTACCATGTACTGCAGAGATCTCCTTCTGTAATCCTCTCCAGGAGGATATGAAGAATTGTGTAATGACATTAGAAGGCTGTGGTTTATTCAAAGAGCCAATGACCATTGAGTAAGTTAATCAGTTCTTGAAATGGGGATAATATTGGGGGTTGACTAAGGTATGCAAGTTAAGAACAGGTTTTGAGACAGAAAATAGTTCTGGTATTTTTGACGTTTAGCACATGAACATGACATTTTGCCTCTTATTAGTTTGAGACTCCATTAAAAGCCTCACTCCTCTTGAAACTGATCATTTAAAGCTGGCAAGGAATGCTGCTGCTTCATTTTTCTCAATATTTAAGTGGGTGCATCAAATATCTGCCTGCACACTTCTCTTTACAAGAAGTACTAACTGGGTCCCCCATCCCTTACAATCCTATTGAGTTTATAATAAAATTCCTCTAAATATTCATGAACTGGCACTAACCACATATAGGAACAATTAGAGAACGACAGTGAAAAATAGCTATATGCCTTTTAAGCTCATAACATGTTAATCACAGGAAACTGAAAGCTTCCAAGATGCTGTAACTTTCTAGGAAAAGTAGCTGTTCATTAATATGCATTGCTTCTCTTCATGACAAGGAGAACTTACAAAAGTATGACTAGTTTTGAGGGCAAGAAGTTAAGAATTGTTCCCACTGAATAGTAATGAACTGAATTCCACAAAGCTGCCCTGTTGAACTGCTGGAAATGGTAAGCAATAAATACACCTTTGAGGCAGAAGTGTGCTGCACTTTTTAAGAATTCAAGTCGGTACCACAAATGATTTTCCAATTCCAATTACAGAAGTGACTATGGGAGTCTTCCAAATCTTCTCTTGGGACAAAAGCCTTCACCATGAAGGCTTTTTTTTCACAGCAGAGAATATGTTTTTTTTTTGGAAAAAGACAAGAATAACAAAATTGTCATAACAGTTTGTTTCTAAAATATGTCATAGCAAATCAAATTTAATTTGTACGCTCATCCTGTAGCACTTAGGTCTCTGAGTGCTAATGATTAGGGTCCTAATTATTTTCTTTGTCTTGCTCCAGTTTGGGAACACTGGCATCCAATCAACAGGCACGGACCATTGTGGAGTTTACACCTTACAGGCTTGGCTGCCACCGGCTCCTGGCCAACCTTGGGTGCCACAAGTTTGCCTACTGCAAGGGATGTGCCAAAGCTGAAGTGTGTTGCTCGGCAGGCCAGAATGGTGTCCTGCCCATCAGCCAGAATGGGTCACTCCCAGTGTGTGAGAATGGCTCCGTCCCCATGAACGGCTCCGGGGGAGCTGGAACGGCTGTCCCTGTGGCAGACCCTGCCTTCAACTCCATGTGTGAATATATATGTATCCCAGTGTGCAACCCAAACAGCAGCGCAGGGGGACAGCCTGTGTACGATTTTGTGTACCTCCCTGCAGGCCATCCCTTATGCAACTCCATCTGCAACCAAGGCTTCAATCCAAGCATCAATCCTGGTTTTGAGATGGCATGCGATCCTGGCTTCCGTGTCATATGCGAGACTGTACCTCCTGCTGCGTGTGCTCCAATGGCTCCATCCATGTACAGCTCCATGCCAGCCCCGGCATCCAACCCTGTTTGCACCCCCATGCCTCACGTGGTCTTTGAGACAGGTCCTGCTCCCACACACCCCTCTGGAGGTGGAGGGGGACCAATGTCCTATTCTGTCTCTGTCCCCGCGAATAATGCGGTGAGTGCGCTGCTGACCCACTTCATGGGTGGCCCCAGTCCCAATGGGGCGACCCAGGCAGTCCCTATGTCTGCTCCGCCATCCTACTCCATGTGCTCTCCAGTAATCCACACCATTGGTAATCCCACGCAACCTGCAACTCCCCTTTCAGTGCCCGGTGCCTCCATCTCACACGTCGTTTGCAGCTCCACACCCTCTCCCACCACCCAGCCTCAGTGCGGCCCAGCGGCCACCCTGTCCTCCCAGCCCCTGAGTGCCGCCGTAGCCCACGGCGTGTGCTCCCCCGTGGCCTCCCCAGTGCCCCGTGCTGCTGACCGCAGCAGCACCCCAACAGTGCTGCAGGTGGGCAGTGCCTCTGCATCCCACTCGCTGTGCTCCCCAGCGCCCCAGCGTCCCGTGGGACCCCCGGCATCCCACTCGCTGTGCTCTCCAGCCCCCCGCCCCGTCGGGCCCCCCGCGGCCCACTCCCTGTGCTCGCCCACCTCCGCCTCGCTGGTGGCCGTGGGGGCCCGCCCTGCCAGCTCGCCAGCCGCTCAGCCCTTGGACTCCTCGGCTGCTGCTTGCCTGCCGTGCTCCCCATCGCCGTGCCCCACGGCAGGTCCCACCGCCCGCTCCCTCTGTGCCCCCACCTCTCGCTCTATCTCCCAGCTTGTGGGCACCTCTGGCTCCCGCTCATTGTGTGGCTCTCAGTGGGGCCCTTCCTATGAGAGCACCACTCGCTTTGGCTCCACGTGGGCTCCCGCCTCCCGATCATTGTGGAGCCCCGAGGGGCGCTTGGGCTACTCCTCGACCCGTGCCACCTACGGCACACTTACACGCCCCCCTTACAGCTCCTTGAACCGCTCCTCCTACACTTTGTCCCGCTCTGGCTACGCTACCCTACCCCGCTCCACCTCCCCCTCTCCCTCTGCCTATGCCACCCTGACTCGCTCCGGGTCCTGCCCCTCTGGCAGTACCCTGGCTCTGGCAGGGTCCCGCAGGCCCTGGAGTCCCACAAGGAGCACTCTCACCTATTTCAAACGCAAATATCTGTAAGGGAGAGTAACCTGGGAAAACCTGAAGCCACTGGGAAAACCTGAAGCCAGTGAAATAAAGCCTTTGTGCAGATGCTTTACAAGAGGTTAGAAATAGGGTGATGAAGAGCAGCATGCTGCTCCTAAGCATTTATCTATGGATTTGAGATGTGCCAGAAAGCAGGCTGCGAGCCAACTGCTGAGGGATGCATTCGATGTAATACTTGTATGTCTTGAGATACAGTGCGGTGGAAATGACAAATGAATGTGCTCCCTGTGGAGCCGTCGTGACAATAGTGGCACGGTGCAGGTAATCAGACTTACTTGCTCAGTCAAGCTGTTTTATAAATGATGTGCTTTCACTCTCTCTTCTCTTGATTTTTTGCAATGCACATTTCTCAGATCTCCCTGGGCTACAGCACTCATAGAAAATCTATCTCCCTGCATGAAATGTGCTGTCCTTGGGATGCTGCAGAGGTGACAGCAGACGTGTCTTATGTCTCACCTAACAGACATTGTCCCCTGAACCACAATGTTGTTGTGGCTGAGGTCAGTTCTGCATGCACTCTGTCTCCCTAGCTGTGTAATGCTGTAAACTGTGGAGATCGCAGAGCAACTAAATCATTACAAATCAGCTGAAGAGTTTAACTTCATTTTTTTTAATCCTTTTTCCTTTTTTAAATTATAATTTTAGTGTTACTACTTTTGATGTATTACAGACCTAGTATCAGGAAT
The DNA here is from genome assembly GCA_034509185.1 of Euphonia xanthogaster. Lineage (NCBI taxonomy): Eukaryota > Metazoa > Chordata > Aves > Passeriformes > Fringillidae > Euphonia > Euphonia xanthogaster. The sequence continues at coordinate 96,537,282 of JAYDZK010000113.1, forward strand.
ACAGAGGTCATGTTAGAAAGTCTGAAAAACTCAGTCAATAATCAATACAATATATTGACTATCGCAACTGTCTGTTTTTCATATACCATATTTCAAAAATTTTCTCACATACCTTGTATGCATTTAGGTTACTAGGAAAAGCTCTAAATCCACAACTGTGCCTTTTTGATGGAGTATAGCTAGGAGAAGTCTGCCACTAGACCTGAACTTAGAAAAGGAAGTATGACGTTGTCCTTCCTTTCCAACATCCAGTCCTCTCCTCCAGGTGAAAGTTTTTAAGAAGGTGAATGGAATGTGCTGCATCTTCCTCAGATGATGGTACTGTTCCAGTGCTAACCCTCTCCCGGTGTTTTAGGAGTTGAAATTATACATTGTCATAATGAAACTATCCCTGAATTTTAGATTTACTCATAAGAATTTTGGATTTACTGACAATACCTCCCATCCCTCCATTGTTTGTCTTTAGCAAAGTTGTCCATTAATTTTAGTAGCAAGTGTTAGTGGGGTTTTGTGGTAAGGTAATTTTGCTGGCGCTGCAGAATCTTCAGCCATGTAGCAATAGTATTTCAGTAGTATCATTGTAGTTTATGCCCATGTGATGAGATTGAGTAACCTTCTAAAGATTTTGATAAAGTGTGGTGTCAGATGGTAGCTATGAACATGCCAACACTATCAACTGCATAGTAATTCTGAGTAGGGTAGAAGAAAGATTTGCCTGGATATTGTAGTAGAGTGATCATAACTCAGCGACTTGGATTTTTTACACAGTTTCAGTAGTCTGCGTTAGATATGTGCTGAGAATTTCTTTGCCTGACTGATAATAAAAATAAAAATTTTAAAGCCCCCTGTCATTCTATTGTTTTGTTTTGTTTTTTTTTTTTTTTTCCCCAGTAATACTTCTTAAAAAGTGAAAA
>JAYDZK010000113.1:96538295-96554389 GCA_034509185.1 Euphonia xanthogaster
ATTTTAAAGCCCCCTTTCATTCGATGGTTTTGTTTTGTTTTTTTTTTTTTTCTCCCCAGTAATACTGCTTAAAAAGTGAAGACTAAATCTCTTCAGCAAGTGAACTGGTTTGTGATATCTTCACTTAATTTCTGTTAAACTTCCTGTTCTTTTCCTCAGGGTCTGAAAACAAGGCTTCAGAATAAGATCTGAAGTTAGGGGAAATCTATAGATTTCTTACTTTACCTGAAATACTCAGTTTGATGTTAGAGGAAAAATGAAGGCATCCTCTTTTCTCTCAATAAACTTTTCCACTTGTTGCATGAGTTTTTCCTTTGCTCTGTAAAACTTTCAATCCACAGAAATGCCAAAATGAACAAACCTTTGGGTGGCAGAGGAAGAGATAGAAAAGATACTTGACTGTATTTACTTAAGAAAAAATGTGATTTTTTTTCAAGTGTTAATAGTACAGGACAGCTACCTAATTCTCAAATGACATATCAGATTCCTTTTCCCAGTAGTGGCATGACTTCTCTGATGTTCCTAATTTCTGAAAAAGAACCTGATTGCATCTTTCAGAAGCTCCAAAGATTTGGTCATTGGAGTTGTTGAGAGCATGTACAACCTCAACTCGCAGTCTTCCTGCCATAAATGCTGAATATGCATTGCTTTTGAAAAATGGAGTAAGGTCATTCTAACTATAGCCATAGAGGAAGGCAGAAATCCTTTAGGTTTGAAATTATTCTAATACTGAATAAATGATACTGATATTGTTGTCTCATACAGCATGATATTAATAAAGGGTAACTCATAGTATCTTATCAAAGTCCATTGTACAATCTCTTACTCGCTGGGGGGGACAGAGAGGGTGGGCAACATGTGGACAACTAAAGAAAAAGAGGCCCCAAACCAATAACAACAAAAAGCCCAAAAACCAGCAGAATTTAAATTATCTTCTTCTTAAGCATTTATGAATGGAAGGCTCTAACCTATGTTTCAAAAGGTACTTCCTTTGTCAGGAGACATGGTTTAAATTTCCTCAAAATTTCTGTTTTGTTTTGTGGTGGCTTGATTTGATTGTGGGTTTTTTTTTCCCATAACTGGCAAAGTCAGACCAAAATGACTGTGCCAAATATACTTTCTTGCAGTAAAACCCACAATAATTTTTTTTTTTGCCTAATGTATTGAATATATTGAAGATTAATAGTATTCAGTAATGTGGTGTGATACATAAAGAAGTCTATTTTAGAGAATGAAGAGCCAACTCAAGCATGACAGTTATAGTCGTCAGAAATTAAATAAAGTACTGTCATATTTATGTGTTCAGGAATAAATTTCTAATTCTAATCTCAGTTCAGGCATGAATTTTATTTAAGTGAGGGAAATATATTCACATTCTTCCCTCGGCGGTGAACGTGAAAGAAGGTGTTTGCTCATGCATTGCTATAGTTACCCTTTCTGTGGTTTAAAAAGTATAAATGGGACTAGTGGAATTTACTTTTGTGTCCAGCTGAAATTAGGTTGTATTTAGTTTAGAGATGAGGAAAATTACCATTCTAATATGTAGTAATTTTCAGTTCTTATCCCTAACAGTTCATTAGACCTTTACAAATAATTTTTTAAATGAGACGTTTCTGTGATTTGTCTGCAAGTTAATGCTTTCACTTTTAATGCTTTAGGTTTGTATTTCTTTGGACATTTGCTGAAAGCATGCCATAAAATACTGGCGTGAAATGTGATTTATTTTTATATATTCCATTACCTGCAAGAAAAATGTTGAAAGGTATAACTCAATGGACAAATTTCCTACCAAGCATTAGTTATAGAGGTAAATTAAATTTTGTATATTGTATCAGACAAGAAGGTTAAATTAAGGAAACACTGCAGTAATTTTAGTTAGTGTTAAAATAAACAGAAATATTTTGGAATATATACTATGAATTGTATAAAAATAAAGCAATTAAATATGCTGACCAGGAAAATGTGAAAATAGTCAAAATGCAAAAGATAACAAGGATTTATTTATTTTTCAAACAGCAGTCTTATGTCACCTCTTGTATACTTCCATTATATCTGACTTTTCAAAAGTTGATTCCTTCATGCTGCATTTCCAGAGGTGTTTTTGCAGACCTAAGAAAAGGTCTTTATTTGTAGATGGAAATCCTATTCAAACACTTTACAGGTATCCCTTCTTTTTCTTTCCTTCAGTGCCTTAGATGAGAGGAATTTCTTCTTCGCCTTTATATGCTCTTCCTTCTTCTTTGTCTTTGAACTGCAAGGTATGGTACATAGTGAGCTTTTATGCTTATTTGTGTTTATTAACTTTCTGACTCTGAGTAACATTGGAAGAGAAGTTTAGTACAAGATAGTAATGCAGGGCTGAAAGCAGAAACTGTTCTCAACGCAAGGATCAAATTCAGTGTATGTGAACAGCTGAGCCCTCATTACCATTCTGTTACTTGTTTATAGAAATTATTAAGTCTGCTACCACATTAATTTGGATTTTAAATGATGTTTTGTAACTAACTGGCCACACCTGTCTAACTTTTCAACTAATCAGAACTTTTTCTTCTTCTCTCTTGAGAAAAGTTGCTGTTGATGGTGTTCAGTAGATGGCTTCATTTATTTGAGCAACCTGTACCTTTTTGTGTGTTCATTACCCATCATACATTGAAATTGCATGGGTGTTTTTTCCATAACACATGTTTAGTACAGGCTTTTGATCATTGCTGCAGGGTTTGGATAAAGAGCATTCACTGCTGCATATGATTTGGTGGGAAAAAAAATGACAAAATCAAATATCTAGAAAACTAGGAGTTATGTGTAAAGGAGGGAAAATCTTCATGGTGTAAATAAATGTCACCGCTATATACCATTTCCTTTTAGAAAATCTGTTCTGTGATTCATGTTTCTCTGATTCCTCTTTATGAATATCAAACCTCAAATTTCAGTAAAATTATGACAATATGTCAAGTTAGCTTTAGATTAACTAGAAATAAGAAAATGCTGGTCTTTGAGATAAATATTACCAGGAATCCTTGCTTTTCCAGTCTCTTGAAATATTCTAGTAAACCTAATCCATCATCTACAGCAGTTTCTGGGTGGAGAGCTGAGACACTTGCTATTAACCCTGACCTAGAAATACTCCATAATTCTGACTGAGCTAAATGTAGCATCTTCATCTCTAATTTTTGCTTATCTGTTAATTTCATTTTGACCTTTTTTTGCCCTTCATCTCTTTTCCAAACAATTGGAACAATTAGAGTAGCCAGAGACTCCTCAATTGCAAATATCATCAAAATTGCTGCAACAGCCTTCTTTAGACATTTCAGAGGACCTAATAGGGAATTCTGTCTTCAGAGAACAAGCATTACAATACTTGGAGAATACTGAGGTTTTTGTAATGGTCTTGTTTCTTTCCTTTAGGTGATCTCAGTCAATTTTATAATAGCACGAGTCATTAGGGGTCCCAACTGTACATTAGCTGAATACTAAAGTGCACTTCTCTGCATCACTGACTGAGGCCATTTGCCAAGGACAGTATCAATGCAGAAGGAATGATAAACAGGATTCATTGAGAACTGGTTTATAAAAATTTTGCAGTGAAAATTCATATGCTCGTATAAAACTAGGTATGAAGTTTATTTGAAGACCATGGATCAGACAGAAATAAGACATGGAAGGGTTATTTTGTGCAAGGCAAAATTTAGAGGCTGAATGCCCAAAACTGCAATTCTGAAGTTTTTCTGACGGATACTGCTTAATTCTGCTGACATGCAAACGCTGCAGGAGCCTTGCTGCTTCTTTTAAAGTTTGAGGTGCCCGAGATGTATGTCCCAATATGTATCAACTTTTGAGCCAGTGAGGTCTGCCTTGAACCCGGTGTACTTCTCATTACTCTTAAGCCAAGTCAAGGTGCAGAAGCTAGGTATTTCCAGGCCAAATTCCTTTAAATGGTCTAATCCCTGATGTGCTGAGAATGAATATAACACACACATATCTACAAAGTTTATAAATAGCCCTCATAATTTGTATTTAAGCTACACTTTAATGTTCATCTTTAACACCAAATGTGAGTACAGTTCCAAGCTAGACTCAAAATCTAGGACACAGTTAAGTGTGTAATCAATATCCCAAAGGATTTGCTTTCCTTATGTTTCTCCCATGGTATAATCTTTTTTTCCCATCTGTAACAGAAGGGTGCTGTCTTTCTGTTCCCCATTACAGAGGAGACAGTAATTTTCTCTGTCTGTCTGGGAAGGGCATTTCTGGACACAAAGGACTTATTCAGTTCCAGTAGGCAAAGAATCAGATAGGAAACTGACATCTTGATATGAATTTCCCAGGCACTTGATGCTGTTGTACTCTAAAGGAAAGATTAAGCTTTGTTCTGCTGATTCCCAGAGGGATGGATATAAATATTGCTTTGAGTGGTGTCCATAATCCCCATAACATAATTTTTTTTCACCTACTCCTTTGTTAAATGTTTTTTTCTTGGGTGTCTTTAGAAAGCTGAAGGCAAACTACCTGACATTTCCTGGCTCCTTGTCTGGACTATTAACACATTGCCATCCAGATAGCATCATATTCCTCATTTATTTTTAGAGGGAAATGAATGTATTAAAGAGGGAGAAGGCTCCTAAACATTAGTCTTTACAGAGATTATGTAGAAAAGGCATTATTTACTCAGTAGAAGTTTCTGGTTCAACTCCTTCTGTCCCAAATGCATTCATCTCATTTGCTTTCTCTCAAAGCTTGTCCTGTGTGCTGCATTTTAGCAAATGGCTATCTACAAGAAGATTTAATTTGTAAAGATGTAAATTGCTTGAGTTGCTTGTAAATGTCATCTTTATCTTCTGTATCTTTGCCAACAGAGCTCTAGAAAGCTGACAGAGGAAAGCATTTGCAAAAAACTTGTGCCAAGTACTACCTTCAACGATGAAATAGTTTTTATAGTTACAAATATACCTATTGAAATGTATATATTTCCATCTGCATAAGTAAAATTAGGTAGAAAAATGTTAATTGTGGATAAAATTTCCTCACAGCAGCAGTCTTCAGTCTTTCAGTCAGTGCAGTAGAATCTCAGTCATGTACAGATGCCCCCAGCTCTATGGGGCCTGCTGCTGCCATGACTGAAGAATTAGCGCACACAAGTATTCTGAATAGAGAGGATCCATATCTGGAGAACAAGCAAATTTGAAATTATTTGGGAATCTCTCTTCAAGGCCAAGTGGTGGAAGTATTAAATAGTTTACATTTGTGTTATTTTGGTTATGTAGAACAGCTAAATAGCTTTAACTTATTTTTCCTTTTTTTTCTTAAATTTCAATAGAAGAACTACAAATACTAAGAGTACTAGTAAATGAATGCTAATAGTACTAATAACAGTAAGGTAAAACAACTGAATGTGTGGATGATACTTTTCTGCAACTTTTAAAGCTAATTATTTATTGACTATGTTTTCATTAAAAAGTTTAGTTCTACTCAATTTGGTCTTGTGTTTAAAAATAAGCTACAATAGGGCTAAGGTACTGATCTTCCTTTCACAACTACCAACAAATATGCATTATTATATTGGATCTTAAATCTCTTGTATATAAATCTTCAAAAGGGAAAAGACTATACTTTCAGTTGTAACATAAATAATTCTTTGATATCTCTACAGTGAATAATTTCCCAAACAGTTAAACTCCATTTAAAATTGTAAAGAGTATTTTAAATTGTGACATTATCTGGGGTTTTCTTTGTGTGAATCAGCAAACATCTGAAAATAGGAATAAAAACATCAAATCTTTTTGTTGTGATATAAAAGCAGGTAATGGAAAGGAGGGTGTACTTTTATGTTATCATTTAATTTTAAAGCACTTCAGAGCTAAGAACATGGGAATTTTCAGCAATACATGTTGGATATAGTGCAAATTGTTTATCATCTTAAGACTCAGGTAGGAGTAAGACAAAATTTGACAACCTATACTTAACACAGCTAGACTTTTTTGCAGTTTTTCAAAAAAAAACTTGAAGGGGCAAACTCAATTTGGATTACAAATTTTAAGATGCTTTTGCTGAGCTTTTATGTGAGCAGAACAGTTTTGTCAGAAACTATTAGAGTGTAAATTGCAGCTGATAAACCCCTATTATTATTTGGAAAGACAAAAGGAGCTCTTAATGAGAGGTCTGAGCCCCACTTCATTATTTGGCACAATGTTGTGTTTGATTAAAAGATAATGGCATTGGGCACCCATCTATTTGGATTTGAGTTGCTACTACGAATCAGGATATGAATCTATTTTAAGTGTGCTTAAGTAGAATAATGTTTAGGTAAGCGTTATCTTCACCTGTCTCATTGGGACTGAAAAGTGCGTTTAGAACAGAGCAACTGTTTAATTATTTGACTGAGTGGTACCTGATGTGAATCTACTACTCACCATATGGCTTAATGAATCCCTAGTTAATAAGCTGTGAACGCTATATCCAAAAGATAATAGAGTGAAATATGAGCATTTTAATTCTAAACCATATGTCTCAGGTATTAAAAGAAGGAAAACTACTAGGTAGTTTGTGATATTAGATTGGAAGTAACTACTTGGTTCTGTTTAAAAACAACATAGAATAATACACAAATGACATTTTTTATGGCTGAAAGTCTGATTAAAGTAATACTAATCAGAAAAAGAGGTAATGTAACATACTTACTAATGTAAGTATTGTTATTATTCTCCAAATAGAAAACATCCTGTGTGTTGATTCAATAGTTTAAGTTACTTGGGAGGCAGGAACAAAATGTGCGGTTTTGTCTAAAAAAACATTTTGAGGGATAACTAAAATATTGAAGAATTTAGAGCTTGAATGTGAAGAACCCTTAAATTAAACCTCATCAAAGCATTGAAGTAAGTTATTTGGAAGGGAATAATTGCCGTCCTGTAGTAGACATTCCTAGCATCTAAAATCAGTTGCTAAAATATCCTCTTTTAATTAAGAAATTTTGACATCTACTTTCTAATGTCTGGTAGAATATACATACTCTCAAAAGAGTAAAGATTTGCATTGAATATATTTGATTTACTATTAAGGAAATCTGCTTGAGCTTTCTGGGAATGCAGAGCCTGTACTCCAAGTTTTGAGCTTGCCTAACATCTCTCAATGTTAAAATCCTTGATTTTAAATTTACTGGATTAAGGATTTTACATTAAAATATGAGTCTTTCTCCATTTTGTGTTATGTCCAAGATTATTGAACTGAATATCAAACGCTTTCTTTGACAGATGTTCCCTGGGACTATTTCTCCTTTCTGAGACTATAAGAAATTTGAATTTTTATTTTATGTATAAGAGAGATGATTCTACTTGTCTGACCTCTTGTAATTGCTTTGGTATCTGGTCTTTCACTCTGGAAATGTTATCCTGTAGCTGATGACTGTGTGATTAAAACCCCAAGAAGGAACAGCATAACATTTCAAAGCCTTCCTGTGTGCAAATCTTCCCTCACCCACCCACCCACTTGTAGGGCCAGTTGTGGGCTGGGTTACAGCCTGGTGCAGCCATGCAGCAGAGCTGTGTGCAAGTGGCTGAGTGAGGCGAGGTCCTCCCTGTCTTCACCCTGACCTGGTTTAAAGCTGCAGCTCTTCCCCTTGATCATGCCTGAGCTAGGTGGCTGGTATCCCTGAGCCTCCCACTTCTTCATTCCTGACCCTGACCACCACCCCAGCCTAGCTTCAGGTCCTCCCTATGCCCGTGTCCCTGCCAGCACATCCTGCAGCTGTGACCCTGCTCAGGCTCTGCTCTGCCCTTACTGCTCAGGAGCCTTGGGAGCAGATCCCATGCTGTTGAGGTCCCTGCCCTGATGGCAACACTGTCACACTTGGCTCTCAGCTTCCTGACAAGCATGATAATCTCCAGTCAGAATTTTGAATCTTCCCATTTTCTTCTAGGATTGATTTTGCTAAATATTCCTTGGACAATTTTCTTTTATTTCAGACCTGACATCATGTGGGACAATGGGACGACCTGCTGATGCATAAAATCGCGTTAGATGTCTTTCTCTCTTCACTAATTCCCAGCTTGACATGACTCCTACAGATATCAGTGTCCAAAGTCCTGATGGATTCATTGGAGCAGGGAGAAACCTGTAGAATTTTTCTGGATGAGCACTGTGTGTATGAAGGGCATATGAAATCTAATAAGAATGTTTGATCACCTGAAAATTGTATTCTAAGTATTCTAGTAGTAATTTATTACCTGTATTTCAACAAGGCTTTCACAAAAACTTTTTTTTTTTCCATTAGCAATTTATCTTCTTCTTCATTAGTAATATATCATGTGCATAATAAGTATTTATTACAGTTTCTCTGTGGGCTGAAATTATGTTTGAGAATGAAAATAGAAATGATTTATTGACACAGAAGAATACTAATTACTGACAAAATCCCTGGAAAATTGGGATAACATAGAGCTTTAGCATTGAGGTGTTAACATTTCTGCCTCAAATAAATTTTCAAACTTAAGGTGTGCCTGTGAAGAGTAAATATCACAGTGTTACTCATAATAAATACTGAGAAAGCAAATGTGTCTCAAGCAACAAAAATATATAATAGAACTTTTGAAAGAATGAACTTGAGGTAAAATAAGAAGTTGATTTTATACTTGTGCTAAAAAAACACTTTCTGTTGAAGAAGTTATCTGCTTGAAAGGCAGAAGTTCTTAAATAAATCTTGTTTCCCCTTCCCTTATAGCTTTATTCTATAATAATATAAATTTGCCTTTTAAGTTGTGAATTATTTGCTACTTCTATTGTTATGGCTGTGTCAATAGTGAATAATATTATTCATTATTTAGTAAATATTTATATTAATTACTGTGGTCCTGCATTTTAAGCCCCCAATTTACAGTATAAATAATTTACTGAAACCAGCATGAAAATGGTCAGACCCTTTCCAGATAGACAAATTGTCTCACTGCTGAATTTTTAGTGATCTGATCCCCCAAATGTAACCAAACACACCAACAAATATCATAAATTCCCACACAGTGAACAAAGGAAGTTGCCTGTCCCAATATTATCCCATGCAACTCACCATGCCAAAGCACTCTGGAACTATCTAGCAGGGAGTATGGATCAGAAGAACAAATCATGGAGGGCTGTAGGTGACTCAGGCTGAGATACAGTACGATTTTACAGTATCGATGTTAAGTTGGAGGGAGCATACGATTCTAAGCACCACATATCTATTTTACCCAGTAACTGATAAAGTACCTAAGAAAAGCAAAACCAGGAGATAATTTTGGAGTGCAGACAGGAAAACAGAGATTCTCTCATCCTAGGCTAATACCTTAAACATTTGGCTGCTCAGATATTCTCGTTGCTTCTCTAAATCTCAGAAATTTCCTGACCTGTACATTTCTCTCAGTTCAGTAGCAGAGATTCAAACTGAGAAGTGGAAGATATGTTGGATATGTTGCACAAAATAGCCTAGGATGAAGTGCTACATCATTCTTCTAGTTAAGGCTATTTCCCTCTCCTGTGAGGATGAGCTATTCAACAGTCTCTGGAATACAAAAGATAACATCATCTTCTCCCCCATGAAAGAAAACAGTAGCCACGTTTTATGGGAATATCAATTTTATCAGTGCCAAGTGTACTAAGGAATATTAGACTTGTGGATCTTAACCTGGTTTTGGTACAAATCAGCTGCTCCCATTGCTCAGAGTGTACGAGTAGGATGTGCAAACTGTGAAGTTTGAAGAAACAAACTGGGCACATACAGAATTACAGTGCCTCCAAGCAGAAGTCCTCAGAACTCTGCATGTAGGTGCCTGCATTTGTCAGGATCTCACTTTATGAACTTTAACCTACTGTGAAATTCACCTTCATTTAATGAAAAAATAACAAACGCTAAGGTGAATTCTGATGATGCAAGATACCTGTCCATTTTCTTACTTATGCAAGAAACCGAAGCTGGGTTGTGAAATAACACAGTTAATTTGATTTTTTTTTTAATATATGAAAAATTCACGGATTTCCTGCTTCTTTTTTTAAGCCATAGATATATATGCTGGCATTGCATGTTTCTTCATGACATGCAGTCTATGTGATATGCTTTTTACTTCATATTTCATTGGTTTTCTTTAAGGAGGTTATTTTCATTTTACTTTAAGTAGCATTGTATTCATTTTAGCTAATAGCTCTTTGAAGTGCACAGAATTTACTGCAAGAAGTTGACATCATTTCATGTTAGTTTAGGTCTGCATAAGGTGGCACTACTACCTGAAATTCTTGGCAGTGTTTTCTTGAACCAAGCATTGTCCCTTGTGCTGTAAAAATAATAAAAAAAAACAACACAACACCACCAGGCAGCTAAAGAAGGTTCTTTGAAAAAATACCCAGCTGGAAGAAGGAGGCTTAAACATAGTTGTTGTTGTTTTTTTTTTCTGTTGGCTTTTTTTTTCCCCAGGTTAATTGTCTCAGCTGACTTCCCCAAGGTAGTTCATTGCAAGGCCATATGACTTCATGTGCCTGCAGTTATGGGTGGAGAAATAATCACCCAGGAATGAGGGGGTGGTGGGGTGACTCTTTGATGATTGAGCTGGCTTATGTTGTATTAAACTGGTTATGAAACTGCAGTGTAAAGCTCTACTCCATTTAAACACGATAGGGTCTTTCTCTATAATTTATAGAAATTCTCTGTAAGTTCTATAATTTACATAGTAGTAATGAGTAAAACCAGGAAAAGTAGGAGAAAGCATTTAGATGAATATAGCTGCTACTAAAATGTTCCCACTATTACTTATTTCTGAATGGATTTTGGTAAATAAACGTATATACATGAGGAGATGCAACAAAATGAAACTCAGGAGGGCAAATAATTGTACTCTTGATTTACTCTTGATTTTGGCAGAGCTTCTCATTCAAACTTAGAGCTTTAATGTTTTTGCTGGCAGGATACCTATGGAGATAGTTACAGTCCCTCTTCATGAAGATCATTTTGTTGGTAGTGCGTGCTCTGTGCTTTGGAGAGTCTACAGGATGTGTTTAGCACCATGACATGTATTTGGACATTCCTCTGAGTCTACTTATTTTCACCCAAGCTGTACAGGAGATTTCTTTACAAAAACAAGAAATACAAAGCCATACTTCCCCTCGAGGACTTACAAATAAGAGGTTTCATTGCAAATATGACTATGTAAAATTATATACCTGTTTCGCTGCATAGAATGTACAAAGCCATCAAAAACTACCTCAGAAATGTTTAGTTTTTCTGTGTTCAGGCAAGTAGTCAGAATAATCTGAATGCTTTTGCTAATAAAATGCGTAGAACAAGTGAGAGCAGGAAGTATTTGCAAATGTTTATTTGAATGAGTAAGTCTGAGTCGCTTGGATAACATTTGCAACCATTTTCCTTAAACAAATACAGAACGAAGGAAAAAAAACAACAGTGCTGGCAAACTTTAATCCCCACTGTTTTTAAGAAGGACTTGTTTGTGAATGTCCCTGTCATTAAGACTTAGTCCAGATGTCTGTGTGTCCATCTTCGAATCTTTCCAATGTCTTTCCTCTCCTAATAAAAATTGCAGTTGTCCAGTACAGGAAAAATGCTATTTAATTAAGACAAATGAAGAATACACATAACAGTAAGGTAAAAAATTACATGTAACATGTTTATGCAATTTTGAATTTTAAAAAAACCCAAGGAATAAAATGACTGTGCTTTACATTCTTCCTTTTCCAGGTAGACCTGTACTGGAGTATCAGGAAATCTGAGCTGCCTTCTAAGAGGTAGGCTAGCCTTTCTACTTCTGAAAAAGCTTCACTGAGTACAGTATATATAGAGCATTTCTTGTGCCCACTAGCTTTCCCCTTGGTTCTTAAAAGCATGCTTACATGGAAATGCAAGTGAAGTGGTAAAGTTGAGCAGTTGATGCTGAGAATCCAATATCCCAAGAATATGTGCTTCAGTAGTACATGTGAATAGGTGGAGCTGGTTTTCCAGGTCATCTTGCACAAAAGAAATGCTGTTCATGTGTTTTGAGATGGCTTTGAAATATAAAGCAAAGCACATAATGGAGATTTGAGAGGTTAAGCTTCGAAAGCACATCCCTGTCCCGTAATTTTAGTGCAAATGCACACATTATAAACATACGTGTATGTATTGTATGTATCATGCAGTGATCTTGTACTAGTGAGCATTGTGCTCACTCCTGAGCAGTTCATTTCTGAAGGCCCCTGCCCAGTCAGCTGGGCAGTTCTTTTTCTATGGTTTCGCTATCCCTTTCACGTTGTGGTAAAATATGAGGTGAATGAAGTATATATCTTTCCATGAATGCTTTCTAGGTTCTTCCCCTGACTGCAAGTGCAGAAGCAATTGTTTGTGATTGCTTGAATAGGCATGATTTTTCCTTATCAATTCCTCATATAGCAGACTATGTCATGCTGTGTCCCCTCAGCATGCTGTGGAAAAATGATACGAACTTATTCATTCACAAGCTGGAAACACTGCATATGCCATGCATTGAACTCACACTCCAGTGAGAAAAGATAATTTCAGTCAAGTTGAGGGCCTATCAATCACAATAATTCATGAGTCACGCAAACCTGTATGATTATTTTCAAGATTAATCCCTTACTCTAAATTGAATTTTAGGAGAAAGTACCTGAAATACCCTAAGTGTTTAATATATACACCATTTTACTGCAAACCTGAAAAAACACATGTAGCTTACATTTTTTACCACTTAAACCTATATAATTAGGTCAAAAAGCTATTAAGGTCAAGATCAGATATCTAAGTCACTGGGAACTCTCTGTCAACACATAAACAATCCATGCCAAAAATACCCTTCATGTTTCACCAGAAAGGCACATCTGAAGTTAATGTAGCTTTCCCAGGCAAGCTTATAAGCATCAGGAATTATAGGGTGTAGCATCACGCTAAATATTTCCATTTTATGGACATGACATACATTAAGAGTCTTATGTTTTGGAATGTAAATACCACTGAGACTGGCAGCTGAGTTGAATCATCAAACTGGAGATCGTCTACAATTGCAGAGAAACTGAGCCTATGCATGTCCTGCTTTGAGTATAATGTCATGCCAAGGGAAGGTGAGGGTAGAAGCGTGGTGGAAGAAAAATGGTGATAAACAAGTTGTTTCCTCATTTTTTGCTTCTCCATATATATAGGCAAAATCTAGTTCCTATCCTCTCAAAATGCTTCCAACATTTATCATTTTCATCCTTGAATTTCTAGGTATTTCGGCCTAAGACAAATATAGATTTTATTTTAAGACACATTTACACTGAGCAGCTTGCACAGGTGTGAAATGATACGAAAATATATTTTTCAATTAATGGAGTAAAGCGGATTTGATATACCTCAAAATTATGTAATTTGCTGTAGATTTTTTCTTCCAGTAAAAACATTTTTTTTCTCCATTAAATCAGTGACAGAGTAAACAAATGGTTATTAATTCCAATGCATCCAGTGAAACTGAACAGGGTTTGGCATGGTGATTGTTAAGCTACAAAACAAGGGAGAGCATCTCCTCTAGCTGGCTGCAGCCAAGGTGCTTAGTAGAGCATGGAGAGAAGGTGAAAGAAAAGCAATGAAACATAAGGCATCAGGGAAGAATTGAGACAGGATGACATGACAGCAGGTAATGACTGGGAAGGGGAAGGAAAGCAACGAAACAAATGATGTGTTTAAAGCATAAAATGAAGACAGGCAATACTTCACATTCCCCGCTGACGGGCAATCCATGTTTCATTAGGATACCTAGTATTTAACAGAGGGAGAGGGACTGGGGAGTGTGCAGTGTGGGACTGAGTTGGCAGGGAGGCGGCTAACAAGGCTGCCTGAGGGAGTGGGGACCCAGCTGCGAGCTCTGGAATTGGCTTCTCTCTTGTGGTTCCTGAGAAATGGGGTTTACACACCACACAGTGCACAACTGCAATCTGTACGTGTTCATTTTGTGGTGCTATAAATTGGTTTCATTTCAAGAATATATGCAAATTTTGAAAAGCAACTCCACCTAGTAAACACACGGGACTTGATCTTTCAGCTTACCCAATAATGAGAAAATGTAGATCTGATTTTTACATAAGCCAGGCTGTTGGTCGAGGTCAAAAAGGCTTCCTGTGTTCTGTAACTGACACAACCCTCCAAATGTCAGCTTATAAATATCCAGATTTTACTGTGGAAACTTTTAATTATGGAAGCTTTAACTATGGAAACTTCCCTGCTATAGTTCTGCTCCTAAAATTTCCTTTTCCTCTGATGAAGGAACAGATTAAATTTGCTTCTGCAGTCCTTTTCTTCTGTGCACTCTATCTTCTCATGCTGACAAATGCTACTATGTGAACAGAAAGGAAAAGAGTGGTTGAGCTGGGACAATGGGTAGGTAAGGCATCATGACAGATGTTTGCTTACCATCTGTAACAACTTTATGTATCTAGCTGTTCGACAAGGTGGGAGTACATTCCTCTTGACACTAGGTAGGAACTTTTTGCTGCATATTGGCTTATATTAAAGTGGGTTAGGTGAGAATGCATCACTCTTTCCTCCATAATGTCTGTATA
The DNA here is from genome assembly GCA_034509185.1 of Euphonia xanthogaster. Taxonomy (NCBI): domain Eukaryota; kingdom Metazoa; phylum Chordata; class Aves; order Passeriformes; family Fringillidae; genus Euphonia; species Euphonia xanthogaster. The sequence continues at coordinate 96,552,846 of JAYDZK010000113.1, forward strand.
CTTTATGCAATGCAGGTTAGTAGTGGAGTTTGTCTTTTTAGCCCCAGCTGCCATGCCATTCTCAGCCAAAAATTGCATGATTGGCCAAATGTAGGACAAATGTACAAACAAATTGTTGCAGATGGGGAAAATAAAAAGCGATTCAGAGAAGTACTAGAAGTTTTGGATTTGTATTCCTAAAACATTTAATTAGGTCTAAAAGAAATCCCACAAGAGGGTCTTTAGGGTCTGTTGTGGTTCTCCAGTTCTGTTGGAAGATCTGCAGTGTTGTTTAGGACATTTTAGGTTCCAATTGCTATAGCTCATGCCAGCTGGCAGCTTCTGCAAGGCACTGCTCATCAGCTAGAGAAAGCCTGAAGTCCATGCTTCCATCCTCCAATATACTCGTAGAATTACCCATGGATCACTTGTAATTAGGAGGTCAGATGAGTTATGCTGCATCTGTTAAGATTCTCTCCCCCCACCCCCTGTGCTGGGAGCACTCAGAGTGGCCTTAATCAACAGATTTCTAGCCCTGTGCAACTTTAAACCAGCAAAATACTGTGACATAAACAAGAACATCTGCTCAGATGGTTATTCAAGGTTTACATGAGTTTTTCAAAGTACGTTGGTCCCAGTGCTCACTGTGTTGGGATTTACGTACATTTGGTGTGAAGGGAATGCCTTGGTGGAGTATAGCTAAGAATGGAATTGAAATGGCTGATTTAACCTAGGTGTTTTTAACAATGATGGTGTTTTTATGATACTGTGGTTTTTTCTTACTCAATTCTGCAGCTTGGAATTTCTGACAGTTGACTATATAATGTAGTAGTAAGCAAGGGCTTTTTATTTGTACTGAATAAAACTATTATTTAAGCTGATATGGTATTTCATATAGAATCCAGAAATTGTAATGTTAGATCCTTTCATATTCTGTCTTTTCTAGATACTTCAGTGGAGTGAGGAAGCTAAGTCACACCTAACAGAATAATTGTAAGTCAAAGCTAACTGGACTATCAAACCTTGTAAAACACTCAAATGATTTTTTTATTTTAGAGACACACAACATTCTAAAGTATGTTGCTTTAATAGTAGGATATTAAAGGTATTTACTTGTCTAAAAATCTTACATTCTCTTTGTATACCATTTAGTTTCTGGATTTTTAGAGATATATATCATATTGCATGTAACTCATAGGATACTGTGGGTTACTTGACTTTTTCCCTTAGGGATTAATTCTAACATCCAGTCACACCAGATGGCCATGTTTGCAGCGTCCCCGCTGGTGCCAGGGTGTACCTCCTGAGGTGAAGGACTGAGAATAGAGAAAAACATTTTCCTCAGGAAGTCTTGGATGAGGCTTTTGGAGGCTGGGATTTCCACACAGTGTCACCCACAAATAAGAATCACAAATGTCATGTCTGACTTTTACACTTGGCTAACCAGGAGTATAGAAAGTAACACTACAGAAATACCTTGAGGAATATGAGACATAAACTTTAAGGAATTTAGAGATTTTAGAGGAGCTGAGGTTTTAGTTAGAGATAAGCTTTATTAGAGTTAA
>JAYDZK010000113.1:96554489-96567011 GCA_034509185.1 Euphonia xanthogaster
AAAAAGAAGAGGAACAAAAAAGAAATGGGCTTTGATGTTGTGCAAAAGCATTTGCTGATGGAGACAATTTTTCACTTAGATTAATTGCAGTGGGATCAATGTTTGATGTGTGGCACATGGCGATAACCTTTGTCTGTGTTGTCACTGATAAGGCATTCAGCATTCACTTATTCTAAATACTCATCAGATGTGCTATTGATGCTATTATCCTGAAACATATTTAGCAGCATTTTTGTTTTTTTTTTCCTCTCAGACAAATAAAGCCTGTCTCACCACTTTTTTTGCAGCTGTGTAAGAATTGCCTGAATGAGTGAGTTTCTTATCACAATAACTATGAGGATCAAAACCGACCAGATGGTTCTTTCAGGCTCCTTAGTCAAATAAGATATACCATACTAGGGATATCCATTCCATAAAGTCAGTTTTACAGATAGACATGAGAGAGCTCTGCTCTCATTCAGAGCTGGCTAGGAGCCACTTACTTTGTTTAGCCTAACTCTGACAAGGTTTGGAAATTCCACGTTCACAGCCAGCCTATGAACAAGGCCTTGTATGTGAAACTGGCACTAAAGAATTTTCACAAATATTTTCTTTTAATAAATGTTTCTGAAGCACCATCCAAATCCTTCAAACCTAAGGAGCCTCACCAAGTGGACATGCTGGAGCTAGAGAGGAAGCTGACTGACAATGTCAGGAAAATATGACAGTTTCATTAACTCCTTGGAGAGGCTCAAAATTCTGTTGGTTGAGGGGTTGAACAACCTGATCTAACTTTGTAACTAGATCCAACATCCAAATTAGTCATATTCTGAGCTAGAGGTTCTCATAGATCTCTTTCAACCTAAATTTTTCTACAGATCCATGATTACACTATTTGGCAAGCTTAAAAATTCTGTGTTTCAGCAAGATTCTGTGAAGCTTTTCTTTGGAGCAACCATTTATGTAAGAAGTTCTGATAATAAAATTTCATCTCTGAATTACGTGATAGAAATTAGTCCCTGACTGCTGTTCGTTTGGGGCTGCAGACAGAAACAATTAGGCTGGAAAAGATCTCTGAGATCATGAAGTCCAACCTCTGACAGAACAGCACCAGGACACCTAGACCATGGCACTGAGTGCCACATCCAGTCTTTTCTTGAACACCTCCAGGGACAGTGGCTCCACCATCTTCCTGGGCAATAATCCAATATCTAAGCACCCTTTCTGTGAAAAAGTTCCTCCTAATGTCCAACATGAACCTATCCTGGTGCAGCTTAAGTCTATGTCCTTTCATCCTGTTGCTGGTTGCCTGGTAGAAGAAGCTGATACCCATTGAGACATAAACTTCAAAGAATTTAGAGATTTTAGAGGAGCTGAGGTTTTAGTTAGAGATAAGCTTTATTAGAGTTAATCAAAATAAATGGGTAGGCCTTGATGAAGTAAAAGAGTTAGTAGTTAACTAATAATTGGTTGCTTGTCAACATAATGTTTGGTTCGCTGGGATTTCAATGAAGAATATAGAAACTGATAAATAGCTCTTAGGAACATAAGACAATTGTAGTCTTCCTCTGTTCTGAAACCAATTGAAGACAGGGAATGGGAGTTCTACAAAGAGTTCATTTGTCATATTTGCATTGAAAAGGTAGAAAGGTCAGAATGAGGAAAACTTCATTTACTTCCTCATTTTGAGACCCCTCCCCATGAAAAGGACCACCGACCCATTTCAAGGAACAAACCAGGCATGCTTAATAGCTTTTGAACTAATTACCATACGAAGGGGAATAGGATGTACCAAAGTTATGAATATGCATTTGTATTTTGGGTATTCAATACTTGTATAGATAAAAGGACTCTGTAATTACCTGTAAATTGCGGTGTGTATTTGGGAGCTATACCTCACGCTGCCCAGCGTTGCAATAAACACACACTTTCTAACTTTAAACTGTTAGAGAGTCTTTGTCTGTCACAGTTGGATATTGGTACTAGTTCAATATCCATAATTTTAATAAATCAAATAGACATATCCTAAATGAACCTTTATGAATTTGTATGCTGTATTTCATATCTCAAATGAGGGTTTTTAAACCTAATCGAGGCATAGTTGTTTTCTTTTTGTTTTCAGGGTTTTTTTCCCCAAGAAGAAGACAATAAGATAACTAGTTTACCCTATATCTCTGCACAATTAGCTGCTCTTATTCACCTATTATGCCATGTGTTTTCCAAATGATGTTTTCAGTAGAAGCTTATTCTGAAAAATGTTTTTTTGTTCAAACTGCAACATCCTAAATACCCTAACCATGTCCAGCCTAGAGAACGCGTCACCTGACATCTGACTGTATAGAAATTCATGTGTGTCCCCAAAGATCTCACAGCAATCAGTTCATCCCACCTTGACTGCACTGCACATGTCTTGTGACTTCCACCTCCGTCCCACACTTTCCTCTAAATATATAAGGTAATATCCAAACTGTCAGAGTTTTGGAGGCAGTGGAGGTTCTAATTGCCCTGAATGGTCTGTAATGTCCTTCTTTTGCAGTCCGTGCCTCTGCAACCTCTCCCAAAACCCCTTAGGGAGTTTGAAACCACTACAGCTGTAACCTTGGAAAATCTGAATGGTGCAGATTAAAAGGGAGTGGGAGTTCTGGTCCGTTCATCACACATTGCTTTTGCTCTTCCTCCCTCCTAAGGGAGGACTCCTTACTCTCCTCTTTGACATGGGGTCATTCCCATGAGACAGTTACCTCCATGAGCTGCTCTGGTGTGGGTCCCTTTCATGGCATGCAATCCTTCAGGAAGAGCATGGATTCTCCATGGAGTCACAAGCCCTGCCACAAAACCTGCTTCAGCATAGATCCCTCTCTCCAAGAGGCCAAGGTCCTACCAGAAGTCTTCTCCAGTCCAGGCTTCCCATGGGGCTACAACCTCCTGACATCCACCTGCTCTGGTGTGGGGTCATCCATGGGCTACAGGTGGATCTCTATGTCCCCGGTGTCCTCCATGGGCTGCAGGGACACAGCTTCCTCACCATGGTCTCCGTGGGCTGGAGGGGAATCTCTGCTCTGGTGCCTGGAGCAGCTCCTACCCCTCCTTCTTCACTGACTGTAGTGTTTGCAGGGCTGCTCCTCTCACATATCCTGATTCTTTTCTTCTCTGGCCCCAGTTATTGCTGCACTACATCTTTTTTCCCCTTCTTATCTATGTTATCCCAGGGACACTACTGCTGATGTTGACTGGCCTTGCCAAGTGGTGGGCCCATCTTGGAGCCAGCTGGCATTGCTTCCATTGGGCATGGGGGAAGCTTCTGTCAGTTTCCCACAGAAACCACCTGTTTAGCCCTTCCACCCCCACTACTGAAACTTTGCCACGAAAACCCAGTACATCCATGGAGATGGGTAGCTCTCGCCTTGCTCTGGGAATGTCTCCTGGAAAGGCTGCATTTATTTCTCTTCATCCAACTCAGCTGAACTGCTAGCTGTCTATAGTCCATGGGGATAATGTCTGGCAGACACTCAGTTCCACGCAGGCATTATCCACCCTCTTTCTGACGGTGAGTTTCTGCCGTGAGCAGCAGGGCTCTGTCTCAGGTCCATGTTGGCTGGAGTGCTCTCTGATGCCCCTTACAGTGCCTGTCTGGTGTTCCTTGCCAAGCAGTGACACTCTCCCAGCTAATGGAGGTCATTTTTGTCCCAGTCAATAATTTGTGATAGTAAAAGCTCACAGTTCTGTCTGTGTCATTGGCATTCACTGTCAACATGTTCCATGCATGAGACCAAGAGGTTTTCTTCCCCTTCCTCATATTGATCTTCTCAGACAAAATCTGCATTGTAACTTTAGCTCACACAAACAAATACATACATTTGCCAGGAGTCTTCCACACTTCAACTGCAAGTACGTTAGGAAGTAAATTACATAATTATAATATGTTAAGTAATACAGGAATATTGTTTCAAATGTGGCACCTATCTGATGACATAAAGACTGTAGGGCCTCATACATGCGTAGAAAAGTCTGCAGCCACTTGCAATGTTCTCAGGACCTTTTATGGTTTCTCATTCATGTTTTCTTTCTTCTTTAGTACAGTGCTTGAATTAGTTCCCCACTGAAATGAAAAGACACTGTAAAAAAACCTTTGTAAAAGAAAAAAAATAGTTACTATAGCTGTTGTTCTTGCTGTACTTTGAAATAGTACATTTTCTGTCTGCTATTTACAAGAAAAATATCAAGAGAAGCCTCAGTGTATTAGTCAACATGTTTGGACTTTGGTGGCAAAACTCTCACACATATTCAACTTTTCAGGACCCGGAGTTCATAAAAGTAGAAAAAAAGTTAAAATTCTGAAGGCAACATAATGTCTATTCTGCAAAGAGTGAGCAAACATAATGTACTGACGTTAGCCTTGGCAAATGACCACATTTTATTTGTAGACCTTAACACATAATTCAGACTGCACTGCTCCAGTGCTTAGTCTTGGCAATGACTTTATGAGTCAAAGTGAATCAGTCCTGTTGTGAATCCAAGTCCTATCATTATCAGGGCAGTAACTCCTCTTGAGTTTGAGGGCTTCCTCACTTGTTTTCTCTACTTATGTGCCACATTGTGTCTTGAATTTTACTTTACCTTCTCATGTTGCTTCCTTCTCCATGTTGCCCTTACTGTAATAGTTCTCTATGTTCTTTCAGGCTTTCTGTTTTCAAAAAAGGACAAGAATGCCCACACCTTTCACTTGATTCATCATTAATTGCACTTAGGTTTTTTTATTTTTTGTTTTACATTGTTTTTTAAGATCACCTTTTACTCATATGTATAAGTGCATCAATTCTATATGTAAGTAACTCATCTTTTTAATGTATACTACTGTGATTTTGCTGAAAGACTGAGAAATAAATGAGATGAAGACTTGAGATGGAAACCACTGAAGACTTAGGGCATGCCAGTGCAGAAAATTTTACCTTTGGGCAACAATATGACTAGATTCAGATCCTTTTTTCCTGGTAGGAATTAGAATAAATATTGGGTTTTTGTGCGGTTTTGGGTCATCTCTGGCATTTCTTATATTGCTGCCTTCATTGTTTCTATAGGTTTTTTAAAATGTCCTGGCACTGGTAGGTGGCAGTAGAGACACACACATTCAATGACATAGCTGGTAGAGCACATAACTACTATTTGAGTGGTAAAGTTGTGTATTTAGGCATCGTGAAATGACTTTTGATGAACCAATGTCCACCAGCAAATGTCACAATGTCACACCACACTGCAGATACCAAACACTGTTAGTAACTGGTAGGTATGAAAGATTCTTACAAATTTCAGGTATTGACATAGACCTGGAATCACTTAAACAGACTTTCTACCTCCCTCAAGTCTTTCTTAGCTGTTTCTTCCTTGGAAAAGGTAGAAATTAATTCTGAAGCTTTGGATTTCAAATCCAGACCTTTTTTTTTTTTTTTTTTTTTTTTTTTTTTTTTTTTTTTTTTTTTATGTCAGTAGCAAGGCCTGAGCTTTTTGCTCAGGAAAATGAATAACAGAAGTATGTAGTTTTCACTCTAAAACAGTGGACAAATTTAAACTCAGTGGTGTGGAGTTGTTCGTCATAGCTATAATGAGCTTATTTTTTAAAATCAAGATAGAAGGGGGTCTTTTGGATAACTGTTATGAAAACAGAAGTTTATAAAATGTCCCCATTTTTGAACCTTACTAATGTCTCTCAGATACAAATTTATTGTGAGGTAGTTTGTAAAAAGACACACATATTTCATCTGTTTATAAAATCAGCATGCTGTCTGATTTCAGAATTCAATGTCTACACACAAGTAAATGCATACTACATGGGTGAGTTCACTGTAATTACAATACAGATGCAGAACCACAGTATTTTTAATTTTATTCTGTCTTTCTTTTGTTTTTGGTACTTATTTGAAAGCAATGAAATATTTGTATAGAATATAATGGTTACTCAAACAGTGGCTAGTTTTCTAAAATGAAGTTCTGTCAAGAAAAAAAAAAAGAAGATACGGCAGTAAAAAAAAGAAAAAAAATAGTAGCAACAGCAAGTGTAAAACCATCTGCCAGCCTAGTTTGCCAAAGTGCCAGATGCTGCCTCTAGTAGACTCTGTTCCAGTGCTTTGGCATCTGGATGGTCCTTTGTAATGAGGCAAAACTTTGACAGTTACTGAATTTTGAGGATATATGTCTGCTTGGTTTAACAATGATGATATTTTCAGACATTAAGCTTCAGCAGAAGCCATCTCATGCAAAGTAGGTAGATCCAAGCCTTCAAAGAAAAAAACCAAAAAAACAATAGAAAATAAAAGTATACGCTAATTATAATTCACTAGAGAAGAGATTTTTGTAATTTTTGTCTCTTGGTAATAAGTGTCTATGAAAGTTATATGTAAACTGTTCTTTAAAGAACTGTGTTAAATAAAATACAGGCAGGTGGAGAACAGAAGTAAAGAATGTTTGTTATTCTATTTGTATGATTTATAGGAAAAATCATAAGAAAAAATAATAAATAGTGAAAAGTCTATGTTCCACGAGTTCCTTGCAGGTCACAAGTATTTTTGTGAATACATGTTCTTAGAGGATATTCATACCATGATTAAAGACAATGTTATACCATTATATATATATCTATATATTTGTACTTAAAGATATAGAAGGAAACAATAGTGCGGAGATATAGTATGCTGTAATATCATCCAAATTTTTGAGCTTAAATTTCTGCAAGCTCATGTGGCGCTCCAAATATTTGACTATATGCCTTACAGCAACTATAAGGGAAAGTTTTTAAGGGAGAATTGTGAAAACTTGTTCTTGGTTGTCAAGTTGATAATATTAAACCAAAGGCATTAGCTACTTGAAAATCTAGATTTCAGTGTTTATCATAAATGTGATTGCACCAATTCTTCTTACAAAGAAATGTGCTTCAGCTGAAAATCTGAGCTGAAAAACAAATAATAGATAAGTTCTCCAGTGCACTTTGAAAGTAATACTGTAACTTTAAAATTTTCCAGAATTGGCCATAGTGGACCAAAGCCATCTCAGTGGAAAGATGTAGAACAATATTCTTTTGTGTAGTGTTACCCTTTTTTTTAACAGTTGAAATTTCCAAAATACATCATACTCTGTGAAAGCCAGGCATGCAATTGCTCATGAAGCCTGAGAAGAGAGCTGGAAATTTCCCTACTTCCAAAAAGATGAGGAATCAAAGCCTAGATTGTAGCTGAAAACACTTACAAATGCCCTCTGAAAATAGCACTGCAGACTCTGAAAGCCTATGACAAATAAGAAGAAGTTGTGTAATTTCTTCTTCATGAAGAATGACAGTCAATGTTGTACATTCAAAAAAAGCCAGGAGCAATGTATGGGAGCAGAGGCACCTGTAATTAAAATTGGGTGTGAGTCTGTCTGTGTACGTGTGTGTGAGATGTTTTTATTTTTTTTCAGATTTGTTGTTTATCAGGCCTTGGTTATAAACATGCAGCACAGAATGAGTTTCCCTACCAAAAAACAAACGAAAAACCACTTAAAAAACCTCCCCTCTTTCTAATTTGTCTTCTTTTTTGTCCTGCTTATCACCACTGGAAAGTATGTGTTTAGCTCTGTTAATCATGCTCTAAGTAGAAATGAAAGGCTTTAACTCATGCAGAAGGTGGCATGTTATAAATAAGTTGTTACATATGAAAATGCAGAACCTGGACTCATTTTAAGGTAGTGAAAGTGACTGTTAATGGAGAATTGGAGGACTGGAGGAAATGGTAAGAATAAGGGACTCAAAGGAGGCTGAGAGGAATTTTACTACTTGGTGGCTGAACTATTCAAGCAAGTGTAGGGCAGCTAAGGTGAAGGACAGCTGTTATGAAATTTGTAATTAAAACATCTGTGATTTGTGTTAAGACAATTACAGGGCAACAGTGCCATGTCAGCTTTTAAAACAAAATTATAACTAATTCCATCAGCTGGTTATTTAGTAGCTAACCTGGTTCATTTAGCAAATAAGGATGACTTGTACTGTTAGTCAGCAGGACATCATAAAACTTTAAAGAATTTTTTTTTAACTATATGTTCTGTGTGTGGGTAAATATACCTTTTCAAAACAGTGCACCAAGGAGTGATTCTGATACCAAAAAGACTACTAATAGTAGAAGCTATGTACTAATAGACAATACTGTTATGTTTCTATAGTCAAGGTTATGTTTTATGTTTGTTATATCCAGAGAATGCCTGGCTGCCCTTTTCGTGGCAATATGTCAGTGCTTTTACATTGTGTGTGATGTAGGGAACAAACTGGTTGAACAGCAGTTGACTGGCAAACAGCCTTTAAGTGCATCTGTACAGTACTTTGGCTTTCAAGAGCACCTTGTCCCTTTAAGGCTCAAATGTTAGCACAACAGCATTTCTCTCCTAAGTAGCTCAAACTAAATTCAGTGAGGGGTAAATTGCTTCAGTTATGCTTCGTTCTGCTAATCCTTCTTCTTCACCTCCTTTGCTCTGGTTTATATATAATCCCTTTCCTCTCAGCTTAGGTGTCTGTTTCTGAGGAAGCTCATCAACATTTTTTTCAGAGAAGTCTATTTTTTCCAAATGCTAGCAGGGCCCCATGATAGCAGGGTGTGGGTTTGTTACTTGTTTGTCTGTTTGCTTGCTTTTCTACCTTTCAGCTACTATTCAGATGTCTTATTTTCCTGGATAAGCAAACAAGCTCGTACATTGCACTGAACTGCACTGCACAGCATTTAAAAATGTTTCCTCAGAAATCATGATTGCAGTGCACACTCTTCCCTTTCACCCATGCCCTCTCTTGCTGTACATTAACACCTATGGAAACAAAAAAGTAAGGGGAAAGAAATAGAACTAATTCAATGAAATTCAACATTTCACATGAAGTTTGGAAAGCACAGCAGCTGGACTTTGACTGACATAAAGGCACCTGCTTGGGTAACATTTTCTTCCTTTAATGTCTCTCATGCTCCTGTTAAGCATCCAAAATGATCTAATTTCTTTTCAGAGTATATGCTTTTGCAGGTCTAGTATTACCTTCTTCTCTTCAATTATTTAGAAAGTGTATAAATAAAAGTCAGTAGTTTGGACATCTTTTTCTTATATATATCTTACCAAAACATCTATTTTCTCATTATCTCAGTCCTAAAACTCTGAGAAATAAATGCAGTGGTGAATGGTCTAAAATGTTTTTGAGGATGTTTGTGCCAAAAGGAATTTAATGATGATGTCTTAATCTCCCAAATCAACACTTCCAAAACTGACCTATATGGCAAAAAGTATAGTTTTATATTTAAAAAATGTTACAAGGAATTCTCTTCTTGTCTGTCAAGATGGACACAGGTAAGCAAAAAGAGAATGATTTCCAAGCGCACTAAGTTATTCACTAATGAGCATATAGTAGAAGGATTAATTTTAATTGTAGAGGAAAGGTGGGTGTTGAAACCAATCATAATTACTGTAGTTAATTGGCAGGTTTAATATAGGACAGAAGTACGTTATGGTCTGCAACAACAGATATTTATTGCTTATATACAGCAAAACATTCTATTTAGTCTGTGTTGTTGGAATTAATGAGTCTTTTCATCGATAACAATTTTAGTCCTGTAATTAACAGCAGACTATGTATAGGAATATAAAAGGCTTCTTGATTTCAAATTTGACCGTGAAAAGTAGAGGGTTTTTGTATACCACAAGAGGTGTTGGAGTGAAGTTAGCATGGGGAAGGCAGACAAAGTATTTTTCCCTAAGCATTTGTTTAATAGTTTAAGTTGCACTGTTTTTTTCTTAATACCTTAATCAATCATCAAAAGTTTGTTCTAACAGTAAGTATATTAAATTAAGTAAATTTCCCTTGTTGTCTCTAAAGACTATAGAAAAGATAGGACCCAAAGAAAAAAAAAAGCCACAAAAGATGCCAATAATTTCTCCATTCAAAAAGCTAGGTTAATTTCTCTATTTAGTTTTATCTGTCCCTGTGATGAAGCAAGATCTAGTGTGCTTTCTCTAAGGGTTGTACTTTGACCCTCACGAGCCTCTTCTGTGTCACCACAGGCCCCTTGGAGCCATTCTAGCACCTGACAGAAGAGGGTGTCTGTGGCCAACAACTGCTCCGATTACCTCAACAGATGTTTTTTTCTCCAGCAAAGGCATGTTGAGACATAATCTTCTAATTTTGCTACTCCTTTGTCATTTCTTACCACTTAGCTTATTTCCTCTGTCATTGCTTCTTTATGTGTTTTTTATCCTCAATTCTCTTCTCTATCTGCAGATTTCTACCCTTTGATCTTTCTACCACATACAATCTTTCTGTTCCTTCCTTTTGCAGCTCGGACACCAATTCCTCTTTCTTCTATCTGCAGAAATGATGCCCCTCTTTTTTTTTTCTTTTTTTTTTTTTTAATACTTTCATTGTCAGTCTTTTCATCTTCTCAGACATCTCAAATACTTCTTAGCTGAAAATGGGACAGGTGCAGCTCATCATGAGCCATTCAAAAGGGATACAATGATTGCTGAACCTGTTCTTAATAATTTGTCTTGCTCCTTATTCCCTATTCTTTCTCCTTCTCTTTCTTTGTACCAATGAATCTCTGGGATTTCTAAAGAAATAAGGGCAAAAATCACACACACCTTTCTTACCTATCCAGGTTGACTAGAAGGATTTTAATATGTAGAGTACTTGTCAACCAGTAACATCAGATGGAAAAAGGATGCAAAATGCAGATCTAGAGGAGGTTCCACTGTCTGCCTTCCTGGAGAAAATTAACATTTTGACCTTGGTTAGTCATTTTGCATGAATATGTGTCTTCTTGGATGAACTTCTGTTGCTGTGGCCAGTTCCTGGATCTCGCTGAGTTGCATCAGGCAGGGGCAGTACCTGAAGACTAATGCTCTCTGTGCTGGTTTTGGCTTTAACTATTACACTCTCCAAACAGCAGTACTTGGGTCCTGTATGCCCTCTAGTTCCCTAGCTGCATCTACAGAGCTTCATTCTGTATTTCCTCAATGGTCGGATTTCATCTTCCTAGACTTTCCTTCTTAGAAGGAATCATAACCATGTAAATACTTTTTTTAAATGGAGTGATGTGATTTTCACCTGGTTTTGTTTTTTTGTTGGGTTTTTTTGGTTTTTGATTAGACAAATTCAGAGATAAAATGTTGGGATTATCCCAGCCAGAATTGTCCATACATCATTTGGGGAAAGAAAACCCCACAGAAATATGGCCCTGCTGTCATTGTAAGTATTTGTTTTGCAAATCAAGAGCAGCTGTGAAATCCCCAGTGCAGTGTGTCCTAATAAAGCAGATTGAGCCAGAGGAGCATGCTTCCACAAACAAAACAATGGTGTCAGGACAATAAAAACAGGTGAAAATGTGATTCTTTTGCTTTCATAAAGCAGCTGCTAAAAAAACTGATTAGGCACTAGGATATGAGTCTTCCCACCAACTCAGTAAGAGGTTTTTGTAGTTGTGAAGGTCCTGAGCTGACATCTGATGTTGATTTAAAGAGACAGGTGATTATCCACAAAGTGAAAAATAATGTGGCATTATTCCATGAAGTATAAACTGCAATAGCAGTCAGAAAAGAGATAGAAGGCTACTGTAATAATGGAGGGAGTGCAGTGTTGACACTGGTGGAGATGAAATGAAGTTGACAGGAGTTTCATTTCAGAGTTGGCTGCAGTGATGTGGCTTGGGTAGTTCTCAGTCCCCATGTCAGTTGTCAGTACCACCAGTCACACCTGAGCCCCTCTATCTCCTCCCTCCATCCTCTCCTCTTCTTCAAGCCCCAATTTACAATTAATATTTTAAATTATCCTGCTAGTGCTTACTACGTCCTATTTCAAAAAGTGAACAAATGGGCTGCAAGACCCATCATTATTTCATGGCTTGTGTTTTCTCCCTTAGCTTGAGAAGAATGACTGGTTTTATTGCAGGCTACCATTCACTTTTCTGTTTCTGTTCTCTCCTCTCTTCCTCTTCTCTTCCTCCCTGTACCTTTCAGTGCCAATGGATTATAAATTATGAACAATATTCCTGCTTGAAGGAAGCTAGCTACTGCATATCTTCTGGGCTGACAGGGAGAAAACTTATATAAGGAAATGAACGTGATGAAAAGAAAAAGTGAAGAAGAAGTACTGTTAGAAAAAGAGGAAGATGCAAAAAGTGGGCATATTAAAATGATTTCTGCCTTTGCTCTCCTCCTTACCTCTACTCTGTTATGAATATGTTGTTAGGTGTCCTAGGGTGACATTATTATGCTTGTATCCCCATTCATGTGTTCTGTTTATGCTGGATATTATGTTCTGTGCCTTCAAGACTGGCTCTGAAGAGCAAAGTTTTGTTTTGGTTTCTTATCAGCCACTCCCCCACGGCTGGCGGGACAGAGACAGGACAGTGCATAGTGCTGCTTTTGCTTTTTGCCTGGCTTTTCACTTTGCTCTCGCTCTTGCTTCTGTTTGCTCTTGTTTTTTGCTTCTGCTCATTAGTTAGTTTAGCTAAACAGTCCAAATTTCTTCCTGGACTGTTTCTCCTTTCCTTTTTG
>JAYDZK010000113.1:96569120-96595174 GCA_034509185.1 Euphonia xanthogaster
GAATAGAATAGAATAGAATAGAATAGAATAGAATAGAATAGAATAGAATAGAATAGAATAGAATAGAATAGAATAATTTCAGTTGGAGGAAACCTACAAGGATCATCTAGTCCAGCTGCTAGTGGGACCTCTAAGAGATGAATCAGAAGAAATCTCAGAGTAATGTATCCCTGGCATGAATTTTACTGCCGCTGAGAGATAATTCTACCTGCTCGTAGCCCAACACAGTTTCTGTTCTGTTCTCTTGCTCCCTCAGCAGCCTGTGATGGCAGCCAGCACCTGCTGTACTTCCAGGTTTTTTTCCCTCAGTAAAAGTGAGTTAGGTCTGGTGACAAGCATAGTTTGTTACTTCAGCTGTGTTTACAGCCAGTCCTGAAAGTATATTAAATGCCCAAAATTCTGCTTCCATGCATAAAGCTTAAGAATGGATTAATCTTAAGAAAGAAGGTAAAGAAATGAAGTGTTGTCTTGGTGGGAGCTACTAACAGCTACAAACATGAGATTCTTAGATTGAAAGTGAAGGTTCTTACCTGTGTAACAGCATACAAACCTGTAACGTCAGAAGCATAGGAATAAATGTTCATGTTTTCCAAGAGAGATTTGCACTGAGCCTATGGTTTTCAGAATATTCAGGTATTATTTTGGAAATAATATGGGAAGCAAGGTGAAAAGGTGTCCTAACAACCTAAAGTATTCAAAGTGAGAGTAAGACTGTGAGGACCAGTGAAAGGTCTGCCTGAGTTAACTGGGGACAAAATGGCAAAAGAAAATTGATGTAGATGAGTGTGAAATGATGTAAAGAGAACTCCCATCCCAAAACCTGACTTCTCCTGTGCAGGGATGCAGTTTAACCAGTCATTTGGGAATCTGATCTTAGAATTGTAATAGTTTTTGAAAAACTCTATGTCCAGTAGCAGCTGGAAGCAGAGAGAATATTGAAAATTATTAGGAAAAGAGCAATGATAAAAATCCCCCTATGTCTTAATTTCAAATCACTAAAATCTATTAAACTCTGTGTTATTCTTGTTCTATCTCCTGAAAAGTATTACACCTTCAAAATGTTTAGGAAAGGACAGTAATAATGATCAAAGGAATGAAATTGGTTCAAGTGAGTAAAGAACTACTTTCTGTCCTATAATTATACCCTTCCCAAGGCATTTCCTATGGGCATTTGTTGGGGACAGGATGCTGGGCCGTGAGGACCTTTAATGTGGCCTGGTATGGCAGTGCTTTGGCTCTGCTGTGTCTGTTGTGGAGGGAGGAGTATGCCAGCAGAGTTAAATTTCACTGAAACATGATATTCCCTACTGCTTTCCTTTGAAGAAGTGCTGCTTTCCTTTCACAAGGGAAGTGTAAGAGTGAGTAAGGCTGTAAAGGAATTCAGGTTAAGCACTGCCTCATCTTGAGAAGTTCAAATACACACCTTCCATGTCTAAGGAGATTTCCTTCCTAAAGAGCTGGAATTAAAGCTATTCTCCAAATAAATATTTAATCAGGTTTTTGAGCTGCATTTGGCTATGTCTTCATTAGCAAGTAGCCCAGCGGAACAGGAGCAGATCTTTAGAGTGAGTCAAAAGGAACCCAGCTCATGTGGCAGGGACAGCTCCAGGGATGAGCCACGCACTAAGGGAGTCAGTGGAGGGTTTTGCTTCACAGCCATAATCCTGATGCAGCACTACATGCTAATATGGGTGTAGTCTATGGAAATCTAGTTCTTGGCCCTGTGTGTAATCAGGCTAGATATAGAAGACTGACAACCTTGTGTTCTTTTTCTCTATACAATAATTAACCCTATCCAATTTTTTTTTTTTAGTACAGCCAAATTTGGATGGAAGACTTGAGCAGAATCATCTAGGACAGTCAGGAGATGATGATAATATGCGTCTGAGTGCCTTTAGGTTGAGATTCTGCTCAGCAGAATCCTTGTGAGGTATTGCACTATTTCCATCAAACTCTCAACTGCTTCACAAATGAAGGTACAATCCTGTGTTGTCTGCCAAAACAATACATTTTAGGCAAAAAATGACTAGGTGTTTATGAATCTTAAAGTGGTATATGAAGCCCTCTAATGTTCATCCTAAAAGAGTGAAGAAATGTAAGTCTCTTCAGTTTCTTCAGTGTTTTTAAAAATTTACTGCCTGGTTGATCTTCTCAGAGGTGCATAACTTTTTCTAAAATTACTGATGAACTCAATAGTTACACACAGCATAAGAACCCAAATTGTGAATTTTGCCTTACGGTTGTGAAAAAGAGCCTTCTTTTGTCTTTAACAAAAAGCAAAATATAACAAGGAATGACAATAACATTCTGTCGAGGGCTTTCTGTCATATTTGACATCTTAAGGTCTTCCAAACCCTTACATTATGCTTCAAATTACTCTTTCAGTTGATCGAACAATGAAGTGTTAGAAAGATATATTCCTAAAGAACATGTAAAGAGTAACTTGTTTATCTTCACTTATATCTGGCCTACTTCATCTGGATTTCAGTGCTGACAGAAGCTGCATGTGTGGGACCAAGGGCCATTTCAGTTTTCAGCAGCCAGAATGTTACCATTTGCTACTTTCTTCAGGGACTTGGGTTTTGTAGCAAGGTGTAAAACCTAAAACCCGTTTTCACCCCAGTGAAAAAGTAATTCCTTCTTCTGTTATTGTTTTTGTAGTGTTTATGCTGTAGTCTAAAGATTAATATTGGGTTTAGCCCCTATAGATCTTATTTCCTTTAGATACTTAACTAATTCCTCTGAACAGTAACCCCTATCACATTTACAGACATAGGTGCTGTCTAAATTGTAGCAATTTCCTGACAAGTTCTGTGAAAGCAAGAGCTTTAGCCAAGAACACAAGGAATTTTTCAGCTTCTTATGTCTGGGGGTTTTTGCTCGGTTGGTTGGTTTGGTTTGGTCAGGGTTTTATTTATTTTATTTTTAACTCACAGCAATTTTCAGACTGTTTTCCATAGCACGGTTCATTAAGTAGCTCCTTTAAAAAATATCTCTCAGGAGTACTGCAAATATCTTTTGGCTGCCATTTTGTTGCCAGGAAGTAGGATGGGTTAACTGCAGCCAGAGAATGCCCCAAGTTCCTAACATATCCACAGGAGTAACAAGGGTTTGTTGCACAGGAAATTATTCATTGCACTAAAAGGGGAATGACTCTAAAATTTTCTGAAGGCTTCCCACTCTAAGCAGCCATCTATCCTGTGTTATTGCCTATTTTTTATCTGCTACTTATTTTTCCTCTGGGAGAGGAAATTGTCTGGTTGACAAAACAATGCAATCCTCAGCTTTGATTTCAGTGGAGAAATATTTTACATTGACATGTGCATGAAATAACTCAAATAATTTGCTTTTAATTGCTTTGTAATAATAGTTTTGAATGACCTGTAATTGAAAATACTTTTCTCTCAGGTTTCTCCTGAATTAAAAACAGCATTAGCTTTTTTACTCACGGTATAACCACGTGAAACAAGGACAAATGCTGGATTCTGCATCGGGGACAGTGTAATTCTAGAAATATATAAGTATGTAAGTATACTTATATGGATGTAAGTTTGCAAGTATATAAGTATATTTATATGGATATAAGTGCAGACTGAGGGACAAGAGGTGCACATGCAGCCCTGCAGAAAGTGATATGGAGATTTTGCTTGATGGGAAGCTCACAACGAGTGTGAGTGTTCCCTGGTAGCCAAAAAGGGCCAACTGTATCTTGGGATGCTTTAGCACAGTACAGAGAATGGGCTGAATGAAGCAGTTGTCCTGCTAAACCAGAGCACTGCTGTGGCCTCAGCTGGAGTATTCTGTACAGTTTTGGGCTCCACAAGATGAGTAGGATATAAAAATATAATGTGATGACCCCAGATGGGCAGCAATGGTGAAAGGAGTGGAGGGCATGACTAGGTATGGGGAGGTGAAGATGCTGGGTTTGTTCAGTTTGGAGGGGATGGAGGGGTGACTGTGCTGTTGACAGTTTCCTCATGATGGGGACAGAGGTGGTTCTACTGCTGATCTCTGCTGTCTGGTGGAATGACTTAAATTTGCAGCTGGAATTTTAGATTAGATACTGCATAAAAATTCTTTACTGAGAGGATGGTCAAACACTGGAACAAATTCCCCTGAATGTGGTTACAGCCCCAAGCCTGTCAGCATTCAAGAAGCAATTGGGAAATGCTCTTATACATATGTTTTAAATTTTATGTTACCCTTTTTGAAGTTAGAAGTTGGACATCCTTATCCTTGTGGGTCTCTTCCAGCTCAGGAAATTCTGTAGTTCTGTGATCCTGGTACAAAGATAAACCTGCCCTTTAAACCCATCAGAAAAAATGCACGGCTCTTCTGTGTATTTTTTTTTTTTTTAACACTTTTGCTCAATTATATAGTAAAAATAGAAATTCATACTAATTACTGCGTTCCTCCTTTACAGAATTTTGGAAAATGGTAAGTAAACATATACGTAAAAACCTATGATAAAGAAAATGAGAATAAAGCAATACAAAATGTACTTTTTCAACTTTGTGTTTGCATACAAGAAATACTTCTGTGTGTATTGCTACTTATAGCACTTTCACGTAAGCCTTATTTACAGTGAAGCTTGTTCTAATAATTAACGTAAACCCTAAATACAGTGAAGAACAAGCTAGTGCTATTCAAGTTTGAAATATAAAAACCTACATGAATGTTGGGATAAATGCTTTCTAATTTATAACTTTTTTGCAACTTAAATCTTGCTCATTTTAACTGTGGTCTATTTTAAAAACATTTGTATAATAAATGACTACTTTAAAATCTTACTGTTGTGAAAAATTCTATTATACATATATATATATATAGACACAGATCTTTAAAATTTGCATATTTCCATTGAAAACTCTCTGATATTAAGCACCTGAGAAATTGGACCCTTGAAATCCCTTTGAATTAGTCTACAGTAATTGAAAATGTACCCAATTAGGTTAATCTAAAGCAGGTCATGCTCCATTTGGAAAACAGCTGTTTGCATAACAAAAGACAAAGAAGTATAAATCCTCAGAGTTCAGTGGCTAAGATATGTTAGTATTTTATGGATAAAACTAGCCTTTACATTACAAGTCAGCATGTGAAGTCCTTTGAAGTCAAAAAATTAAATCCTTGTAGTGTCAGAGTCAACCTGTTCACAAAGAAAAGGTACTTACGTGAAAGATTTTTAATTAGATATGAAAGGACAGAGAAGGAAGACAGACAAGTCAATTCTTTTCAAACTTGCTTGAATTCAGGCAGTTGGTACCTTTAGCTGTGTCCAGATTCTCTTTCAAGTGAACCTCCAAAGGCAAGAGGAAAAATGGCATTATTGTGTATAATTCATGCTGGTTTGGATAAAGCTGGATACATTTTGACTGCTATAGATATTTTAATTTTTTTTCTTTAATTCTAGACTGTCTATTCTCTGCATTGTCAGTTTTCCCCTCCACACTTGCTTGATTGGACTTGGATCAGGGAAGACAAAAATCCTGCTATCTTTGTGTGTCACCTTTTTCCTCCTTCTCACTGTTGTCGACACTTTGCTTCTGTAAAGATGAGATATCATTGCTGTTATTGTGATTTTTCTATTCTAGACAGTCTGTTTTCTCCCACTGGTTATTTTTAAAATTATCTCTTTAAAGGAAGGTCTTTCTTTTCACTAATGTCAGGCAGAAAAGACAGTAAAGAACAATTCAAAACACAGAATGCTCAGGTCCTTGGTTTCAGCTAACTGTCTCAGGAAAAGCAGAGTTTTATCTGTTAATTTTTACCTGATTTATCTTCATTGCTTATCTAGCTCTTTAACTACTCTATTCACATGTAATTTAATTATGTTCTTAAGGACAATAATCTTTAGCCACAGCAGCATTGTGGTGTTTCAGCACTTATCCACTACAGAAGACACACCATTTACTTTCAATAGCAGAGATTGCTTAAATAATAATTTAAACTTGCAAACAGCAGAGAAATATGAGCATAACAAAGAGTTTAAAATATCTTTATTATCAGAGCAACATTGCTATGAAGGCAAGGTCTGCATTTTATTTTCCTTCTCATAGTTTTTCCATATTACTTGGATGTATATTTAAAAAAAAACCAACAACCATTTATAGTTACAATTGCGACCTAACACCAATCCCATGTCCAGCAATACCTTTTTTGAAAGTCATTTCCATACATGTAATTCTAAATCAGAAGAAGATGTTTGTTAGAAAGCTTAAAAATACACTTCATTTTTGCATTACTTGAATATATTAGATTACTATTATGGTATAAACATACTGAAACAGAGTGTGGAATAAATGCTATTGAACTCATGCGAGACTTGTAATTTAACTTTATGAATATGAAGGATTTATTTATTGATATAAAAGTACTTTTTTTGATGATTGAGAACTGAACTGCATTCAAGAAGAAAACTCTGGAAGAAAACCTATTGCTTCTTGTTACAAAGTAATTTTAACAGTGGATTTTTCTCCTATAGCTTGCAGTTGTCATAATCTTTCAGAATATAAAAGCATTTATTAATTAAAGGAATAAACTGTATTTAAAATTTTGGATCCTTTGAGTCATCCCTCTCATGGAAAGTTCATGCACTCGTGTAGTTGAACTCTGAGAGCTACTGAAACAAAATGAGAATTCCAATCAATTTCTGTTTTCTTGCAGAAGGAGAGAAGAGTAAAGAGAGTTGTTAACCTATGGGCTTTTTGATGCTGAATTCCTGAGCAAATACAAAATAAAATAAAATAAAATAAAATAAAATAAAATAAAATAAAATAAAATAAAATAAAAAAGGAGGGAATATGAGGTATCTGTTAGTAAAGATGTTCTACTTAAATATTGGTTCAGGGAAAGTGTCCAGTGAAATTAAGATTATATTGTATTGTTTTCTAGAAAGAGCTAACTCTGTTTTACAGACTATCACAGAGAGCCAAATGACACTATTCTCTAGCTCTTTTTTGGGAAAATACAGAAAGTCCACACAGCTGAACCTGTTCATCTTCACATCAGTGGTTACAAACACGTATAATTAAGTAGAGGAGCTCCTCAGAGGAGACTACTGAAGTGCTGCCTCTATCTGATTTATATGTAAGTGTAGGTATTAATGTTATATAGCAAGTATAGTAGAACACAGGGTTTTGGTATTCTCTAGAGGCTTTCAGATCTTTAACTGAGGAAAAAGTGAGTAGAAAACAGTAAATAAAAATCAGTGTTTTCAGCCTATTATGACATCCTTGTTATATCCTCCTATCTATTTAATTTGGAATTCTGTAGATAAAGCCAATTTCTCAGTTTCAGAGTATCAGTTTCTAGAGACCATTTTAGTTATTAAGAGCCAGATAATTAGACATCTGGAAAAAAAACTGAATATATTAGACATGATTATTTTTTTTTATATCTGTGTGGGGAAACAAAAAGAAAAGCTTTCATCTGAATGATGTTCTGTGTCACATCATTTCAGTGTGCCCTATACACACAACCTGTTGGGATGTTATCATGAAATGTGGATGCTCAATATAAATATCACCATTTGTTTTAGAGTATTTCTGTCTGGTGTAATTTTAAAAATCACATTTTAAACTTTTTTTTTAATCTCAATATTTGTTGATTGTTTCACATATCACTCAGATGTTTAGAAAGAACAGTAAATAAAGATAAATTCTCTACCTTTCAATGGTTCCTTACCCATCCAACTGACTTCAAATTACATGTTTCTCATTATGAGTGAAACATATACATGATTGTTTCCTACAGCATTAGAAAATTCTGTTTACCCCTAATTCAAAAATTGATGAGACTGAACAACTGCTATGATCCTGTTAGATATTAGATTTCTCCTTTTTTCGTTTTTTTTTTTTTTTGTCTGTTTTTGTTTAAGATTGATGTTATTTTATATATAACAGTAAGGTTTTTTTTACAAAGCTTCAGTACCACAGAGCTGAATTTTTTTTTTGTCTTTTTTTCTTTGGCTGGACATCTGGTGGCCATTAACAACCAAGCATTCTGATGTGTTATTATTCATCTGTGCTGATATTGCGCAAAGGATTTTGCCACCTGTTCAATTTTTATTCACTGAATAAAATTATTGTATTTAGATGGGAAGCTTTTACTGCTTTGAGTTAAATGTGAAGGACACAGTATCAGAATGTGAAGTTCAGCAGGCAGTGCTCACAAAACATACTAAATCCCACAGTTTTGAATCTCAAGAAGTGTAATTCCTCGGGGGAGGTTTGCTTGGAGTTGTTTGGAGCTGCACACGTGTTTGAGTACTTGCACAGACATTGAGTACTGTCTTGAGCAAGTCTCTGTCTCAGAAAGTATAGCTGAAATTTTTCCCACTGATTTTGAGGCCTTGCATTTTTACAATAGTAAGAGTCCCACTCTCTGGGCCTACCACTGACAATCTATGAGGTGGCACTGGTTATTTCTCAATTGATCTGAGATCATGATTACAAACACTCTGAAAATAATGAAGGAAATATCCCATTGCCAAACTTAAAGGAAACAGGGTTACAGAGCTAATCTCTCTTTATCACCTGTATGGCAAATGGATCGAGAAGAAGTTTTTGAAAATATTATTCAGGCATTTATAACGGAAATCTAGTCTACATAGCTCAAGTAAAAATATGTCATCATGAATTTTAAGGATCCATTGAAATTTGGTATTATGTCCAAAATAATGCTGAAATTTCCCAACTAGTTAATAGACTTGAATGCCTTTGAAAACTTCCAGAAGGCAAGCATGCCCAACTAATTTTAGGTTTTTAAATTAATGGTTAGTCACACTGGACATAATGCTCCTTTCTGATCAATGCTAATCAAGAAAAGCTAGAAGTGATTTAAAATGTACAAAGTCTAAAGGTTTAAACTATATAAAGTCCAAAGGAGATGAGAAACTCACAAGTTTGTGCACAAAAATGAAGTGTCACTGCTCTACTTAAGACTTATGGCTATTCTGAGGTGCTCAGCATCAGAAAGACAAATGTCTTGGGAGAAAGTAGGTCATGTCACCCTGTGTTAAGAGGGAAAAATATTTTGCATGTTTGGAATAGCATAGATTGCATGTTGTCCTGGGTTGACTATATGATGTTTTTATCCCCTGTTCTGTACTATTGAACAAACTTCACTTGCCAGTGAGTTTTCTGCAGCTGTAAATATGTTTGTATGTGTGGAATCATGAGATAGATGAAAACATTTCTTAGATATATAAAAGAAAGCAAACATTCTTGCCCCCTGCAAACTCTCAAATAACTGTAATCTCAGAAGCTCACAATTTTTTCATTAAATTCTCATTTCAATTAAATATATCATAATGAATTTACTTTGGGCTTGTCTTTAGCTTTAAGATGAGATGCAAGGACAATATGTTTCTCAGTGAAATACATAATTTTGCTTGGGTTTTGGGGTATGTTCTCCCTGCAAGCTTACAGAAGTTCCTTACAACCAAACACTGCTTCCTGTAGGGAGATGACTGAAAGCTTTAGAGCTTATGACAGTTAGGATCTGTGTTACCCACTTAAAAAAAAATCTAATTTTCTTTTCATATAGCACAGAATTATCAAAATTAGAAGATACCTCCATAGTTATCTAATCCAGCTGTCAACCTAACACCATCCTAATCACTCCTAATCCTATCCCCACATATTTGTAAAATAATAATACCAAATATTTTGTACCATCTGAGAAAAGTAACCTTACTCTATTAAGTCACCTATGCAATAAAAATGACACTTTGAGATTAAAATAGCTTCAGATATTGCAAATTTGAAAGTTGTCTTCCATCTGTGTTTATATTCTTTGCTGCTGCTATTCACAGGAAAAGAAGAGTTCAAAGAGGGAATAGAGATGTTATGGATCATCTAGTCCAGACTCGTCTAACTTCAAAGCTAAGTTGGGATGCTCAAGGCCATAGCCACATAATAAGTGATTCCACTGTTATATTTCTTTGATGTTTCTATGTACGAAATAGAACTCAAAATAACTAAGAATTTTGAAAAACCTGTTTGATATTTTTAAAGTATGAAGAAAGTGTGTTGTCTTCCTAAGATCTTATTTTCCCTCTGATTTCAAAATCCCAAAAAATAAGCAAAATATTTTTTGATGTATGAAGACAGAATCATATTGTTATGACAAAAAACCAACCAACCAAACAAACAACCCAAAAAAACAAACAAAAAAACAAAAACCAAAAAACAAAAAACAAAAAACCAATCTTTTGACATCAACTTTCTTAAACAAATGGTCGAGCACATAAAAAAGTCTATCAGAAGTATAGTTCACCAAAATTTGGTTAACTTTTGTGAACTTAGTCAAAAGTACAATAGGAATGTATCTTATTTCTTTCAGTATAAAACCAATAATTTAAAATTTCTTAGAACTGGAAGACACCTATGTCAGTAGAGACCTAAACTATTGGAACACTCTTTAGCTAAAGAATGAGATAGAGAAGACACTGTGAGGAATATAGGTACAAAGTCTCCCTCTCTACCAACAGATGCCTTTTATTTCTCTGAAGTGATTTTCACAAAGTTCTTTATGTGCAGAATTACATTTAATGTATTTTTGCCTCACATGCAATCTCTTGATCAGCTTCTAGCACAGGACAGATTTTCAAGCTTTGTGTCTGGCATCCAAAAATCCTCCATTTCCATATTGGCACACTGTCCTTCAAACACTCCTGCTAGGATATTAATAGGGCTCCTTAGATGTTTTCTTCCACTTCCTGGAACCTATGCTAAATTAGATATGTATCCATTTCTGGAGGAAAAACAAAGTTTCTCTGATCTTTCTTACCCTTTGAAATTTTAAATGCTACATCAAAATCATATGATTACTACTTGGTGTAAGAATCAGTAGCATTTATTGAGTTGCCTTGCAAATATTGCAGAATTTGATTGAAAGGCTGGACCACTCCCACTTTTCATTATTTCTTCCATGATTTTAACAGGGAGCAGGGATACAGCTCTATTCACTCCTCAGGATTGCATGGGACAAAATATTTTAAATTGGTAGCCAGTTCTTTAAATTTCCAAGTATTTTGAAATCTAAATACAGTCTTAGATTTAATTTTCTCTTCTCATCAACCTTTAGAGAGAACTCTCAATTTATTTCACTTGAGAATGCAGGGATCTTTCAACGTTTCAAAGCTAGATTATTGCATGAATAGTACCCAGTTTTGCTCTCTCTGGAGCAAAACAAACTAAACCAAAAATTTTACTTGAAATAATAATTAATTACCTTTCAAGTGAAATGAAACATGAAGTAGTAGAAGACGATATCATAGAAACACTTTTATTTGAGATGACAAAACTAACATATAACAGGTTTTGATATGTGAAATAGACATGGATTTCTTAAGTAAAGGTGGCAAAAGATGTTTCTTTTTAAAAGTCATACATTTACTATGAGAACAATAGATTTTTAGTTAGTTTTTTCCCCAGAATTTGGCTTTATACCACTGTATGTACTGTAATATAAATGTGGTAACAACTACTTTAATGGGCAACAGTGGCAATGGTGTGTTCTTAGGTAACAGATTGGTCCATGATTTTCTGATTATTTGTATTAAAGTATTGTATCTCCATTCATTTGAACAGTTACACTGAATTGTATCACTCTGTGAAACTTTTGTTCACTCTGTGAACAAAATACATCTACCTTTGGTTTACATTTTTTTTTTAACCATAGATTTTTTTTTTTTCAATTTATAGAAATATTAGGCTTTCTAATCTGTCCTAGATTCAGAAGAGCTCCTCTATTCCTACAAAGATTTAGACTCCAAACAAGGAAAAAATTAGTGTGGACTTCACTTGGAAAAGTTGAACTTTAATAAAAATATGCTCTGCAGATTTCACTAGCCTTAGCCTGGACTTCTTTCAAGATCTTTTGAGTTCCCATGTGAGGAGTTTGGATGTCCTTTACAGGCCACATGAGATTGTGCATCTCATTACAAGGCAGCACAGATTCAACACAGAAATAGTTTCAAGATAGCTGATTTCTACTTAGATGGCAAAATACCTTACTGAGAAGTTATTTTAATGATTTTGTATATAATAAAAATAATAGTATATTTACAGGTGGATTGTATTTATTATGCTTTCTTTGGCTACATGGCTCTGCACCTTTAGTTTCTGGGCTAAGAGTGTCTTAAATATAAATTCATGATCTACCTCTTCAGAAATCAACATAGATCTTCCTTTAAAGGGTGTTGAGACTTGTTGGTGACAGATACAAGTAAATATAGGATAATGGCACAGGTTAGAAGAATTGTAGTTTCACCCATAGGGAGATTCACAGCATCTATACTAAGTTTTTGATCCATAACTCTACTCCCAAGAGCCACTGCCTCCACTGACTAACTGACGGCTTTGTATTAGCTTGTCAACAGAGCTCCTCACTCCAGGACTCTCAGATCTGGTAAATACCACCTAAAAGGCTATAAAACTTTAAAAGGGGAGTTGAACTGCTGCAGAGGTTCAGGAGCAGACTGTAACTCATTCCTTATATGAAGGTCAACTACCATACTCTTGTGGAATAATTCTCATTTAATCCTACTTTGGATTCCTGAAGAACCCTCTCTCTTCCTGTGCTCATTTTCACAGGTACAGTGAGGGTTTAGAATGTAGAAAATGGATCAGGGAGTTCTGTTTTCCATGTGATTGCATCTGTTTATAGTTTAATGATTTTCTGCACAAGAAAGGCTAGATTTTATAGAGCTGTATTTCCTTAAATCTTTCATGACTTAAACTAGCATTTTTTGGGTTCTTGTTTTCAAAACGTGCTTATCACTGCCAGCTTTTCATCTACTAAAGAAATCAAATTTGGTCTGCTTTCATAACAGTACGTTATGAATACCACATGGTGTCTCTGGCATTTGCTATTTTGTAAATTAGTTTAGAAATACCTGTGGTGTTTCTTAGTGAAATGGTTGTCAATAAAAGAATTAGCAGTGATGACATTTAGATATTTATAGAACCCTCTGCGACTCAATAAGATAAGATTATAGTAAAAAGAAACCCCTGTGGATTAAATGCAATGTGCAGCTGATCTGTTATGTGCTAAAATGTCCCATTATTTCATAATATATATTCTGTTAGTATGTTCTGTCTTGCAAATCTATGACTAGCTGCCAAAGCATTTCATTAGCTAAATGAACCATAATAGAGAGTAGATGATGTGCATGTGCTGGTAATCATTTATGTGGTTTGAAGTGAGACATGTTACCTTCCAAATGGCCACATTGTTACGTGACTTTTCCTTATCAATTCTAATCTTTCCGAAAGCTGCTGAAAAATTTCAATGCTTGTGGTAATAGCCTGGTTACTTCCAGCATGTGGGACATCAATTAGTGCTCCACTTCTAGTGAGGAGGGGTGGAATGAGCATGGGATTCTCTGGTAACTATACTTAGAGGATTAATTTCCTACCCTGGAGGCTGCACTCAGAAGCAGGTCACTCTAAATCTGTGGGCATAAAGACAAAGTTCTCTGGCCCTCAGTCGAAGCAGGGGATAATCTGCCCATCCAAACCATTTAAGCATAGCCCGTTTTATTCTTCCCAGATACATGAAAGTCTAGGGCTGAGCGGGAGCCGGGGGCAGGAACCCAATAATGTAATGAGCAGAGGTGCAGCAGTAAACCCAGAGAGAATCAATTGGAAAATTATCAGTCTTGAATAGCAAAGATGACAGGGCATCTGAGTAACTCCAAACACTAAGATTCAGTAATACTTTACCACCTCACTCTATATCAATGTGAGCATTTTCTAGTTTTCTGTTGTTAGTGTAAGAGGCAGTCAGTTTAGTTCATTGATGAACTTTGCTCAGATTTGAAATATACCATTGCAGTCTACCTTCTTCATTTTTAATAAATTCTCAGGTGCTGCTTTGCCTTTATTAAAAGTTTATATAGACAACATTAAAGTACCACAGAGCTGGTTCTTTTTCTTGTCTTGACTGATAAAACCTCAGTTTTAGTAAATTCTTTACATGCAAAAATTTTGGACAAATTTTATTATTGCTGTTGATCATATTTCTAACTAATATAACAGGAAAATAAGTTCCAAGTTGATATTTGTTGGTTATATGACCATTGCTAATATATCAAGGTGTATATGAATTTTTATAAGTCCATATCTGAATTTTTCTGATACTTTCTATGGATATCTGTTTTCATTACCTTACAACTTTGTTACAGTTTAATCAATTCAAGCAGATATTTTCGAGAAGACATTTCTAGAATATGCTGAACATTTCAAGAAATAGTTCAGATTAAAATAAACTACATTTCTGAGGAGCATGTTAGGAGAAAAATGTTCTTATGTCCAAGTTCGAAAAAAACATAGTTCACTTTTAAATTTAGATTTCCATTTTAAAAGTTTTTTCAACTCAGAATTAAATAGGGTTTTATTAGCAATAGTGTGACTTACCCAGCTTTTAGTCGCATTATAAAAAATACATTATTTATTTGTTACCCATACAGAGATCTTTTTATAACTTACCTAAATTACAAGAAAATCTAATTTTGTGTTGATAGGACTGTAGAAGACCTGCATGGTATTTCCAGGCCTTTTTGTTCCTGCTTTTTCCTTCTAGTTCTTCCTCTAACCTATGAGGAAAAGAGCTGAAAAGGCTTGGTAAGAGCTTTGTTAACCATTACATCTGCTGTTGGTAGCCAGTGAACATGAAGAATAAGATGGATGTGATAGGAAAGGTGATAAAGGAGAAATGGATGGATTTGTGAGTAAAAGGGAGAAAAAAATTGCAAGGAAAAGAGTCAGGAAGTAAGTGAGCATAAATGGTGAAATGTGGTATAAAACAGTACAAGGCTGAGATCTGACCAGACCTAAAGCTGAGGAGACTCGGGCCTTGGGTGGGGTTTTAGGAGGAGGTAATCAAACATGCTGGGTAATCAAACATGCTGTGTGAGGGCAAATGCTAGGGACAAAGCAGCGACAAAGGGCAGTGCAGGAGACTGTGGGGTAGGTCGAAGCATTGTTGATTGCTGCAGAAAATTTACCTTCAAAACCCAGAACTGAATGCACAACTGATTATATCTAAACTTTGCTGCTCCTAGCACTGAACGACAGAAGAAAAATAGGAAGTGTGCAAAACAGGATTTCAGGCTACAGTTGGAAATATTTTAAAAACATGAATTGAAGAACTCCATCCGTATCAGTTCTGACAATTCTTAACTAAGGTCTTAATTTTGAGCTCTACATTCTTTTTTACCTTTTTCTAGCTATTATTCTTAGTGTAAAATACAGATTTGTATTTCGCCCATTCAGAACCACAGACTGAGATTTAGGTCTCTTGCTGTTCCTATGACAACACACCCAGCTCAGTGTTTCTAAAGTAATCATCAGGTCCTTTTTCTTCCTTTTGTGGTTTACCTGTTGCACAGTAAAATTCGTTGACACGTACAGATAGCTAAAAGAGGCTGTTCACTTCTTAAACATAGAACTCACATCATCAACAAGAAATATTAAATTATGTAGCTGGAAATTAAATGCAATGGATGTACGAAGATTTTGGTATTAAACCATTCTTATACAGAAACTACCTTACCCCAGTCACTTTTGACGAGTGGGGAAGTAGGTTGTATTGACTTAATGTTTATCAGGTTTACTTGATGCTCCTCTAAAAAAAGCTGAAGTAGTGTTACCCAGTTGTGGCCAGCTGGTATTTCAGAGTTGAAATACTGGCTGAATGCTCCTATTTCGATTTGAGAAATTAGGAGTAACACCTGTCATGATAAAGCAATCTTTAATTAACATCAAGATGACATAGTCTCTTAGCAACAGAGAAATACAAAAAAATCTCATAGACCAATAAGTCTTCTGTAACTGATTTTTTCAGGGAAGATATAGAGATAATTCACCTGTAATATTTTTACAGGAAAAAAAAAAGAATTTTCCTTTAAATAGTGCTATACTGCAAAAACTAATATTATGGCATCCTGGCATGAAGTTTTGAAATTTCCTTCCGTTTCTGGGTTCAGGGTCTATTTCTATAGTAGAATAAGCAATGTAACATACTTAATAGGTGCCGTCATTTCTATTGCAATAGAAATAATAATAGAAAATGTAAATATTGCTACTTTTTTTTTCAGAATACAGGGCAGCAGAAAGGAATTGTTGTCTGCTCAGAACACTACATATTTAGCCATGAAAACCTTTTCTCAGTGCAAGATCTACATGAAGCAATCACATTCCTTCCAACATTTTAATATATTTATATCTCATATAAATGCCATTGAGTTGCAAGTCCATGTCATTTAGTGGATGCAAAAATCTTGGTACTGTGAGGACCTCAGTTTTAAGAGCTTCACCTTCTTCCTTTTTCAGGAACAATGCAGATTTTCCTCAAAAACTAGTGGGACTGGAGGCCCATTTGTAGCTTAGTCTCCTAAAGACAAAATTCTGCTAAAATGCTGTATAAAAAATACTTTCTGATGAGCACTGTATGGATATGATCCTGGGGATTTCAACCCTGAAAGCCCTTTTTAGTGACAGATAATTTTTTGAATCTTGTGAGTTACTTCATGTCTATGAAGCTTCTCTTTTTTTCTACCCTGTGTCAGCAGCTTGCAACATTCAACCTTTTCCCCATCCTCTTGCTGCTACCAAACCTTTAGTCTTTTTCCTCATTTGCATTTTTGGTCAATTCTTCTTCCGGCAGAGAATATATGACAGCTCTAAAAAATAGTAAACCCATAAAAACCTCAGGAATTAAGATGTCTTACCTTAACCCTTTTTGTTCCTTTTCCTTTTTTTCTTTAAAGGGCATATTACAAATTTGTTTTCCTAGATAGCTCATGACATAGCTCTGGTGTCTCATAACTAGTTTTTGTTTGATCATCCAGGTTTTATTTTCATGTCTGCTATTGAATTCTTTGTTACCTGAGTTAGGGAGAAAATAAAAAATGAGGAGATATTTGCCATCTCCCAAATTGGCAGCATTTTAATGGCTTTTGCTCTCTGATTGACAAAGGATTAATTACAAGTGTGTAGAGAAGTGGAAGTTACCTTCTAGTTCAAGCTATCTTTTCTGATGTTGTATTAATGATGTAGTACAGTGTTCTTCTTGCCACTTGAAATATATTTTGGGAGTATCTCTATTTCTCATTTTAGTAATCCTAAAACAGGTATCATCCCATGTCTTATCTAGGCCAAAGACTGCCTGTAATACTATATTATTTTTTCATTTGTAGGAATTTACTTTATCGCTTCGAAATAGCTTCTATTTCTGTTCTGGTTATGCATAAAGTTATTGTTACACTATCTCTCAAAACAAAATCTGAGTTCTGGTTGGAGAACACATCTTAATTCCAGTCATCCTTGTAATTTACATATCACACATCCCCTTGTTATCTGTTACTGTCTCATCCCAGGTTATTATTAGGCTCTATCACTTTTGCTTTAGACCTAGATTGGTAGGCTGCAAATTCTTGTTGTCAGCTGTTGCGAAATAAAAATAGAGTTTGAAACTGTTTGGTTTTAGTAAATGAAAAAGAGCCTCAACTATATTTTGACTAACTTTTTCCTAAATTGGTGCTGATTTCAAAGTTATTACAGGCAGAATAATGACATTTAGATACATCGGGGTAATTACCCCATGATTTGGCATATTCAGTTTTCCACTCTTTTAATTGAATGGTATATAGGAGTATTTAATGTGTGCTAAAGAATGCATCATAAAAAACCATTACATGTTCTAACATCTGTTGATATCTAAAGATCTCATTTTTACTGCCTTCAGGGCAGTTCCATTTCGCTCTTTCTAATTCTAATATAGACTAGAAATATTGCTTGACTGAGATCTTTATCTCCTTGTTTGTATTCTCTTAAATCTTCCTTAGGCAGTTAAGGTTCTTATCTTTAGACATACTGCAAACAAAGCACTATCAGCTCATTTTGGACACAGTTGTAACCAGTTTTCTGACCTTTATTGGGTTTATCTTATTAAGTGTACGTTTTAGAGGCACCGGTCCTAGTTTCTGACATGTGCCCATGTTGCTCCAGGCTAGCCATTTCTGGAATGCACCAACTAACATGTTCCCCAGGGAACACAACCTGATGGTACCAATTCCATCACTGCTTCTGTTTTAACAAAAAGTATTACAGTGAAGAGGTAATATATGAGCTATGCATAATGGATTGCCATCTGTAATGTTTGTGAGTCAGTCACAAGCCTTTCAAGCCTCCTCCTCATGGGATTGCAAGCTACAAATTATTTCAGTTGTGTGTCACTCGTCAAGACCTAGTTAGATGAGCTGTTGCTGCATGACCAGGTCCTTCATTCTGGTAGAAACAGTAAACTAGAACTTTCAGAATAGGGAAATACATTTCACAGATATGAACCCGTATGTCTGCAGGTCGTAAAGGATTGTATTTGCAATCAACTGGACATTTTGGATCTTGAAAGTAGTAATTTAAAATCATTTCATATTGGATCATATATTTGCTATGGCCATCAGTAGTTCTGGAAATGTAGGGGAAGAGAGAAACATTTGAGATATTTCTGCATGTGTTACTCAATACAGGTGTACCCTGTCCCTGGAGAGTCTGTACTAGTAGTGGGAGCATAGTTTGGGGCAAGAGAATCCATTATAGGCATGACTCTGTGTTCCCAACATATGACTCCTTGATTAATGATAACAGATCTAAGTGGTTGGGACCCTAAAAAAAGGGTTTGTGATGTGAATAAAGTGGGAAAATAACTATTAAAGAGAAAATAGGACAAAAAATGAGGCAAGACTTAGCATCAGTTCTGACTTGTATTTATGCCAGTATACCTTCTTTTGAGAACTTGCATTTTTTCTCATTTAAAGCTCTACACATAATGATGACATTGCTCAAAGTAAAAAGAGGGATTCGTATTCCAAAGTGCATTTACTATATTTTAAAGTAAATCTGTGATTTAAGAGTTCCAGAT
This sequence comes from Euphonia xanthogaster, assembly GCA_034509185.1. NCBI lineage: Eukaryota > Metazoa > Chordata > Aves > Passeriformes > Fringillidae > Euphonia > Euphonia xanthogaster. The sequence continues at coordinate 96,588,051 of JAYDZK010000113.1, forward strand.
GCTTTACTTTTCTGTACGCTTGGTTACCCAACTACTTAGTTCTCCATAGTCTTTTATCTTCTATTCCATACCTACTGTTTCCTTGGATTATCTGTTAAATTCATCCTCCAGCAAGATGATTCATAATGACTGAGTGTCATCACTGATGTGAGATGGTGAAATTTAGATGGAGTTTAGATGGAGTTTAGGTGGAGTTTAACACTGGTCTATCACTGTTAATTTATATTTTCATTAAAATGTTTGAAAAAATGTATAATCAGTGTAACATAAAAACTATTAAAAGTTTCATCAATAATGTTGTAAATATATCACCATATGAAGACTAAATATGTATTTGGGAAATAAATAGAAATTAGATGGTTTCCAAGGCAAAAACTGAAAGATTCACATATGATCCAAATTTGGATATTGAAGTGTAGTGTGAGAAAGAAAGGCTCATACTTTTTTGAAGTAGAAAACTCACAGTACAGCTGTGAACAATCATTGTGACAAGAAAATTTCTATACATCAGAAGGCTGAGTGGGATATATCATGAAACTCCTGAGCATACAGAATGCTTCTCATGATGTTTTGTTAACAGAAACTATTTCCTTTGCAGATGTCTTTTGGATGAAGATGCTTCTGAAAAAAAAATGGTTTTAGTTTTTATATATGATTAAAATTTTAATAACTTGCAATTTACACATTTATATTCACTTTAATTAACAAGCTTACTGTCTAGAAGCACAATACATGCAGTGTATCTTAAAGGCAGTATTTCCAATCTTTACTGTGGTTGTGCACTGCTGAATCCAGTGTTGTGGAGTTGCTATTCATGGTGTATGTTTGCCTGGATGAGCCAATGTCTTCAAATATGATGATAACAAATGGTGTTTATATCATTCATGATTTCTGAAATCTGAAACTTTGCTGACCTACTAACATTTACTAAAATGAGAAATCAACCAAAGAAGAATCATTGCCACTACAGTGAAGAGTAATTTTCTTAATTATTGGAATGTTCTAAAGTGAGGGAACTGACAATTGCAGTAATTGTAAAAGAACCAAAAAACCCAGAAGACAAATGGTAGAACTAGAAAAAAAGGAAAATAAAAGTAATTGCCATTTTATTGCCTTTTTTATTAGACTAAAAATTATACTTTCAGTTTAGGCACTAGATTAAGACTGTAATTACTAACACTTTTTCTGAAAAAGTGGACTTTCATCACATCTGTTAACTTCATGGATCAACTTGTTACAAAATGAAAGCAATCTGAAACTTCTGAAAGGAGTAAAACAACAGAAATTATCCTCATAAGAACTTGTCACATGTGTTTTGACTTTCATTGCTGCACTGATTTAATTTTGTTTTCTGAATATAACTGGGCTTATATATTTTTTTCGTCTGAATATCAGTCTACTGCAGGGTATCTGGGGTTCAATGTATGTGGTAGCAGATGACCTTTATAGCAATTGCAGCAGACAATAGATTGTCAAATATGTTGTAGACTTCCCTTTCCATAGATCTGATCTTAACATTATCAAAAAGAAAACAGCTGTTCAAATTTAGGGAAAGTATAGAATAAAAAATAAGCTATATTGTGAAATATGATGCATGGTAGTGAATGATTTCTATTTTATCTAACCAAAGAATATTTAACATTCCGTTTCTCCTGACTTTCTTTCTGTGTTCTTGTCTATACTTTTCTGTGATGAATTCTATAGATTTGAGATTATAGGCATTAACTATTGCATAATTAGTAAGAGAATTAAGTCCAGGAACACACCGGAACAATGGTTTTCCTTTTCCCTGATTAAGAGGCAATATTTCACTTTAATGATGAAAAAACCACATGTTTCTGACCATGAATAAGAAAACAACATGAATAGGATATGGAAGCATGAAGGCTGCATTATAATCTGACCATCAGTGTACACTACTGAAATACTGCTGACAAGCCCTTGGACGTGTTGCTCTAGGCCATTAACACACAGTCACACTGCTAATGAGTTATTCTGTCCCAAAAAGCATGTGATGAATGTCAATACCGAAAATATAACTCACAAATCTCTTTGATGTGCGACTTTTTTATAGCTGGATTTCATGAATGCCTCTTTCACTTAATGTTTAGCATAATATGAAACTGTTCAATGTTTGGGGCCTGACTCTTTTAGGAACAAATAAGTCCTCTAGCTTAGTTAGAATGAGCTAGAGGCATCTCTTTATACAAGCTAGATATCTTACCTGGAGTTAATTTTACTCAGATTATTTGTGGAAAATTAATATAATTGGAAATTTTAAGAATACTGGATCTTGATGAAAGTCCAAATATACTTTGTGAGTTTTAAAGTCCAAATGCTTTAAAATTTATTTGTTACAGTCTACTGAGTCTGTCTGGGGAGAAGTGAATTTTCTTCACAGTAGTCTTTATCTTGCTGTGGTGCTGTGTTTTTGGCTTGTGACTAATACAGTATTGATAACACACTGCTCTTTGGGCTCTTGCTGAGTAGTGCTTGCACAGCATCAAGGCATTCTTTTGTTTATTTATTTGTTTTTCCCACTCTGTCCCAATATCAGGTAGGCAGTCCCAGCATCACAAAGGCTGGAAGTACACCTTCAGTACAGCCAGCTTGAACTGACCAAAGGGATAGTCCAAATCACATGATGTTGTGTTTCATGACACAGGCTTGGGCAAAGGGAGAGGAAGTGAAGGCATTTGGAGATATGAAGTTTGTCTTTGCAAGTAATCATGACATGGGCTGAGGTCCTGCTCTACAGAAAGGGGTTGAGCATATTTCTGCCAATGTGGAGTAGTGAATAAATCACTTTGCTTTGTTTGGGTGTACAGCTTCACCTTATTAAACTATCCTCTTACAAATATTTGCGAGTGACAAAAAATTACTTTATTCTTAGGCATTATGTCAAGTCTGACTCTCTCTTACAACAGAGTTGAATAATCAAATCAAAGATTATGGATGCATATCTTTGTCCATGAAAATTAGTTTAATAGGTATTTACTTTAAAGACAGATGAAACAAAAGAGTCTGCTGCTAATCAGATTCTGATTTTTACTTTAAAGAAGTTTGACATCATTTCAGACGCTTCAGAGGTTATTCTTAGGTTTACTGAAACAGGGACTCTGGTCTTTGGTATAGTCCATTCAGGGCAAGAAAACGAGATTCAGCTTCCCTGGTAACCTTTCCCTTAAATGACTTGGTTGAGTTCAGAAAATATATTATGTCAGGAATGAGCTGAAGTTTTTTATTTGTCCGAATAGCTTGTAATTAAGTTCTTCAAATAAACAAGATGTTCCTTAAAAAAAAAAAAAAAAAAAGCAACAACTCTGCAGTAGAGGGAATGCCACAGCTTCTCTATTATTTAGTCTTATTTTAATAATTAGGAAGTTATTAAAATATCTAATGAAATCTTTACCATAGAATTACTTTATGCAAAATTCATTTACTACAGGACATAAAGATATGGAAAAGAAGTAACAGTTTCTTCTCTATCCATTTTTTTTGGTGAAATCATATTCCTCTCTTTTTTTTTTTTTTTTTTTTTGCTAGATAGCTTGTGAAATAGCCAACAGTAAAAATCAAATAACCTGATAATATGCCTGCACTTTTTTCTCACATTTTTGTGCCTCATGTAGATTTTTCTCTCCTCCTCTAAACCTTCCTTTAAGTGTATGTTTAGTTCTCATGCTGAAGTATTAATTAGCAGGTTTAGAAAAGGTGATGGTAATGACATTCCCTTGTCTGCTATTCATTACAATAGATTCTTTCCTGCAGTGCTGCTTCCTCCATATCTGTGCTTTGGTTTTCACCTCCTACCTAAGGTAAAATACAGTACACTTCATCAGAGTTTATCTCATTGATCACTCTGTTGTGTATCAAGACAACTTTGAATTCTGATGCTGTCCTTCTAGTTGACTCTTTAGTACATTATCTAGGTTGTTAATAAGGCACTAAATGGGACCGGTCCAAGGCAGGCTGTAGATGACAGTTCTTAGTTTAAGGCATTGGAGGTCAGTCGAGATTCTTTCTCCAAGCAAGTCAAACAGTTAACACTTTGAAACTAAAGTTCCAAGTATCTGTCATTTGGTCTTTTTGTAATGAAAAAACAGAACCTTATACTGGAGTCACTATTGGTGGCTTTTTCTGCTTTATGTTGAAATTCAGATTGAAAATTTCATCCTGGATGGACTTAATCCTAAAACAACATATCCTCAATGTAGCAGTCAAGTACAAATTCAAAGGCATGGTAGTTATTCCAAAGCAGGTCATTCCCATGGACATTATATTTACCTGTGAACAATATTGGAACAAACACAGAAACAGATGTCCCTTTTTTGATCAGTATGTGCAGAAATCAGCATGTCAGGGGATGAATATGGATGCACTGCCAATTTCCTCCACTAAAATCATTGACTTAAAAGCATACTTCTGTCTCACTGGACCCTGAACATAATTTTTCAACTGAGCGGCATTGGAAAGAGATTGTTTACATCAACAACAAATTTATAGTAAAATGGCTAGTGCAGGATTTGTATCTGACATCATGGCCTTCTAGGACTTATTTTTCTTTCCCCTTTCAACTAAGTGGTCCACATTTTAAACAGATCACTTCGATTTTATTTTACTTTTAATGAGATTTAATGCCATCCCCTACAGCTGAGCAGCAGTAATACAACATGAAATCAATTTATTGTTTTCTTAGGCATTTAGAACATAAAATGCCAAAGGTGTTAATGTGCTTGGAAAATGTCTTATGGTTTCACTACTAACAAAATGCAACAATTCCTGATTCAGTTTTTCTCCCAAATACTCAATTTCTCATGCTCTTTTTGTTCTCCAAGAAGATAACCTTAAAAAAAAAAAAAAAAACATAGATATTTTTTAAGCTCTTTCAAGTGCTGTGGGGATCCTGACATTTCGATATTTACTTAAGGAATTAAGACTTTTTAGTAATTTAGCATATGTACAAAACAATTTTAGTATTAAAATCTGGCAATTGTTGTGAATATTAGACTCATCTTCTCAGTGCCAAACAGAAAAACTCTGCTTTTCTGTTCTGTGTTACTTACTATGAAATCTTCTACAAAATTGAGACATATACTTGCACTGATCCCTGTGCAGTTTTCTTCCCATTCATATCTCAAATTACCAAAGGATTTTAATGTTGAAATGAGTGATAGTTAGATACCAGGGTACTTGTAGAAGGCTGGCTCTAAACACTCGGCAGTTGCAAGCCTCTTATTATACGGCAACAAGGATAGATCACCTTAGCCACTATCCTCTCTGGGAGTGTTGACATTGTGAAGTCACAAATCAGGAATCTCAGATGAGAGTGATATAAATATAGCTCTTTGTGTCAGTAACCAGGGGCTGAATTTGTAAATAAAACTTCAGAGTACCCTGGTCAGCAGAGAGGGATCACTGTCAATTTCTTAGCAAAAGGAAACAGATGGTTTTGTCAATGGCACAAATAGGTACTTCACATTGAAATTATTGCTGACAAGTGATGGCAGCGAGATATCTGCCTGTCTGTCCAAGCAGGCAAATCCTTCAATGTGATAAACACAAAGGTAGCAAGTATGGAGACAATCTGTCTAAAATTAGGCATGAATTTCCCACAAGAAATAGGGAGATATTGAATTATACTGGTATTCTCTATGGACCAGTGACTTTATTTTCAGTTTCCAAGTATTAGATATTATATCACCATTTTTAAAATGGCAAACTGTGGCATTCACATTCTCTGAAAAAATTCCTTCACCCAGGATTTTTCTTCTGGGAAGCTGAGAGGCCTCAGAGAAAAGGAAAACAATTCCTATCGCATTTGCTTCTCCTGTGTTGTGCAAGTCTGGAATGTATTAGGAGATTGTTTACCCAAAGGTGATTGTTTCATTGGATTCTGGTGTGAGTTCTTTTGACTCATTGGCTGATCAGGGCCAAGCTGTGTCAGGACTCTGGAAAGAGTCACGAGTTTCCATTATTATCTTTTTAGCATTCAGTAAGTATCTTTTCTTTATTCTTTAGTATAGTATAGTTTAGTATTCTTTAATATAATATAGTACAATAAAGTAATAAATTATCCTTCTGAGAGCATGGAGTCAGATGCATCATTCCTTCCTTCATCAGGAGAGCCCATTTATTTGGGCTAATTTAAGTTACCTGAAATATTTTTCAAAACTGACCGATCAAGACCATTTTTCTTCCCAATGCAGAACTATTTTAAGGGCCTGGGTTCAGAATGCTTACCATAAGCATAAAATTATCAATCATCCAGTTTTATGTGATCTTTTCATCCAATAACACAGTGAATCTCAGTGGCCGATTTAGAGAAAAACATGCAGTTTTTCAGGGCAGCACTTAATTATTTGTAAGACTATGGTTTCTTTACTTGTAATTCCTGCTTCATTCTGTATGCTCTTGCCACCTTTGGTGACATAGTTCCACCCCAAAGTACAGTCCAATCTAAGTGCTGAAAGAAGAAGCAATTACTGCTTCTGAAAATTAGTGTTTGAGCACATAAAAGCTGGAAGAGCATCAGATACAGTACACTTAATTTTGATTGCATTGGAAATGCATTGAGCAAACATTTCTAATTCTCAGTTCATTTAAATAGCTGCTTTTAAAGTTTCCCCTGAAACATTGTGGCTGGAACAAAGTAATATGCCTAGCCTTTGTCTGTGGTTTTTATGTACAAATTCAGTTTTACATCATTTCATACTCTCCTTGCAGCCAAGCAAAATTTCTTTGATGGAAGTATTTAAAAAGAAAGAGTTTCTTGGCATTTCCCCTCTCCTTGTTTCCTTAGAGGGTAATTCTACTGCTAGGCAATACTTTAAATCACCTTGACTAGCAAACCAATAGATTTTTGCGCACCATTACAAACAAGTTTTATAGTCACAAAAGAATGAGTCACAACAAGCCAAGGGGCTAAGAAGGCTGCTCATGAACTCACCATAACCTTACACTCCTTTAATTGATTTAATGGAAAATGTGTAAAATATCTGTAGTAGCACAGCAGGAAATACTGAGGACCATCAGTGGGGCAATTAAATAGAACAAATCACGTTAATTGATTAAACATTCATTTTTACTTGCCTAGTGTTTCAAAATAATGTTAGACTAGGTCA
>JAYDZK010000113.1:96598631-96613113 GCA_034509185.1 Euphonia xanthogaster
TTCCCCTTCAACATTTTTTGAAGTCTGTTTCATAAATCATATTTGTCAGTGCATTTTTGAAGTCTGTGAAAAATCACTTGGCAAAGGCCTGCAGAATCTGTTGGATAACACTGTGTCTCAGAATAAATGTTCTGATGTCTATCCTAATGTATACTGATGGTGATGTACTTAAAATTTTATGTTTCAACTCATAGCTCTAGATGGTACAAATTTGTGGCAGGTGTCATGATACATAATTGCCTTTCACTACTGTTCTGTATTATGGACATTAGCTTAGCTTATGCTATTACTTCATTGGTGATAACAGAGCCTCTACATTTCTAATTAACTCCTGGACTCTGAACTGCAGTCATTACCAAAGCAGCAGAATGGAAACGACTGGTGACAGACAACAGGCATTTCCTGACCAGGTTCTGGCTCTCTGTTGCACTCCTGTTGTCATGCTCTGCTGGAGCAAGGATATGGGAGCAATGTCAAAAGCGACGGCCTGTTCTAGTTAATTGCAGCTGCTGCAGTACAGGGTAAGGATTAAAGAGTTTGGGGAGCACTCTGAGTTTCAGCTCAGAACATTTTTTAAACACAGTTTGGGAACATAATATAAAACAGAGAAACAAATAGAAGACAAAAATCTCATTAAGTTTGAAAGATGGAAATGGAAACTGTCTGCTACCCGCTGAATTATTGTGTGGCCAGAATTTCTTACTGCAAACTGGTATGGATGTGTCTATGAGATTGGATGAGCAGCTCCTGCTCCATGACTTTTTGAACAGAGCAGATAAGACAAAGTGTTTACAGAAGGGATTAAAAGTTGTTCTCAACTTTCTTCTGAAAATGGATAACTTACTAGGGAGAGTGGGAGGAAAGGAAGAACCCTGAAATTGCCAGTTGATTATGTTAATACCCTTAATACCATGGACATATTTTCTAAAAAAGGGTTACACTTTAAGGAATTGCTTTACGTTTGTACTCAATCTTTACATTGATCTTAGTGTGAAGTTTTGAATGCTCAGAAAGCATGTAGCTCTGAATTTAGTGGTCTGAATTTGAGTGCAAATGTGACACTTTTGTCCTTTATTTTTATCTCAGCTTTTGCTCCATTTGACTCCAATTTTAACATTTATGTCCTTTCATTTCATCCATTTATGATCAGTTAGAGCTTTCAAGCCCCCAACTTTAATGAGGAACTCTGAACTCTTGGTCTGTGATATTCATAAACATTTCTTCATCTTGTTCCACTTTTCACTCACAGTACACAGCATGAGAATACAAAAATCTACAAGGTAGAAAGAGTCAATAATACCTAGCTGCAAAAGTGACTTTTGTTTGACAATTTTCGTGAAGACTGGAGTGATATATAAATATACAGCAGACAAATGGGATCTACAGGGACTCCTTTCAGATCTTTATGAATATTTGAAAGGGTACCTGGAGCTGTGGCTACACAGGACAATCAATTGCTATGAATTTTTATTTCCTCAAGTACTCAAAGGGAATGGTATGACAGGTATATGTATTATCAGCAAGATTCATTTAAAGAAATATGTGGCTTATTTTGATAGGATGAAGGGGAAAAATATCATTCATAACTAATCTCCCTTGAATTGATGTTGGCAAAGCTTATTACTTAATTATTAGAATTATTGTAAAACTGAATGCTTCCTATTCTTTTTCGATGCTGCATAGTCTTTTTTGAATTCTAGTCCTGCTTCCTGAGAAATTTGAAAAACAATCTCAGGACCCTGCCAAAATGAATAATGAAAAGAATTTTCATTTTTAATAAGAATTGAAAATCAAATTAGAAGGTGGAATTTTGGAGGTGTCCATCTTTCCTTTCTCTTTGGAGACTACTTTTCAAAAAATCTTCTCCTCCTTCTGAAGAAGAAGAGTTCAAACCTCTAAGCTTATATTGACAGTCATCAAGTATTTTAAAATTGCATATTATATCAGAAACAATTAGAAAACTATTGTGTCACTGGAAATTCCGTTGTTACTGGCATTTATGTATGTCTTTTGTGATACATATATGTAATAAGTTAAACCAGAAAAATAATTATTCATGCTTATATTAAAGCTGTAAGAAAAAGCATTGTATCTATTTAAACTAAACTATAGCACCATCTATTTATGTTTGGTTTTTTTTTTCTTTAGGGGTCAGGCCAAAATGTTGTTCTCAACCAATCCCAAGTTCAAATGGTGCAGAACTAACTTCAGTAAGAAAATTTAAAAAAGGAGTAGATATACTGCAGAAATAGGATACTGTACACCTGGTATAGAAATTAAGACTGTGGTTTGCTTGTGTGGGTACTCAACCAAATGTGTATATCCTAAAAGTGGTGGGTAGGCACCTTGCTTCTTTGAGACCCTAAATTCATTCTTAGAAATCCAGCTATTTAATCTTCCGTGACATTACTTGCTCCTGAAATTATCTGTGGAAGAACAATTTGAAGGATTTGAGGCAGAAGGTGTCACTGCTATTTTAAGTTACTCTAGGACACGTGCTCTTTAGCTTTGACATTTTCCAGTTAGCTCAAACTTTTAGGAAGAATAAAATACAAACCAGGTTGCTATTGTGTAAGTTGCACACAGTATAAAATATGTGGTAAATTCTAAGAAGCCAGTAGGCAGGGATTAATACACGAAACAAAATATTTGCTTGATGATTATTCAGGGTCCTCAGGGCATAAACTTTTTTCCAAAAAATCAACCTGAGAGAGAACTGCTTTCTCTTTACAGTATTTCATATCCAGAGGCTGCTGGCCATAAAAGGTGTTGAATCCATTATAAGCTTGCAGAATTTCTGAAAATCATGTCACAGCCGAGTTTTTTGCCATTTCCTTAGATCAATTCCATAAGTACTAGTTCTGTAAAAGTAATTTTTTTTAATGCCTAAAACTAAAATACAGGTAATATATACAAATATCAGTGATCTTTGTTTAAGGGAAGAAGAAGATTTAGCTTTGTGGTTGTTTCTGAATATGGTGTATTGTAGTGTCAGTTCAAGCTATTTTTGATCTGCAGATAGCCACTGAAAGATTGTTGACCTGTGTACACATGAAAACCTTGTTCAATACTTAGGTATATGACTGACTCAAAGGTCCTCCTGATTAAATAACAAATGAACTAAAAAACGTCAATATCAACTACAGAAACTTTTAAACACCTATTCTTCCCCTGCAGGTAACACAGCCATTTAAACAGGAACTCAGCAACCACCCTTGTTACTCAAATGTCTCTACACTCTACTCCTTACTGTAGTTGACAACTGTATTTGTCCTTGTTATTTTCAGATCCTTGCTTTCTGCTTCCTATTCTACATTTAGCCTGTTATTAGAAACATATTTAACCGTCCATTTCAATTATATTGATATATGCTAATGATTCAAATAGCCATATTACAATTACACTGCAGGGGCAGAATTTCCCTTCATGGCTTCAATTAAATCTTATGCTATAGAGCTGAACAAGCAATTTTCTTCATTTCAGTGTATGTAGGGGACAGCTACAGATAACAGTGATTTATGAATATTGTTCTCTGGAGGTTATATATATATAAGATTCAGGCCTTAGGACATTGTTCTCAGTTTAGGACATGGAAAGAGAAGGGTGTTAAGATGATTAACATAAACAGAACAAGTAAAAGTGCTAAAATTTCAAACTTTTTGGAAGTTTGAACAGAGGTGAAAAAGATGGTCATGGTGGTCTCATCATTTCATGCATTCAGAACTAACCCATAGACCAAAAGCCGACTTAACATTTTTCAGTCATGGAGCACTGATGGCAAGAATGGAGATGCCTTTCCAGTGCCCTTTATCTCACTGGTTTTGCTCTAGGCTCTTTGTTCTAGTTTCATGCAAGATGCCACTGATTTACCAGCCTTCCTGAATTCTCAGCATTTAGTCAGTTTCCTGATCCCTTCATTGCTCTCTTTTCTGATAGACGTTTTTTTAATCCTCTCTTCCAAATGAGAACATGAACAATAGAATGTTGTTCTTGTCTGGAGGATTTGACTAGAAGGTTCCCTGTGATAAAATATACTTGAATATAGCATTTTTTTTTCTTAATTTAAAACACCAATAGAATACAAAACAACAGGGTAAAGGCACTGGAGTGACATCTTCACTACCTAAAGTCAAATCCATTGACACTTTAGAAATGAGCAAAACCTAAGTAAATATATCTGAAGTTTTCTTGGCTCATATTAAAATCTGTGATTTGCTGTAACAGACTGAGACAAACTCAGCCAAAAATGTCACAAGGATAAAAGAAACCACAGTGATACAGGTGAGTGATCAGTCCTCCTTGTAAGGATGATGTTCTGCCTAGAGTTAAACATGCAAAAATTTTATAAGTTGAATTCTCATACCTGAATGCACATATACTAATAGAAAATTACTACATGGTCTGGTTCTTCTTTAAAAAAAAAATCTCCATTTTTATAACTGTGATGTAGCTTCATTTGGCAAAGGCAGTTATCTGAAAACCACAGTAAAATCCTTGTTGTGGGAGTGTAATAACACTGCTTCTTTGTTTATTTAAGTAAGACAAAGGATCTCTACTATACAGTTGTGTAATTAAGGACATCAGTAAATAGGATCCACCTGTCTTAACAACAGGCATTCTAGAGGAAACTAGTTTAGGAGCTAAAACACAGCCAAGAGGCTCAAAAGAAAAACAATACAATTAAATAAATTTGCAATCCAGAAAATATGAAGAAGAAATTCTACCTTATTTTCAGGGAGAAGTTCCCCAAAAATGGGTAGGAATGCAGTGTACTTGCTAGTTATACAGGTGGACTGTTTTTTACATGCATGAAGGGATAATGTAGCATGCCTTGCCAGAATACAGGGGGGCTTTTCATTAGATTTTCCCTTGCTCATCAAGTGGACATGTCCTGTCTTTTTATTAGGCTAAACATAGAGAAATGTTGTAATGATATGGCTGTAATACTGAGTAGTCATGACTGGCAGGAAGATAAAGGTCCTCTGATTTTTGTTTGTTTTCAGTCTGCATTTCTTTGCTGCATTTAAATGTTCCTGAGAGCGTGTCTGGTCTTTTGAGGCTTTGAAAATCCCTCTCGTGCAAATCACCTATTTTTTCGTACTGTGAAGTTTTATGCTCAGGCTTCAAGATTGTTTTCATTGTCCTTTTATTCTCTAAAATAGTTAATGGGAATCTATGCTGTATGCGATCTGACTGCTAATAACCTCTCTGGAGTAAAGAGAGGAAAGAAAGAATTTGTTTGCCCTGCTGAGGAACCATCTTCTGCCTCTGAATCCACTCTGTTAAAGCAGACAATCTTCTGCTGTCAGCTCTGTGCATTCCTCATCGTTCCTTCCTGGTTTTTGTCTTAAAATAGGAGCTGCAGAGAAGTGCTGCACCAGTCAGGTGCAAATGTCAGGAAGGATCTGCGCCAGACCATATATGTAAGCTCCATATAGACAAACTCTGCAGTTCAGGAGTGTCTGTGTATATGTATACATGCACACATATCGTATTTATGCACACAAAAAGATAGGCTGGTAGAAATTAAGAGCAAGAAACAGGGAAAATCCCTTAGGATCTGCACACAATAAACATAATACATCACTAACTTCTTTACTTTACATATCCCAGCAACAGCAGCCAAATCACTACACTGACACTATACTACACAAACCAGTGAAGATTTAGATAATCATTACTGCAAGCAATGTTTTTGGTTTTTTTTTAAGTCCACCAAAAAATAGTATTTTTGGTGTATTTATTAACACTTCTATTGTATCAGTTATTTTTAATTTATAATTAGTCTCCTATAAATGATTTATTCTAAGAGGAAATAATTAGTTTTGTTACAAACCATCAATTTCCATGTACAAAAGTTGACAATCTACAGAAATAATTTACAAGTCTAATGCAAGTTCTAGATTTATTTTCTCTATCACCCTGCCCTGTTTCTGTCTTATTTACAAGAATTTTGCTTGAATTAATAAATAAACAATAGCTGAACTCTTTCATGTTAATTAGCATAAAATGGCATTTGTTATAGCAATATTTAGCAAAGTGATCTGATGTGGGGGATTAGCACTGAAACTAAGATGTGAATAAATACATGGTAATTGAAACCAAATTCACTAACCACACATAGGATGACACTTGTAGATAAAGGTCTTGCATTTAATATGAGATAGTATAACCCTGCTGTGTGGACTATGATAAATTGCTTAGTGCATGTCTGCTGGGACGTGAGAAGACAAGATATTATTCTTAACCCCAGAACTGTCAAACAGGATTATTTCCACAGAAGCTTGACAGCACTGGGAGTGATAAAAGGAAACCTCTGTAGGGAAGAGGGCAGGAAGGAGACTAGAGGAACATTCTGCAGGTGTTTTTTATTGAATCATAGAATCGTTAAAGTTGGAAAAGACCTATTGAGATCATCAACTCCAACTCTTAACACAATGCTGTCAGTCCATCACTAAAACCACGTCCCTAAGTGTCATATCTGCATGTGTTTTGAATACCTTTCTTTCAACCACTTCCCTGGGCAGCTGGTTCCTATGTCTGACTACATTTTAGGCATAGAAACTTTTCCTAAAACTTCCCCAGTGCAACTTGAAGGCATTTCCTCCTATCATATCGCCTATTGTTTGGGAGAAGAGACAAACTCCCACCTCACTACAATCTCCTTTAGGTAACTGTAGAAAGTGATAAGGTTCCCCTTAAACCTCCTTTACTCCAAGCTAATCAACCCCAGCTTTTTCAGATTATCTTCATCCAATTTGTGCTCCTGATCCCCCACCACCTTCATTGCCCTCTGGACATGCTCCAGCACATCAATGTCTTTCTTATAGTGAGGCACAAAAAACTGAAGACAGGATTTGAGGTATGGCCTCACCAGTTCTGAGTAAAGAGGGACAATCACTGCTCTGGCCATACTATTGTTGAAAGAAGCCAGGATGCTTGGTCTTCTTGGCCACCTGGGCCCACTGCTGGCTCATGTTTCGGCCTGTCAACCAGCATCCCGGATCCTTTTCTGGTGGGCAGCTTTCCAGCTACTCTGCTCCCAGCCTGTTGTGCTGCATGGGATTGTTATGACCCAAGAACCAGACTCTGCCTTGTTGAAACACATGCAATTGACCTCAGGCCATTGATCCAGCCTGTCCAGATCCCTCTTTTGAGCCTTCCTACCCTCCAAGCAGATCAACATTCCTTCGCAGTTTGAAAACTTACTGCAGGTATCCGTGATCCCCTGGTCCAGATTATTGATATTGAGCAGGTGAGATGTGGGTACACAACTTGTATGAATGACTGTTGTCAGAAGGGGAGAAGCCTTAATTTCTGTGGGACAATTCACAGGCAGTTCTGTGATTTTTAGCACATCAAAAACCCTTGCATCTTTGTTGCCACATGAATCTTCATCCCCAATTTTGTTGAGACACATTCTTGTTGAAAAGAATGTAGAGCCTGTAAAAATAGTGGTTTGATTTGCTCTGGGTGGTTTTTGCTCATGGAAAACAAATTTAGAAAAAATGGTATTGGCTACAGAAAGTGGCTCTTACTATTAACAACCATCCTATATCTGTAAAAGTGAAGAAAGAAGTAGTAAACTTAAAGCAGAGCTAATACAAGAAGCCCTTACATATAGACCATTTGTGATCTCAACAGATTTGTCACTGCCACACACCATGTCTGTGAGGTCCCTGTGGTAGAGCTTGTCTTACAGTGGCTGTAGATGTTTTAACTGAGTGCACCGCTCTGCTCTCGGATGTTGAATATTGAGCAGGCTTTTCAGGAGCTTTCTGCCAAGCTGGCAAAGGGGTGTTTATGGGCTGCAGGGAGAACTGAGACTGTCCAGCTGCCAGGCTCTTGGAGGGGATGGAGTGGGTGGAAGGTGGCGGCAGTCTAATCTCAGACCCAGTAGATACAACAAAGAGAGACCTGAAGGTCTTTGACATTTTTACTGAGTCACATATGAAAGGAAATGTACAAAATGTTATGGGAAGAGCATGCACGGACCATGTCTATTAGGCTGACTCAGCACATTTTAACATAATATGTGGGTGGGTGTCTATGTTTGCTATGAACCACCCTTGAAGACAAGGGTAACCCAGGTTCTTGTAAATACATCCTTTGGGGTGGATGAGAGTCAAACAACACAGCAGTTGTTTCAGTGT
Source organism: Euphonia xanthogaster (assembly GCA_034509185.1). Lineage (NCBI taxonomy): Eukaryota > Metazoa > Chordata > Aves > Passeriformes > Fringillidae > Euphonia > Euphonia xanthogaster. The sequence continues at coordinate 96,606,785 of JAYDZK010000113.1, forward strand.
TTCTAAATATATCAGTGTTTCTAATTGAATAAATAAATTAATTAGTATATGTAAGTTTTATTTTAGAACAATTTGATTGCAATGCAAAGCAGGCATGAGGCCTTTTTTGGGTTTTATTGTTAAGCCTCCATGTGAATATGAATGTGGTGATGTCTGTTGCGAATGTGACCTTCCCAGGGGGTGGGATGTAAGGGAGGACATATGGCATGATTAAAACCACTATCCTGTCTCCTCAGGGTCTGCTTCTTATCTGTCTCTAAGCCTCGATTGTGTCGCTCTCTCTGTCTTATAAACATCAGAGGTTTTGCCACCACACACCCAAAATCTCACCTCTTCCCCCTTGGAGCAAACTTGAAATTTCTGGTTTTACAAATATTAACTCTCCTGGAAAGTCAATGCCAACATTTTACCTTGTGCTCCTTTGGCCTTATTCATTGTGTTTATGTTGAGAAAGCTAACTTCTGTACTGCTCATTGCTTCTTGCTGGAATTTTGTTGGCTGTTGTAGTTGTCAGGAAAATGAAAGGTCACTGAGGACATTTTGTGCTGTGTGCCAAAGTACACCAGAAGTTTAAATTCACTATTCAGTGAAACTCAGTGGAAGGTTTAACCGAGCAGCAAGCAGCAGAAGGACCTTCAGAGGCATACAAAAAGGCCAGGAAAGGGCTCTTAGGGCTTTATCAAGTAGTACAGAAATAAGAGTATATGAGCCTGAATCCTTTATATATATAGCACCATCCTTTGAAATTAGTTTAAGATTAATAAAAGGGAAATGCACCATCCATAGGATGCCCATCCCTATATTGTCACACTAGGAGATAAGACTTATTCAATTCTACATTTTGTCCTCAGAAGCATTAGGGATTGGTGAAAATTTAGGCTAATTTTTTTGCTTTTCAGAAGCAGCTCACCACCAATTAATTACTCAATTCTTTTGTTCCAGCTTCCTGTCATTACATAAAAAAGTATAGTAGAAATTTTTGTTGTCAATTAATTAAAATGTAGAAAGAAATCAAACTTCCTCAAGATTGAATGATTTCCAACTGCTAGATGTTGGAGAAAACACTTCTCTCTGATACAGCTAAATAAAGATTTCTTTTATTTTTGATGTGCAAGAATTACAGTAAAATTGAGCTATTTTGTTCTCTTTCCTCTAGGGCTTCCTAGCAGATAGAACAACCCAAACACTGTTGTAAAATAGTATCAAGAATAAATGAGATAGAATGAATAAACCCAGCATGATTTAGAGGAAAACCTGTGGGAGAAAAGTAAAGATGCAGTGGAAGTGCTATGAGTATGAATTGGTGAAGGGGATTTCAGGTAACATCTTTTATACTGCATCACTGCTCTGGTCCAGGGAAGTCTGTCTGTACAAGAGAACTAGAGTCTGAAGAGAAATACAATAAAGGAGAAGAGATGCATAAACAATGCAGCCACAGTAATACACCAGGAAATGCATTTGATTAGTGATATTTCATTTTTTGACTGAAAGATTAATTTAAACTTTGATAAGAAAAGACATATACTATTTTTATGCATTTATATGCTAGGGTTTACCATGGATAGAGCAATATAGCACCTTAATTTCCCCTGTTCTTCTAATCCTGAGTTGCCCAGGCTGATGATGTGTCTTTAACTTTGGATAGAGATACCCTGCCTGAAGAAATCTCTGCCCTTGCCTTCTACAGTACCTCTAATTTTGCCAGCTAACTTTAAAAAGTTTGGATTTCTTTTTCTGCAGAAATAGGAAATTTATGAGGAAGGTGCATTGTTCTTGATTTTAGAGTTCAAGCAACAAGGAATCTTTCGGATAGATACCTGAATTTATTCCTTCATTGCAAAAACAAAACTCAGCAAAAAGTCATGCTCTGTTTCCTAGCTTTGATGGGATCAAGTTTAATGGTTGTCTAGCTTTAATTTTTCATTTGTGTGTAAAATTATGCTTGTGTGGTGCTTGCACAAGATGATGGAGGCTCCTGCAAATGTAGACAATCACTAAATACACTCATATTCCCTGCACTTGGCAGGAAGTCTAGCTGTCTATTTACTCTTGCAAGAATATAAATATTTTTTCAGCTTTATTTTAAACAGCTTTCAACTGAGAAGCTGGGAAACAGAAAAATATAATTTGACATTACACTGTTGGTTTGGGTTTTTGTTTTTTTGGAGGAAAAGCACCTTTCAATTTTTTTTTTTTTTTAATGAGAACTGATATATCAAATAAGGAATTTCAAAGATTTTTTAACTATTATATGTAAGCAATATGTGTAATGTATGTAAAGAATCATTTGATGAATCTTGAGGGCTATGAGTATTATAATTAGTATGATGGTTAAAACATGTAAAGATGTATGTGCCTTCAGGCTAATTTAGATTAGGAAAATACTTATGATGATTAAGACTTGAGTTCCAGTGAATCTTATCTTTATTTGTGGTGTACTTTACAGTGAATGGAGCAAATTATTTGGTGCATCCTTTATTTATTTGTTGTTGTTGTGATTTTTTTTTTAGATCATGATAATTGCTGAACTATTTCAGATTGCAGAAAGCACAGCTGACTAAAAAAGTCCTAAAACTTTGCAAAATATTTCCACCACATCATATTTCTCTATTTCCAAATGTCACATTGTAATAGTACATTGTAGAAATTTAATCAAGAAATTTTGATACTTCTTGGGATGCATAGTTGACCGACCCATAGAATCAAATGCAGGGATAAAAGGACAATTGTCATTCCTATGAAATTTGGGTCAGCTAATGTGTAATTGAAAAAAAATGAAAAGTATCACCAATACTGAGACACTGAGTGCTTTCCCTAAAATTCAATTAGTTTCACTTTTCATTTGAAAACTGGAATATAATTTCATTAAAACTATCCTGCTTGGAAAAAAAAAAGCAGAGAAATCCTTCAAGCACCTTCATTTATGCTATAATGATACACTGGTTCAAGATGGCTGCCTTTATTGCAGCTTTCTATTTTATTGTCTGAATCCCTCATTGCTCTTGAAAAGATTGTAACATAAATCCTATGAAGCTTGGCAGCAAATAGAAATCTGGAGTTCCAGATTTAGAATTGTGTGTATGGACCACACTTTTCAGATTCATTTTGACTTTAAGAATTAACAGTACTAAGAATGATATTATAGTCCTTAAAAGTTCAGGACAGGATAACATAAGAGCTAAGCTTCTAGATCCCTCGAACTTTTCAAAGGTGAGAGCTGTTTAGAACCAGATTTGACTTCTAGATTTTTTAGAGATGTCAAAAACTCAGGCTCAGATGTAAAGAAGCCTTTGACCATGTTATGAAGGTTATCTTAGCTTCCTTATTCTTCTTTCACTCACTTGTTCTTTTAGTGTTTCACCCTTTTGCTCTCTTGCTTTTTCTAAATCAGACTTATTTGTTTTAAGTATTCCTGGATTCAAATAAGAGAGTGTGACTACAAAATACCCAGATATTTTGCCAAAATTTTGAAAGTGTGGAGGGGATTATCTCTGCTGCACCATTGGTATTGATGCATGAAGATATGAGATGGCTGCAAGAAATTAAGTTAATGAAAACTTAAGGAGCAAAACATTATGTCATATATTTTACATAAAGTAAATGTTGTAAAAATAATCTGGTATCTTTATTGTAGGAATTCAAATAGCTTGATGATGAAACACTGATGATAACAAACAGTTATTAGACATGCTTCTAATATTTGTGATGCATAACAATCTTGATTTGGGAAACTCGATTATACAGTATCACAAAGTCACATAGATGTTAATGGACTAAAAAGTGTTAAAACATTTTTTGGAATTTATTCTGGAAAAGATACACTTCATCTAACCCATGTTCATTGGAATTGCTCTAGGAACTAATTTAGGAACAGTTCAGATAATAAAAGTTTTTAAAATCTGAGAGTTTTCATTTTTGAATCACCTCATGTTATAGAAGTCTGCATTTTAAAATCTATCTTTTGAAGAGTTAGACGTTTTTATCTTCAGAAGACCTTTTGAAGTCTGATCATCATCCATCTTCTGAAACAAATGTAGCATTTGCTTGATGCCGTTGAATAATGGCTTTCTTTGAGCTTCCCAATGACAATATTTTTAATGATTTTGCTCCTGCTCTTTGTCCTCTATGGAAAATTTCAAAAGAGGCCTGCCTTCTCTATGAAAGTTTCAAAACTTTGAAGGAAAAGGTAATTTGAAGGTTGACTTAATAAAAAGTATGAAAGCACCTGTCAAAAGTGTCCAAGATGAAGGAAACAGCTGCAACTTCAAAAGTGAAGCTAAAAAGCTTCAATGTACACAAAGAGGAAAAAGGTTCCCTTAATCTGTCATAAAGCAACTTTTGTAGCAGGAAGTAATACGAAGAACAAGACTGAGAACTGAGCATTACCACAGAGTAAACTCATATTTCTGAATCACTGGGACCTTGCTGCACTTGAACTGAAAAAACTTGTCTTTGGGCAGCCCCACTGTCCAATAGAGGGAGGTTAAAATAAGCGACAAGCAAACCAAAACACACCCACGCATAAAGAGAAAACCAAACAAGTTATGCCAAAGACAAATTGCATTTTGGTCTAGCTTTGTATTCTTACCTGTGAAAAATAAAATGTATCATGTATCCCGTTCATGAAGTGAGCTACTGTAGTTCAAGGTGAAATAAAGACAACAAATTTGACCTGATTCTCTGAACATTCAGCCAGAATGACTATCCACTATATTTGGTTATAAACTGACTATTTAAAAATTAACCAGGTGTAAGAAGAAATGATAAATTAAAAAGAAAATGGAGAATAAGAATTTGAAAAAGTAGCAAAACCTGGCCTGACAGGAATAGCTCTCAACAAAGTTTTGATGTCTTAAATCTTTTCTAAAAGCTATAAAAAGGTGCTACTATTAAATATGTAGTGAACACTTGTTCACATAGAGAATTTGTTAAATGTCAATGGTAATTTCAGTTAATACCCATATCATGAGTAATTCAGCTATTAATTCAAGTAAATTTACTTTTGAAGCAAAGCCCAGCCTGTTGCTCATGTCCAGCTGGTTCTCTTTCAAACAACACAAACTTGTCTTTCTCTTCCTGTGATGTAAGGACATACCACTTGCAATGAACATCTTGGTCTACAGAGAAGATTCTGCTGAATCTTATTGTATCTTTTGGTTCCACTGTATCTTATTGTTTATTTTTAAAATAAGTAATTAGAATAATTTCTTTTTATAAAAGAAAACCGATTTTCTACTTGTACTAGAGTTTTCTCATTAACTTCTTTCTCTCTTAATGGTTTTCTTCTGCAGCCTTCTAGCAATGTTACTTTCATTTTCGGTAGAGCCCTTTACATATACAATGAGATTTAATGTATTAGGAATTCATCTAATGAAGCTGTGATTGATTATCAAAATCTGAAGCAAAATGGAAAATTGAATTTTTTTTAACTGGCCTGGGACAAGTGGGTAAATGCTTTATTTATTAATGCAGGTACGGGTTCTTGCTTTGCAGAGTTATTTATGGGCATTTTTTGTACTCCTAGCAGGGGTAGAAATAAAGCCACCCATAAAGCCACCAATTAGTGCACCAGCAAGACCTTGGTGACTTTGCAAAACTAATTTTGTAAGGAGTTTTGTGCTTAGAGTTCCCAAGAAAGAGTCCTCTTACAAACAGTTTAATGTACAGCTTAAATATAGCCAGGAAAAGAGAAAACCATGAGTAATTACAAAACTGAAATAGCATTTTTTTAGTACCAAGTGAGGAGATAATATATTCTGAAAATGTCTTTCAGTTTTATTGAGTATTCTTGGTTAATGGCTTGACAATGGAATAGGGTGGAATGGGGTGTAGCCTCATAAAATTAGCTGATGATTCTCTTGTGGCATGAGCTGCACTTACTTTGAAGGTCAGTGTGAGAACATAGTAGAAGAAAACAAGTTTCTTAGTTATGTACCTAATTCCTTTGTTCGTAGAAGTGTCCTACTCCAGATGGTTTGCTGTTCTTTGGTAAGAGAAAAGACAAATTCCTGATATTTCTTTAGCTTTTCTGATCGTAATGGTAAGCAAAGTGCTCTCCAGCTCTCAAGTGTGTAGAAATATTTGTAAGAATACATCAGATACTGGATGAGTAAGCTTTTAGAGACCTATATTTTTATTAGAATTATAGATTCTTATTAATGATCATTTTAGATACATACTTAGGTTCCTCCTTCATCCTTAATAATGAATGTTATAGTACTTCAGTTTAGTAAATCTATACCTGCTGACTTTTTTTCTCTTTTTTTCTTCCTCTTCACCTTAGTAATGTTACCATAATGAATTGTTTTCGTTTTGATATTGTACATTTG
>JAYDZK010000113.1:96613213-96642013 GCA_034509185.1 Euphonia xanthogaster
TTTGACTGCAGTGAAACAAACTCTACATCATAGTCACATCTTCAAGAAAAACCTCCCTTAAAAATTAATGGGAGAAAATGTTCCAGAGTAGGAAACATAATCTGATATTTTAGGAAGCCTTTTAGTATAAATCATTTGAATGTATATTCATGCACGTCGTTGTGGCAAACTTAGGAAAGGGTGTAATATGAAATAATTTTCTCTAGTCCATAAATTTTAATAGTGCTGAAACCAAGTGCCATAGAGAAGATGAAGAATCTAAGCAAAAGATGCAAGAAAAAGAGTGGTCAGGATGCACATATTAGGGAGACAGATAAATGAGGGGAAATTGATCACAGAGAATTATTATCAACATAAAATAAAAAGTGATTGGAACACTCTGCTCCATTTATCACGTGCTAAATCTGTAGGCAGGATTTTGCTAAAATTCTTGTACTTATTCTCTGATGAGAGGCTTTAAATTTAAATTCTCAGGTCAATAGTTTTGCAGCATTAAATTTGCCTTCAGCTAAATTAAACAAGTTATATTTTCAATTTCATTTAGAAGGTAAGGATGGAAAGTCTATAGATACAAATGGCAGGAATATATATCTAGAGGCTCTAAGGACCAATTCAAATAGGTTGGCCTCAAAGTGGATTTTTTATTGCATTACTCCCATGAGAACATGTAGTAAACGCCACTTCTCTAGTAAATGTTAGGAAAGTCAATGACACAAAATTTCAATTTTTGCATGTGAAGACGATGAGTGAATTATATCATTAGTCTACAGAGAAAGCAGATACCTGAAAGAGACGAGGGCCAGCAAAAAAAACTTGGTTTGATCTCCTTGAAAAGTATTCATGTTATCAATGTTCTTGTTAAGAACAGCTGAATGATCTAGTGAAGCACTGAGATAAGATCTGAACAGTCTCGGACAAACTGAAGAAGAAAACAAAGAAATTTTTAAGTTATGGCTTAAGTATAAGGAATATAGAGAGCAACCTACAATAATAGCCTCTTCTTACACTGTGGTGATCAGAGATGCAGATAAGAGAAGGTCCTCTAATCAGGATTTGCAGCCGCTGTCAAGTCTTAGGTTTTTCCAGGAGCCTTTAGCCTTTGAGGGTATGCACCCCAAAGCATGTGACCAGGTGTAATATCATTGACATAATATCCAGAACATCCCTTACGGACATTGATATTATGGACTTAGGCTTAAAAAACCCCACAATCTGTAAATTTCTGAGAAAGTCATCAAAATTCTAAGCATCTTGTCCACCTGATCAATATGAATGTATGATTGACAATTTCAACAATGCGAATCCACTATTCAAACTCTTCGAAACAATGCAATTTTTTTAGGATACTGAGTAACAAAGCTTACATTACTTTCCCTGCAAAAAGACCTATTGCTTATTACTCTGTTTGATCAAGATGATAGGGTTAGACTGTCCTAACAAAGAGATTTGGTAAACTGGACAGTATACCCAATGCACAAATGGTACTCTTGTTTTAATCAGTTGTAATTAAAATAGGAATTTTAGCAGTAGAATAATTTAGGAATTTAGGAAATAGTTAAGAATTTGCAGTTTTCTGAATGCAAACAAGGCAATTCGATAAAGGGCTATTTTGTCTGTTTTATTATTATTACTATTTTTTTTCTTTTTTGGCATTATGTAGTGAAATGCTACTTTCTTTCATGATACATGGGGTATATCATGATGGGGTTAGTGCAGTAAATACTGCTTTTGACTAGACTAGAGCATAGTGCAGAAAAGATGTCTAGATGGCTGCTAAGATGAAAGAAAGATTAGTGGCTGACATGCTGCTCCTGGTTCATAAGACTCTGAAAAGGGTACATAACATCTGAGGTGGTTTTTTCCCTCAGTATAATTTATTTAGTGGTTTTCAGAGCAAGCTGTGGAAATGAAAAAATGGACATGAAAAAATGGAGGTGGTACAGCTTAAACCCTATGCTGTCTAGAAAAATACAAACTCTTCAAGGGTTGTTTGTGGCTCTTTAGTTTAGGGGGAGAATATCGATAATCAGAAGAGTAGCAGGCACAAGTAAAATGTTGTTGTCGAGTGCTTCATAATAACAATTGCAATGAAACAGCCTTAACATAAGTCCCTGATGAGTTACAGAAGCTTAATAGTTACTCTAAATTATCTGCAAACACATAAACGGTTCTGAAGTTACTATATTTTAAATCTGGAAAACAAAGTCTCCTTGCAATTGCTTAAGGTTTTTTTCCTAAATATGGAACACCAGGGATTTGACTTTTTTTTTTTTTTTTGGTCATCCTTCAAAATGAGACCTGCCTGAAGAGGCTAAAATATTACCTTGATTCAAAAAATCAATTAAGAACTTTTTCTTCTTGTCAGTAGCCATACTGTATACCACAGATTTAGAAAAACCTCTCAGGTTTTTTTTTCCCTATTTTTAAACATAATTATAAACAATCTAGTTCATTATGAAATCTCCCTGTCTTCAAGAGCTATGCTTTACTCTATTTAGTATTTCTGAAAGTATCTTCCTGAAATATTAGACTAAACAAGACCAATCCAAAAACATGCTGCAGACCTAAGAATTGCTAAATATCTGTATGAGGAATGGGGTGGAAAGTGGAACAAAAATATTCAGTTTTGCCTACATACACGTGCTTTGATCCCTGTTCTAATTTGATGTCTACTAAATTTTATGGTATGCAGAGCACATGAAAAGTTCTAATCCATTTGTAAGGGTAATTGACCTATGAGTACATAATGTTTTAGTGCTGTATTGCAACAACAGCTTTATAATGTATAAGCCTTAGCATCAGGGACATTGACAATCTTGAGAAGGGGGGCCTGTGCAAACCTCAACAAGGCCAAATTGGAGATCCTGCGCCTGGATGCAAAAGCCAAGTACAAATAGAGGCTGGGCAGAGAATGGCTCAAGAGGAGCCCTGAGGAGAAGGAAGTATTGTCTGATGAGAAGCTCAACATGGTCCAGCCAGTGGTGCCCTGGCCTGCATCAAAAGCAGCGTGGCCAGCAGGGCGAGCGAGGGGATTCTGCCCCTCTGCTCTACTCTGCTCTGGTGAGATCCCACCTGGAGTGTTGCACCCAGCTCTGGGGTCCCCAGCACAGAAAAGACATTGATCTACTGGAGTGAGTACAGAAGAGCCCAGCAAGAAGATCAGAGGGATGGACTGCCTCTGCTATGAAGACAGGCTGTGAGAGCTGGGGTTGTTTAGCTTGGAGAAGAGAAGAATTTTGGAACACCTTATAGCAGCCTTCCAGTACCTGAAGGGGACCTACAAGAAAGGTGGAGAAAGACCTTTTATGAGGGCATGAAGTGATGGGAATGGCTTTAAGCTGAAAGAGGGTAGATTTTTATGAGGTATCAAAAGGAAATTCTTTACTGTGGCAGTGGTGAAGTTTTGGAACAGGTTGCCCAGATAAGTTGTTGATGACCCATCTCTGGAAATGTTCAAAACCAGGTTGGATGGCTTTGAGAAACTTTGAGCAACTTTGAGCAAATAATAGGTGTCCCTTGTCCATGACAGGGGGTTTGGGATGAGGCAATTTTTAAAGTTCCTTTCCAACCAATACCATTCTGTAATTCTATGAAATTATGCTAACCTTTTAAGTTCCAGGGACTATATCAGACATGGGAGGCAGTTTTCATTTGCCACTGATGTCAGTTCATTTTCTACTATTCTACCTTGAAATCACTCCACAACAAGAAACAACTTGATGGTATTTCCTCTAATTGACACTGGTTGTGGAAAAGTAGCATTGCAATTTTCTGTCCAGAAATCTTCATTGTTACCTTAAATAGCCTGATATATGTTCTATGGTTAGTTTAAGAACTCCTGTGCTTTCTAAGTGTAAAGAAATTCAGAGGTAATACAGCAGGACAGGAAATGCAATTTTCTAACAAATCTAGAAAATATGTTTAGGTAATATTAGCTAACAGAAGGACAATAAGGATGGTCCAGAAGAAGCCCACTGGTACACTGGAGAGAAGGTTAAAGTACATCAATATATTGTATTAGATAAAGCAAGGGAAAGAGAAACAATCAACCAGAAAGAAATTATTTACTGGCTCTGGCATCTTCAGAGTTCTGGATTCTCATTTTTGTTAGCCATTTATTCCTTCACTATAAATTCTTCATCTTCTGCATAATGCACACTCTATTTTGATTTAAACTGGAATGTAGATCCTTTGGATTTAGTGATTCTGCATTTATCTACACCCAAATTACCTATAAAAATAATGGTGCAAAAACTGGATTTATACATATATTTTAACTATAGTGCTCTTAAATTCAAACAAACTGCTCATATGAGAAAAGCTAGACATGGAAATAATGTAGCCAAAAATAATTAAAGTACATTCTGTTTTTTTTTCTCTCTAATGCTGCATTTATAAAGGAAAAAAGGCTCATACCTTTAGGGAGAAAAACCTTTTATATGTAGTTGGATTCAAGCTGTTTAAATTTTTATCCAGTAGGTGTTTCCACTGCCTTATTTAGGTTTTCTTATATTTGCAATAAGCACACATTTACTTTATGGAAACTTTATAGAAAAGGGTCCTAATCTATAAATTACCTCTTCCTATGGTTAATCTGCCCTCTACAGATATCTCTGGCTTTGTATTAGCCTTTGAATAGCTCTTACATTAAATTACAGATAAATTTTGCATAACAGGCAATTTGTGAGGATAAGTGAGATATTTCAATTGAAATGTTCTCTTTTGTTCTAAGATTCTTGAGGTGAGCAGTATTTACAGGTGGATGAGCATTTGTATGGATTATTTTGGACTGATTAAAAGTGATGTCATAAAGTACAATAGGGTATTGTACTTGAGAATTTTATTTGTGAATTTTGTTGCATTTTGTTTGAATCAACATTTGAACAGCCAGATTTATAATAACATTGAAGTCTATTAATGTGTATGGTTTTGATTTTATTTTGCCTTTTTTCATACAAGAGACAACTCTTGAACTACTAAGACCATATGTGATTTATGAAGAGATTGCAAACTTAGTAAATAAAATAGTGAGAAGATGCCAGTGTTACTGAAAGAAGAGTTCTTAGAAGTGTCTTACTTGCAACTCCTTCCATCTGTCAATATTTTTTTCTTTAGGCATGTGTTTATTAACAAAATAAGTAATTTTCTTTTGGGAAAAAAACCCAAAACTTTGAAATAAAGTTTTAAAAATTTTTTACAGAAAACATTTTATTATGATTTGGTCAATAGTCTTCTTTTCTTCACATAAAATATTTTGATGGAATGAGATCTAAAAAAGGAGCCAATAAAATTATTCTGATATATTAAATAATGTGGTAGCTGTGTTATCATTATTTCACTTTCATTGCATACTCCATTTTTTCAAAGGGTCTTTCAGACTAGTTAACATTCTTCTCATGAGACAGGACATTAACTAGAGAGGCAAAGGTTTATGGGAGGAGTATTTGTACCTTGGCCACACTTGGGTGTTCAGGACACTAGCCTCATTATGTGTAAAGACCTCATAAATGCCTATAACAGCATGGAAGACAGATAAACACTTCTTTGGGTTCCTGAACCTCAGTGAATTCCATTAGTGTAACCTATTCTTTCAGTCCTTGGCACACACAGCTTGGGAAGAGCTACTGTTGTTGAATGTAGGAACTCCTTTAAAATGGATGCCTACTTCTAATGTCTCATTATGAAGGGTGAGTTGTGCATGCATTTCACCTATCACATCTTCCATCACTCCTAAAAGTCCTTCAAACAGTACATCTCTCAGAACCCAGAGCGATGCTTCTGAGCAAATTGCCCCGTAACAGACCAGTGAGTATTTTCAATGCAAAATTATGCAACACATCAAAAGTAAGGGTTTGGGGACAGTCTTTAGTAAGCAGAATTTAATAAGAAATTAAATCAATTGCTGTGCTGATTATGTTACTGGTTTGCATATATAATTCAGTAAGCATCCTTCACTTCTCAGTGTATGAGAGTTCAAGAATTTTCATCTTCCTCAACTGACATACAGCACAAGGGCTTATTATTGGCTTACTGCAGTCAACTACCTGTCAAACCCGTCACTTCCACCATCATGTATCCCAGCTATGGCACGTTTTGCAAAGAAAGGAAATGAATGACTTGGAAAATATTTAATAGATGGAAAAAAATACTATGGTTTAAGGGAAGAGTTAGATTTTTTATTTTAGTCTGTTTATTTGCAAACATAAATTTTTGAAACACCACACAGGTTGACTGATGAAAATTAATTCATTTGAGATGCTATTCTAATGGCTTTGCCAGCAAAAACAAGCCTCAGGACTCTTAATCTTGTATTCAACAAGGCTTCAAGACCCTAAACAATATGTGTCAGTTTCTGCAAGCTTTGTTGCCACAATGATTTGATGTAGTTTGGATTTACTCACCAGATTTTTGGAATGTATGTTGATATACATTTTTTTCTAGCTCCAGGAGGGGGTAGGAGTCCTCGCCTAGGAAAAAGGAAACTTAACCATCATTCTGTCTTCTGTTAAAGAACAGACTATATCTTCAAAGTGATTTTACTGACCTATAGAATCATTCTAGCTATTTCAATGACTGTGGATATTTTTTATATGTAAAGGACTCTTTTTTAAACAGAAAGCTCTGACTGCGAAACTCACTTGAAGGTACTTATGATCAGTGAATGCTTTTCTACTGCACTTGTGATAGGAACAGCCTAGAACAATTTACATTGATTGTGCATTTATTTTCATTCTATACACTAGTCCACCTCCTGAAGAGTGGGTAGTAGAGATGCTTGTCTCATCATCCTTGACTTCAATTTTCTCTTTGGCATAGCCTTGGGTGATTATCTTAACTAATGGCTGACAACAATTTATCACTAAGAAGAGAATTGGCACATTATTGGATGAAGCAGAGGTTGTTTCTTCTACAAAATTCTGTGTGTTTTTTCATTCTGCACAGAATTTCTAAGTGTATCTGTACTTGTTTAGATTTTTCATGTCATATGAAATGTTTCTTTCTGACAAAAAATCAGTAAGGGACTAAATGTTTCTACCAGGATAAGCTACATATGATTTGATTTATGTCATCATTCTGTGTTTGGTTGCATGGAGTTTTTTTGTGGGTTTTTTTGCTTGTTTTTTGTGTGTGTTTTTGTTTTGGTTTTGTGTGGTTTCAGAAGTTAGATTGAAAATCATCTGAATTTTGCCTATCTAGTACTCTTTTCATGTAAGACTATGGATGGAGAGGAAATTTTTGTGCACAGGAATACCTCTTCAAAAGACTTTTTTGAGGCTTGTTAGAAAGTTCACATAAACTAGACATAGCTCTAAGGAGATGGATTGGTGGGCAGAGTGAAGGTTAGGAGACACATGTGATGAACACAATTTGTCTCATGGTTGTCCTTATCATAGATGCATACAACAAAATGTATTCACTGAGCATAATAAAACGCAGTCACCTTTGCAACATTCCTTATGCAACAGCTGTTTAATTGTGCACAACAACATAGCAGTAATGCACAGCCACTTTAGTGGCAAAATATTCCCTTCACTATCAGACAATTATGCAGAGAGTTAATAATGAGGGGCACAATGCAATTAGGAACATTCTATTTGAGTGCATGAAGCACAGAGCATCCAACTGAAAATAGGCATTGGGACATATAACGACATAATGGCCAGGACACCAATTTGTCTGAAAGAGCAGCCCTTAATGTGGTTTTCTTAGGTAGTGTGAAGAACTCTCAAAAAGGGTAGAATTCAGAGGACAAACACCCACACATTAAAAAAATGGAGAAAAAGTTACATTGTGGAAATGTAGACCTTTCCCATACTTTTGTATGTATACAATTTGGGAAAAAAACCCATTTTTAAACATGCACTTTTATGTGACAATTTAGTTATATAAAAAGAAATAGAATCTCAAAGTCCCAGGGTAAAACAGCCAAAAAAGATCAAAGTATTTGAGGTTATGCAACAGTGAGGTTTGCAAAATTAAGTAGCAGTTTGAACTTTGACAGCTTAATTTTTCAAATCAGCCTAAACTTCAAAGGATTTATCTTCTTTTAGAAATATATTTGAGGAAAAAAAAAAGGCACAGCCTGACATCTACTTATTGTCCCCATATTGGAAATTCCTTTCTTTGACATGCCTTGTCTCTGAGGCTTGGATTTACAAGCAACTAGACACTGCTACACAGCAATTTTCAAACCCATAAAACTTCCTTTGAGGGGAAACGAATATGTTAGCCTAAGGTTTGTGCTTTCAAATGGACTTTCATCCTCAGCTGTTTCTTTTCATTATTTGAGGGTTAGTGCTTGACCTTGCTTTTCTGGAATGGGAATTAGGACTAAAAGGATACAAATTGTTCTGGAGGTAATTGTCCAATTCGTCATTAAGAACACAATTATAAAATAAAACTGCTGTCTAAGAGTGTAAAATAAGGAGGTGTTATCAATGTTAAAAGTCAATGAGGATGGAAATTGCTTTTCATTTGTATCACTGTAACAAACCAGGCATCTGGGAAAAAAGTATTCTCATAGAATTCCACAGAGCATCCTGTAAGCACAAACCCTAGAGGGCAAAAAGTTACTTCTGACAAATATTAAATAAAGGCTTCAAGCAGGCAGAAGGCACTTGATAAATCTGAAACTGAAGCTATTATTTACATTTATTTGCAAAAAAGTAAACTGAAATGTTCTACATATAGTGTTATAAGCTTTTAGGGGCTGGTGTCACCTCTTTACTGAGATGCCAATTCATCTGGACTTTTACATTTTTAACATTCTGAAAGCATTATCTTTTGATGGGTTTGGGGTCTTTTAAAAACTTAACTAGATGTAAGTACCAAAAAACGTGCTGATTAAGCTTTCAAAAGGAGAAGTAATTGAAAGATTGGAGATTTCTGACTTTGGAAAAGTTGGTAATCACTTAGGCTTAATGCCAAAAGCAAAATTATGTGTTTATATGGTGTCAGTGCACATTTATTTTTGTTTGCTACTCTCTGTAATTTCTAAACTTGAATTCTTGAATTCAGTGTCAATAAGAAGCTAAAAACCTCAGGTAATTCTGATGGCATCAAGAAAATACAGGATGTCACTTAGTGCCCTAGTTTAATTGACATTGGTTTGTTGTATTTGGTCATAGCTTGGACTTGATCTCAAAGGTTTTTTTCCAGCCTAATTGATTCTGTGATCTGTGATAGAGAAGGGCAGAGGTGAGACCGGGTTCTTAAGAACAAAAGAAAGGGATATTTGTGACTCTGACTGCACCCTTATAATAAATATTGGAGAGTAACAGGAGTGTAGAGTGAAGCTGTTGGTGTTGAAGATCCAAAATCCACAGTGCCTGTTGGGCCCATTGGATTTACCAGAAGTTGAAGAGCAATAAATTAATTTCTGTAGTGTATCTTCTAGTTTACTTTCCTCCGAAGAGAAACCTGTTTATATGTCTCAGTTTGCATGATGTGAACCACAGAGATGGAATGGGAAAATTCAAGATTTAAGAAAAAAAGTTCAGATTTGAACTGGAAATTGTGTTGCTCTTTCACATTAGTTAAGTGCTGTTCCTTGAATTTGTAATATAGGCATTTCAGGGTTTCAAAGTTTGGATTAGTTTTAGCTTAAAAACCCTTTTGCATGTACAGTCTATTAAGATGGACTCCTGCAGTGTATCTTCCAGTTTCATTTTATCCATAAGGAGTCACAAATCAATGGACATCAAGCCAGAGATGTTTGCAAAATAAGATTCAAAACTGCAGTCCACCTAGAACACCGATGGAGTAGCCTCTCTTATATGCATAACTCTGCTAAGGAAACCCAAATATAATTCCTGTCTGTAAATAAATTTCAAGTCTATATTGAATAAATAAAACTAAGTGCATTAAATGAATTAACTAAGTATTGCACATATGGTTCTTGGCATTTGTTTCCTACACATGTTGCTGTATTTCCTAAAATATCACATTTGAAGTATTGGCTCATAGTCTTATCCTGATTGTAAAATGATAACAATTACAATATCCTTAATATAATTACTTTATCAGATAAAATCAAGGCAGAACTGGGTATGCTGGTTTAAACCTGAGAGGAATGTTGGAAAATAAGAATGTTTTTAAGAGTGTCTGCTCTCAGCAGAAGCCTTATTTCAGTGGATTTCTCTTTTCATTGTGTGAGCAATTTTTATGGCTTTCATACTCTGTGGTGAAAGCACCAGGGCTAAAAACCAGAACTGACTTTTGTAATCTCTATAAATTTTCAATTCTGTAATATTGTCATGCATGATTTAGCAATTCATAAATTCCAATTTGCATTAAGAAGTAGATTTCTTATATTGATATAGAAGTAGGATTTCAGTAAAATTGTACAGAATTATTATAGGCTTCCACTAACTCAACTGCAAAATATATATACATACACAAACACACACACACACACACACACACATATATATACATATGTATGTATATAAAATTTTTCCTTTATTAACCTCTAATTTTTTTTATATTTTAATCTTGTTTTCATCAGGAAACAATAGTTCCTTACTTATTTTTAACTCCTAAAGAAGAAAATACATTTAAATATCAAATGTGTTTTTCACCTTGTAAATTGATTGCATGGATTTATTTTTAGCTTTCATTTCAAGAATCTCTCATCTAAGAAAAATGATGGCATTTTTTTTCAGGTGATTAGCCTGGACTCACTTGCTTTTCATTTCAGCTCTCAGTTAACATGTGGGCCCTGAACGTAAATTTTCCCTAGATGATTTCCAGACATTAGATGGAAATTCTGTTCATCCCAAGTAAATTTTCACATCAGCTTTGCCTGAGGACTTTGATACAGCAGTACTAAAGATAGATTTCTAAATAAAGCATCATTATAATGATGAAAGGCTCTTGTATCTGATTTCTATTATACACTTAGCCTTTATTCAGTTTCTACTATTCATTAATAAACTTAGATTGATTAAAAGTATTTCTCAGATAAGAAACTAAACCCAAAAATTTTAATCCAGAATATAATGCATTGATGATAATCAATGTGATTGCTTTCTAACGCAGAGTATCCATGTTGAAAAGACAGATTACACCAAAATCTGGACTCTTTTCTTTTGACTATCAACAGAAAGAGGTTTGATAATTTTTTTTGTATGGTTTAACATTTCAATTTTATATTAAGCATGAGCATTCTAGATATAAACCTTAAGGCAATACTAAAATAGAATACATTCTGATTTACATTTCCTTAAAATCTGATTTCAGATGGGTTTTTTGTCATCCTTTCTCATTATTCTTATCACTTTCTGAGAGTGAAATTCTCTTTCAGAATTCTCAAGGGCTTTGCTGCAGACATTTTCCCCTTCATTAAAATATTCCAGAATTTTTAGAGTCATCTTCTTAGATTCGAAGTGGCAGAAGAAAGTCCAGATTAATTTAGGAAAATGTTTATTTGATGCTTGAAATAGTCTAATAAAAGAGAGAAAAAGAAACTTTTTTCTTTTTTTTTTCTTTTTTTTTTTTTTTTCATGCTGATATAGCCCTGTGGTAGATATTTGAGTGCTAGTTACTGTGTTTGTCTAGAGGAAAACAAAAAGATGTGTAGACCTCTCATTGTCACTAATATAGTTTTTATTTTATTTTCCTTTCTTCATTTTTTAGGGCCCTTCTTTGCAATCATTTTATTTCTCTCAACTGGTGCTGCTGTTATTTAAAGATAATAATAATAATTTATATTTCTAAGAGGTATTGCAGAAGTCATTTTGTGAAAAACTTGATTTGGTTTTGAAAGATGCAGCTTTCTGTTGGACATTCCACTCTTGGCTAGAATATAACTTTGGAAGAATTGCGCCATGCCTTGTGTACAACCTCTCGGAATTTTTCTGCAGTCTGTCCTAGCAAGTACTTGGGCTAAGATGTGACTATAAACTTGCATGAACTTTTGGACCGCACTGTAGTGTGATAAAATATTGGAAGGAAAGAGTTGAGAAGAACAGTAATGATTCGGCCTGTTATTCTGTAACAAATATTTTAACACCCCTCTCAATCATTTCTGAAATTGCCTACTGATGGAATTACTCAGAAGGAGTAGCAGTAAAATTCTAACTTACTTGTATATTGCTCAAGCTACTTAAATATGGCAAGATTTTCTTCTCTTTGATTAGCTTATTTGATGCCTCAATCAGTGGTTTTCCTCTAAAAGAAAATGTGAATGCAAATTGAAAAAAGTCCAGAAAGGAAAAAGAGGTCATTCACCATAAAAAAGACCCCTGCTGATTAGTTGGCATTAAAGTTTTTGAAAGTAAACAAGTCAGAATGTTTAGAATATTTTAAAATAAATTCTTATTTTTAAAGGAGAAAATGCCATAGAAAATAAAATCTCACCTAATTATGAGCAATCTTATCTAAGTGTTCACAGTGAGACATACCCCTTATTAGTCCCTCTGTATGTGACACTGCTGATCATGCTAATGTGTATATCAGTCCTACTCTGTGACACTGCCTGGAACTTCACCAGTCAGCATGATACTGCCAGTCAACCTGATAGTGTTATTTAATATATAAAAAGCTCATTAAAACATTGAATTTGACCATTGCTCATTAAAAAAATGTGTACCATTAGCAGCCATCCTATCTCTCTTTTGACTATAATTTGAAATCTAATTATGATGAGAGATGATAAATTTACAGCTTTGTGTTGCAGCTTCTTGAATAACCAAAATCAAATCTTTTAAATTCCGGTTTCTATATATGCTTGTCACAAAAATTATACATTGTTGTTTGCATTTCTCATCAAGACAGCAGAAAAAAAAATTATCTCAGCAGGAATTTTATACAATGAATATTACATATTCATTTTTGTATAAGTGAGTTAGATCAGTCTGCCTTATATGCAGTCATTTTTTGTTTAAATTCAGGCTCAGATTGCATCTTCAAGGTTATGTCTTGTTCAAATGTTCTTTACATTTGGCAATTAGATATCTTCTCTGGAATGGATAAAAAAAACTGGGAAAGGGCTATATACATGGTCCTAAAGAAATGCAAATAAAACACACTAATGGTCTCAGTTCAGAGTGACCATTATGAGATACTACAGTTTAGTCATTCAAATTTTGTTAATTGCTTCAGACAGATGTGCTGCTGTGTTGAAAAAATACTGTTTTCTTCCTAACTAGGACGAATATTATTGCTGGCACAAAAAAATTCTGTTTCCATCTATGTCATATGAAGGACAAAACATAAAAGTGTAAAGGGGTTGCATGATGATCTGTTTCTAACATTCCCTCAAGCAAACACATTTTTCCATATACAGCATCTTACTCTGACATTGAAGATGCCTGTAGACAAGGAAAATTACCTGTGAGCACTGAGTAGTAAATAAATTCCTATTTCTTCTGGCAGAAGATGTTAAAAATAATTTCATGTTTCTGCATATTTGCATTTAAAGTTCATTATGTAATCAAGAAAAAATAGCCACAGGGACATTCACTTTGTCAGAGTTGCTATTGCGAGGCTGTCTAATTGTTTTTCAGATCATATTTTTATTGTAAGAAAAATTCATCTGCACTTTTACTGTCATTAGAGGGTTGTGCATATTTTCATTTTTTAGGTTGAATTGATTTCATGTAATGCATAAAAAGAGAATATCAGAGACATGCAGTCATTCTGGTCCTCCTTTCAAATACACAGTGTACTTACACATTAGCCTTCCTTAGTTTTACATTTATGGGCAGTCTTTTTTCACAAAGCTATGGATATTAAATACAGATGAAATGTTAAAGCAATTGTATTTTTGAAGTCTTAGAATTGTACACATCCATTCAGTTAATGAATAATTTAATTTCCTTAACTGACTAGCATTTTAATATCTCCTGCAATATTAACAAAACTTAAAATTGTAATGTTGTCCTTTTCTTATGAAATGATTTCTCATTTTTAAAGTACTGCATTGTATCAAGCTTTAAACTATTCCCAGGCATTTTCATGATGAACTGGAAGACTTGACCTCTAGAGGATGTAGAATTCTAGGCTTCTAGCCAATTTAAAGTACTTTTTCAATATACTAATATACTTCCTTAATACATTTGAGTTTCTCGTATATTGTGTGGGAAATGGGAAATCAGAATGGACTTCAGGCCCGAAACTGATTGACTGAAGAATTTCCAGCAGCAAAGCACCTTATTTTTCTTCCATAACACAGGTTCAGTAATAACCTTGCTCTAATTTTATTAAAAAACTTAAAGGAGCTTAAGGTTCTTTTTGCATGGCATAACTCTATCCTCAGAATTTGCACATGAGCTTTGGAAAAATTTCTACTGCCAGGAGGCTGAAGTAATGTACAGTTGCCAGTTCCTATATATTTTCCATCATAGAGGGAAAAGTAAATAACAGAGAAGCTCCAAGATACTATTTCTGTAATGAAACCTTTATTGCTGTTTTAGGTGTGTTTTGAAACAACTAAAAAAAAAAATATTTGATTATACTTTATTTTTTATATCTAAAGTTTTGAGAGGAGAGAATTTTCCCAATATTGTACTGCTATTATCTAAAAACATGGGGAAAATTTTGTGTAGTTTTACATCAGTGATACTAGTTCATTTCCCAATTAAGACTACTATTTTCCTTTTCCCAAATCCATCTTTGTCTTTAATTGAGATTATGGAATCAAGTAGGCTTTTAAGAGAGTGATTACTTAGTTTAAAATATATGTTTTAATAAAGGGAATACTAGCCTATAATTAGTAAAAAGTACAAAAAAAATTAAAAAATCTACTTAATGAAATTATCCCACTGCCTTGCTGTTTTGCGTTTGTGTTGCAAAGTTATGGTAGTGGGGAAGGGTCTATAGGTGGCTTCTGTGAGAAGCTGCCAGAAACTTCTTCCATGTCCAACACAGCCAATGCCAAGCAGCTCCCAGATGGACAAAGCTGGCCAAGGCTAAACTCATGCGTAACAGTGGTAGTACTTCTGGGAGGATGTATTTAAGAAAGGGGAAAAACCTGTTGTGTAAGAGTAAAAGCCTCTGGAGAATACAGAGGGGAGTGAGAATATGTGGGAGAAACAGGTCTGCAGAGACACCAGGGTCAGTGAAGGAGGAGGGGCAGGAGGGCTCCAGGAGCCAGAGCCGTCATTCCCCTACAGCCCATGGGGCAGCCCATGGCGAAGCAGCTGTGCCCCTGCAGCTCACAGAAATACATAGAGGAGCAAAGATCCACCTGCAGCCTGTGGAGTACCCCCTCTGGAGCAGGCAGCTGTTTGATGGAGTCTATAACCCTGTGGGAAGCCTGCCCTGGAACAGGATCCTGGCAGGACCTGTGGCTCTGTGGAGAGAAGACCCTGTGCTTGAGCAGGATCCCCATGGAAGGGGCCTACTCTGATTTGTTTACTGCATCCCATGGGAAGGACTCACATCGGAGAAGCTCATGGAGGGCTATCTTCTATAGGAGGAACCCCATACTGGAGCAAGGGAATAATTGGACATTGCCTGTGCCTTGTAAGTGTCCCTCTGGAATCAGTTTCCAGAACCTAAGCAGTGACATCAAGACATCATAATATAAATATGCAAACAAACATGTACATATCAAGGAGGAATCTTCAGCATTCTGGACTGGAATCACTTGTGAATACAGAAGCATTTGAGAATGTACAAAACACAGAATCTATACATTTTACCTCTTCACTACACACTAATGAGTTAAATTGCTCCTCCTGGCACTCCATGCAATATGCAATTATCATTCATTGAAGAGCTGTCAAATGAAAACTGTGTCCTGAAGAGAAGAAGACAGGTGGGTTTCTTGGTCGGAAGATTTCATACATTTAATAAGACCCAGTGGAAAAATTATTGTAAATGGAGGAAAAAAACATCTGAAGGAACAAGCAGTTGGAACAATTGGAAGTCCTGGGGTTTGCTTTCAACTAATGCTCATTTACAGCATGAATCTTGCTTCTGACTGTTATTAGAAAAATAAAACTTAATTATGATTTTTTTTCCACAAAACTAGTTCTAGGGGTTTTTTTCTTCATAAATCGTATTATATTCTTCCAATCATGTGAAGTACCTAAATGGAAGAAGAGATAAATGGAAAGATGATCTGTTAAAAGGAGTTTGTTTTTCTGGCTTTCAGAATCTTGTAAGCAATATGCACTCAATCCATGCATCCAATCATGGATTCATATTTTCAAGGTCAAATAAACAGTAAATCTAAAAAGAGTGCTTGATGGAATGAATCAAGATCCCCAACATGCAGGGGAAATGCAGAATTCATCTTCCACTAAAGGAATGTTTGAGAAAAATAGCATCTGTGGTAACTGGATTTTCAAGCAATAAAGACAAAAGGGACAGCTAGCATTGTTTGATATTACACAATGCTGTCAGAACATTTCAATCCATAATTTGTATTTTGACTTATGCCTTAAAAAGGCCTTCAGACATGATCAAAATGCTGATTTCATCATTAACACTTGGCAGATATATCAAGTGCTTTATTAGCAAAAACTAATAGTAAAATGAAAAAAAATGAGCTAAGCCTAGATCCAATAAAGTCTGATGCCCAGGAGCTAAGTATTACAATAAATAAATTTTGAAGATTTTTTTTCCACATAGGGTACCTCAGCTTCTTAAGTAGTTTGGTAGAGAATGAAATTTTCTCAGAATGTTGAGCTGAGCAGTGCAAAACCGTTCAGTAGAAAATGTGAACAGGCTTATATCCTGAGATTCATCCTCCTCTAAAGTTTAGATGCTTAAAGGATTTCAGAAAATACTTTCATCCATTCGAGATCCTGACCTGAATGCAGTAAGTTACAGCGTTTGAAAAAGTGAGCAAACATCACTGCACCCAAAGTGGGTAAAAAAAAAGGAACTCTGAGGCAGGAAAGAGAATATTTTAAAATCTTTCTTTGCCTTGAAGAAGTATGCAGTCTGTGATGGTTATGATTTGGATAGAGTTAATTTTCTTCGTAATAGGTCATATGGGGCTGTGTTTTGTGTTTGTGCTGAAAACAGTGCTGATAACACAGGAATGTTTTCATTATTGCTGAGCAGTTCTTACACAGTCACGGCCTTTTCTGCTCCTCATCACCCCTGACCAGCAAGGAGGCTGGGAGAGGACACAACCAGGACAGCTGACCCCAGCTGACCCCAAGGATGCTCCATACCACACAGTGTCATGCTCAGCTGCAGGAAGAAGAAGGAAGGGGCAACTTTTGGAGTGATAACATTTGTCTTCCTAAGTCACTGCTACATGTGACAGAGCTCTGCTGTCCTGGAGGTGGCCAAACATATGCCTGGCAATAGGAAATAGTGAATGAATTCCTTGTGTGCTTTGTTTGTGTGTGGCTTTTGCTTTATCTATTAAACTGTCTTTATCTCAAACCACAAATTTTAATGGTTTTTGTCAATTCTTCCTCCTATCCCAGTAAGGGTGGTGAGTGAGTGAGCAGTTGTGTTGTGCCAAGATGCTGTCTGAGGTTCAACCATGACACTTTCATGTCTGCTATATATCAGGGTTCAGATGAAGACAGGATAAAACATAACTATAGCTGATGAGAAACTCATTGTTTTAATAATAGGTCCTGAAATAGTCACAGGCTGCTATATCCCCTTATCTACTAAGTCACCGATATCCAGAACCACACTATTCCCTGTATTGCTTTAGTAGTTTAATATCTGAGTTTTCTGACTGTAAAAGAGTTAGAGTTTGGAACAGATGAAATCTCAGTTTATCCTGATGGTCACTTTCTAAATATTTCTAATATTTATAGTATTTCTACATTTCTAAGAATTCTACAAATATTAACCATTAGAAGTTTGAGGCACTTCCTAAGGAAGTTGCAACGATACATAAGGAAGTTTTGAGCTGTACAACAAATCTTTGTGAATTTATATTGTTGTAACTACTTTAATAGAGAGAGATTTAATAGAGAGATAATCAAATTTCAAAACCATTTATTGATTTCATCTCCCAAAGCATGAGAAAATTTTCCAATTTCAAATTGACAAGGCAATGTATATCCCATCTACCTTTCCTTAATTCATTCTTTACTAAGATAGGGACGATTTAACATTTCATAACAATTGTCCATGAATTGCTTTAACATGAGTCCATCCCACAGGCAACAGTTCTCCGCTACTGCAAGGTGGGTCACTCTTCCACAAGGTGCAGCCTTTCAGGCTGCTCTGATGTGGGTTCCTTACAGAGTCACAACTCCCACCAGGAAACCTACTCCGGTGTAGGGTCCTCTCTCTGTGGGTCCACAGGTCCCTGCCAGGATCCTTCCCCAGCATAGACCTTCCGCAGGATCTGCTTCACCATGGGCTGCACCATGGACTCCAGGGGAATCTCAGTTCCAGTGCCTGAAGCACCTCTTCCCTTCCTTTTCCAGTGACGTTGGTGTCTGCAGGGTTGCTCCTCCCATTTTTTCTCACCCTGTTCTTCTCTGGCTGTAATTACATCATCTGTGCAATACTTTATTTTAAAGTTTTTTGTTTTCCTTCTTAAATATGTTATCACAGACATTATCATAATTTCTTATTGTTCCAGCCATGGCCATCTTTGAGCCAGCTGGCACTGGCCCTGCTGGACATGGAGGAAGCTTCTGGCACTTTCTCACAAAAGCCAACCCTGTAGCTCCCAGGCTACCAAAACCTGGCTATGTGTCCTTAATTGAATTGACTAGTAAGGAATAAAAGGGTCAGAGAATTCACGAAACACAGTACACCATTAAATACAAGGATGAAACTCTTAAATTTACCTGTAAATACACTCCCTTTCTCTAAAATGCTGGTAAGGTCTCATTTCTTTCTTTTTGCATTGTTTTCACAATGTTGCTTAAAAAATGGTGCCATTATGTTTACTCTGTTTTCTCACTAGGAGTGATACTAGGAGACCTCATTTTCCTACTGTGAGAAATTGACTGTACATATATATTTTCTTTTCAAACTCTACCCAAGCTACAGGTCTAGAGAATCTTGCAAATGGGGATATTCACTAACTCTTCTGCTTCAGCTGTGAGCCTGTAGAGAAAAGAATTAAATGGTAAATGGGAAAAGTGAGTAGCTGATGCTTAGTTAGGCTGTTTGCCTGGACCCATCAAACCTGGATTGTCTTTGCCCTGTTGGCTTCCTGATTTTGCATTTGGGTTTGATTTGAATGTCCTGCAGGGAGACTATAACTGCAGTTGTCCTCACTTCTCCTGCTTTCACTGTATTTCCCAGACTTTCCCTTGGCAGTAGAGGGAGACTCCCTCTGAGACATGGAGCTTTCCCAAGCCTGTGGGGTATAACAGCTTGATCCACAGTTTCTAAGGTATTGTCCAGAAGGTAAACTTGGTGGACACTGAAGAATGAAAAAGGCTTATTGATACACTTGCGGGAACTTTCAACTAAAGCATGAGTGATCCAGTGAAACCTACTTGCACACGTACATGTACAGTCTGGTGTACTGGCATGTCTCTCAGTAAGGCTATGTGCTTAACCTCATCATGCCATAAATCTCATTAAAATATTTGTTTTATAGTATAAACCTTTAGATTTCAATACTGTAGTATTAGAGTTTCTTCCTTGAAAGGATTATCAGGACATGATGTTCCCAGCACATAGACATTTGCTAAGATTATACAACATTGAAATTAGAAGAAGACTCAAAGACTTTACAGACACCCAAATCATGAAAGAACGTTCTAATTCATGAACCTGCTATTTTTGCTGTACTCTCTTAGTAAATTTAGTAAATTCATAGTACTGCACAAGTGTTACATGATGCTTCATATTTTATATAGTAAAGAAGTAGCAGTCATTTCATGCCATCTTTTTGTTATTTCAGACCATTTAGGGAGCAAGACCACCTTCAAATATAAGAAGTGTGCATTTTATGAACAGAAAAAAAAATAATGTTTGTAAACAAATGCTCAGTTATTCTCAGGCTAATGCGTCAATCTGTGTAGAGATTTTTGTTTAGTAGGTGAGACCTCTATAGCACTTAATACTCCCTAAAAGAGGAGAAAACAAAAAAATTTGTCACACACATGTATGCCAAGTTTTTTTTTTGTTTTGTCGTCTTTTTCATAGGAACAATTTCAATCTCTAGTTCTGTACCTTAGAAAAATGTTTACTTCTCCCAATGATTTTTCATACTACTTCTGTTTCAATTCTGTAAAGTATTGCTGCAACTCATGACTTTCCTGTGCAGATGTTCCTTGCTTCATTGGCAGGTTTCTGCTGTAAATCACTTCCATCTGAATGGATGGTCCCCAAAGTAATTTTTCTTAGATTTTTTTTTAGAGGCATCTGACTGGATTGATTTTCAGTTTCCATAAAAGCAGGAATCCATTGCCACTACTGCCATTATTTGCTATATAGATATCCAACATAAACACACTGATGATACAAAGGGCTCCAGGGACCATTCTGAAGATTGAAGAGTCTGAATGAAAAAACAAATTTGGGGTTTGGAGCTGGTTTTTTTTTCTATCTCTATGACTATTCTTAAAGTTTAATTTGAACACTTTTGGAAACTGTTTCATTGCCATTCCTCATTCAAAAAATATAAACCCAAAGTTTAGTGTAATCCTTATAATCCTGTATAGTCTTTATACAATTACTATACAGGCTTTAATAAAAGCTGCAGGAGATTGAAAGTGAAAAGTCAGGATACACTGGGAATGCAGCAAATATCTATGCAAGCTTAAGACTTTAAATTTGATAGGAAAATTTTATTAAATCTTAAAGCTTTCTGTTGAAAGTTTAGTTGAAGAATTTTCCAAGAGAACAGCTGATACAAAAATGTCATCCTTAAGAAATTTGTTTATATTTTGGTGAGGTATCTATTTGAACAAACTGCATAACTTAAATTAAAAAAATATTTCAATTTTCCATTTGAAATTACTTTTGGCAGCTGCAAAAAATTATAATTTTACAACAATGAAAAAGGACATGTTTTATTCACTAAAGGGTTTTTAAATCTTTCTTCCAGCATAAAGATCTTAACAATTTTTTTTTTTTTTCAAAATTAGAATGTAAGAACTTTGATACAGGCAGCTCTTGGAAAACCAGAACTTTTGATCTCTTTAATTTGGTTAGGAATTCTTAATTATTTTAAAGTTTTATCTTTTATCTAAAGCATTACAAAATATCACTTTCAGGGATAAGAAAATCTAAAAGATACCTTCTAATATCCTACTTAATTCTTCCTTCATATAGGAATTAGAAGACACTAGATTTTATTCAGATTTACATTATATTCCAAGAGATGAAGTGTACAAATCCATACAGCATAAATTTCACAACTCCAAAAATGAGTTTGTGGTAGATTCAGTGATTTCAAACCCCATCCAGCAATTCTTCATTGTAATCAACATGACTGTTGGCTTCTTTTTAATTGCAGGGTACTAGAACTTGGAGATTTCCTCTCTGTTAACAATTGTTCACATCTGTAATGAAAAAAATGATCTTTGCCTCAAACAGCATAACAGAGTCACATAAATGTAGTGCAAGAACAGTTGAAGGAAGATGCAGAGAAACCCTGGGACCACACTGGTCAGCACAGTCTTCACTATCATCCTGGGGTAACCACAGATGTAGAATATGATCACTTTTTTAAAGCACTGCTTCAAGGAGAGGAGTAAATAAAACATTTCAAACTGGCATATCTTGGCTAAAGCATACAGCAGGATGAAAACAGAAATCTGGTCATAAATTCTATAGTATGATAATGTGTATGAAATGCTTGTGTTTTTCTACAGTTTTGTATGAATTGCTTCTGTTTTCCTCCAGTTTTTGATTATCTTGTAACAAAAGGAAGCCCTTTCTGTGGCCTTCCAGTACAGTAAAATTTAACTAATACAAAGCACTATTACACTAGATTTGCTTTCAAGTATTATCCAAGTTTTATTTGTTTGGTTGGTTAGTTGGTTGTGTTTTTTAATAATTTCTTAGTACAAAAATAAATTTCAGGTAGTTCAATTATAGCTAAAGGGAAATTTTCTAGGTTGGGGTTTTAATGTCATAAACCCTAAAACTTTCCTGGATGACTGAAATAGTGTAGTGTGGGATTTCTTGGACACGTAACTTCTACAAGAATTAGTTATTTCTTTGACATAAATGGCAAATAAGAGTATGATTTGGCAAATAAGAGTATGATTCTTGTTATATTATCCAGTTAAAATGCTTGCAAGTGTAAACAGGCTTAGAGAAATTGATAAAAAAAGCATTTAGTCAAGCAGGAAAGTTTAATGATTAAAAATGTCAACATTTCCAAGGTTTTGAGTGTCTGAAGCATCAGAATAAACATATTTCAGAACTAAGCATCCAAACTTCACCAAATTTTACTCCACAATTTAGCTTCTTTTATGTCTGCGCTTATGAGAAACATCTGTGGGAACTGAAAGGTTTCCTTTCATCCCCTAAACCTTAGTAAAATTAAAGCCTGTTTCTACCATGTGATTGTTGATTTAATTGATCAGCAGGGCTGATGGCTGGCCCATCTTTCACATGACTGCTTTTCAAAGCTGGGTGTGAGACAGCAGAGAGGGGATTTAACAGTTCATTTCTGACTCTGTTGTGACATGAATGATTTATACCCATGAGTATTTTAATGGTTCAGTTTCTGGTGAAGCCACCTAAATAAATAGTTGCATTGGCACAGCTAAGAAGAGATTCGCTGAAGGCATAAAAAGAAATGGGAGTGGTTGGGAGTGGTTGCCAAACCAGCTTTTTCATAGAAAAGAAAGTTCATGTAGCAGCTTGAGTTTTTCAGTACTCACAGGACTCAGTAAAGTTTGTCTTTTGCACATGTGAAAGAAAATGTCAGCCTGGAAATGAGAAGACTCCAGAATGACCTAATTTCAGCCTTTTAGCGCCTGAAGGGAGCCTACAAGAGGGCTGGAGAGATGTTTTTTACAAGAGCATGTAGTGACAGGACAAGAGGGAATGGCTTCAAACCAATAATAGGTTTAGGTTAGATATTAGGAAGAAATTCTTTACTGTGATGGTGGTGAGGCACTGGAAAAGATACCCCAGACAAGCTGTGCGTGCCCCATTCCTGGAAATGTTCAAGGACAGGTTGGATGGAGCTCTGAATAATCTGGTCAAGGGGAAGCTCTCCCTGCCCAAGTCACAAAGGTTGGAACAAGATGATCTTTAAAGTCCTTTCCAACCCAGGCTATTCTATGATTCTATGTCTGCTATGAAAAATAGGCCTTACAGCTAGAATTTAGGCCTTGGACTTCAAAGTAAATTACTAGCATGTGAACTGATATGAATACTTGGCAATGAAAATAAAATACATTTAATCTTTCCAAAGATAAATTTGCATATTTCAACGGAGTCTGATGCTTTGGACATTCTAGATGGGTTTCTTTTAATTCATTTTTTTTCTTTTTGTAGACTTTTTTGTCCCAGGTGGTCTGAGCTCTACCCATTGTAAAATCTACATCAAACTTCAATTTTCATTAAAAAATGCAACCAAACAAACCAATAAAAACAAAAACCAACCAAACGAAAAACCCAAAGAAAACCCACAACCCACTGTGTAATCTTTGTTTCTATTTGGTTTTTATCTTTATTATATTCCAGGATTGAGAACAGCTCTAATCCAATCACTGCTCTACCAGCAAGCATCTTAAGCCATGTATTTCTGTTTGATATTTCTATTAGCTTTATTACTGGGGGCCCTTTAGAACTGAATAGAATGCGACTCATTTGGTGCTGTATAAAATCAATAAGAATATGTTCATCATTAGTCTGAAATAAATTGTTAGAGAATGAGTTCTCAGACCAAGGTGAGCAAGATATCATTCTTCACAAGTCGATTGAAATTTCCTTTGAAAAAAGGAATGCACCATTTACTCTTTGTTTTTGCATTTCTTTCTTTCTTAATATAATTTTTATATATTTCGTCTTTCCAAAAACTTTAAATTAATATTGGAGAAGTAAAATTGGACATAAACAACTTTGTAAAAAAGGTAAGTACAATATAACTGAACCCAAATTCAAGACCGTAGGACAAAAATACCAAAGGAAAAACACCCCACTAAGATAACTCCACTCCCTCCTGATGGGAAAATTTTGCTCTGAGGATAGGGGTTTCTAATGTGACGTCAAGAGGCATAATTTTAAAAAGATAGTTTTTGTGTGAAGAGGGCTAGGTTTGTTTATTGATAATTTTCTGTTTTGACTGTGCCTGAAACCAAACTGCACATACCATATGCTAGCATATGCTAGTTGTAAAATGATGTGTGATATATTCTGGTAGTGAAAAGGCTTTATTCCACACCAATTAGGCATGCCTGATTAAAGATATGCATGCAGTAAAAGTAATAATGGGTTCACAACAAAGACTGCTGTGATCATGCAAATCAGACACCTGAAGTTCAAGGAGCTACTGCTTAGAGAAAAGTTGGAGGAATCAAAGAAAAACTGTTATAATGGGACAGTAATTATATTGCATCTCTGTGATGTGGCTGAGACATGGTTTCAGGATAAGGTAGCAAAATGTCATACATGCTATGGGATGGAATATGTAGCTGAAAATTAATAGGAGGAAAAAAAGATATGTACTGAATATTTGACCTGGAAAAGTATGAAAGCAGAAGGTTTAAAGAGAAATAAATGCTGAAACATCTGCTGTCTTTGTAATTTAGTAGATACTTTTGTTTTGCAGATCATTCAAATTCTTTCTGATTATTTTAGTCTTCTCTAATGTACAGCAGTAGCTGAAATGGTGAATAAATGTTTGTAAAATGTCAGCTTGTTTTCTGTTTAAAAGAAGAATCCTTTTATGTTTCCTCAGCAGCTGCTACATTTAATAACTCTACCAGATGTCACATTTAAATTGTGTTTTGCATTTACGGCTTTGAAAAGCATTGGAACAGAGAGAGCCTTTAGAATTTCAGCAGCTATACCACAGTTTCTTAGAGTTATCCAACTCTGTAATTATAGGAAAAATCCCCTTGATAGTGAAAAAAATGTAAGGCTTAAATAAAATGCAAATATGCAACAGCATACTACAGATATATTATAGGATGCCTTTTAGTTGAATCTAGTTTTCTGAACAACAAAATTCCCACTTTCTCTGGAACTTTGGTAATGGCAGCAAGGCTAAATACTATAAAAAATTAGCTGGTGTAAGGGATTGGTAGTATCCAGAGAATTTTGCTATGAAAAGGCATCACTTGCAAAGCCCATCCCAGCTGGCTACCATTTAAGACCCACTGGATACAATGGAAAATGATCAGAACACCACCTCATCTCACCAGATTTTACTAAATAAAGTCACTGAACTTCAAACTCTTTAACAAATACCATGAAAAAAGTAGAATTCTTAATTTTGAGACATTTTGTACTGGGGTTTTTCTGGTTAATTGTATACATTCACACATATTAAAAAATGCACACTCAATCCTGAAATTTATTACCCATTTTTGTCACATATCAATATACTGTTGAAATATTTTATGGTTGTTTTGGTGTTTCTTTTGTGATGGTGATTTTTTTGGTGTGTGCTTTTTTTGTGAGGTTTTTTGTTTGTTTTTTTTTTCTTTGTTTGTTTTGGTTTTGGGTTTTTTTTGTTTGTTTGAGTTTTGTTGGCTTTTGTTTGGTTGGTTTTGGGGTCTTTTTATTTTTTGGGGTTTTTTTTACCATTCATTTGGTTTCTAAGGCACCACCTGTCAGCATCAGGTATTGACACCTCATTAGGATTACAATAGACATGCACTGTTTGTGTTAGCATTTTAAAAGTTATAAGCAGCAATTTCATCTCCTGTTGTCAAGCAATAAGCTCAAAGCAGCAAGTTCTTATCTGCTAGGGAATAGTTGAATCCTAAAATGTCTCTGATAACATCATGGATATATGACTCTGTGTTAGTTTTCTCATTGTAATAATAGGACAAACAAAACTATGAGGTAAAAAGATAACTTTTCCAATTTCTAATTTTTGGGCAGTAAAGGAAATATTTTACTGGATATTAAAATACTTCTGATTAACGTCTTTTTGGTTACACAGATTACTCCTTGTTGGGAGAAATGAACACTATATCCAGGATTATAACAGAAATTTGGTATCAAGCTGGAAGTATTTGTTAGTTATTATACTTTTAGTACAATTTTAGTTTTAGTTGCATGTGTCCCTGCTTGGACCATTACAGGAAAGACTTATAAGGGAGAAAAGAAACAGTATGAATTCAAATATACTAAATTTGACCTCTGATTTTTTTATTCTATTCTTTGTTTATGCACTCCATTTTTCTTCAAAGTAGTGGTACTCCCTGGTTGGTGATGGGAACACTTCTCCAAGCCTGAAAGAAGGGTAGCACAGTGCTAGAAGTGGAATGCTTACTATTTATTCAATGTGGCTCCCAAGCTGATGCCAATCTTTGTACAGGATCTCATTGTGATAGAAAG
This sequence comes from Euphonia xanthogaster, assembly GCA_034509185.1. Classification (NCBI taxonomy): domain Eukaryota; kingdom Metazoa; phylum Chordata; class Aves; order Passeriformes; family Fringillidae; genus Euphonia; species Euphonia xanthogaster. The sequence continues at coordinate 96,639,587 of JAYDZK010000113.1, forward strand.
GTGAGGTTCATTTCTTGCAACCTGGCTGTTTGTTATCTCCTTTCACACTCTACTGGCTGAGTGAACAAGCTGAACCTACTGAAAGCTTTATATATGTATTAATATACATAAAATATATCAATATGGCCATTTTACATGTGTGTGTGTGTTGGATCACAATTGAATGAGTAACCTCATGTCATCTACACTTGTGATGTTGCAGTCCCCGGTGCTGAAGCAAAGGAGGGTGGCCTGTCCTACAGGTCCTTTTGAGTGATCTGCAATCAGTGTTGGCCAACAGCAAGACTGTTCCACAGGGGGAAAGAAGATGACTCTATGAAGAGAAGTGACAAAAATGCTCATTTTGTTTCTCAGCACTATAAATGCACTCTGTGCCAGAGCAGAGATAAATACTAAGTTCTTTAGTCCATGTTCTGAACGAGCTGTCTGAAAGACTTTGTGGATGTCCATTTATCTGCCAGAGCTCTGAATAGATGCCTATGAAGTTCTGAGTCCAAAATGACCATTTAATATTTAAAATACATCAAATGATACACCTGAAGCATGAAATTCTGGTTGCATTTTACTTGAACTTTACCACTGCCATCAGCAAAGAAAGGATATTGTCCTGGTCTTTTGTTTTTAAACTGTCTCTTGTTTATTGTCAAAAACAAAATCTACCATGAGACAGTATCTATTTATAAGATTGGCCAGAGGGGACAAGGCTGTCTCTGGTTATTTTGAAGACCAGAACCTCTTGAATTTCCTACACAATTTCAGAGTTGGGAGAGAATTCCTATGTTGTTTGTTTGGTTTATTTCTCTCTGGTTAAATAGATGTTTACTTTGCAGAGGTACAGCTCTGGATCTGGTAATGAAAAACTACTTTTACATTTATGAATCACAGGGGCCTAGTCTGGTTTGTATCATCCTCATGCAGAACATAAAGACAAGCCAAAATAGTTATGCTCTGAAAGTGATTAGATACAAGAACCTGGGGAAATTACTTCATATAAACACCTGTGTTTTATATAACTTAAGTTAGGGGGCATTAATACACTCAATAAAAAGAAAAGCTTTCATTTCATGCAGTATGAAATGTTTAAAATGTGTTTATAAGTCTTGAAGCATTGTAATATATTTAAATTGAGAATGACTGCTCAAAATGCTTATATTGAGAAACAAGCTTCTCCTCCCCAATCTCCTTTATTTTCTCCTCAATAGTAATAAAAATAAAACTTATTTACAATTCATATATATTTGAATGTCTTTTAGAGTACATGTTTTTACAATTGTGGAAAAAAAATATGTACACATTTTTCTCCAGCTGGAGTTTATGGCTTTTTACACTTCTCCATATGGTGGAAAAAAAGAAGTTGTTTTAAGACTACTGCTGCTACTTTTGCATCTCTACTGTCAAGATTTTTTTTTCAGAATTGACCAAAACAGGTTACAGAGCCATAATTAAAGGAGAATGAAATATATAAATGCAAGAAAATATAATTATCCTTAAAACTAAAAGGTATTCTTTAAAATGATGTTATTCATAAAAATGTATTCCAAGTATTATCTGAAGAGAAGCTATTCTGGAAGAGTCAGGAACCTTAGTTACATGGGTGTTTGTCTCATGGAAGCTTTGAAGCTAATGATAGCATCTGTGATGCAAATTAAATCAGGGTAAATTAAATCAGGGTTTTAGTATCCAATTTATAACACTACAAGAAAAAATGCTCACACAGACATGATCTTCCCTTGTGACAATTGTTCTTAGTGATGGCATATTTTATAAAGAGTGCCCTGAACACTCAATGAATCTTGTGTTGCCTTTCATCCTCTGTTTTGTTACCTGTTTGCCCACCAGTAATACAGATAAATAAAATTAATTTTAAAGCTAAACATAAGCAGAGGAAGACTTCCCTTTTCTATTTAGAAGCATTTCAAAAATTTTCATAACACCTGTTCCACGTTAAACACATTTGACATTTGTCAACACAGCTCCATACTGAGCTAATCCGTGTAACATTTTCATTGATATTTTATCTGCTTTATGTGTATATAAAACACTGGGGATTTTGTGGCTGCACATTCCCAGACCATTTTTGCAGTAGTTCTTTAATTTTTCACTTTTATAATCCATTTTCTGAAATTTGCGTCTGGTTCCATCTGTCACTATTGGCAATTGAAGTTCCGTTGCAAGAAAGTACATTACAAAGTGTAATCCTGACTGTAATTACAGTATTTCCATTTGATTTTTAAAGACAAACTTTAAATTTGAGTAATATTTGAAAAAATATCCTCTTTCTCCTTTGGATAAACCATTTATTGAGTTTGGTAAATAAACAACTTGGCTATTCCCAGTGCCTATTGTGCAATATGCTGTATTGCAGCTGTATTGTTGTTTTTAATTAGTAATTAATTTAGCAACATCACTGCAATTTTACATGGTCAT
>JAYDZK010000113.1:96651561-96674427 GCA_034509185.1 Euphonia xanthogaster
GTTGGTTTTTTTTTTTTTTTTTTTTTTTTTTTTTTGGTGGAATTTTGGGTTTTTTTTTTTTTTTTTTTTGTTTTTTTTGGTGGAATTTTGGGTTTGTTTTTCTCCATTTCTTTAGTTTATTATTTGGTGGCAACTGATGATAATACCGAATTTCAAAATCAGATTTTTCACAGGTCACTCCACTGGGTAAATTTGCTAGGACAATAGACACTTCTCTTGAAGTCAGTTTTGGTTCTTGAAACTGAATACAGAGAATTTTCTCTCTTTCAACAAACCAGCTCGTGTTACCTTGTGGAGATGACATTGATGCATATGGAGCATATGCACAGAGAGTTAGAAAATTATTCTAAAAATGATACCAGGCCATGTCCTCTGTTCTAAATTTCTGCAAATTTTTGTTTCTGCTAGCATTGAACTGATGTTCCTAACATAGAGGGGATCTTCCTAACATTGTAACTTCATTATTACTTAAAACAATATGAAATAGAACTTTACAATAAGATTAATGTTTTATCACTCAGTAAAAGAAAAGTTTGCATTTTTTTGATAATTTTTTTAAAAGCAGTGCTTATGTTGTAAAGAGAAGCAATAATTTGGATACTAGACTGAGAGGGTTTGCCTTTTCTACTACTGAATTATGAGAATTAATTCTGTACTAATATTAATTTTTTTTTTTTAAATATCTAAGAAGATTCTGGGGATAAAATTACTGCCTCCTCAGAATTTTATATTGAATTATCTCCCTTTTTGCTGCTGCTATGTAATGCTGCACTTTCATTTAAAACACAAATAAATACCAGTTATGTAAGCAAACATAAAAATGAGAGATATACTGAACAATGACTTTGGCTAAACACTGCAAGGAATAAAAGGAGAAGGAACTTGGGAAGGTAAGAGAAAGACTTACTAATCAAGACTTTAATGGAATTTTATTTTAGTAAGAAAAATATCTGTGAGGGAGAGAACACTGCCAACATTTTTCACACTGAAGGGACTGTAGAATGCTCACCCTGATTTTGCAGCAAGGCTTTAGACAGAACATTATGCAGCACACAACTCTGTCTGTTTTAATGTGGTTGATCTTTGACACTTTCAGCGATAATGTTGCTAGCTCAAAATAACCACCCCTGAACTGCCTGATCTAACAGCAGTTCCAGCAGATTACAGAGCATGTTTAATAGAACAAACAGAACCATGATTTCCTCCAAGCAGAAACAATACTTGCAGGTAACCCCCTTTTTTGCAAAGAAGATACTCTGTTAAACTTCATACTTGTTCTTGCTTTCACTCCGTTATTTAAAGTGATGTTAAAAAAAAAATATGTAAGATTTGTTATTCCTTGCAGCTTGAAGTCTAATGAGGCAAAGTTAATGAGAGATTAAGAATTCAGGGTTTGGTTTGGAAAGGATAAAAGGTTCTAATTTTGGTGAAAGAGGGAATAAATTCAAGAAGTATCACAGAATCAATATCAGAAGAGTTACACTTTTTCCTATGTAAAGTTAATTTACAAGTGATGTACTTTAAAGCAGAATTGAGAGTAAATACTGTGATCATTTCATGACAGTATTTTTCAATTAATTTCAAATATATATCTCTATTAATCTTGTACTGCTTTCAGAAAACCTTCATGTACACTTGTAAAATGGGATACTAATATATAAAAATCCGATTTTCAACCTTGATCATTTATGCATTTTAGTGTTTTGGTGACAAGAAAAAAAAATAGCCTGAAAGCAGTCCTTCTGATGTGTATGGGCATAACTGAGAAAAGATTATATATATATACTGAAATAAGATTCACATAAGAACAATTTATAAACTTTCAGTTTCTGAATATTTGACTCAGGCCCAGTTAAGGAAAAATGCTTTCAGGACATAAGTAAGTACTGTTTGATTAACACCTCATACTTCTTTTTCAGTTTCTCAGCTTTAATCTGTGAAATGAATACAACAGTATTTTCAAGGTACTAGGAGGAAAAACTAAGTGATATGACGATGATGATGGTGATGATGATCATCAGAATACAGATCATCAATCTACAGAATTATTTTTTCTCCTTCCCCCTGAAGAACCATTTGCTATTTCATTCTACTCTTGCTCTAGTAATTATCTGAACTAATGCAAAGCACACTCTCTACGTAGACTGAAACATCTAAAATGAGCCTTCTAGTTATGAGATATAAAGTCTGTAACCCACTTGCTTAAAAAGAGTTAGTGCAGCATATGAATTGCTGTTGGGCAAAAAATGGTACTCCTATGTACACAAATGGGTGCATACAACAAAATGTGTCATTAAGTCTCTGTTATTCAATAATCTGGACATCTAAAAACAAAATTAAAGTAAGCTGAAAACAAAAATGAATGCTTCCCAGTTGTATCTAGTCTATCCTTATTCATACTATTTGAATTCAAAGTAACTTCACTAAAGATGAAAATTGTAGCAGTATGAAACTCATGTCATTAAGCTCAGGTTAACCAGTTTAATATGTACATCTGAGTGAAAAGCTCTGTGTGCTTACAAATGCAGAGCAGGACCATATGTCAAAGGAAAGGAAATGTAGGAGACAGTGTCCTTAGAAATTACTTCTTTCTTCCTGCTAATTACAATTATTAGTTGGTTAAAGATGGTGAAAGGTACCAAGTTTTTAAAAAGTTAATGTGTCTTGAAGGGTGTTTCACTTTTGGGGGAATCTGTGGCTTTCTGTTTTGGAAGCTGGTGGTTTTTGTGGTGGGGTTATTTTGTTTGGTTAGGTATGGTTTGGGTGTTTTTCGAAAGCTCTATTTTTTATACATTGAAGATTGCCTTGTAGTTCTCCTATCATGACAAGGAGAATATTCTCTGAGATGACCTTCTGAGTAGGCTGAGGGTAGAATATAAATTGCATATAAATATGACAGGACTCTTCAACTGATGCATTAGGATACATCTGGTATATTTACATAGCTAAATTGAAGATTGTCACTTAAAATTCAGTCCTAATTGTCACCTACTTATCTGGATCAATCTGATTTGGGGGATTTAAAGCTCTACCATTCCATGATGTTGAGTGACAAGTAATCAAGAACATAGAAAGAAAATTATATCTAGGGATAAACATATTTACATCTGATTGTTAACGTTTAACAATTATTACTGGATTTTCATGATACTTACATGAATATTTAAAATATTACAGGATATTTAAAATTAGAGAATTGACTACTGTTTCTTATGGTAATAAGCCCCATAATTTCATGTAATATTTGACAAGCAGGGAGACATACTACAGGAAGGAGACTGATTTTTTTTAAAAGTAAAAATTTAACTTGTAGCATAATTTATGAGTTGTATTCAACTTTATTAGTTGAAAGAATAAGCAGCAAAAATGAACTTAAGATTCACGAATGATGGCAAATTAGGTGCACTGTTAAAAAAAAATGAACAAGGGAATAATTGTCACCAAAACAACGTCCTGTGGAATTCTTGAGGATAAAATATAATTATAACAAGGCTTGATTTACTGTCTTTAAAAATTTAAGATAATGAGAATGAGGACTTTCAATAAATAATGAGAATCAACAGCTTGGGATTCAACCCAAAACATTACAAGCATCTTGAGGGAATAAGATAATTTTTGTTATGCTAGTTGAACTTCTTCAATATGATATTTTAGCAACAGTAAAAAAATTAAATAATGTGAATGTGACTAATATAATATTTAAGTTCAATTTCATATTAGGTCTTCCCAGGAGGAAAAGAGTTTTTATTCAGCTATTCCTTAAACATTTTTATTTTTACAGTTTCGGAAAAAATAGTATCTGAGAACCTGTCATGTGCAATTACAGTTGATGGGCCAATTACACAATGCCCAGAATTTTAAATAAAATATCATAAACTTTCTCCTAAAAATAAAAATTGTACAAAATATCAGTCAATGAAGGGCAAGAAAAGAGTTTTGCTGTGTATGAAGCTGAACTGCATGTTTTGAAACAGACTGGCAATTGATCTTAATAAATGTATATTAATTTGTCAAAGAACCTCTCAGAGAAGACTACAGTGACAGAATATTGAAAAATATCTAAACCATAGAAGAAACTATAAATCAAAAGTACATGAAGAAACACCCAGTTAGTATAAAGAGAGAGACTAAATAATGATATCAAAGTTTATGAAAGTCAAGTTAAAAATATTGATTCAGAATTATTATTTTGGTTAAAATTGCAATTGAATAAAAATGGTATTTCAAAGTATTTACTTTTTATCAAACACATGCACTATGAATTAAATTATCAGGAATAATATAGTGTTTATATTTCAGCAATTGTTTACCACAGGTTTCTCACCAAAAAAAAAAAAAAAATTCTTTAAAGGAAATGGGTCACATTGATGAGAAGATCTCCACCTACTAAGTCCTAAAGAAGATAAATTTGAACACTACGGACTTAACTTTTTATCTGATAGTCACAGACTGTCATTTACTTTATATATATATATCTTTGTGTATATGTATAATTTGTATATACGTATATATATACATGTATATAAAAAAACTCAAAATAGTTTCTTGATGTAGTAACTTGATAATTTCTGAGTTAGAAATCAAAATTACATATTTGGTGATCAAATTGTCCCCCATGCATTCTACAGATTAAAGGTCTGAATTATTCACAGAAGGAATCATCTGCTATGACGTAAATTGAAAATTTGTTTAACTCAAACTTTTGTGATTAAATTTGATATGTACTTGACAAGGAGAAATGCACTGCACTAGACTGTAGACAGAACGTGTTTGTCTCTCCAAGTTTGACCTGGGTTTTGTATATCATTTGTAATACTCTGTCACAGAATGCAAACTCCTTTGAGATTTGCTGTAAATTATGAATGCCTGTACACAGATTGATAGGGAGTTCTTGCAGGGCAGAATAGAAGGGAATGTGACAAAACTGTATTTTTTTTCTATTTTAAACAAAATCCTGGAATGCTGTCTCATTTTTGGCATGTGCTTTTATTTTTTCACTGCTGTAGTAGCAGAAAGGCAAGAACTTTCCTCCACATTTTTATTTCTAAGCAGGTTCAGTGTATGTTATTGAAGGAACTTAAGATAATTAAATGACTTATGTAACCTCCACAATTTCATTATTTGGAGGCTGTGCTCAATAGGAAGACTTCTGATTAATGTGATGCCAGAAAATAATATTTCCATGTAAAATGCGACATACTAATATTATACTGTAAGAGTGCTAGGGAAACGTCTTGCTGAAAACTTAATTGCAAAACTATGCAACCAAATGACAATGGCAACCTTATCTAAAATTCTTGAAGGAGCTTCCTATAAAAGTATGATCACTACACAGTTATATCACTAGGTGTAGAAAAAACAGTATTATTGCAGCAAAGAATAAAAATATAAGTCACAGTAAGTTACAAGAATGTGGTATATGTATCCTTTATTGTTATATTTTTTAATCATTTCCAGCACAATCAACTAAGGAAGTATATTTTCATTGTGGAGGGTTAACCACAGACAGAAGATAAACCCCCCCCCACGCACACACACCTGTGCACTCAGGCCCTCAGAGACTGGGATGGAGAAAAGAATAGGAAGAACAAAAACAAGAACATTTTTGGGTGAGGGTAAGGACAGTTCAATCCAATAAGGAAAGAAAAAAAATAACTGATACAAAGGCAATCCCTCTCCATCTCCCACAAGAAGACCAATGTCCAGACAGTCTAAGTGGTAGCCGCTTTGGGAGACAATCCCTGATGGATTTTTTTAATACACACACACACACACACACACACACATATATATATATATATATATATATTTTTTTTTTTTTTTTTTTTAATTCCTGAGCATAATGTGCAGAATATCCCTTTGGACAATTCAGGTCAGCTGCCATGTTTGTGTTCCCTTCCAGTCTCTTGCCCACCCACAGCCAACTTGCTGGGCGGGAGGGAAGGGTGAGAATAGTAAAGGTGGAAGGGTGGTACTTCTGGTTAGAGAAATTGCAGTTAACGACATTAAAATCTTAATAAAAGCACATTTTCTCCTGAACACGTGCTTAAGCTTGAGGGAAAATCTGGTGTGTTATACCCTTTTTCTAAGGAAAGTGCAGATTTATTTTTGGGAAAATGAGGACTCGTATATTGGATCCTAATGGAAATGGGAAAATCTCGGGAGCTGGGAAGCCAAATTGTCCCTGACTTTAGGAAATAACTATGTCAAGCCCTGCAATGCAGGTTGATAACAGCATGAGTGCTATCTTAGGGGGATTTTCCCTAAAGACACCTTCCCTGCATTAGTTATATTTGACTTTCAGGAAGCTGACACTGGTTACCTGTCCTTTGCCAAGGGGGATGGTTGCCTTCTCAGCACCTCCTGATGTAGTGGTGGCTCTCACATAGAAACTGAAGAAGGGCTTATTTGAGGGAGTGAGAATCTTGCCAGATAGGAGTAGAAACTCCATGAAAATACTTCAAACCAGAAAAGACTGTCTGAAGGGACTGAAAGTACGAATTCATGGTGACTGTCTATCTTTCACTAGATAATTTTTAAATTATCCTGTCCTGAATCTAACATGTCTTTATTTCTAAAAATTATATATTTGCCTCCTAGTATTTTTAACCACTTGAGGTCAGAAGATATATTAAACAGTTTTCAGCAGTGGTTTAATCTCAATTTGCCTTAAACTAACTCCTACAGACTTGTGCCCAGGCTGGTTTCAGATAGATTTACCACATGAATGACAAGTCAGTACCCTTTCTCCTGACTTGGTTAGGAAAGAAGCATACTACTTCTATGATATCAGCTGGGAATGGTGACTTTTTAGTGATGATTGTTCTGGAAAGCATTTGACCTTGCAGACAATTTACTCAGCTGCCCTCTCTTTTTCTATCTTTGTTTTATTTTTTATAAAGATATGTGCTCAGAATGAGTAACTTAGACCAGTCAAGAATGACATTTCTCCAATATACATTTTCACATATTGATTAGGGTTTTTATTTTTTCTATACTTGTATTTTCATTCAGCCTTTTTTTTTTTTTTAATTCTCAGAAATGTCATTTGTCCTTATTTGTGCTGGATTATTTTGATTATTTAAAAGCTAAATTTTAATCCAAGTGTTAGAAGCCTCCAGAGGTTGGATTTTCAGCTAATAGCGTGTTTTGTGTTAATGGGGTAGTAGTAGAGAATCAGTTTTCAGTTTCATTTAAATATTCTGTTCTTGTTTGCACCCTGTTGCTCCTTTTGAGATAGCCATAATTTAAATAATTGAATCGATGAAAAAAATCCAGCAGTATAAAGCTTAATAGTCTATTCCAAAAAGGTCAGATACCAATTACTGTAATTTTGCATAAAATGAAATAATAAAGCCTGTTCTTTTCACTTCCAGAGAAAATGTTAGGATAATCAGAATTCTCATGGGGCTTTTTCAATCAATAAATGTTTCAGTGAATGATTGCTGCAGCAAAATTGAAAAGCATTGTTGTCTCTCCTGCAATTATAATAATAACCCTCTCCCTTGATCTGACTGGGAGGGGTTAAATGAAAGATGGGCAGTGCAAGAGAGGAAAGAAGAAAAGCCAAAAGTCTAAGAAAGACTGAGTCTTTGTCGTCAACAATGCTTGTAATTTTGCTTTTTTAACATTGTATCATAATTGTTTTTAACGTTGTAATTTACTTTATCTTTTCATTTGTGATTTCACTTTTTAAAAATATTTTTATATGGTTTGGCAGGCAATCTTTGTCTAGTTCAGGTACCTAAAACATAAACAGGAGGTAATATGTTTTGTAAATTTTATTTTAATCCTTCCTGCCATTCAAGTCCAACTACACATCACAAGGCAGTGCCATCTGGAGTCAGCATAGCAAGCTTGGAGCCAGTTTGTTTTAGTACCAGGAGCAGTCTGGTCACAGCAGTGTGGCATTCTGCCTGGTTCATTAACTTGCTGAGTGCGTTGCTCAGGTAAAGCCCTGTGCTAATATAACTACACAACTTTCAGTATGCAAAACATTTTCAGCATCTCAGAGAAGTGCAGGATTATGACATTAAATGTTCTGTGCTCCTCCCTTGGGTGGGGGTAGCCCCCATCAGCTCATGTCATACAACTTGATCTCTGTCAATGTTTTCACCTGGTCCAGAAATCTTACCTGGGAGGAAGTTGAATTTGGTTAGCTTTTGGCTTGATTCATTAAGAGCATCTGGAATTTATCTGCATCCCACAGACTGCCAGTAAAAGAAGCCTACTTTTAGCCTTCCTACTATTCCTTCTTCCTGACTGCCTCTGTTTCCACTCTCTTTCCAGAAACCTGAATATAAGATTGGGTAATTAATGCACAGGTCTATTTGCTTTGCAAATAACATGTATTGATAGAAAGATTTACCATAAAATATACCTAAAAAAATGCCATATGTAGTTTTAGGCTAACCAAGGGTAATCTAAATATCTAAATAAAGAGTGTTTTTCTTTGTACAACCTGTTCTGCTTGCTTCCTTCTGTGTGCTGTTTTTCAAGTTATTTTTTTCAAGTTGATTGTCCTACGTGATGCACAGTATTTGTTGCAGACAGCTGCCAGGAGCTTGACACTAGCATGCAAATGTGGCTGAGAGCATTTTGTGGACAGTTTCTCTTCAACTGTGCATTGCATAGAAAATTCATGTCCTTTCAAACAAAAGTCAAATAACTCCTATCAATAACTGGTATGTTGCAAAATGTTTTGATCAAATGCATTATGGTATGACAATTCACACATTGTCTTATGAACATGGCAAAAAAAAATTGCCCTTCAAAATATTTGACTCTTCATTTGACTCTTTTTCTCTATCTGGAGCCTTTTTTACAAGGCCACTGTCACAGAGTCATAGAATTTCTCTGTTTGAAAGTGATGCAGAAGGATCATTAGGTCCACTTATCAGTTGGACTTCCAGTTCTCACATGACTGTGTAAAATTAACCATAGGGCTAAGAACATCATTTGGATGCTCCTTGAACTCTGACAGACTTGATGCCACAACCACATTCCTAGGGAGCCAATTCCAGTGACTGAGCAACTTCTCGGTGAAGAACCTTTTCCTAATGCCCATTCTGAACTTTCTCTGATACAGCTTTATTCCACTTCCTCATGGATATCCTACTGCAAAGGAATTTCATCATAAACAAAGTGTTGATTTAAAAAAAAAAATAGTAGCATTATTTTTTCTTGCATAGTGTTTGTAATGCTTGGTTTTATGAATTACTTTCAATACAGCATATTGTGTTTTGAAAACCATCTCTTCATTGAAATTCTTTTGATCTCTAATGAACTTCTGGAAGTTATCTGGAACCATCTGATCAGTCGTGTGTGTTCAAATTATTTTATAAGGTTTTTTTTTTTTCTGGTCTGATTATTGTTTTCCTTAGGTGTTTATTTAATCTCAGTTTTGCTTTTCCACTTTTTTTCCTCACTTTCCTGGGATTCAGATATGAGAGAGAATTAGAAGAAAGTTACTGATTAAACAGCTCTAATGCAGTTCATTGAATGTAAAGATTCTTACAGGTCCATCAGTGAAATTTTTAATTTATACATGATTTATATTTTACATGAAAAGCTTTCTGTACTCTATTCAGGCAACAATTTCTGGTCATTTCTAATATATTTTTTTCACATTTTTCATTACTCCTGTTCTAATGTACTGGCATATTTCTTCTGCACTGATTAGATAACATTTTTCTTTTCCTTTTCATTATTTCTGGACAGCTAACATCTCTGCTTAAAAACCCCCAACAAAACCAGATTGGCTGAAAATGTCTATTCTTAGGGATCTACTGATGTCAGAAAATATTATGGAAACTAGCAAGGCAATACCAATTTACTCTAGCTGTGCCTCATTAAACTTGTTTAACATGGATTTTTTTCAATCACTTCTTTATTTATGAAATCACATCAGTGTCAATGATAGCCGAATGTAAAGAAATGGTTTTGATTAATAATTTTCAAACTGGGAGAAAGAATTATAATTCTTAAAGTAAAACAAAGTTACAGTAAATATAATGTCAGAAGTACTTTCTTCTCTAAGCTATGAATTTTTGGAAAGAATCTAAATCTTGACCCAGAGTCACTGGGTGAAGAGTTGAAATTGGTAATATGGTATCTATACCTCATTTAATTCAACAAATGTCCCCATTGAGCATCTGCAGCACATCTTTATATTTACAAGTAGTTTTGCCTGAAGAGATTTTTGTGTGTGTGTATTTTTTCCCTAACTCACAGTGTTCCTGTTCAGAGTTTCGTTCAACTGCCTTTTTTTTCTTTCTTTCTCCTGTTTCTACCCAAATGTTCGAAACTTTTACTATATTCTTATCTTTGTAATTGATACCCACTTCATTTCTTGTTGCAGAAAAAAAAAACCCTCTTTTCTGCAGTTTGTGAGTGAATGGAAAAACACCCCATAAATGGGTAGTGGTAGGAAAAAAAATTGGAATTAAAATGTCACTTAAAGAATATAAAAAAAATAGCACATGGGTCTTCTCTCTCTCAGTAGAATGATTCTGCAGGTGTATTTAAAGCAAGCTAGATGGAGGAAAAAACCCAAACCAAAAATAGAGAAAACCAACCAATCAGAAAAACACCAGCCAAGGAAAAAAAATCCCCCAATCTTTTATTGAAATTTTAAGATGTAGATTTTTTATTTATTTAAATATTTTTTTCTTTTTTAATTCTATAAAGAAAAAAAAATCTGAAACCATCTAAAACTAACTGAGACTACAACATATTTTCTTCATTTCTTTATTTTTTCACCTATTTTGTCAGTATCTGAATTCATAATTTCATTTGCTTAGAAGGGTGGTGTACACTTCTCACCTTCAAATATTAGCTTACAATTAGTTATATATATATATTGCTAATTTTCCTAAGAATTACACAATTCAAATGCTGTTCTTTTTAGTTGCAAGACATTTACTATAAGTATGCTCAAATATTAATTATTAGTGACTTTGGAAATCTGTTTTAAGGAAGCAGATCCATAAAAATTTTTTGTAGTTGAGTATAAAAGTTGATATGTGTTTTTTGCCAAGTGCAGTGGCAGTAATGATTGAGCTTGCCTACATGTAAAATAACAGTAACATGCTTCTACCACAGGTGTAGCTGTAATAATTTGTTTAGCTTGAAGAAAATATTTGTTTCCCTGAGTATAAAAAGTCAAGGTCCTTTGACTTTTCAGACATCCCACATGGAAGAACTCAATAGAAAATAACCTGTCCATGCCAGGGAGAGAATTGTAAGTGTAAAAGTGAGAAAGTTTGTGGCTTGAGATCAAGGCAATTTAATTGGGATAGCAAAGGCCACACACAAGGAAAGAAAAATAAGAAATTCATTCAGCACATCCCATGACAGGCAGGTGTTCAGCCATTTCCCGGAAAGCAGGGCTCCATCACCCATAACAGTGACCAGGAAAGAAATACACCATCCTCTGAACATCTTTCCTTTTCTCCCTCCTCCCCAGCTCTGTATGCTGAGCACGACACCACACAGTAGGAATGTCTGTATGGTCGTGGTCAGTTGGGGTCAGCTGCCCTGGCTGCGTCCCCTCCCAACCCTGCGTGCACCTTGACCCATCTCATTGGTGGGGTGAGGAACAGAAAAAACCTCTGTGTGAGCACTGCTCAGCAGTAATGAAAATTATCCTCATCCTAACTCCAAAACGCATCACTGTACTCACTGCTAGGAATAAAATTATCCTAGCCAGAGCCATTGTGGCCATTTCTAGGGATGATGGCAGCTTGACTTCCATCAGGCTGCTTTTTCATTTCAGACACAGAAAAGGCCTGTTGTTTTATGATTTGACAAATGTCTGCAATGCTAATAAGGCCTATGTACCTTAAAATCTTAAAGAAATTCTTCTAATTTACTGTAATTTTAATAGACTTTCTTTTTCTAAAATTTTTGTCTTGCTCTGGAATTTATTTCTACATTTGCCTTAAATTGATGATATCACAATAGCAATGCATGATGATACCCTGAAAAATACTTCTGCTTTGACAGGAAAATAAGCTAGTGAGACTTGTCTCTGAAAACCAAAATTCTGACCAAATATTTGTATATGCAAAAAGCCAGATGAAGCATGTATTTTAGCAATCAGGAAAACGCTTTAAAACCTTTTGCAGAGTAATTATTTGCTGGAAAACACTGAAAACCAGACAGCTGCAAATTTTTGTTGTCACTTTTGTAATCAAATCCTCTGTAAACATTAATGTTTCCAGTCACTAGCCCTGCAAGTTCTTAAAGGGATACATAATAAAGTGTAGGTCTTTCTTTCTTAGACATCATCATGAATTCAAAGGACTAATTCAGGTCCTATTTTTCAGTTTTGCTTATTTGACTTATTGGAGGATTCTTCAGAAAGTACAGGACTAGATATAGTGTGAAAACTTTTTCTTCTCAGAAAAACACTTATTGATGTCAATACTTAGTACCAGTAAGACTTGGCTGTATTGTTATAGCTGGGGACTTTTATGAATACTTCCTACACTCAATAGCCTACTTCCTGGGATCATTTTCCAGTCTGCATTTGTGAGCTAATTGCTAGATCAATTAAAAAAAAAAAGAAATTCCCTGGTGGATTCAGGTTTTCTCTTTTCCTTAGTTTGCAAGAACGATGTGTCATCTCTGTACTCATGTGGTCTGTGTGAGTCACAAAAATGCTTAATTATGCTAAGCTATGGATTCCTTGAGCTCTGGTACAGTCCTATTAGCATGTTGAAATTGTTGTGAGGCCCTAAATAATTAATTTGCTGGTTTTCGGTAATGTAGAGGGTTATGAATGTCTCTGTGTCTGCCTTAGGGATTCTTGCTTCATTTTTCAGGGATGGGGAGGCGTATCCCAGGACAGCAAGTTGTGAAGACCAATTACATCTTAGGTGACAATGAGTATTAGTCATTAAGCATATTAACAACATTGTAGGGTAGAGATGTTGTCCTTTGATTTCTTAATGTTGCTTCATTTAAAATGCTATCACATATCGCAAGGCTGTACATACCAGACTGAGATGCCCTGTCAAGATAAAATACTGCCCTGGCCTATGCAGGTGTGCAGAGAAAAAAGAAATTCTGTATAATCTGCAGAGCGTGCTATATTTAGAATCTCTTTCTTCTTGGCATTCAGAAAGTTTCTAATTAACATCACAGTATGTGCTGCACTGCAGCTGTACATGTTGCAGGGGTTGTATGTTTTTCCCCAAAACCATGAGGTATGCTGCTTCTCTAAGAAAGATCTATAAAAACAGTGCAATTGTAGGTGAGGTGGCAGATGGAATTCTACCTAAAAGTATTTTTGTTTTGTTGCTTGGATTTTTAGTCCTAGACATGCTTCTTAGGATGTTGGGGTCATAAATAAAACCTTTTTTTTAAATTTTTATTTTATTTTCAGGAAAAGGAGATTCTGTATCTGATTATTTGTATCCCAAGTTCTTTTATATTTGAAGATTCTGCTTTTACTTATATGTAAGTGAGGGACAGCATATACTATGCAGTGTCCTGTTCATAATTCACTGTAAAAATATCTTTTTGCTTCTTCTGACCACCTGAAGCCCAACAGGAAAAGTATCAAACTATTCCAGAATCTTCTTCTTCTGTAGTTTGAAAGGAACATGGAAGCCTGTGAAGACATTTCTATTTCCAACAGAAAACAGCACTTTCAGTGAAAGCACTTTTGTCCTCCAACAACCCTGGGTGTTCAAGATTCTGAGCTCTTTGCTTTTTGTGATTCAGCAGGACCTGCAGAATCATGATGGATGGCTGAAGCACTGTTCAGTCTTTCCTCCATATGTCTTGTTGATTGCACTGAGGTTCTGTTAGCACAGTCAGGAACTAGATATATAATACACTAGGATACAGCTGAACATATAGCTATGATGATGAATAGTTATTTTTAACTTCCCTTAATAAGACAAATGAGTGAAATCTCCCTGGTTTGTACCTATTAGTTGACACTTCTTGATCCAGTACAAAAGACTGCATTGCATGTGGTCTTTTCAACAACAGTCTGATTTATCTTATTTTGCAGAAAAGTGATACAATGGACTCCTGCAATGTAGAAGAATGACTGGCCAGAAATGAACTATAAGTGCTCTGCACAGGCAATAAAAATATTGATGTATGTATGAAATTGTATCCCAATAATATAGAAAGTGTACTCTTCAGCTTAATAGAAAAAATGACAGCAGTAACAATGCTCTTCTGCTTATTTTTCTGTTAATCAGAATAGTCCAAGCAAATGAAAGGTTTGTTGATGGTGATAATATGAAGCAGAGACTCAACATGTTTGTGAACACCTCAGTTGTTCATGAAAAATTAAATTTATTTTGTACTTTTTTTTGTTTGTTCAGGTTTTATTTGTTCGTAATTCTATTCACATAAAACTTAGGAACTTCAGTCATTGCCAAGACCAAACAGCTGCTATTAACAGAATCACAGAATATTCTGAGATGAAAGTCACTCGCAAGAATCAAGTCCACCTCCTGGCCCTGCAGAGGAACACCCCAAGGGTCACACCATATTCCCGAGAACATGGTCCAAATACTTCTTGAACTCTGGCAGGCTTGGTGCCATGGCCACTTCCCTGGGGAGACTGTTCCAGCTCCCACACAACCTCTGGGGAAAGGACCTTTTCCTAATATCCAAGTTAAATCTCTTCTGATAAAAGTTCAGGGTATTCCCTCAGGTCCTATCATGGATTTCCAGAGAGACAAATGTCTCCTCCTCCTCTTCCCCTCACAAAGAAGTTGTAGACTGCAATGAGATCTCCCCTCAATCTCCTCTTCTCCAGGCTGAACAGACCAAGAGACCTCAGCCCCTCCTCATCTAGCTTCCCCTCAAAGCCCTTCAGCGTCTTCGTTGCTCTCTTTTGGATGATAATACTTTAATGTCTTTCATATATTGTGGCACCAAAACTGCCCCCAGAACTCGAAGTGAGACTGCCCCAGTGCGGAGCAGAGAGGGACAATCTTCCCAGCTGGTGATGCTGTGCCTGGTGCCGTCCCCCAGGACAGGCTTGGCCCTCCTGGCTGCCAGGGCATTGCTGACTCACGTTCAACTTGCCATTGACCAGGACCCCCAGGTCCCTTTCTGTGGCACTGCTCTCCAGCATCTCATTCCCCATCTGTCCACACATCCAGGGTTGCCCCATCTCAAGTGCAGAATTGGGCACTCACCCTTGTTAAACTTCATACAGTTGGGAATGGCCTAGCCCTCTATTTTGTCAAGTTTTCCCTGGAGGACCTCTCTGCCTTCAAGGAAGTCAACAGCTCCCAATTTTGTATCATCTGAAATCTTGCTTTGTATTCCTTGGGGTCCTGTGTCCAAGTCATTAATGAAGATGTTGAAGAGCCTGGGGCTGAGAACCCCACTAGTGGCAGGTCCCTGTCTGATGTCACACCATTCATTATAACCTTCATGCCTGACCCATAATTTAGTTGCTCACCCACCACATGCTGTGTTTATCCAGCTATGGCCTGCATATTTTATCCTGAAATATCCTGTGAAGATGGTACCAAAAGCTTTCCTGAAATCCAAACAGATTGCATCAACTGGCTTCCCTTGGTCAACTACGTGGGTTACCTTTTCAGAAAAGTAAATCAAATTTGACAAGCAGGACTTTCTCCGTGTGAAGCTGTACTGGCTGTGTTTTCCTTGAGATGTTTCTCAATATCTTCCAGAATAATCTTCTCCATGACTTAACCAGCCACTGAAGTGAGACTGACAGGCCTGTAGTTTCCAGAGTCATCTTTCTTGCCCTTTTGAAAAATTGGGATGTTATTCAGTTCCCACTCCAAAGGGAGGAGGCCACTCCAAATTCCCAAGAAATCCTTTTAAATGAGGGAGGAAAGAACAAAAACATTCCTTTTTTTCCCCTCCAAGTCCTATAAGCTAAAAACCTGACATCTTGTGTAAAGAGCTCTCACATTTTGAAAGTGGCAGCTGCTTGTTTCTTAAGCCACTGGTAGATCAAGGAAATTGTTGAGAATAGGTGAAAGTTCTAGAGTCAACAACTTTACTCCTGGGTGAATGGGGTTTCAGCATAAACTACTCAGCTCCCATGTCTTCACAGCCATCATTCTTTTTCCATGATGCACTGAAGCTTGTGCTCTTTTCTGCACAGTTTCTTCATTTCCCCAAGGGCAGTGGAGCGTGACTCTGGCACAAATTAGATGATGTTTAGGGAACTGTTGTCAAAGGCATGAAGCATCTCAGGTGAAAATAGATTTGAAACAGAGCTGCTCACCTTAGGATAAATGTTCTGACAAATAGAGCCATCCTTCATGCTTTCAAGAGCAACATTTGGAAGATGAAAAAATTCAGATGTCAGGAAAACATAAAACTCAAAAGATCTTAGAGAGGAAGAAAGTCATCCAGTCTCTGTGCAGATAACAAATAATGACCTGATTTAAAAAAAAAAAAAACTAACAAATTTTTTTTTTCCTACATCAATTTTACTGTATAACTCCTTAGATGATGTGGAAAATGTTCTTTATGATTGATGTTAAAAATTATTATCCCTACATTGTCTGGAATGTCTCATTTTCATTTTATAACATTTACATCAGTGGCTACAATATCAAATCAAAAAAGGAAGTACGTGCAACAATTTTTTTTATACTGCTCTTTGTTACTTATACTAAATAAATTTACGTTTTTCCAGTGAGCATAATAATTTCATTAGTGTACTAAGCCTTGAAATATAACACCCGCTAGGAGTTTTTCAAAACCAAAATAAGGACTACCACCTGTTGACTTGGAATTGTTTTATATCACTATAGAGTCTGGAAGACCATTTTCTTTTATTTTTAACATGTTAGGGGTATATCTTTAAATCCACTGGAGTGTGGAATACTCTCTGCTTAGAAGTGTTACAGATCTGCTGTTTGTGTTTGCACCCTCCTTAAACACTCTGAAAAACTGAGACATACCAAAGATTGGATCAGTCCTAGATGGATCTCCTTATATAAATCTAACCACTTGCACTGTTTTCAGCTGGGGCAGAGCTAATTTTCTTCCCAGTGGCAGCTATGGGGCTGTGTTTTGGATTTGTGCTGAACACAGGTCTGACAATACAGCGGTGTTTTTGTTATTGCTGAGCAGGGATTGCGCAGAGCCAAGGCCTTTTCTGCTTTTTGTGTGTCATGCTGCTTTGAGAGAAGACACAAACTGGGACAGGTGACCCAAACTGACTGAAGGCATATTCCGTCTGGCATCATGCTCAGTATATAAAGTGGGGAAAAAGGGGGAAACAGGGAGATGTTTGGAGCGATAACATTTGTCTTCCCAAATCACTGCCATATGTGATAGGACCCTGCTCTCCTGGAAATGGCTGAACACCTGTCTGTTCTTGAAAAGTGGTGACTTAATTAACTGTTTTGCTTTGCTTCTGTGTACAAATTTATTTTTGCTTTTAAGCTGTCTTTATATCAACTCTTGACTTTTCCAGCTTTTACCCTTCCAGTTCTCTCCTCAGTCCTGCTGGCGTGGGAGGGAATGAGCAGCTGTGTGGGACTTGGCTGCTGGCTGGCATTAAACCATGGAACCACGCTATATAATAATTCACTATTATCAAATCTGTTTCCAAGGGGGACAATGCAGAAACAATAAGAACTGTGCAACTTCTGGAACTTGTACTTTAAATGGTAGGTTCATGTTAAGCAAGAAATAGAATTCATTCAGTTACATATACTAAGACATTACAATATTGTAAATCTGTATTTATAACTATAAACCCTTTGAAATAAATTAGGCTTAATTAGAACTTTGACTCAAAATTGCTGCAACAATATTGCTTGTCTAAAGGGTTGTTTTCTAAAATGTAGCTCATTTTGTAAATTGAATTTTAGATGACACTAGGTTCCATTAAAATCCCTTTAATGGTTGCTTTCAGATCACTTTTTAGTGTGAAGAATTCTGGCACTGTGTTTACGGTGAAAATAGAGATTTGCTCTGAATTGATGCTCAATTCATTTGAAGATTTTTTTTTTTTAATTACACTGTGATTGAAAGATGCTGTAATTTTCTAATACTTAAGTCAAGGTTGATATTAATTCTGTATGAAAAGCCACAATGCAATTGAAGCTTGAGGGGTTTAAAATTTCAGATATTGACTTTTGGAGACTAAAACCCAAAAGACTTGACAGCAAAATTGCAGCAACAAAAATGAATCATGCTATTTACAGTCTTTGAAGAGTCTGAAAAAATTTATATTGGGTTTTCTGTGATGGTGAGAATTCTAAAGACACAATGAATCCCTAAATGCTTGTGAAATTTAGTGTTAAATATTAATATTAGATTCTGCTCTGCTCATGCAAAATCTTATCCAAATAATATTTAAATAACTAGAGGAGTCAGACTTCTATGGTTTCAATAGTTGTGGCTTTCTTTATTGGTTTGGACTGCAACTGGGTTGTTTTGGATCTACTGCTTTTAAGTGCCTAGTTTATTTCCCCATCAAAAAAGAGTTTGAATATCAAACTGCTTAAAGAGTATTCAGTTTCAGCTGGATGTGTAATGATTTGGAGGGAGAGTAGAAATCAGATGTGTTGAGTCCACTTGTTTTGGAGTTTTTCAAAATCAACTTCTAATTTTTATGTTAGTTTCTGCTTACAAAGTGGAGAATGTAATCTTGGTATTCTCCCTTCTGTGTTTCAGCTCAGTAGCTAACATGCTACAGGTTAGGATGGGCAGTACAGGTCCATGGCACATGTGGGAGCTTTTAGTGCTCATTCTTGCTCCAAGATCCACAGCAAGGATTTGAACTGCTTTGTGAAGATCTTGTCCATTGAATGTGGGATCCATTGTGTCTCTAAACTTTTCCAAGTTGTGTATGTGTGATTTGCTTTTTATAAGATTGCCTTGAAACCCATATATAAATCTGTACTGTATGGTCTCAGAGAACATATCATGTTGATGCTGACAGGCTGAGCACATTTTTTCTGAAAAATAGATTTCGAATCATTTAAATCACTACAATAGATGTCAGCAGAGCTGGCTTAAGATAAGCCACGCTGAATGTTTAACTTATGATCCTGATACTTTTTGGAGAGAGAGGGTGCCACAAAGAGCGGAATGGAGAGCAGCTCCCTTTGTCTATTCATGTGAATGAAGTGAAATCATATTAAATACTTTATAATGTATTGTTACAGCATGCTGAAACAAAGAAGTGTGCTTGATGAGTGATTTCTCTTATGGCAAGGAACATTTATGCTCAGGCCTACAATTGCTGCACTGCAACTCAATTGATTTTCTGTATCTCCAGAAAGCTGAAGATCAAATAAAGGACACTGCATTAGTTTGCTTAACTGCCAGCTAATTTTCTCCTAGGGTTGATTAGACATAGCAAATGTGCCTATAGCATTTGTTGAAGCTGTCCCCAAACTAGTGTGAACACCAGATTTTCCTGTGTTCTGTGCTGAATGCTTCTGCTGTGAACTCAGCAAATGGTCGAATTGCATCTGTTTTTTTGCAGCCCAGTACATGTGTGCAGCAGCTCTGACAGGTTCAAAACAGTTCAGGGGAACTCAGCCAGACAGGTTGGACAGCAGACAGATGTCAGCCTATTGCACCTTGAGTACACCTGGTGTGTTTGCATGTGCCATAGCAAGGATGTGAGTGAATCAGAACCCGAGGAAGTCACAGCCTCCTCTCTACCTTAAGGCAGCCTTGGTGGAAATCATTGAAGAAATGCTCCAAAGAAATCTCTCGTAATTGTAGTGTCGTTACATGCTTTGGCAAGTAGCATGAAAAGCTCTTCAATCTGGTAGCCACATCACTCATAACCTGAGGATTTATAAGGGTTTATAAGCTGTTGTCAAGTTTGTAACTCTTTGCTACTAAGCTGACTCTTGAGAGGTCTTAAAATATCTCTACCAGTGCAGGCTGAAAGAGAAATAACTTTAAACATCTGTTCTATTAATTTTTACTTATGTTTACTATTACTTATTGGCCTGAAGAACTTTCAGTGCTTTTGAATCACTGACTGATACCATTAATGTTGCAAAAAAAATCAATAGGATTAAATACACCTGTACAGTTTTCTTAGAAGCTTTAAAAGGAAATCATGCAGTTTGATGTAGTTGAAAGAAGCTCTTCAAAGCCAAAGGAGAGGTGGAATACCTTTTAAATTATCTCTTGGAGAAGATATTTATGGGTTGGGATTTCTCCTGTTTTCTAGAGGAGTTCTTTACTTAGGGTTAGGAAATTAAGTAGCTCTTAGAAACGAAGTCATAAATTAACTCAGTAAGTACTTGAGTACCAGTCAGTTATTTGGTGTTTTACTCCACAATTTTTTTTCATTCAGTCATCCTTGGTAAGGGGTAGACTTTTACAGTCAAATTGATTTTTTTAATAGCAGAGCATCAATAACTCAGTACTTTTTAAGATGGGGAAAAATAGTCCAAGCAAATCCCACTGTACATGTCAGTCTTTCTTAGTGCCTATGTTTCTTTTTTCCCCCTGGGATTGTAAAATACAATTAATGGCTACATTCTGTCTTTGCTGCTCCTAGGGAGCAAACAGTGCATGTACTGACAAGTCCCCAGCCATCTCCAAGATGGTTTGAATTCCAGGACTAGATAATAAAAAATATACAATGTGGAGTCATTGCCAACATCTTGGTCTATAAACTGCATAAGTGGTTGAGAGAGGGGAGTTTGAAAAAGGCTTTATTATCTCCAAGCATAAACATGAAAACAGATCTAGATTTGAGTTAAAAAAAAAAAAAAAAAAAAAGATAGTTTTAATTTACCTAGCCTTGCAGGTAACAGTTTGAACAACATCCTGCATGGGTGCAGTAGCTGAGGCAGTTTGGGGTCTAGTAATTCAGGTTACTCTGTAATTTTGGATATTTGGACTAAATTTATCATCGTTGACTGAAATTTGCCTGATTTTGGTCAAGAACACTAAGAAAGAACCATTGCATAATCGGATTTTTTTTTTTTTTAATTAACAAAGCTATATTTCGAAATAATGCCTTTTCCAACAGTTTCAAGAAGCTCTTTTCACAGCCTCTTAGAAGTATCACAATAATACTTAGTGAATGTCAGTGTAGGCAGATTACTCTTTGTGGGTGTTACCCTGATGAATGCCACCCCAAGTTAATTAACCCATAGGCACCTTAAATATCTGTGGGAGCAAAGTTAATTACCCAAGTTGAATTGATGGGTTTGACATCAAAAGTCTTGAATCATACTGGCATGATCAGTGGAGCAGCTGATACACTGTGAGACATCATCATCCTACATCCCTGTAAATTGTCCGTGAGCTTTATATAAGGAAAAAAAGGAAATGAGAAAATATTTCATAATTGCTTCTCCTTCTCTTACAGACAGTTTATGTTACTGTAGAATGTATATGAAACTGGTAAATCACTGTGCTTGAAGTAATAGAGCTAGCACTTTGTATTGCCAGAGTGGAAGATAAAATTGAATTTACACCAGATATTATGGATACGATTGCCTCAACAATGACATTGGTAGAGGACAATATGAATCTCTGAGAATTTTATAATTAAAAATATAATTTTAAGTGTATTCAGAGCTTAACTGTTTTCTAACGCATTTTTGAACCCTAGGCCTTTGACATTTAACTTCCTATACTGATTCAATTTCTGATGTCCTAATTGCCCTTCATCACTTTCCCGGGAGAAATTTCTTCATTACATTTCATAACTGTAACATGAATTTATAAAAAAAACCCACAGCCCTAAAAGCTCACCCAAAAAGACCCTTGAAACCAGGATTTTGAAGCATTTGGAGTACAAATTATGAAAGACTTGTGAAAGCACATAATGTACTTATGCAGATTAAACTAGTCCTCAAAGGGATTCTTACAAGTTAAAAGAACATGTAAAGATAAAATTTAAAAGGCTCCTCAGTCCATTTCAAATTAAATTTGAATTGCTTTCAAACTTTTAAAACCCCTTCTTTCATTTTCAGAAGTTTAGTTATCTCATACACTGTTTAAATTGCATGTTTTTCCTTCAAGATATAGTGTATCAAGAATCTAACTTTTTTCCAAAGGTGAAATGACCTTTGGATTTGCATTTTCTGGGAAAATGAAGGACCTCTGATATATCTCCCATTCTAACCACTGTATGGTCAGGTTTTCAACCTCTTCCTGTTTTAGGTATCTCTTTCACTTTCCTTACTAATCTAATAGCATGCCAGGAGTCCTCCGCTGCACTAAAACATTGAAATAAAGTATTACTATTTCTTTAGCAAAAAGGAAGTGCCATATTTTGCCCTTGACTGTCCAAAACAAATAGAAAAGTTGAACAGAAATTGGATTTTGAGACTTGATTTTGTGCAAAAATTCATTATATGTTGAGGAAAAAAATAACTAAAGCTTGTGCATAAGTGGTTTTTGTTTGAGATGTTGATGTCTCTTTGTGGGATTTACTGTAAGTAGTAATAGTGCAGTCATTAACAATTGTTCAAATGAAACATCTGAGTGACTTAGAGGATGTCCAAAACAAAGTTCCCTTGTAAAATAGTGGGGTTTTTTTACTATTTGCATATATGAAAGCTGAAATCCTAAAATATTTAATTTTATTCATAGGTATTGACAATCATTTAATTTACATCATATCTTACCTCCTACAAAGTCCTTTTCCCATTATGTCTTTCCTACAAGAGTGTTTTCTGGTCCAGCAGAAAGACTCTCTTGAGACATTAAAGAAAAACTTTCTACCTAATCTTTGGAAGAAAGTGACAAAGTGCCATGATGTTTACCCATAAGTAGCCAAATATTTTGGTAGTAGAGCAATTGCCAATCTAACAGCCCAGAGAAATTGAGAAAATATGGAATAATTAGAAAGGTTTTTGTTGTTTGTTTGTTTTTTTTTTTTTTTTTTCATCTGGGGTT
>JAYDZK010000113.1:96674527-96723762 GCA_034509185.1 Euphonia xanthogaster
TGGAATAATTAGAAAGGTTTTTGTTGTTTGTTTGTTTTTTTTTTTTTTTTTTGCAGCTGGGGTTGTAATAACAAGATTGGAACTTGTAACGATGATAGAGAGAATTTTCTCCCCTGTTATTTAACAGAGTCTTCACATATGAATATCTTGTGTAGGTTTACTCACTTATACTGCCTTATATTCTTTGGGAGCTGGGAGCTTGTATGTCTGACAGATCTTTTGTTTTATTCGCCCAGTGGCAAAGCTTATGCAGATGACAAGAACCAGCTTTCTTTAAGTCTCTCAGAAAAAAAAGTTGTGATGAAGAATCTCTGCACAAAATTATTTTCTGCAGGTGAAGAATCAGCCTAAAAGTAAAAACTTATGATCTGAATGATGTGCCATTTTAAGCTTTACAAAGATTAATTTTTGAAAATGGGTGAAGTTTTTTTTTAGGAAATCGATCCCTGCTGTCAGAAGAAGGTAAAGCAAGTCTTTATTTTGAAAGGAAAATAAATTTACAGATACAAATATATCATATTTTTAATGTCAAACAGAAGATTTTACTTTAAATGATTGCTATTCTTATCTAGAAAATTGTGCAAAGAATGAGGAAAACATGAAAAAGCACTTTCTGATAATTTGAAGTTACTGTTCAGTTTTTATTGTTTATTTTGAATGAAGAATGACAGATTTTCTTGAATGTATGAAGATTTTAAAAGAGATGCAAGAATTTTTCATGTGTGGTCATACTGTGTTCCACTAACATGTTATGCATTTTTACATTCTCTTAACCACTTTTTTGAGTTAGATTCAAAAATGACAAAAAAATTTCATTGATTTTTCTAAAGGCTAAATTTTCCCACTACACTTATGCTGAATTTACTATTAAAACAGATTAATTCCAGGTATATTTTCCTTCTGCTCTAAATGGAAGAGTTTTTCTTAATAACAAGTATTTGATCAGTATTACCTTTACTAATCTGCTAATTGTATAATAATACTCATTATTATACAATTAATGGATGAAATATATCTATCTGAGATGCAAGTGCATGCATAATATTAATTGCTAACTTGTAAAAATTATAGTAAAGTCCTCTTATCAGCCATTAAAGGTATGCAAGCAGAGTCAGAATTTAGCTAATTTGCAATATACGGTAATTACATATTATAATCTCTTGGGTTTTGGTCAATAAACACAATGCAACTGTAAAGAAATCTGCAACATGTGACAATCAGATAATTAGAGATTAGTAGATTCTATAATTAATTTTATTTTAATTTTTCCTTCACCCTCTCACTCACATGGGATTTTGTTTCTTCTTGTGGTTTTAGAATTCCAGAATGTTAGTTTAAAAATAAATTTTAAAAACTGGCAGCAGCTTTTTTAAGATATCACCCTTTCCTTAAAAAAAAAGCAACCAAAAAAACTGAAACTCAAACAAACTCATGTTTCCCTGAGGTTTACAATCACCCTCAGCACTGGTGTACCTGGCTCTGCACTATATTATATAGCTTTGTCTACTTGAATATATAACATCCAAAACCAAAAGAACATCTTAAATGTGTATATTCACAACTTAAAGACAGGGAAAATTCAACCAGTTTGAAAACCCCCTCTGCACCCATCTCCCCAAATAAAAAAATATAAATTAAAATTGAATAGAAGACAATTAACTACATAAAATGTACACCCATTTGATTGACCAGTATTCCATCTCCTCTGTATAGGCAGGCAAAGGAAAGATTGCAAGTTTGGATGCACAGAACTAAAAGATAAGGCAGAAATCAGAGGGATATTGTAGTGATGATATGCAATGGAAACTTTATACAAGAGGTTTCCTTTTGCAGCTGCACTAATAAACTGTCAGCAAAAATGACCAGAAGGGCTATGGGATATCAATAGTTTAATACCTGGCATGTTACTTACTTACCACATCATACACAAGCTAAGATATTCTTGGAGCTAAAGAAGAAAAGGTGTATTGTGCAGAGTTTCCACTTCTTTTTCACAATTTAGTTCTGAAAAGAAACTAGGAAAGCCTAATAGGGAAAAGATACCACTTATCATGTATGCCAAATGTAAAAATTTGAATTAAAAGTTTTGCTTGACTAGCATGCTGTTCATGCTGATTCTGCTTACCCTTTTCTGGGTAGTACTCAGGTGACCTTACTGTGCAACTCTCAAGCTTAGGCTCACTGATTGGTGCAATCATATACCATCAACTCTATTAATCTTTTTTTATGAGTTGCTCATTGCCTTTCTTCTTTTGCAGATGAATCACATAGCAAAAGTTTTAGGCAGGTGAAAGAGATGTGCAGAATAATAGATACTAATGTGAAAAATAAGCTTACTGCACTGAACATCTATCCAGGAAAGATGAAAAAGGAAATACAGAGCTTTGATTATAGATCTGTATTTTTCAGAAATAAGGACAGAAGTAAATTCTTAACTGAAGGGTTTTTTTTTTTGTTCAATTCTTTTGATGATTAAAGTTTTCTTTTTACTTATTCCTTATGAATCTAATTATTCAGCTCAATGCTATTGTCACATTACTCAGACTCGATAAGTTGCCTTACACCATTCTTAACCCTTCTTTCAGAGTAATGTAGATTGCACAAATACGAGTGACTTTTGTATGAAAGACTACTTCTTTCAATATGATTACAATAAGTTAGAGCAGACGCTGTAGTGATGATTGTCTTGCCTTCAACTTCATACATCATCCCCATTTAACCCACTGTGAGATCCGTTCTGCTAGGTAGAGCATGGAGCATATCACCTGCCTCAGTAGACATGCTGAAAGCATTTATAACATTTGCCATGCTATGCAGCATTTCAGAGCCTATATTAGGCTTTTGTGCATCTATGAAGTTTTTTATGCTTCAAGAAGAAAACAAAAAAAAAAAAAACAAAAAAAAAAAGAAAGAAAAGGAAATTCCCTGTAGTTCTTTCCTTAGCTCTGAAGCACTGCTGAAAGACTCTGTGTGAATGTCTGCGTGAGTGCATTTTATATAGCTGCACTCCTTGGAAATAATGTAAAAGTTTCCATACGAGGGGTATAATTTACTACCCCTTCTACAGTGGTTGAGAAGTTACCATGTGTTTGCTTACTGTGCTCTTAATGCCTTAAGGTGGGTTGTAAGAAATTTAGATAAAGGTATCACTAGAAGAAAAATATTATCATACACCAAACAAACAGTAAACTGATTGTGTCTAGGGTCATATTCAAAACCAAATGGATCATATAACTCCTCTGAAATTGGTAGACTGTCACTGTTAGGCCGGACGTGACAACACACGTGACCAAGGTCCAAGAAGAAAAAAAGTTTCTATTCTGCGTGTTCTCCAGTTTATATACTCTTAACAAAGCGTGATCTTAAGTCATTAACTACATCACAATAACTTATTATATTCATTGGTGCAAAGCAATTAGTGTCAATATAATTGGCAAACGTTTTACTGAAATTTAATAAAGCTTGTATACACATCTACTTAGGCACGTAGTCGCACTTACAAAAATTTGCTTGTATCTTTTCTAATCAGTTTCCATGATGACAGCCTTGTCCTTTTCCTTGCTATGGATACACTCAAAAATCATCAATTGTTATTTCTTCTATTAACTCAGCTTTGCTTGCAGGCCAGCTGTCAAGCCCCTCCATAGTAGACCAAGGTGATTTATATTAGCTGAGTGTCTGGCTGCTCTGTCACTGATTTAATTTACTTTCACTGCATTTTGAGGGCATATTTTCTCTTTACATATGGAATGCCTGCATAGAGGAGAATGGAGATGATGTTATATATATAAATATTGAAAAAATAGGTAAAATATGCATAGTTTTTAATTTATATGTGTTTTTCTCTGTCTGTACATATGTTTTTCCCCAAAAATATTGTACGTGAACATCTGCTTGATTTTATGAAAAACAGAGAAAATTACGAGCTTTATTTCAATTATACTTTGACTAGGTGGAAAACAAACTCTGCAAAGAACACTAAGACAGTAAAAAAGCATCTTGTCTCAAAATCTTGTTAATAACATGTAAGGACTGCTGCTTTCAAGGATGGCACACAACCAAAATCATTACTGTAATTCAGCAGTCATGTTTCCATAAGAGTTGGGATAATGATCAGTTGTCCTGAAATGCATTAAATGAGCAATGTTTTTGTGGGGTAACCAGAAACCTGTGCTACATCACAGGAGGCCTATCAATGGAGTATTAGTACCCAGCAGGAATCAGATTGTTGAAAAATGATTTTGTATATACTGTAACCTGTAGGGAAAGGACATTAATGTTACCACATGTACCTCTGTTATAGTAAACCCTTTGTTTACCCTTACCCTGGTCCATCTTCTAAAACAGCTATTTGAATGCCAGACAGGCACTACAGTGTCATTGAAGACTTCAAAATATCTATGGCTGAGTCAAAAATCAGTGGCAACATTTTCTCTAGATATGTGAATTCCAAGGATTTCCCTCTGTCATTTGTTAAGCCCTCAAAGTTTTCAGTAGAGCTTCTAGTTACCTAAAAGTTCTGTCCAATTATAATTCCATTGATTTCAGTGCTTCAATCAATACTGAGATATATTGGACCTCATGGGAGATATCGACCTTGGCTTCACTTAGTCCGTGTGTAACTTGTAGCCCAATGAATCATAACAGTTAAGAAGGATTTTGTCTCTGTAGGGTCTTGAGAATATTTATGAGTATTTGGTTAGAGGAATGGAAAAAGACTCTACTGCCTGCATCTGATCTTGCAAGATGTAAACAAGGCAAAGTAAATAGTTATTCCTGGAATAAATAGTGCAGATTTATTTTTTTTTTTATTTTTCATCCACATTTTAAGAAATTCTAAAAGTAAACCAGCAAGGCCAACTTTGAATCTTAGAAACATTACCTGAATCTTACCATATGATAGTCTGTTTTATGGGTCAAGGAGAAGAGAGCCTCCTTACAGCACAAAGTGAGCTGTTTGGCAATTCTCCAAGAAGTGAAAATCCACTTTTCCTTAGAATTAGTAAGTGAACTGTGACCTAATTTCATTCATTGCATTCTGTGTGTGCATCTTCACTCTTTCTCTTTTATCAAGCACAGTTCAACTCCTTGACCAGAGGTAAGAATAGCTAGTGAAAGGTGCATTTTCCACCTTTGCTCATGCAACTGAAAAAGAGGATTCTGATGTTCCAGCTTCTTGAAAAGAGTTCTTTTTTCACTGAGTTGTTTTTTTTTTCTCAAAGGAAAGGCTAAATAGATTTTTTTTTTATTATCTTTGTTTAGGTTCGTGTTATCAACTGTGGCTTTTGACACTGAATAATATCTTGTGAGGGATGAATATGACAAAAAGGAAGAAGTCAAGCCACAATATATAAATAAACATTTACCTGATTCTCTACTATTGCTGATTAAAAGTTTTTCTCTCACCGAGTCCTTGCAATAAATGTGAGAAAAGTGTTGTGATGACTTAAAGTATTATAAAATTTTATTAAAAAAATTCAGAGTATATGACAGAATAGTAAGCATTAAGTGGTAAGACAAGAGGTAGTGGGCAGAAAGTAATGCACAGGAAGTTCTACCTGAATATGAGGAAGAACTTCTTTACTGCCTGGGTGACCCCACACTGGAACACACTGTCCAGAGAGGGAGCCTCCCCCATTGGAGATAAATTTAAGAACTGTCTGGACACAATCCCGTTCAATGTACTCCAGGATGACCCTGCTTGAGCAGGAAGGTTGGACTAGATAACTGTGGTTCCTTTCAACCTGACCCACTCTGTGACTCTGTGATTGTGTGGTTGTGTGAATATGTTTTCCCCTTTGCAGTAAATACTGTCAAAGCACCTGCAGAAACATTTAGTTCCCTGCACTGTGTTCTATTTGAAATTTCTGCTCACTTTTAAGTATTGCTTTGAGTTGTTGTGCATGATTTGCTCTAGAGAATTCTCAGTCTTGAATCAACAGCAATGTGCTAAAACTCCACCAGTTGTGTATATTAACAGCAGCAATTGGAGTTGTAGATTTATAGCAGACAGAAACCTAGCTCCTGTTAATAAAAAAGGCAATATAACAAAAAAAAAGACCCCAGGTTCTGCCAGGTTCTGCAACAGCAGGTCCCACTGGAGGGATGGTGGTAAAACTGTGTGTGTGTGAGTGCATACACAGGTTGTTACAGAAAGAGAAGAAACCAGGCAGTGACAAATGAATCTAATTTCCTTCCATGAGAAGAAGGGTTTATGGATTAAACATTGACAGAAAATACAGAGTGTTTTGTCTTAGCTTCTTTATACTCTGTCTTGATTTCCAGTTAGGGGAAACATAGTCTACAAAAACAGTGTTGCGAAATAAATTCACAAGCAGTTGGAAAACTGCACCAGGAGAGAAGTAATGATTGATTTGCTGTCAAAATGAAGACCAGAATTATATAACCACCTGTGATTCTTTGCAGTCATGTCTGGTAGTTATATAATAATTTTTTTAAATTTGTTGTTATTTTAATTCATTTTATGTTTTCTGGTTGAATAGGAGACACTGTTTGAAATGTTGATGCAAGTGAGGAAGAGCAGCAACCATACTGGCTGATAAACACACTGGATAACTCATTA
This sequence comes from Euphonia xanthogaster, assembly GCA_034509185.1. NCBI lineage: Eukaryota > Metazoa > Chordata > Aves > Passeriformes > Fringillidae > Euphonia > Euphonia xanthogaster. Next base: position 96,681,111 of record JAYDZK010000113.1, read on the forward strand.
CCCAATTATATGGCTTAGAAGAATAAATGTATAGTCCTGCATGCAGGTGGGGATAGCCTGGCATATAAGTAGAAAGGTGAGACACAGCTGACTTAGGTGCAGCCTCTGGAAAATAAGAGTGAGGAAAGTAATTAATAAATTTTAACTTAGCCACTGGTACATAAAAATAATGATGTTGTTGCTAAAGAGAAACATTTTTGTGAGCTGTATAAATAGGAGCATTTTTCACACACACATGGAAATTATCTTACTCTTGACTCCATAACAGCAATGCTTGCCTGTAATATTGTGACCAGTATAAGACACTGGTATCCCAAGAAAAATCTGAATCAATTGGAACCCCTGTGAGCCAAATAAGAATGACAGAAAATGTGGAATTATCTAAAAAGAGAAAGTGAAGTAACTGAGGATGTCTAGAGAAGAGGTATTTTAAAAAACAACCAGATAATACTTTTTTATATAGACAAAAAATTCTTCAAGAAGATAGGAAATAGGCTGTTCTTTGTGTTGTCTTTGTAATACAAAACCACAGGGTTTAAATGACAATGAAGAATGATTTCTTGGTTTGTGCAGAAAAAAAAAACTTCTAATGCTATAGTAGATGGAACAGGAAAACTTTTTGAAATATCAGTACTTTCAGGCTCTTAAAACAAATGTATATAACCTGACCTTGAACAGACCAATAAATTTAGGCAGTATTTTTTTAGGTCTAATTTTCTACAATTTTGTGGTTATAATCATCATAACCTCAAAACAAACATTCTGGACACTCTGAACATGATGGGTGTTGTTGTCTAACCCCAGACAGAAACCAAGCACCACACAGCTGCTTGTTCACTTTCCCCTGGAGGGATGGAGAAGAGAATTTGAACAGCAAAAGTGAGAAAATCCATGGGCTGAGACATAGATATTTTAACAGGTAAAGAAAAAGCCACTCACATGACTGAAGCAAAACAAGGAATTCGTTCACCACTTCCCATGGACAGGCCATCTCTAGAGAAACTCTGTTCAATCACCCTTAATGGTGACCTGGGAAGAAAATACCATCACTCCAAATGTTCCCACTCTTCCTCCTCCTTCCCCTGGCTCTATGTGCTGACCATGATGCCATATTGTACGGAATAATCCTTTGTCAGTTGGACACAGCCCTGGCTGCGCCCCCTCACAACTCCTTGTGCACTCCCAGCTTCCTCTCTAGTGGGGTGGAGTGAGGGAGGGAGAAAGGGCCTTGTTTCTGTGTGAGAAGTGCTCAGTGAAAACTAAAACATCCCTGGGTTATCAACCCTGTTTCCAGCACAGACCTAAATCACAGCTCTGTATTAGCTGCAGTGAAGAAAAGCAGCTCTATCCCAGCCAAAATCAGTGAAGTTGCCTAGACCTTCTGACACACCTGAAATCTTAGGAGGTGAACAATGAGTGTTGACAATGGATAATTCTAGGGATTAATGCAAATTTATTTTACAGTAACTTCCTGAAAACCAGTTTCTCACTCTTTATGTTTAGATGCTCAAGAGAGCACATCTAAAAATCTCCAGATCCCTGTAGTAAAGGCTACGCATTCGTAGCCTTGTTTAAAAAGAATATATAGGATTAAGATACTTTATTTGATTGTAGATTGAGCTTTGAAGTTTAGGGAGAAATTCCAGTCTTTCTTTTTGCTGTCTAAAAATATCTTACCTTTCCAAAACTTTAATCAGCCCTTCATTGCAGATGTTCATAACCCCATGTTAATTCTTGCTTAAAAGGCAGTATCATAGCTGTTTTATTAATCAGGTGGGGTTTCCTTTAGTCTGTTACATATCGAGAATGTTGCCCCATCTAATTTATAGTTCTATTTCTTCTGACTTCAAAAATTAAATATTTTCTTTGCTTGTTACATTCATTCCACTACTCCTCAATGTGGATCTAACTTTGTTTTTTTTCAATATATGTTTTGTCATAATTTCTTCCATTCCTTTGGAAGTGAAGTTACTGTTTATAATTAGACCATATGTGAGAAGAGTCAGAGCTCAAAAACTATATATTGCTCACTTAAACAGCAAAATATTGTTTAATGAACCAAAAGCAATCCCTTTCTTTTTCCCTTCCCAAAGTGACTGTCCAAGAACAGTAATTTATAATCTAGCACTATGATATTGAGTCTCTTCATTTTGTATATTTTTTAATTGAAGCTAATGATCAATGTTTAAGCTAAATAATATGCAGATGAAAAAATAATTCTCTAATTGACTTATTGTGTTTATTGATTTATCCTATAGACATAGGAATTATTATTCTACCAGAAATGGCAGGATGGTCATGTGGACTTGATCAATCCTCTTCACCCCTCATTCCTTCTTTTGTCACTAAAACCAGATACTGGAAATAGACAGATTAGGTCTGTAACAGAGACAATTCCCTTTTTGCTTTTTTCTGAGTGTAAATACTGAAGATCAGAAATGTATTCTGCATCTTTTATTATTATTCTTAGCAGTTTTGAATAAGGCAGAAATGCAGTACCCTTTTAAAAATGAATACTTTACTTGAAAGCAACTTCCAAACCAGATTTTTTTACAGTCATGATAGTTATGATTTCAAGTGCCATTTTAAATAGTGTGGTAAAATATTGGTTTACAAACTATGAATTACGATTTCTATGTGACACTAATATAACAAAAATGGCAGTAATGAACAAAATGCAAATACTGAAATTTGATTTTAATCTAATAACAGTATAATTTCTTGGTAAAATAATGCTACAGAAGCTCTGAACACTTATAAAGTATTCCAAGTGCTCATTGCATTATTAAATGTAAATATTAATGAAGAATTTTTAAATATAATATATAAGTGTTTTTAAAAATCTGAAGGGAAAAAATGGGGATTTCACAAATATTTTGAAATTAAAAATTTGGACTGTTGTGTGTCTAATAATTTATTTTTCAGTTCTGTAAAAGTAAATTTGAATGGTTTTATTTTTATGACAATTGTTTGTATGCCCCCTTTCTTCCTTCAAGACTTTAATCTTATTTGGGGGTATCTTAACTGGGGGGATTTTTTATTTTCTTTTATTTTTATCCTGACTTTTCCCCTTAGTTTTCTAGCTGCACTTTGTATTTACCATACATCTGTAATTTTGCTGGCATTACTGTCTTTTCTCATTGAATGAACTCATATTCTCTGGATAGTTGTGTTTATTGACTGCATTTTATGAAGCATGTTGTAGTCTATCTCTGCTGCTTTATTTCTAAGTTTATTTTTTCACTTCAAAGCAAATTAGCTCTCTGGGCTGACTTGCTGAGTTTGCTGCTGCCAAAAATTGCAGTCTTGTTTTGTTTATCACTGAATTCTCAGAGGCTACAATGTTGTGCTACTGTATTTACATCTCAGTATAAGGTTTGTGGTTACTACTTTCTTGGATCGTTTGCTAGGAACTTCATTCAAATAAATCTTTGATAGTGAGGCCAATGTATTTTTTGGCAGTAAATTCATTCTTCCTGTTGACTCTATTTTCAAAAAAGAACTTTCTGCAGGATTTTGTACTACTGTCATGCAATTGGTTGTTATTATTTTTAAAGTATTATTCTTGAAATATGCTTTACTTTCTTGATTTCTTTGAAAGTATGAAGTATCAATCTCTTCACCCTTACAAGAAGGGCATGAGAATATGAGTATATAGAGTTTTGCTGTTTATGATAGAGTATTATGGGTGACATTTTGTTTCCATGTAAGGCTTCTGTAATTGTTTGCTGTTGGGCTAGAATGTGTTTTATTCAGAATTTCTGGTTATAATATTGGCGAAAACTTTACTAAAATTTTGCATTTTTGCTCCATTTATGTTTACATGAAATATCTTGCATACCGTCAAGTAATCTCTAGATCACCACTAATTAGCATTCAATATATGCATATTCAACACTTATTTTCTTTTAACCTGCTGGTGAAAATAGTGGTTTGAAATTTTATTATTATCTATCTAGTAGCTATGACATATTAGAGATTGAAAAGTCTTATTTGCCTACTTTTTCGTCATGGAAGGCACCAGGACCATGATTAAATTTTCTGCAGTTCATAAGCTGCTGCAATTGAGGCTTTCTCAGGCATTTATGCCCTTCACCACTTTATTTATTTAGGGCATCAAAAGGATCATAGTATTTTATAAAAAACAGTTAAAAAAATGTGATCTTTGCTGGTGAAATATATAATTATTAATTTAAAATATGCTCAAAGTCTGTTTTGTGTTTTTTTTTTCCTTGAATAAAATTTTCCAATCAACATGTTTTCTCTCCCTTAACATTCAATAAAAGCTGGGATCAGTGAGCTGCTATTAAAGATGTGAATTAAAAGTTCATATATCTACGTGATTTAAAGAACAATTTTCTCACCTGTTAGTGACTGGACCCCTTTCTGTGTTAGTGAGGCCCCTGCTGAGAAGGTGTGCTGGTTTCTACTACAAAAATTATTAAGTAGTCTTCTGACTGCTCTCTGTCTCAATATTCTTGGCAGTGAGTTCTTGTCTTAGGGCACAAAAAGAACCCCAATGTCTCTCAGTAGACTCTGGAGTTCTAACACTGAAATGATTAATTAAAGATACTTCAATTTAGGCTTTGGGCAAATATGGAATTTTCAGCTACCAGCCACAGAGTCCAGTTGAATTGTGTTTCCCACTCCTCTGTGTTTTGTGTTTATGCTTTCATTTAAGGATGAAATTAATTTATATAAACTCACACTGCAAAGGTTTTGTCTTTCACTGGGTGAAATGAGATATATACACTCACTTGATTACTCAGTGATACTGGATTAATCTTATTTTCTCCCCCTATCCTGTAGCAGAGGGGCAGTGATAGAGCAGCATTGATGGACACCTGGCAAGCAGATGAGGCCAATGCACCACGTTGTCCAGCTAAGTTAAATAGAGCAAGTTTGTCACATTTCCTCATTTGCTACTGCACAGATAGTAGCAGTAGCATGTGTGTGAGGAAACAGAATGTGAGCTGGTGCATTAGATAGAGAAGATCTAGTGGGATGCTGCATCAATGCTCCTGTGCCCAGGGATACAGAAATGGTAGAGCACATAATGTAAAGGGAAACTATGATAAAGGTGATGCCTTCCTCCCTTGCTGCCATGTAGCCAGGCCAGGCTGAAACATGAAGAGAATGGAATGTAAGTTGGTAAATCACAGATATGTGGACATTCAGGGTCTGTGCAAGTAAATTAAACAATCCTGAGGAACTTTTCTGGACTCAGTTGTTATTGATGGCAATATGGTAGAATTTTTTCCAACAGACCCAGCTTACACTTTTTCAGGCAGGTTTTTAGTCTTGCTTAGGAGCTGATATGTGCACCAGAGTTTCATATTTCTAATTATTTTTATTCTTTCTTTAATATTTAATTTGCTTTCAATGTGGACCTCAGCTTCATGCCTACCTGCATAACTTAGTGTTGCATTACTTTTGTCTCTTGGTTTCCTGTATATCCTGCTGTAAGGAGTTAAAGAGCACCAGTGCCCGTCTCAAACACTGCCTAGGTCATGGGAGGAATTTGCCATAAGATAAATCATCAGAGTGGGAACTTGAGATGAGCACAGCAGGGAGGAATTTGCAACAGGAAGGTGCTGATTCCTGGCCTGATGGGGGCGAGACCTGGTAAGCACACCCTGGTTAATACATACAGACAAAAATTCCCACTGTGGCAAACTGTGTGAGAGAAAGCAACTGCTCCTTCACATATCACCACTCAAACAAAGACCACCATGTTGTTTCACACCAATCAACCCCAAGGGATCTACTATCAAGAACCTCAGTTACCCTGCCTCAGAAGTGGCTCCTAACACCTGCCCTAGCCCCTTTTTACCCTTCTATCTCTTAAGTATTTCTCTACGTTTTTGAAGTAGCTTTAGAAAATGAATAAACATGAGCCAACACAATATTTGGGGCTCTAACGTTGCCATGTGTAATGTCTCTTTTTTCACCTTGTGATATGCAGCTTGTAAACTCTGAGAAAATCCTGTGTTTGCATAATGGGGCTTCAGTCCCATCAGAAGGCACCTGTGTAATGAAAGTGGCTAATATAGTACATCACCGTTAGAGGACGATTCCAATTATGCCGAATAATAATGAAGGTGCTTTTTTCAGATCCAGATTCCTTTACTGGATTTGCCTAAATTTAGTAAGAATTATAAAAGCTGTGAAATGTTACTGATTTGCATTTCAGAGTGGTGAGAAAGCATAACACTGGGGTTTTAGAAGTGGAAATTTCCTTAGTGTCTTTCTTTATCAGAGGATATTCTTGGATGACAGACTCAGACTTGATTCACTACCAAATAGAAATACCATTGCACTCAGAGAAATTTACAGGCTTTTGTAAGTCCTATATTATATGAAAAAAAATTATTTTCTTTCAAGGACAATATTGACATTTTACCTTTTTAGCCTTATGTTTTTTTTCAGGACTTTTAAACTGTATTTAAGACCAGAAAGGTAAAAATAAATTAAAAAAACCCCAAACTTATGATTATGTATATATTATTAAAAGTATTATTAAATACAGCTGTATTTAATTTTGTGGTTGTATTTTTCCATTCATATTAACATTATATAATAATGATTTTTTTTAAGACTGCAAAGAAATTATATTTTTCTATACCTGACTTGAATTTGTTCTTCGGTATATTAAAAAAAAAATAGCACTTTGTTACAACATTTCACAAATTCTAGTTTGTGAATGAGATGTGATTGACCTTGATGGATAACAAAAGAGATTTTTACTGAATTAGAAGATTGTGGCATTTTTTTAAAATATGTAGTGCCTTATAGAATATTTTTTAATGTGCTCTTTGTTACCAAATGCTATCCCATTTATGGTTTTTTTCTCAAAGAAAAGTTCTTAAGGGACCACAGAACTTTTATTGCTGATTATGCAACTGGAACTCAGTGTTGTTGTAGTATATCAAAGTTAAGCACATAGTATTTCTATGGGTAATAAACACTCTGAAGTTCTTTGGAAGATTGATTCTGAATGAACCTCTGATATCAGGAAAAAAAATGTAGCTTGTTTTTATGCCTGCAAAAATTCTTTTCTTTTAAATACAATAGAGCTTTAAAAAAAAACAAACCCTAAGCATTAAATTCTTAAATCTTAAAAAAAAACCACCTAAGCATTAAATTTCAATATTAAGTCAGAAATACACTCCCAAATGGAGTTTCTTTCTATAGCAGAACTCAATCACTTCTGCAATCTGATATCTCATTCCTATTGCATTAGAAATTGGGTTTTAGACAAGAAAAAACTCATTCACTGCTGATAGTATGCAGTACAAATAAACTGCTCAAGATTGAATTCATATTCATTTTGCATCCAAGATCAAATACAGAACTTTTTTCTGAAAGTCTTCATGTGAGGCTTGAAAATTATGACTGGTGTGATGTATCCAGGGTTTTAATTTAACTTTATGGTTTAGATAGTGATGAGACGTGAAGGGGAAATCTAAGGAAATATGTTTCTCTTTTTTCTAATTTTTAGTAAATATATGAGCTTCTGATGCATTTAGTTGTCATTTAAATCTTATAAAATAAATCAAATAGTTGAATAATATAAAACCAATATACCCACACAAGTTTTTTTCATGCAACACTTGCAATTTGTTTAAGGACTTCATCTCTTTACCATAAGACTTATGACACCTTGGGGCAGTTATTTTCATAAATAGCAGTTATGACCTTGTGTTTCTGCTTCCATTTCTTTACTGGGAGGCAATTTCAGTTTTATTGCCAAACTCAATATTTGTTATGAGGTTTGGTGGCAGTTATTTGGGTCATGCATTTTGTGTCTGTGGGGACGCTGTAAAAAAATTTGGTGTCAAAAAATTTGGTGGCTGCTCTTCATGTTAGTGTTAGCTTTTCATGTGTCTGTGGTTATTCCAAGGATTACGTGATTTCTAGTCCTGTCCCCTCTTCCCAACCCTTGCCTGATGTCTCACTCTGTGGTAGTTAATGGAGAGCCTATGGCTACATTAATGAATACTGTAACACATTGCCAAAAAGAATAATCAACAGATATTTCTTTGTCATGATTTTGATGTGGATTTTTCAGGAGATTGATTGATATAGAAAAATATATGGAAACACAGAATATTTTCAGATACCATGGTTTGTATTTAAGTTTGGAAATAGTCTTAGGTGTTGGGAACAGGGATATATATATATATATACTCAAATTACCATAGCCAGAACAACATGGGCTGCTGATGCCTAAAGATTTTTAGCCTTTATCATATTCGTAGCTCTGCAGATTCATGATATATAGTAATACAGCTTCCAGTACTTTCCTACCCTCTTTCATATTTTACCTAATTCCTTATTAATACATTCCTGAAATTCTGTTAAGTCTTGTTCTTAAGCAGGCAATTCCTGACAAGGACATCTCTTTGTCTACCAGAACTTTAGAGACATAACAAGAAAATAGGGCAAACAAGCCTCTGCACCCACTTGGAGGGCCTGACCTAGGGGTTAGTTCCTGGGGCAACTAATCTCCTATTGGATGCATCTGCTAGATATAATAATTAATTAACCCTATAGAATTTGTAGAAATACTGTATTACATGTGCATATAGCAATATTTTGTGCACCTGAAAGCTTTCATTAAAGATTTATTTGGCTTTATATTGTCATTCTTAATGTTGTTTGGAAAGATTTTATGTTTTATACCAGGCAACATTGGCATACAGTAAATCGCTTCGGCTGAAATTTCTAAGAAATTTTATCTGAGCATTAGATGTAAGGTGAAGTCAGAAGCATCAGTCTGTTGGGCTGTAGCACACATATTTGGGGCGTCTTTTGTGCTGTATCTTTTTCTGATGGATTTTTCCCAGTTGAAACAGTTTGACTAAGATCTTTTGTTGACAGAATGTCTATTTGCTGTGGGGAATCATACAGAGGAGATGTCGCTTTTACTTATTTGTTATTTAGTGCTGATTTTTTTTTTCTCTGCTTATTTACTTTCTAAAGGGTCTGAACACAAAATTAGTAGCTATTTTATTGATTGAATTTGAGTGCAACATTGGTTTAGAAGCCTTTTCATTAATACTTTGCTATAAATCACTAGCAGGATTTCATAGGGCTGAAATCAAAAATGTTTTTGTAAGAGCAAGAACATTTCTGTGTGGATATATATATTAGTTTCAGACAGATAGATTTATTATGGTAATTAAAATAAAGACAGACAATTAAGAAATAGGATTCATTTTCATTAGAGGGAGTGATCATGTTTTTTCACTTTTTATAAATTTCATTACATAAAAACAAAATTAATGATTTGATTATCAGGCAATTGTTTTGATTGAAATCCTCATGCCAGAAGTCTCTATCTTGAGGCAATGCAACTCTAAATCAAACAAAGGACCTCTTCATTAAGCAGATCAGAGCCTTAGCAGAATTCTTAAGACCTGTGGCATGCATGTGCCATAAGCAGAAAGAAATCAATATTAGCCCTCCACTCAGGCGACAATTACAATTTGCTAACACTGGCTCCTTAAAAAGTATATCAGTTTTACACAGTAAGAGAAAATTAGTTTTAGAATTTTAGAATTTTTCAAGTAGCTTCTCTGATCAAGAGCTGATGGTAATGTGTTCAGTGCCACAGCACAAAGATTAGAGCAGTGCCTCTTCTTCTAGAGGCACACTGCAACACGCTCTTCATTCTCAGTGATAGACACATCTCACTTCCATAGCCTTAGTGTCTACTACACTGTAGAGTCAAGCTGCTTTTTCACAGTCTGCAAATCAATCCCAAGTAACTATCCTTTCTGTGATTCATTTCTTGAATTTGCAAACTTGAATGCAAAGTGTCTATCAGTAATAAGTGGTAACACATATGATGACTTTTGCACAGAGTGCAAGGAGTAACAGCCTACAAATAAATTCTTCTCACTGCAGCTACAACCATGGCCCAAATGAAATCTTATCTATATAATTTCTTACCTTTCAAAGACTGCAGGAGTTGAATACATTTACTTACTTATCTTTTGGATGGAAATTGCTCCGGACTTCATGTAGTCTTTTTTTAGAGAATTGCTCAGACAGAATAATGATTAATATAATTCTGTAGATGGAGTCAAATTGGATGTCAATGAGAATGTTGCAAAAAGATTATTCATTTTTCATTCATAAAAAAGGTTGGCATTGAAAAGAGAGATATATTTGGTTTTCATTATTTACCTCAGGATGCAATATGACATAACTCTAAGAATATAACTACAGGTAGCACTTGCTGAGGTAACAATCCAGATGGTGGGAAGGTGAACTTGAATATGTGACTTCCTGGAATTTGATCTGAATGAGACTGTTTAAAAAACCACAAAACCCATATCAGATTGTTGTTCAGCCATGCCTAAAATAACCATGCTACAATGTTGTAGTTATTTCTGTTATAAGCAAACCCACAATGCTTTCCTTGCTTAGTGTAATGCAGGTAATTAAGTGTCAGTTTGACAATAGCGAACACATACAGTCTTTTCGCAGCACCAAGTATAAGCATCATGATCCATGAAACAGATACCAGTGGAGTTTGCTCAGCAACAATCAGTTATGTCAGGAATCTCAAGGGAACACCCCAGGAACACTTTCTTTTTTTAGAGTGATCCTGGCCTCCTTCAGTTTCATCAGCTCCTGCTATTCTGGCAAATATCAAATTAACACCAATTTAAAGACTCCTTAGCTGATGCTACAAAAATTAGTGACACCAGAATAAAGCTGTGTTTTAGGGTCTTGGTTACTGTTAATGTTCCAAAGAGTGGTATTAATTCAATCTGAGATGAGAAAATTTGAATTTTTTTTCAGAAACATAAAGAAATTTTAAATCACCAGTAATGTCTCTATGGGGCACTTTTCCTAGATGTCAAAGATATGGCATAATTATGGCTTATCACAGTTTGCCAAGAAAACATTTCAAAAAAAATAAATAGATTTTGAATGGCTAGTCTTGGTCAGTAAAGATTATATTTGTTGGGTGTTCCTGCCATGGAAAAAAATTATAAGAAACTGCAAAGCGAGCAAAGATTTTACAAATTATTATTTTGGAATAAAAAAAATTAGTAACTTATGTGAACATTATGAGTATTACTATTTAAAACTTCAAAGAACCTTCTTCAAAATTTTTACATTTTACAGAAGAAAAGTATTTGGAACAAAAGGAAAACAAAACAAGTTCTGAGGTGAGATAGAGAGCTCGAAAACATTCATGAACTTTTGGCATTTACAACTTTAATATCAGATAGTCATTGCTAATATATTGAATGATACGAAAGTGCAGCTGTCACTTGCCAGAATTGTGTGATTGAGTAAAAAGTGAAAATACACATCCAGAGCTTATGGTATTATAGAAAACAGAATTGTCTTTGTCCATTTCTTTTAAATTCTCTTAAAATTCTGAGGGGTTTTTGCCAGCATTTTCTTTTGCACAAGAGTCCATGTTTAGTGCATCACCGTAAACCTTTTCTAGACAGCGCAGTGTTTTTTGATGAGCCCTTAACTTTTGATGAGCCCTTCTTACTGTACTTATAATCACAGTCCTGGAAAAGTACGGCTATAGACTGCTATACGGACATGGTCATGTGGTCACTGGCAACGTTTATTTTTAGTGCAAGCATTAACTAGTCTTGGCCTATGCCAGCTGCCATTATTCTGGCTGATTACCAGGCGTGGTTTGCAATTTGCAAAGGTCAAGACAGGCTAATATGATAAACCCATGCTGTTTGGAAGGACAAAATTCACCTTAACACCTTACAGATAATGAATTTCATATCCTATGATAGCATCAGTCCTGTTTACTGGATAGGCTGGCAGGAAAGCAATGCATGTATATCTGTACATTTGTAGCAGTTAGTAATTTTGTTTGTGATATTGAGCAGGAACTAAAAATAACATTCTGACAACTTCGTCTGCAATTTTTTTATGTTAAAGGATAATTTAAACATCATGGCACAAAGATCTTACAGATGTGTTTTATGCAAGCATCACATCTGTGTATGTGTACATATATATATATATATATATATATATCTTAGAGCAGATTTAATATCTAATCCAAAAATATTTTGAAAGGAGAAACACATGTTTTGTGGTGTTAAGTGATTGTTGTGATAGTCTGCAACAGGTAAGAATTACACTGCAAATTGTAACAAAAAATAATTGGTTTCTAAAACGTAAATTCAAAGTAAAACACATAGACAGCGATGAAATTGATGTTTATTGTGAAATAAATGTAAGACTGAGGCTGAATAACAGTATAATATTTTTTACTTTTTCAAAATATTCTGGAAAATTTGTGTTAATAGGTGTTATTATATATAGGGGTTTTAATGCATCTTTAAAACAGAAGAACAAAAAGACCTATCTGAAATAAAGAAAGCAATGTCATGAGTATGCATTTACTATACAATTAATTTTTGAGTAAATTCTTCTAAGAACAAAACAAAGTGAATTATCTTTTCACTAAAGTATCTCTTATTTTTGCACAAATACTTTAAATTTCATTCTGGTAGTGTATAACTTAAAGTGGGAAAACAGCATAGACATTTTATTTTGTTAAGAGAGGGATTTTTTTTCCCCAGAAGCAATATAATCTGAGATCTCAGAGCATAAGTAGTTACTTTGCCTATGCAGCTGTTAACCAGAAAATAAAGAATTTGTTTTTAAGAGGGAAATGTATTCAAAAGTCCACCCAAATAATTTCTTAGCCTCAATTTACATTTAAAGAGCTATTGAATATAGTAGTCTCTTCAGACAGCATTTCTGTATTCTCAAATTTCAGACTCTTATTATGATGATTAATTAATAGGAACAAATAGGAAGGTGAACCCCAAGATTTTCATGAATCCTTTTTTCTTTTTAAGGAACAGACTGTGGCATGCAGGGCAATTATAGACTGCATTAGCATAGGAGGGAGGCTAAGGGCAATGCTGCATCTCCTCTGAAGAATACAAATAAAAGGACAGTCTTTGTATCTAAGCAACAGTCCTGCCTGATGCTGAAGGAGAACATCATCTCTCATGCCTAACTACTCCTTTAACATGAATGAACCCCTGGAGGCACTTGTATGAAGACTTGCTTGTGCTCCAGGGCTGCCATTCTGCAAAATTTAAAATGTAGTACCTTATCCCCTAGGTTTAGCACAGTTCTCCAAACAATCACTGGAGAATTTAACTAGCTCAGCAAATGACTGCATTCTTATGATTTGCTGAGATTATTACCACGTAAATCCCTACTTCAGTCAAAACAGTTGGGAGTTTCTCTGATGTCAGTGTAGAAATCATGACAAAGAGGTTGTGATTCCTACCACACAGAGCTCTCTGCTAAGAACCAAAACTAATTCAGTCTGAAGGATAAGGAAATTCTACAATTCTGGAAAAATAGCAATTAATTCATACCACTGAGAATAAGAAGCATCTTTATAACACTTCTATCTTTTTAAAATTTTGAAGAGCAAGAAGATGATGCATCAGTACATTTTTTAATAAGCTTTTTCCATGTCCCTATGAGTTTAAGATGGACTAAATGCTGTTCTTTTTGACATAAGATTGGTGGAATGCAGAGAAAGCTGTTTAAGACAGGCTGGAAGTACTGCCATGGACCCAGAAAAGGATGCTAATGGAAAATTATTAGCAGAAGTGGCAGCTGTGAGTTAATATTTGCAAACAGAAAGTGTGAACATGCTGTTGTCTTGTGTGGATCTTTGCATTGACAAAATGTTCTTTGAGATGACAGTGCTTTTAGTCCTAAAAGCAGTAATCATTAGGCTGTTCCACCTTGTCTCTTCAATGTCATAAAACCTTATTTTTGAAAGCAAATTTTGTGTTAAACCTCAGAGTTCCTTTTAGATTATGAGCAAACTGCAAATTACTGAAACTGGTATTAATTTTGCTTACTGAGGAAACATAGAGACTTAGTGGTAGAAATAGGAAAAAAATGTTCTCATTTACTAAGTTTTGAGCTTTATTTTGAGTTCTGGACATAACTGCAGAATGCATGTGAGCACTTAATTTATAGAGTAGGTAGATTTTGTTATTGTCAATTTTTTATTGTCTTTCTTTGAGTTTTGAGAGGGCAGGGTACTAGAGATTCTCATAGATCAAAGCCATGGTTACCTAGCCTGTGTATTATGTCAAGGACAAATTTCGCTAATTCCTAGAACATAGATTTATCTGATTTTTTTTGCTTTAATATCTAAGGAGTAATTACATTAGGTGCAATGCTCTTGAAGGGAGAATCCAAACAATTGTCTGATTGAGAATAAGCTAAGGAGTGGAGGTCTTGTTTGTAAATGCGTTTCCCCAGCAACAAGTTGTGTGTAATACTGTTAATTAAACCACAGAAGTCTGTAATTTATAAAAGAACGAGTAGGTCTCTCTTTAAAAGCTATATAATCTAGGATAAAATCACTATCTCTAAGATGCACTGATCTTCCTTTAATTTTTCTACTATAACGATGCATCTTGGGAGAACAGCAATCTTGATAAGTCTGACAGATAAGGAGGTGGTTTCCTTTCTGTGGTTGCTGAGCTAGTCTGAACTCCTGCTATGCTCCTATGTAATTTCTCTGCACACAGCTTCAAATAGTGTTTGATGATCACCCACAGCATTTGTAATAAAAACTGAATAAGAGCTCCACACAGACAAAATAAATGCATCTCTAGTGAGCTCGACTGTGTGTTTGAGATATGGAAGAAAATATAGTTCTTCAATCTTAAATAAGACTTTCTCACTGAACTAGAGGTAGACATTGATCTTCAGTTCTGCAGTCAAAGAAGAAATAGAGCAAAGTCTCCTTTTATTTTGCTGGAACTGGCAAAGAAAATCTAACTCAAGAATGAAGAGCAGTCACAGGAAAACAAAGCATACAAACAAGACCTTTTCCACTTGGCAAAAAGACTGCATCACACTATTCTGTATGTGGACTTTCAGGGGTAATCTGGGCTTTGCAGTCCCTGAGCTCAAATGTAACAATGGCCAGGCGTAAGAAACAGTTAAGTTTTCCTCTGAAGGGTTCAAGAGGACAAATACCAGCACAGTGAGTGTGACCTGCCTACCTCGTGCCAGTTTGTGCACCTGCCTAAAATTGAAGGATTCTACTGATTTCAGTAGAGCAATATCAATCACGTGACCCTGTGCTTTATTTGATTTGTCAGCCAGTTCCTGCAATCAAGTTCAAAGTTTTTGTTTGAACCTTATGTTTATTTCTCAATCACTCAAGAAAATGGATGATTTTTTCAGAGGCTGGCCTTGAATAGTAATGGAGCTTTGGGGCATACTTTTCCAAGAAGTAGTTCAGGAGTGAGGGAGGAATACTGTTGTCCTATGGATCTCTTAAAAATCATTTTTCCTTATTGGTTTTGGCAGTCTTGGTTTGGTATCACAGAACATTTGCCTGGATATCTCATAAAAATTTACATTATTTAGATGTGGTTTGAGCAAAATATTTTTTAAAACAAAATATCTCTAATCCCATGGTCAAACCCTGTTTAATTTCTGAATTTGAAAGCTATGATAAGACTATGCTACAGTATTTAAAGGTATTTAGTCCTAACTTCCATACTCAATGCCAGCCACTATAAATAATGGATGATATATTGAAAAGTAAGTGTGAAAGAAGAGTCCATTCCTATATGAAATTCAATTCAATGACATTGAAAAGCTATAAATATTTATTTTTTTAACAAAAGATTATGATTTTTTTTCTTTAATAAGAATTTGCTGAAGATAATCTTAAATAAAAGGACTGTCTTCAACCAACCATGTTTGAGTTTTGCTGATGACCCTCATGAGAAAAACCTCCCAACAAAACCAAAACAAATAAAAAGGACCAAAAGATTTTGCTTACGGAAGAAAACGATGGCTGTTATAAATCTCTGCTGGGTCTGATAATATGTATTTTAAATCCCATTAATTAAATGCCTTTGGCAAAAGAAATTTGCCTTGTTGGAGTTCCTGTTAGTCTATCTTAAATGTCGTCAACATACAGAAGAGACCTCTGAGCTGTTTGTGCAGCACATGGATTATGCAGTGTATCATGGAAGGGCACTGTCTCACCACAGTGCCATCTGCTTGAAAGTGCAGAGGGAAATGAGGGAAATGCTGAACACTTCCCTTAGTTTCATGCCATAAAAACAGTGAATAGGAGCTCATTAGCCTACAGCAGCTCCTATTGTAATCACATTATATTCATGCAGAGAAAATTGCCTGCCTGAACAGTAAGTCCTTCCTATTGTTTAACACTGGTTGGATGCTTCCTGCCATTTCTGCAGCCCAGATCGCTTTCATTGTTTTCACTGCTGGAGAAATATTTTGTGGCCTTTAAATCTGAGCAGCATTCTGCAATGTCTAGTGAAAGTTATCACTTTATAGAGCAATAGTCTGAATTGGAAATTGATAGGAATTTTTATCATGTTATCATTTTTTTGTTCGATTTCTTCAAGGAAAAATTAAATGATCTTGCTAAAAAGAAAAAAACATTGATACCAAATACCAAAAAGGCAATCATTGATACCAGATACCAAAAAGGCAAACTGTGTAAATAGTAATCAAGTAGATTGCAAGCTCTCTGAAATATTACTCCAGTACTTTCCCCTCTTACCCCTCAAGCTGCACAATCCTTGCAAATTTTTTTTTAATTTTGATAATTGGTATGAAAAGAGATAAGCAAAATATGCTCTACATCATTTGAGTTTCATCCTGAAGAAGGTTAGACAGAAGTGGTAGATGGACTGAACCTTTTGTGTTTCACAGAGGTTTCCACTGTTGTCCATAGGGTTCTGCTGCTTTGCTTTAGTGATAAACCTCAAACAAAATTATTACTCACTTACTTTTGCAAGGTTAGGTTTGAAAAGCACCCCAATCTATTGCTCTTCTAGCAGTACATACCAATGAATGAAAAGAAAACCACTCAAATATAATAATATTTTTTCATTTTTTTTCTGTTTAAAACCTTAGCCTTTCTTTTACTCTGCTGTGTGTAAGGACAGGTATTGTGAAGCATAGTTTACTGTAATGTGTTTTTGTATACTAAGATGTTCCAGGGAGGTAAATCTGGTTGTGGATGGATGTCAACTATTCCACACTAAGTCTTCTTCCCTACACTGTGAATTCAGTGAGCACTAACAGTAGCTTGCACATTTTGTTTGAATGAAGTAATCAAAAGGCAAATATGTAGAATACTTTCCAGCCTCTGAGACCTTTCACATTTTTAATGAAAAATACTTACCATGAGAGCTGCACTCAGGGTTACCAAATGAAAATGTTTAAGTATTTCATTGCTTTATATTTTTTCCCTATCTGTCTTTGCATCCCAGTTATGACTGAACTGAGACACAAGAAAGCTCCTCTGTAACCTTGAAAAATCAAATGCGGTGATGATGGTATCAAATTTGGTGTTTATGGTGATGATAAAAAAAAATATATTTTAATTTTGTTTCCCAACATACTCAGCTTCAACACCATGCTGGGGTTTAACATCAGTCTTTGACTGAAAGGGTTTTTATTTTATTTCTATGCTTCCTCAATGACAATAATTACATAGGGAGAATTTCTGGTCTTACTCAAGTGAAAGAAAATTTTTACTGCTTTTCGAGACAGAGATTGAACATCTGTAATGTGATTTTTATGCAACTTTGTTTATGTTTAGAGTTTTGGTATAACAAAGAATATGTAGAGGTAGAAAATATTTCAAACAGCCTGTGGTCTAGGTACTGTACTTCTCCTGAGATACAGGGGATTTCCAAAATTTTATCCTTTATCTTGTGGTGTTATGAGAAACCAAGGGGAATCCTTTGACCTATGCATTATTCCCATGTGCCTTGTGTCTTAATTTGCTTTATTTAAACCTGTTTTGCAAGCATTTTCCTTTTAATTCATATTATAGCCACCCAATTCCTTATGACAAACATTTCAGATTGTCTGGAAATAACCTTGGAACTTCATTTGGTAGCACTGCACCATAGTTTGGCAACTGGTGAACCTAGGGATGACATGCATCTCATACTGGGGCACTGGAACAGAGTGGAAATGTAAAACTTATTCCCATTAAATGAAAAGCTTTCCATTAAAAGCTATTGGGTTTTTTCTTTAAAATTGTTTTTATTTCAAGTAAAATCCAATGAGACTCACCTAGTCTTTGAGTTTGAACTTTAAGTGCACGTCTGGCATCTAAGATACAAATATAATGGAAACACCTTCTCTCTTCTTAAACCTCGCAATTTTGTCACATGATAAGAGAATTACTTGCTTTAGTCTATATGGGGAAAAATTTTTGGGGATTCCTCAATATTTTAGGATTTTTTGAAAAGCTTTTTAAATCTTCACTATATGATCAAATTGTAGAAACCAAATTCTTACTTTTGCAGAATTCTGGACTGTTTGGAGTTAGTTATGAGACATTTTCGCTGTTAAAATGCTTTTTATTAGTTCTTTTTTTCCAAGGAAAATAATTGTGCTAATTGATAAGATTAATATGAATTATTATTGTAGAAAATTTAAAGGTAAATAACATGTTTTAATTCCTAAGTGCTCATTCCTTACCCATTAATTTTATTTTAGCAGATAGGCTGGTTTTCACAGCACTTGGTGCATTAGATTTGTTTACAGTCCAAGCTTGGCTAATTACAATTTAAAAATGCTATTTGTTGTGGGTTAGGACAGAGAGATTTACTAATAGGTAAATGTTTGGTATTAAAATGCTATTTACTTTAAGGGTGAAACACTTCTAATCCCGTATCTACCTTCATTAAATCTGTGAAATTGCTGTAGTCATCATTTATGGGCATGAATGTAAATCTTGATTATAAAATAAATAGGGATGTGGTTTTTAAGCACCATATAATTAAGGAAACAATCATAATCTCATGAAAGATACTAAATACAAATTAAATTCTTTAAGTCCTAATTGTAAAGTGCTAATAGACTGAAATGTGATTTAAGTGTGATAAGCTAGAGATTTCTGAGACTGTATTTTTGGAAGTTGAGGAGTTTCCAAGTATGGATCCAATACAACCTGCTTCATTTATTCAACAAACACTGTGCCAGTTTCCCTCCATGTTTTGCTGGTGTTTCAGTGGGCTTTCTAGGGAAATTTATGGAATAGATATATTCAGAGAGAATAGATATTTAAAAAAGACAGCCTTTATTCGAGGTGAATCTCAGAATTATGTTATCATACGAGATGAACAAATGTCTTATCAAGAAGGCATGAGGTTTCTAATCTCTCCAAAACACCAGCTGTGTAAACTATATTTTTTTCACATTGTTTTCCATGTAGACTTCTGCCAGAAGTTTGTTTTTATAACAATACATGGAAAGATGGCTCGCTATTCACTGTAGAATTACTGCAATTACTTCAGTTTCATGCTGGCCTTAGAGATATCCCAGCCTCATCAATAGAATTTCAAATTTTGCTCTTGTTCACCACACTGCTTTCACTACTTTTCATCTTAGTGTCCTCAAAAAACTTTCAAAGTGTAATCCTTACTCTAATCACCTGCACCATCCATATACGAAATAGCAATGGCTTTAGAGATGCTGAAGTTGACCTTCTTCTGCGCCCTCTTGGATTAACAGCCCAGTTGTAATTCATGTTTATTAATTACCTTCAGAGGGTTTTAGTCTGTTTTGGTTTGGCTTTAATAAACATTGTCTTTATGATAAATTAGATAGATACATTTTTAATGATTATCTTCACACATGTGACAGTCAGAGACAAAGTATTATAGAAGACAGATCCATGACTGCTTCGTGGGAAAACCTCCTCCCACGCTTTCCCTCTGACCCCTTCCTCTTTTTGTAGCTAGTTTTTGGTATATCTATTGGTAAAAGTTTTGAAGTGCAAATGTATGGCCTCCCTCTTTGATTATCTGCTCTTCTAATTATTCTTCACTTAAAACCTTTGTTACCTTGTTTTTATCTTGTATATGAAACCGATTTGTTAATTTTTAAAGAAGAAAGTGATATTTAAAGTTATTTTCTGCATTCCTCCCTCTCTTCAAGCACTAACATGGGGGAGGGAGGTTGTGTAAGTTTTGTTTTACAGAATAAATTTTGTTTGCTCTAAGCAATCTGGTTCATTTTTCCACCTCTAGCAAGGAATTAGTTGTGCACAGCCATCTCTAAATTGAATTAGTTTGCAGATGGTCCTCTTATTTGTATGCTTTAGAAGGATTAAAATCTCAGGGTTCAGAGTACTGACTGACCTCTGCAACTTTAAATTTTTTCTTCTTCTTTGTTTTAAAGCAATTTATTTATCAGTTCTAATGTCCAGGGTTTTATCCATGAAGCTTTTAAGCTTATTAGGAACTGGCCATCTGGAACAGTATATTAGGAAAAGCTTCTCAGAGGAATCTGTTATAATTATAACATATTTGTTTCGATGTGTGCACTTACAATTTTATTTCTTCTCATCAAGGCTTAGAAGTCAACTGAAACTCATCTTTCAGTCAAATATGCATATAGAGTGAATTAAAATTTGAGGGGGCAGGATAGATTATCTAAATGAAAGCAGAAAAGATATTTGGAGGTGAAGGCTGATCTTGATTTCTGTGACACATGAACAGATAGCAAAACACAAGCTCATCAAGCCTCACCAATTACTGTTATGTATATTCCAATGAGTATAACTTTGATAAATAATAAGAACTGGTGATTAAGTTTAATAACACCATAAAAGTCTTCAGACTTATTTAGCTATTATAATCCAAGTAATACTGTAGCCTATCATTAATTCAAACCACAAGTTTTTTTAATGACAGAGTTAATTTTAGCAATTTTCTAAATTTAAAAGGAAAACTACAAGCATAACATTTTATACATTTGACTGTCTTCAGTTATTTCTTTAAATGAAGAATGTTAGTTTGCTGTTCAAAATGTATTCATTAAAGTAGTTATGTTAGAAATGCAAACACGCAGAAGCATGTTAGAAATGCAAGCACACAGAAGCATAAAAGGAAATGTTAAATAATATACAATACATCCAGGGTGCAGTAACATGAAGAAATATCCAGATTATTTTGTAGTAACTTGCCTGCATATTTTAGGGTGGTAATGCTCAGATACGATAATCCCATGACTTGGAAATCAACTAAAAATGCTAATGTGGAATTGAACCCAGATATGTTGACACTGATCCTACTGACTCTGGAATGACCTTGAAACACTTTGTACTGTGTAAAGTTGGCTTTACACAGTAAATTTATGTCTTCAAATTACTGTAACTTAGATCAGTGACAAAGGGAGTCACCTGGAGTGTGTTTTTTGTCTCTTTTTCACTTCTGACTCTGTCCACAATGCAAAATGCTGATTCTGGGTTGCTGAGAGTCTTCCACGTTAAAATATTGCATCTTCAATACCTTGTTGTCATCATGACTGGAGGATTTTTAAAACTCATAGATCTTGTTCATGGCTTCATTCTTGTTTTCATGGATTTCAGGAAGACCATCTCATGTTAAGCATTTTTGCAAAGGCTCAACTTAAAAAAAAAAAAAAATCATGTAGCCTTTGTATATGCAGTCCATGAGGAATAAAATAGAAGGTAAGAAAACCCTTTTTACAGGTTCAATCAATTTATAAGTTAATAATTTCAAACGTGATACATAATCTTTAGTGATATTGTGAGTTAAGCAGGAATTTAATCATAATTTCAATACTGTCTATGTGATTTATTTGTGAGAGTATTTCGGGAATATTATATTCATCAATTTTATAGCTTGTTTTATGACACTAAATATCCTATATTCATCTTTAACAGTTTTCTAGTTACTGTATTATGGAGTTGAAATACCTGTTTCTTCATGAAAATTTACATTATTTTTCTTTTGGGAAACTGGTTTTCAACCTCCTCCTTTTACGAGTCTTTCAACACAAGTTGGCCACTGGTGTTCTGCATTAGGAAGTCTGATAAAAATCTAGAACTGTTTCACGACTCAGGGATCTCTTTCTTAGTATGGCTGGAAAGCTGTTAGAATAAAGAGGATCAGGAGGTTGTTGGAAGTTAGATTCTGGTAATGTCTGAAGTAGTCTTTAAATTTATTTGGTTTATGTTGAAGAGATTTTCAATAAATTCTTCCAGCTGCGGGGAAACTTGGACATCTTGCCAGTCCTCTCTGGATGAGTGAGAGCATAGAAACTGTACCAATGTGTCACTGCAGGACTTCTCCATCCCTGAGGAAGCAGACACAGGAAAACATACATTTTTTTTACAATTATATGAGCCTGGGAATACTGTATGAACTCCATTCACACAGCTGTACATTTTTCATGGCTTCCATATGAAGTTTTCTCATTTGAAATACTCCTGGTATCCCAGAGTCCATTGGGAAGAATGTGTCCAGCAGGCCAAGGGAGGTGATCCTGCCTCTCTAAACAGCTCTAGTGAGGCCACATCTGGAATGCTGTGTGCAGCTGGGCTCCTCAGTGCAAGAAAGACAAGGAGCTACAGGAGAGGGTTCAGAAGGGGTCACAGAGATGATTTGGCGTCTTGAGTATCTCTTGTATGAGGAGGGCTGCACCTGTTTATTCTGGAGAAGAAAAGACTGAGAAGGATTTGCATTTAGGCATATAAGCATCTCTAAGGTGGGTGCCGAGAGGATGGTGCCAGACTCTTTTCAGTGGTGCCCAGTGACAGGACAAGGAGCAAATGGCCATAAACTGAAACACAGGAAGTTTCACCTCAGCATGAAGAAGAACTGCTTCACACTGAGGGTGGCAGAGTGCTGGAACAGGCTGCCCAGGCTGATTGTGTAGTCTCCCTCTCAGGAGACATGCAAAATACACCTGCATGTGTCCGTGTGTCACCTGCTCTGGGTGACTGTGCCTTGGCAGGGAAGTCGGGCCAGATGATCTCCAGAAGTCCCTTACAACACCTAATCATGTTGGGATTCTGTTACACTGGTGTATTGTGTTTATAAAATGCATAATTCTGTGTGTGAGTGCAGATAGAGGCTTCATCTTCTTTCTTAACTACTTCTAGGGTCTTTTTTTTTTTGGTAAGTGTTAATTTGCTAAATTACTTCTATTGCTTAAATACTTATGGAAATATGAAGGAATAGAAGCAGACTTTCAGTGCAGTTTTTCTCCAAATTTAAACCAGAATGATGGTACTTCATGTGAGTTACAAGTGTGGAACTGTAAGAATTGAGTCCTTGAATTATGGTGGGGAACAAGAGCATCTTTGATAATTTGTCACCATATTTAGAGCAAAGAAGAAGCATGATGTCATGATGATATGACCTCTTGCACCTTATTATTATTATAGCCTTACAATATATAATAAAGATATTAAAAGTGCATTAGACAATCGAATTGTGCAGAAATATTATTTTACTGTTGCAATTTTCCCTTTTATATTCTTTTTTAAAATTTTGGGGTTTTTTGTTTTTTGTTGGCAAGCAATCTTGCTTTTAGTTTTAGCTGCCTGTTGATGGTTTTTTGTTTTCTAATTAATAATCTCCTTCTTTTAATATCTCTCATTGAATGGAATTTTGCTGTGTAAACCCTCATATATGCTAACAAATCCTTTGTCATATATACTCTGTTCAATGCTCTTATTAATCTTATTTTTTAAATCATTTTATTGAGTCCTCAGAGCAGCTTGAAGATGAGTCCAGCAGCACTCATAATTACCACAGTGACTATGATAGCCTCTGAAAAAATGAAAAAAATTCCACCAAATTGAAATTTTTTTGGAATACATGTTGTCATCGATATTAAAATGATCCATTCCTTTAAATTTGGCTATCTTTACAGGACTGGGAATCCTTGTTTTTAACTTTGTCCTTTTCAGACATAATTTTTAGCATCTGGTAGTATTTGTTAGTCAAAATGGTAGTCAGCTCCGGTGATGAAACTTAATTAATCTTGGATAAAAGATAAGCGTCAATCATAGTGTATATGAAATACACGAGAATTGTTGTTCTGCTTAAAAATGTTTTATAAGCCACATGCATGCTATTGAAATTAAGCTTGTGTATAATAGAGGGTAGCATCATAGATACTCTCAAACAGCTCCACAAATCAAGTGATTTCTGACACAAAATTATCTGCAGTTGAGATATTTGCCCAAAGCACAGAATGGATTTCATGCTGATAGGAAGCACAATTCTTCTGGAAAATCCTACATGCCACACTTCAATTGTTTTCCAGTGTTATGGTGAAATCAGACTTTCTTTTTTTTTTTTTTTTTTTTGAGTTCAGAGGTGCCTATCGGTGTGAATGCAGATGAGATGGATTTTAATTAAATTCTGTTCTTCATTCTGTGAAGCTTGCCATCTGATTTATATTGGTTTTCTGGACCTACACACATTTGCAGAAATGGTGTTTGTGCCAAGTGAATCTTTTTGAGACTGCTTGTGCAATGACATGTTTTAACCCTGCTGTCTCATTGAGGATTTTCCTAGTAACTTCACTGAAACTAAATGAGCCTTTTCATGCAGTGAGGATGGAGCAGAGCTTTCTCTTCATCTAGACACAAACATCTGTCAATGACCAATTTCAATAAACACTGATCCTTAAATTTCTCTTCTTAAATTAAAGGCTTAGATATTCAGTACCATTAAAAAAAAGTCTTTTTTATAAATATATACATGCACACATACCCACACACACATAGATATTATTACCATGTATTACTATTTAGAATTCTAAAGCTAGTAATTATTTTTGAAAGTAAAAAATTCAGAAATCTATATGCAGATATTCTGGGTTACAGAAGATACGACAAAAGTGAGGACCAGTGTGTGTGTGTTGACAGCTACTGATCAGTCTTTTTCAAAAGGGATTGGCTTAAATGCCCTTACAATAAAGCAGAGAACATCACTGTAGGACAAAAGGGTCACAAATGTTTCTATTTAAACCAACTAAACTCACACTCTGCTGCGGCCACCACAAAAGTTCATCCCCTCTCCAGTCAGGAACTTCGATTTCCTTTTACCACTTCTATCTAGTAAGTTACTTTCCTTCCAAATTAGAGTGATTTTTTGCTCTAATTTAATGTTACATCCAGATTTCTTGTAGAAACACATCTGAAGGTAACAGCTAGATTTTTTACAGCCAAAGATAAGGGGGAAGAGAGGGAATTCTCTTACCTCACTTTGCACCTGTGTGATCTTTGTGCTGAACAGTACACATCATTGCTTTATTCCACTCCTTAATAAAAGCAGTATTATCAAAATTTGCAAGGTCTGAGCTTTTATGTTGGAGCTTGCTGCAAAGGTCTTAGCATAACACACTTAACTTTGAAGTTATTAACTTGAAAATTTCAATATGGCCCATATTTTTCTAATGTGGTATGTAGTACTGGTTAATATTGTTATGCAGACCACTTTTCATCATCTACATCAGCACATGCTGTGTCAGCAGGAAGATTTTTTAGGCTAAAATTCTGCATTAGAAGCCTATTGACTTGATTAGAGCTTTCTGTCAACAGTCAAAAAACTATGGCAGTGACCAGGGTCACCTCCAGCAGAAAGTTGCAAGAATTCCATGACAGCTGAAGGGATGTGTGTTTCCAGCAATGCAGTAGTGCTGAACACCAGCTTGTGCCTTAGTAGTGACTCAAACTTCCTCTTGCCATATAAACTCAGATATACATCTTCTGATGCATCTAGCCAGGTGGGAAACTGTTTGTGGCCAACTGGACAGAAATAAACACGCAGCAGGGAACTGTAAAGGCTGTAAAGAGAAGACTCTGCCCTTTCTCTTTAGGATAAGGCTTACATTTCTACATGAAATCACAGCATGTCTGATGCCCTCATCACATTACCTAGGAGCACATGTGGAAATAGAAAAGACAGGAAAGACTGGGGCACATTTTCAGGCAAAGAGCACCTGATTGTTTTTTTATGTCTGTATTCCACTATCAGTTGTCTTTTGCTACATATTCAAGGGCCTTTGAAATTATACTTTTCAATAGTTGGATTTCATAATTTTTACTTCTTTGTATCAAGTCTTATAAACAACTATTAATTTGGCTATTTTTGTTTGAATCCAGAAGTAACCACAAAATAAAAATTCCTTTATGTTGACTGGATATAGTGGGACCTATTGTTTTGAGTTTGTGAACAAAAAGTCAGAGCTTTGAACTGATCTGGAAATAAGTCCAACATATTTAATACCTAAACTGTAATGCTAATAAAAATAATATCAAAACTCTTAGGTCAGCCAAAATTTGTGCTACAACTTATATGCTTGAGGGAAGAAAAATGAAAGTAGAATGTAAAATCAAACCAGATACCTCTTGCTTTTAATGGGCTATAAAATTTAATAGACGCCCTTTTAAAGGCAGTCTCCCATATTATGTTGACCATAACATGAACGTTGAGATGTCCATATATCCTAGGAGTTTAAAAGAAGTTCAGATTCACAATTCATTTAGAATCACAAAATACTTTGTGTTGGAAGGGACCACCAGAAATCCTCAAGTCCAACTCTTAAGCCAATGGTGCCTACAGGGATCACACCCACAGTCTTGGTATTATTGGCTCCACACTGTAACCAACACCTTGTTCAATATCATTGTTTCTGTTTTCCCAATGAATTATGATGATGTATGTGCAGTACTTTTCCCGGGAAAGCTGCTGTTCACCAGAGACTTGGTTGAGCTCAAAAAGTACATTTAATTTAGAACTGCAAGTTTCACTTAAATAAGATTGATGTAGCCCAACTCCATTAAATATGAACTGAGAGAATGAAACCTATTTTCTTCAAAAGTATTAGAAAAACATTAAAGAACATTAGACATAAGACGGTAAGCCCTGTCCTGTTGCGACAGGTAACGTTCACTACCTAAAGAAGAGGGAATACAGAAGTTGTCCTACTGTGCTTACAAATGCAACCTCATAGACAGTATATTAACATGCCAGATTGGACGTTCAGTTTATTATGCTGTTTAGGGAGTAACTGACTTCAGAAAATCTTTTTTTTTTTGCCCCTTAGAAAGAAATGTACTACAGTTGAGGTAGCAATGAAAAGCTTGTCTTGAGTAGCCTATTAAGTTTGTCTTCTCCAAAGTTAACATATTAGAGATTCTATTTAGAGATTCTATTTGGAAATAGTTCGTCCAGCTGTGGACTCATAATTTTTTTTCAAATACGTACTGGTTCCTGGTTAACTCATCTGAGCACAGATCATATTGGCATTTCTATCTAAAACGGTCTGTGACAAGCACACTTCCTCTCTGTGGAAAGCAGGGAAAGCAAGAAAAGATGGAGGAACATAACCTTTTGATGCTTTGGTGTGAAGAGAGAAATCCATGGGAGAGTGTGCTATGCTATAAAAGCTAATTTTTGCATTCCTGTTGATTGTGTATGTTTCTATTAATATTCCTTCATGTTTTGACTCAGCACTGCCCCAGGAGTGTAACTAAAGGTGAAGTAAAGAAGATAACAACTTGTGTTATGTCTTGTAGGGCCTCCTCATCACCATGACCTCATCCAATAACCTACCCATCCATGTGCAATAAACTGTCTTGGCAAATATAAGTTTTGCTGTGGCCAAAGTGTACTCTATTGGTTTTTGTGAGTAGGTACATTGCAGAAAATTCCCAAAGTAAAACTACTGGGGTTTTATTAGGGAAGAGAAAAGAATCTTAGCCTGTGACTGCTGTGGAAATCCTTAGATATACCTTCCCAGATATAAACTACCTTCTGTTTTAAGATGATATCTTCTCTTTCTTTTAACTAAGTCTCTGCAAAAAACACAAGGTAATGAAATTAAAAATTTACATGGAAAGTCTTAAACTACACTATATTAAAAGGATGTTGCATGTATTTTGAGGTATTTGGGGTGATGCTATTAAATTCCAGCTCCATTTGCCACAGGACATTGATGTAAAAGCAAGCATATTTGTTTGGACTGGAAAGAATTCTATTGAAAATAACTATAAATTTCCATTTGTTTTGGAGTTCGTCAGGCAAAAAATACAATCAATGAGAGTCATTAACAGCCCTGTAAATACACAGTGCAGGACTGGATGGTTGGAAGTTGTGTTCAAATAGATTCAGTAGATGAGAAATTATGACAGTTCAAAATTTCACAGCTGAATTCAGCCAGTATATCTTAAAAGAGCCTTTGCTTTTGGTAAGAAGCACAACATTAAAGAGCTGCTTCAAGCATTTTAGAGGGGATTTTTTAAATGTATGAAGTTAAAAACAGATATGCAATACTTTTTTCAGCTGCTCTGTTCTTGGATAAAATAGTGGCATCAAGTCCTGAAGAGTTATTTCTATTCAAGGACTATTAAAAAAAAAATAATGGGGGGGAGGGGGTGTCCTTTACAAGACGAGTTAACATGAATCCCAATTTGAGGGAGACATTTCTCTCCACACTAGAGTAAATCATAAAATTTGGTTTTACTTTGATTCGTAGCATCTGTCCCAGGCTACTAAGATCCCTGTCTAGAGTGATACTTTCTCTTTGGAGATTTAAACTCCTCCTATACATTGCAGACAATTTCAATGCCCCTTCAGGAAGCTGTTAAGAGAATTGGAGACCCTGCATGCTTGGGGGCATCCTTAAAAGTCAGGAGCCCAACCCTTAGATTCAGCATGCTGTATATGTACCCACCCTATGTCAGAGCTGAGACCTGTCCTCCAGAAAGCAGTTGCCTGCTGGGCAGGATCAGGATCAGAGGCTGTAAGGTATTCAGCTCAAGGCAGCAGCCTGGAGCCTGGCTGTTCTGTGAATATAGTCTCTTCTAGCCATTTCAGCTCACAAATGAAAGAAGCAGTGCAGTGTCACTTCATGTGGCAAGAAATCAGGATCTCTTTGCATATCTCCTCCTTGCAATGAAACTAAGCTGTCTAAAACATTTTTTGGATTTTTTTCTCCCTAACTCTGCAGGTGCTGAATGGCTTCCCAAGTATTCTACATTTATTCAATTAGTCAGATGGATTGTTTTGTTGGTTTGTTTTTCAGTCTCATATTGCAGTTGGCTCTTTTTCTCAGTCTGGCTGCTAGCATCTTTCACTCCAGACTGGTAGTGCTGCTGATTTAGCCAGGTGCTGGCTGATGTTGCCAACAGAAGCATCTCAGGAATAGCACTATGCTTTTCATATATGTGCTCTTAATTCTGAGTTCTGAGAATGTTCCCTTGCAGCCTTTGGCATAGCTGCTTTCTCTGTGAATTTTTTGGCCTGGATACAAATTCTCCCATTCTTTCGTCAATGTAATCTGAGAAATAGCATTTTCATTATCCTCCCCTCTCTTATCTGTGTGTAATGACTTGGGTATTGTAGTTTTCCCCAGTCAGTTTACAGAACACATGATCATGGCATTGCTGTGGTGTGATGACTTTTATGGGTTTCCAGCTGTTAAGAGTTCTTGAGGTAAATTGTCAGTAAAAATTGCTGTTTTTCTGTGTTTGTGCTTGATGCTTTTTTCTTGTGCATGCAGCAGTATATTCTCACCAAAGTATTACTTTTTCCGGCTGCTAACATTTCAAGTATGATATGTAAGTGGACAAATGTATTTTTCTAATTTAGGACATCAAAGTCTCTTTTAATGAAATAGCTTGGTCTGGGAGTTAATCTCTCCTCTAAATACTGAAAAAAATATGACCTACTTATTTAGAGTAGCTAATGAGCTTTTGCTCGTTCATATTGAATTATTTCCCTATTTCTTTATAATATGTGGTGAACTTTTCAAACACTGATTTGATTTTTTTTTCTGTAAAGCAGAAAGCAGTTTTGTCTTGACTTCTTTCAAACAAAAATAACTGAAAGGAAAAAAAACCTAAGAAGCTTCAAGCTAATTTAATTTGTTTTCTCATGTTCTCTGAAAAGCAACATAAGCTACTTATTGAGACACAAAAGATCTCTCCTGCTCTGTTAAAATATTCTTTAAATGATGACTAAAGATTTTTAGCTTTTACATATTTTCATATATTTGTAGCTTTGTGGATTGTAGCTAATACATGGTTGTATTAGCTTATGGTTGTAATACTTTTCCTAACCTTTTCCCCTATATTTTAGCATATTGCAGTGCTTTGTAATTCTTCTCTTCCTATGAAATAGTTCAGATATGAAAGAGCAGCTTAAGAATGCATTTAAATACTAACGTCACAAATCTAACATTTTATTTCCTCGCAGGCGTTTCCAGTCACATAAATGGAATTGCATCACAACACTCAGCAAATTTGTGTTTGAATAAAGAAACACAGCACCCTAGTATTACATTTTTCTTCCTGTATTTTCAAAGTGTATTAGTCCCATTTATTACTTCATCCCTACTAAGCAGGTTGAACTGAACTTCATATTCTGTACCAAATTGATTTCTAGGTTATACCAACAACATAACATATCTAGATTTTATTTAGTCTGGCTACAAAAGATAAAGAGAAAACAAAAATAAAAATTCATTAGATATTGTCCTGATTCTGGCCAGGAGAGGTTAATTTTTCTAGTCGCCAGGAGGGATCATGGCTAGAATCTCAAGGTTACTCCATACCACCTCACTGTTATGTGTCCATCAGTATGAGACATCTTCTTCTAGGTCATCAAATCCTATTCTTTCAGATTCCATCCGTTTGCCATATTTTCAAAATTGTTTTAACAAAGATTAAGCAAGACTTATTATTGTTAGAAAGGCAGATTGGTCTTCTCAATCTCACAGACTTAGGCCTTTAAGCAGTACTTTCTGTACAAGATGCTCTCATCACAAACCTAAAAGGAGCTGTGCTAGATTCTAAGTCCACAAGATAAATTAAATTGTTACTTTATCATTTTTACATTAAAAATAAAGTAGATCCTGTGGTTCAAGAGAAATACAATAAAGAATAGTTTTGCAATCTTTGTGTGTATGTATGGAAATAAATCATGCTTATAAATCAGTTTTCATGGAAAATTTCTGGAGTCATATATTTTTTCTAAGAAACAAAGACTATTTCCCTTAAATGCAATTTCAAATGCTGTTTCTTTAGAGTAACTCTGTTATGTTGCTATTTATCAATTTATATAATCTTCAACAGTATCAGAATACAGTATTTGACCTATAAATGCTACAATTTTGTTGATGAAACCTCAGGTGTTCAATTAACTTGTGCAAATATTTCAAGTGATTTTTCTTTGTAAAAGTTATACAAATTACTTGATTCAGAGCGACAAGAGTCTTCAAATTATCTGTGATAATGTCACATTAGATGTACATTTGTATGGACATTTTTTCTGGCTAGGAGTGACCTGAGTGAAGCTCATGACATTATTCTGCTTGAAAATGGTATTCTAAGAAATTTCAATTGTTTAACAATCAGTCAGTCAGATTGTTAGAAAAGACAGCCAGCTCTGAAAGGAGTGATCCACAGCAATATCCAGCAAGTAGACTGAGATCTTGGATTGTAGCCTTCCTTTCCTTTTTTTTCCCCTCAGCTGTCCAGATTCGTTGTCACCAAATACAGACATTGAAAGCAGGGAACTGTCACATTGCTTGTTCCCTAACAAATCCACATCTCCTAGTGTAGTTGAATAAGTGATTGTGCCAAGTAATAGAGTGGAGATTACTACAGGGGTGGCTTTTGTGAGAAGCTGCCAGAAGCTTCTCCCATGTCCACCAGAAGAGGGATTCATGCTGGAGCAATTTGTGAAAGACTGTGGGAAGGGCTCACATTGGAGAAGTTCACAGAGGAACTCCACATAGGAGTGGGAGAGAGTGTGAGGAATCCTTGCCCCGAGGAGAAGGAGTGGCAAAGGCAAATGCAATGAACTGACTTCAACCCCTTGTGTAGCTTAGTGTTGAAGAGGCTGGGAAAATCAGGGGTGAAGTTGAGCCCTGGAAAAAGGGAGAGGTTTGGGGATGGTGTTATTTATGATTTGGTTTTATTTCTCATTACCCTACTCTGATTTTATTGGCAATGAATTAAACTAGTTTTCCTCTTTCATAAGCAGAAGTTGTAGCGAATTGGGGCACTGACAGAAGAGTATTGGTGAGTCTGTTCAGAAATGTCACTTAGGGAATTTAGGAAACTCTTTGGGCCGTGACAGTTGAGCAGTGCTGTCGGGATTCAAGAGGCAGGGACAACTGATTGATGATCAGAAGCCAATTTATTGGGCCCAGCATGGCGTTTCTATAGGACCTCTAAACACTGCAATCATCCAATGACCTTAAACATTGACTCATGTGGTAACATACTGTTCTTCTTGCTTAACCAATAACATCACAGTTCATCATATTTGGATATCCCTACCTTTCCTTTACCTGAGTTACTGGTCCTCACTGGTCGTCTGCTAACATGTCCTGCTCCTTTTGACCTGTGTGTTTCATCTTGTATCCCGTTTCCACAACCTGCATCCACACAGTGCCTCGGTTCTGAGGCTGTGAATTTGCTGTGCGATGGTGGGAAAATTACATAAACAAAGAGCCTGCAACAAGTCACTGATGTCTTCCATACCTCTGTTTCTGAAACTTGGGTACTGGAATGCATGAATAATTAAACTATTTAAGCATTCATGCTAGGAACATGAGAAGATTTTGAGAGCTTTTAAAATATCAGATGGCTCCAAAGCATAGTAATGTTCAATGGTTTTAACATAAATATGTCTATGCCCATCTCTGATGTATTAAATTGTTCTAGTAATGATCTCAAGTAATTTTTGTCTCAGATGGGAATTGTGGTGATAAATGATGTGATAGGAAAACCACAGAAAAGGCCATGACAAAATTAATATAATTTGGATAATAGTGCATTGATCCACTCTGTGAATGATAAAATAATCGCCAACACTAACAAGAAAACCCCAAACCCCGGCATTGAATAGCTCCACAGTCTGTGAATACCATCCATCTCAGGAAATGAATTACCTGGGGACAGTATGTTGGTGACAGTTTTCAATCCACGGTGTGAAACACCATAAAACATAAAGGATTTAAACATAGACTGTAATCTGGCATTTTCTGGTTCTCACATTTTCTGAGTTAATTATGAATTTACATATAGTTTTCATGTGCTTATAAAAAGGAGGTAGTTATGTTCTAATTATATTCAATTACATGTTTGGGAATGGTAGGAAATTACTTGGAATAACTAAACATGTATTCCAGTTCTCAAAAGACACAATACAAGATGTTTTTAATTCAGTGGATCTGAATTAAAATCTGATCTAACGTTCGGGCAAGACTTTTCAAAAAGATTTATTGTTAAGAAAATGAGATGAGGTATCAAGATAAAGATAAAAAAACCCTAAAGGTTTATGACTCAGTATTCTTTGCTTCAAAAGAATGAAACATCCTTTCAAAAGATACAACTATGCAGCTGGTTTTGATTTTTTGTTTTAAACCATAGCTCACTTAGAAAGCACATTTTCATCTACAAGGATGTTATGAGGTAGAATTTTACATAACAAGACTACAAGGACTTGTGTCTGAAAATGCTTACTTTGTGTAAAAGTATATTAATATATAGAGTAATACATCTGAAGAATGTAATTACATTCACCTATTGCTTGCTTTTCATTCTAAGATGTGTTTGCTTTCTAGATTTTTTCTAAAGCCTTAATCAGAAAATTGAATTTCTTTAATCAGTTTTTCTCCTTATATTATTATTATATTATTATTTATAGTATAGTATAGTATAGTATAGTATAGTATAGTATTATACTTTAATTTAATTTAATATTATTGAGTTTGTTGGGTTTTTACAGTGCTATACTGTGAGGATGATAAAATATTTTTTGCAGAATAACATAATATTTCATCCATTGTCCCACTTCTATGTAAAGAACTGACTAGTCTTTAAATCAAGATTTAAATGGAAGTTCTATTGCCCTTTTATAATTTAAAAACTGATTTTATTTATGAGAAGAGATATTCCAGAAGCATGCATTTAGGGTGTCACTCTGATTCTTGAACGTGTCTCATCATCCAAGAGGTAAAAAGGGACAAAATGAGGATCCACTAATTCATAAGTCCCTCAAAATCCCCTGGATGAGAGTGGTGAAGAGAAAAAGTCTGTGTGGCCAGCCAAGGTCCTCTGCTGGAGCTGGAGGTGAGCTCGAATGCAGAAAATAAATTTGAATAGAAATTTAACTGTGTCCATGACAGCTTGATGCAGTTCCAAGTTTGGCGTACTGCCTGTTAACTCCTATCCCAGGAAACATTATCTATGACAGTAGATTGGCATAGAGCATGTCATGACTACTTATAACCTCTGTGATAGTCTGGTCATTTTGGTGGTGTGGTTTTTTCCTAAGCAGTTTTGAGACACAGGCATACCCTACAGAAGCATCTCCATTTCAGTCCAGCAAGTGCAAGTAAAACTACTCGAAGAGTTTCCTGATATTGTTAAATGTAGTTTTTGTTTGTTTTTTTTTCTTGAAACAGCTAAGAATTCTTTTAATGTGGAATTATTTTAAATTTGCTACATACATTTTGGATAATATAACTGTTATTTGTTCTGCATTTCCTGTGCTACATGAGACACTAATGGCTGTTCCCATACACTAATAATTTTCTACTTTAGATGGCAGGGCATTTTTCAAAAATTATGAGAAATTTTGTAAATATTTTGTATGGAAATTAAATATTTGTACACAGTTTTGGCTTAAAGAATTAATATTCCTTCTGTTAGTATTTTTAAAGAAATATTGCTGCCTGTCAATGCATGAAAACTGATGAATTACATTTTTACTTTTCCAATTTACAGCAGTACAGGTAAAAAGACAGAATTTCAATGTCTCTTTTTTCCTACCCTTGAATCTACTTGGAGATTAATCTCATATCTAAGTAATGCTAAGTTATCAATCAGTCATGCTGCTAAATGTCAAAGGCAAAGGAATACACTGTGCAGTGACTGAACTGTTCTGAAGAAAAAAAAATCTGGTTCTATAAGACAATGAAAAAATGTTTTAATTTTTTGATTATATTTACTTGAAAAATGGTAGATAGTTAAATTCCATGCTGTGTTGTAGAAAGGGGTTATTTTTAAAAAATGAACTGACTTCAGTTGTGCTCATAGTCTGACAAAAGAGGAAAACAGTCTGCTACCTAATGAGAGAAAGCCATTAAAATAGGAGACTACTAAGAGTGATGACTCAAAGAGGCTGTCAGCGAGATAACAAATGAAGAGGCAGAAGTTTGTAAGGCCAGAGGATAAAATATTTCAAGGTTTCTTTAGCTGCAACACAAACAAAGACGCTGTAAACTTTCATGTCTGCCTTCCACTCCCTCTTCTCATTCTGGTGTGTGCCTGATTAATGCAGCTAATACAGTGTTTAATGTTTAAAATAAATGTTCTCAGGTACTTGCACTTCCTCTTGTGCAGGAGCTAGTGGAAACATTGATTGAATTACATACTGACGTAGGAAGGAAGACTCTGAAAAGTATAGTATTCCTTGGTACCACTGAGAAAATACTGCTGCTCATATTTCTTTTTTCCCCCTATCTACTGCATTGTTACTGCTAAAACCTCTCTGAAAGAGCTCAAAACAAGAGGAAATACTTTCAAGTGTGGAAAGCTTAGTAATTTTATGATCCCTCTGTATCATATACTTCAGAAAGTACATCTTTGCTGATATTTGCTAATTCCAAACTTTTTGAGTGTGTTCAGGATGTTAGGAACAGTCATTATAGTGTCATTTGGAGTAATCAAGTTAATTGCTCTTAGTGATGCTAGAAGCACAGTCGCACCCTCCTCTCTAATCTCCCCTGACACTCTCCAAGTTCACAAGCTCACACAGGCAGGCAGATCCTGTCAGTACCACCATGGATTATGACTGCCTGGCACACCTGCCCAGATCGTGGCTCCTTACCTGCTTCACAGTCCCTGACTCACCAGCTGGTCTAGCTTGATGCTCACTGGCAAATTTGTCTCTCACAAGCTCCACCTTCTCAAGTCCTCTGCGGCGCACGGACCTCCTGCTGACCTACTACCCTGGTCCAGACCTAAGCGTCCCTTATCTGCTGTGGAGTCCAGCTGGAAGTTTGAGATGAAGCTCTCCGGACACAAGCCCATACAGAAGTGCACACTGAACTGGTTTGGGTAAGAGACAAAAACTTGTCAGCCCCCAGCAGCTGGCAGCAGGCACACAGGCTGTGCCCCATGGTCCTGCTCCAGCAGCCCATGCAGAAACCCTCACTCAACTCATTCACAGAAATCCTCCCTGTATCAGGATTTGGGAGCACACACCCCATTCCAGCCCCTGCAGCTGGAAGTTAAAAACCCCAGGTCATTTTGGTTGCTGTTGCTAAGACCTCACTTGCTGCAGCAGCTGACACCCTGGGCTAAGGGTGCCTATCCCACCCTGACACCCAGTCCACTCAAGGTCAACTGGATGTGCATGCAGGGCACACATACACATGGGATAGAGACTGAGACCATGGAATGAGAGAGCTGAGGAAAGAATGAATGAGATTATGGAACAGACTGGTGATCAGGCAAGGGAATCTGACCTCTTTAATACCCTTTTCTGTCTATCCCCTTCCCAGATTCCCTTTGCTTGCAGATTGATCCATCAGTTAGCCTAGTCTCCTTGCCCTCCCCACCTGCAGTATCCTCTTTGCCTCCTTACCAGTTAAAAAGGTTGACTGCAGTTTCTTGGTAGCCCATCAATTAGTGTCAATGAACAGGTACATTTCTGCTTATTGTCTTCATTAGGCTAATTGTCCAGGTTTTGTACCACTGTTTGTGTCTCTCCCTAATCATCCCAATTTTGCAAGGTCATTAGTCAGACAATCATACTGAAGAAAAACAAAACCTTCTCACCTCCACACCAATTAGTATGATTGACTGGGTTTACCCTTATCATAAATTCCTTTATCAATTGACACTCATGTTTGCCTCTCTAAATTCTTGTTTATGGCTCCTTTGACCAGGTACCTTTAAAAGAACAGATATCATCCTTCCACATACCCTTTGCACATTGTTTCTGGATATAGTGAAATGATTTTACACATAAATTTTCGTTTACTGCAAGTTTTTATAGCAATGGGTTAATGATGGCAAAACAGCTCTTCCTTTGGACCTAAAGATTTGGTCTGCTCAGCAACTCTAGTCAGAATAGACATTAACCTGAAATACTGTATTCTTTGTAACAATTTTGCATATATATATATATACATACATATAATTAATTTGAAATGTTGTCAGTGATACATTGATTATGGGAGTACAGGTCACTCTGGTTTATATTTTCTTTTTTTGCCATGGGATAACTCTAGAACTATATTTGTAGAGTTACTCCATATTTATGAAATGTTTCTGAAATCAGGCTGTGCCCAGTGTTTTTGACTATAGTAATTAAAAACTGTAGCCTTTACAAATTTGTACTTCATTTACAAAACAAAGAAACTTTATGCTTTCAGGCATAAACAGTAGCTGCATTGTAGGCTACAAGACTAATGCGTGCAAAAGTGCTGTGGAAGACTATTCAGCATCTGTATTGTGGACTAGAAAACTGAAAGATAACACTGGCTGAGAAGATAAAAAGCTCTCTTAGCCTGGTAATGCTAGATTTAATTCCAGCTTTTGAAGAATGTCGGAAAAACTGCCACAGTGAAAATGTTAACTGACAATTTAATCACTGATACTTAAAGAATCTACAATTAAGTTTTTGTGTGTAGTTCAAGAAAGTATTTGCAATGAAAAAAGTCTTTATCTTGTTGAGGAAACAAGAGAGACTTGGATAAGACTGAATCACAAATTTAGTTAAAGAAAACAGAACAAAATACATCCCCCAAGAAAGAACACCCCGAAAAAACAATCAACCAATCAAAAAATCCAAAACCCCAAAGAAACAGACACCAAAAACCAGAAAATCAGAAGTTAAAAAGAGTTCTAGAGATTGTAGACAGAACGAGATAATGATATACTCCCTCAGAAGTCACAGATAAAGTCATCATTTCCTTTATTTAGACTTTTATCTCCTCTCAATTGAATTTAGCATGCCTTTTTGTCCTGTTCAAAGGGCAGGCAAAGTCGATAGAAGGAACAGACATCTCCCAGCTTGCTATGAAGTCTTCCTGCTTTGTACACAGTGCACATCTTCGTCCCTTCCCATGTTCTGTGTGAGCTTGGGGTGCATTTTTCTGTCCATCTCTTCTCTTGTGGATGCCCTTGCCTGACGTATGCAAAAACATGATATGATGACTGCTGCATAAAACATGAACAGAAATTGCCTGCTTATATCCAAACAGCTCTACTTACCTGCTGAGTATGTTCTGTGTGCTCTTTTCTTTCATTGACTCTATTTATGATACTGAAAAATGAAATCAGAATTATTTTCCAAAGCAAGATTCCAAGAGTATTTGGATAGTAATCTAATTTTCTGTATCTAAGTAAAACCTAAGACTAAATTCATTAGCCACAGCTACCCCACAGCCAGATGTTTCAAACCTTGAATTACAGCTTAGAACAGTTAATTTGCTTATTGGAGTCTTGTACATATGTTACAGCTGGAGTTTCATGATCATCTACTTGACAAAAAAGGAAGCCAGTTTGCTCTTCAGTGGTCAAAAGAAGATCCTTAGTCTTTATAGCTAAGAATCCTTTGATTTCATGAAAGCCTTCATCTCATGCTACACTTTTTTCTGTTTTGTTTCAATTTGACTAATTAAGATAATGGAAGAGGCAAGGAATAGAATTTGTGGGATAAATATGATTAAATAACAGATTGGTTAAATTATTTGGTATTATATCCAAACCCAGTTTTTCTCAGTGGATTCCTGTTTGTCTAAAGGAAATGAAGCCTAAAGAGATAAGTTTTTTTCAATACTCTTCAGTGAATAATTTAATTTTATCAGGTTTTCACACTGCCACTCAGAACATCACCTGAAAAAAAGACTTTTCCTTTCAGAAAGCTTGGAAAAGCTTAGGTGGGTGGTGGCTTCAATGCAATCTGCCTAAGCTAATAAAAACAAAGGAAGAAAAGAAGGTGGTATCTTCTTTAGCTACTAAAAAACCAACATGTCATGCTAATATTTTAGAAACAATACTCTGTTGGAAGAGCTGCTTTCTCTATTATGTTCTGTCTGTGTACAGCAACAGCTAATAAGTTTTGCCTACTATTTCATTCCTCTGATGTGAGATAAGAGGAAAAAAACCTATATGTAATAATTAGATATTAAAAGTTGCTTACTTTGAATTTAAAAAGGCTTTGCCATGGTGTCCCACAGTGGTCTGTGTTGGGAAGTAATAGTCTGGAGAGGAGTAAAACAGAATGAATGAAAACATGGTTGGACTGTCAGGTTAGTGAACTGAAGTTAGTGGCTGATGCTTTGCGTGTAGGTCAGTAAAAATTGGAGGACCTCTGGAGTGTTTCCTTGGAGTTGGCCTGTTTCTTTTCTCTATCAGTAACCTGTAGGAGGAAGCAGAACATACCCTGGTAAATTTTCCAGTCTAAGGATGACAACAAACAAGAGGCAGCAGTTGACAAGCTTGGAGGCAGGGCTGCTCTACAGAATGTCCTGGGCATTCTCCAGCCTGGAGAAATGGGCCAACAGACACATCGTGAAGTTGAGCAAGAAAAACACAGGCCTTCACAGCCACTTTTTTCATGTGTATATATAGACAAGAAATGCTGATCAGGAGTGTGGAACAAGGCTCTTTCTTGCAGGCAGAAGGTTAGAGCTGCAGAGACCACCCAAAGTTTACCGATCGGCCTGGATTGTCCTATGATTTTATGAGCTCCTAAAGTACCTAGGAACACTAGGTATTTGGATTCTAGGAAATCAGCATTTTTAGGCAAATTTGTGTGCATGACCTCTTGAGCTTAATACACGAATTATAGGACACTCATTGTCAACCATAATTTGAAAGATTATTTCTGTGGGAATTTTTATACAGTGATAAATTTCACCTACACTATAACCTTTCCTCCTCTGTCATGTTCATCACAACAATTCTTGATAGGCATGGGAATTCATATCTACACTTTTTCACTGTTAAATTTTCTTTATAAGTCTTAATTTTCCTCTGTTGCCTATTGACATAAATTGAAGTATGAGGAATTTTTATTTTTTATAATTGTAAATAGGAGCCTAAATGGTGTAGGGGTATTGTAATTAAGTAGGGGTATTTCATGACCAGGTACTTTTGTCCTTTCTCTTCTTAAGAAAGGCCAACTCTTCTTCTTAATGATGACAAAACCAGGATTGATTTCTGACAAGAGAAAAAAAAATTACACATTTCTTTCACTGCAAAGAGTTTTCCTTTGAACTAGAAACATCTTTAATATAGATGAGAGCTGTTCTACTAAAGCTTTAAGATAATAACTTTAATTAGGGCTCATTTAAATTTTTAGTGCCTACAGTTTGAATAAGGATGTAAATGAAGGGAATGCTTTCCATATTTTTTAAATGTAAAAGTATGTGTGTGACAAAAAAAAAAAAGAATATATTTTCTTTATTTAAGGACAATTTTTCTTTCTTTTTTTTAAAGTGATTTAGATTAGTATGAAAGTATTAAAATGTGTTGTTTTAAGTTTTTCAAAAGTATATTTGTCATACTAGCCCTATAAAGCAACATGTCATCAAAAATTTTAACAAGAAGAAAAAGAGTTGTGCAATACTCAATATTGGTGATGTAGCCTTTAAAACTGGTTATAGAACTTGAATAGAAATGTACAGTTCTGTTTGAAATTCAAGTAAGTGGGTTCTTCAGTTCATTGTAAAAGAATTCTGTAAGCCTGTGAGCATCTTGTCTGTTATCTTTCCTTGAAAAAACATAACGATGCAACTTGGTCATAAATGGTGTGAAATAGCTTGTGTTTAGTGGAAAAATAATTTAAAATTGAATTTGTTTAATTTTTTAAGTACTGAATTCATCAGTACACTGTGTTTCCAAAGTCTTTTCCCAGTATCCAGAGAGTAAAAAGCTTGAAAACCCAACTCTGCTTTTCATGCCAATCCCTCTCTTTTATTCTCCTCTTCCTTTCAAGCATGAGTTCACACATAGTCCTGTGTCAGGTCTTGGACTTGTGTAGCCAT
The DNA here is from genome assembly GCA_034509185.1 of Euphonia xanthogaster. Classification (NCBI taxonomy): domain Eukaryota; kingdom Metazoa; phylum Chordata; class Aves; order Passeriformes; family Fringillidae; genus Euphonia; species Euphonia xanthogaster. The sequence continues at coordinate 96,722,028 of JAYDZK010000113.1, forward strand.
CTCATGAGTTCAGCTGGGTGTTCTACCAGTTGGTCTGATGGAAATGAATATTCCTTTCTGGTACTGTCAGAGCTTCAGGGGGACTATGACCATAAAGTTTTAGCATGGCTTACTTCATCCATGGACACTTCCTGGAACAATTAAGTAGGGCAAATATAATCTTAGAAACAAGGAATTTCACCACATCATTATCAGCATGACACAAGAAATTCAGGGCTGGTTGAAGAAAGAAAAGAGCAATTGAAAAACTGTCAAGATAGGGTTTTTTTCTTCCTTTTTTTTCCTCCAAACTAGATGCTGTTGTCTGTCAGAAAAACAAATGAAATTCACATACACACAAAGGAAAGTGATACTAGATATGCTAGCATGGACTGTAACATATTTTTTACTCTAGGTAAGCATCAGACGTAGATCTTAATATGGATCTCATTAAAGCAGTATAATTTATTTATACAGTTTCATGGTGCAAAAATTTGGCTTTATTTGGGAGGATATTGTCAGTTTACATCAAAGTGTGTTTATTAGAGGAATTTACTTCAAGACTGAGGATGTTAATTAATGCTGCTGCAAGTAAAGTAACTGTTGTTGACTGCAAAGATGCAATATCTCTGTAAACAACTTCTGTTCCTGCTGAAAAACTCTCTTATCTCAAAACAGGATATTAAAAAAAAACCAAAGAAACAAACAAACAAACAAATCTGATTAACTAACTCTGCCATAAACCAATTTAATTAAATTATAATCCTCTTTATTTTTAATCTAATTCTGTTATGATCTCCCACTTCATTTCTGATGATATTAAGTAGGTATTTTTTTTCTTCTTTTTTTTTTTTGTTCCATTTCTCTGTGCTCCTTCATTTTTTTTTTTTTTTTTTAATATGGAGGGTTTTTTTATAGTGACTGTTGCATTGCTGGAAAAGTGTCCCAACTGATTTAATTATTGTCCAGTGTAATGCAGTAAAATTTAGCTTGCAATTAGCCATCGGGGCCAAACATTGTCCTCTTGAGCATGAAGAATAAATTTTCAATACTTTACTGTCTTTATTAAAAGATTCTCTTGGGTTACAGAAGCAGATTAAAAATTATGCTATCAAAGGTAGTGAATTTGCCAAATGTGCCTTTGTAACTAACTCTAAAAAGCTGGGAATATTTTCAACATATTAGGGAATAAAATGGGAGGTTGAGATATCATACTAGAAAATGGAATGATCTGGAACTATTCCAAATGGAAATAATGCATTTTTTTTCCTAGAAAGATCCTTTTGTATATTAAATTTGTTTCCAGTGTATTTTTTAATATGCTGTGGAAAGAATTGCTTGTTCTGCTCATATCTGGTCTTTAAAACACATTAATTAGGCAAATATTTGATGATAAATAAAGAAGAAATGTCATATTTACTGCCGAATATGAAAACACAAGACAGTTGTATTAGGATGTTCTTCCTCTGGAGCTAGTATTATGCAGGAAAAACATGATTGTAGCATCCCAAAAAATCCACAAACAAACAAAAAGATCCCCAACCAACTGATGAACCAACCAAACCAAAAGACCCAAAAAGCATAAGGGTGTGTCAGACATTCATCGCAAACTGCTATTATATAGCTGGATTTTACACCTCTTCCTGTACTCAGTGTGTTTATTTTTTCTATATTTTTTTTTAATTCTAATATTGTATTTCAGAGCTGTGCTCCTTCCTTCCTTCCTTCCTTCCTTCCTTCCTTCCTTCCTTCCTTC